>ML677340.1:24060819-24430056 GCA_007922305.1 Dermatemys mawii
CCCCCCCCAAACCCCAATCCACTGCTCCAGCCCAGTGAAAGTGAGTGAGGATGGGGGGAGAAAGCAACGCAGGAGGATGGAGTGAGCGGGGAAGGACTTTGTGGAACGGGCAGGACAGATCCTTGGTTGCACTTAAAATTCAAAAAGTGATCTTGTACATAAAATGGTTTAAAGATTGCTGCTCTGAGGATACAGCTATTCATCGTTGTGTGGAAACCACTGCTCTTCTGTCAAACTTCACCTGCTCAACCACGCCAAAGTAGCTTCCTGTCTGTCCAAGAAAAGGTTACTATTCCTCATACTAATATGTTACGTCATTCCTATTTAACATTTTGCTATTTCTCAAGCAGAAAATAACTAGTTGCAGTACCATAAAAGAAAACTTTGTAACATGGGAGGAAAAAGGATATCACGTTGAATGAGCTAGACTGAGCAAGAAATTAAAGGGGCTCTTTGATTAGCAAATTCTGTTTGTGTTTAATTGCATCTTTTCCCACACAAGTAAGCCTGTAAGAATAGCACTCTGTGGCCATTGTGTTGAGTGCCAGTCAGATCTCCCATATTAAGTAGGGTCAGGCCCAATCAATACATAAATGGGTGGCCTATAGGAAGATATATTGACGATTCAGTAAGTGACACCTCATTCTTTTGAGTCAGTGCTAAGCCAATACCCCAACACGGTGGTTGTCTCCCTTGATAATGGAGATGTGGTCCTTCAGAGGATATGCAGAACTCAGGTCCTCTCTCTCCACCTCATTAGACTGGCTATTCTTAGGAGACAATGGTTAAATATGGTCCATTCCAACACAGATAGTACACTTCACACAAGAAATATGTTATGACAAGTTTCACAATAATGTGTGTTTTTCTTAAAGCTCCAGCTGTTGGAGTTATGTGAACATATGAGAAACTCAGAATTCATTAAAAAACAAAACAAAACCACCTCCCTCCCCATAAAATTCTAGCCGATTGTCCTAGAGTGAAAAATGTGACCCGAGGGCACCCTACATGCTGAAAAAATAAAAAGAACCCAAACTTTATAATTATTTTTAAATCTCATGATTGTTAAACCAATCTCATGATTTTGGTGGGTTTTACTAATGATTTTTTGGGTACTATTACTAATAACAAATGCAAAAGGAATGATCAAAACAGCTTAATGGACCTACCTAGCTACAGAATACATGAAGAGAAAATCATTGTCTGGTGATCCAGGAGTCTTGCTGTAGTCTGTATATTTCTTCTGGGTAGTACTTTTTATATCTTTCATTACAGATTCCATTTCCTTACTAAGATTGGTTTCAGACTATGAAAAAAGAAAAGGCATTAATAGATTAATTTATCTATCTGGAGAAAAGCAATACACAATTACAAAGCTTAACATTGTCATTATAGCTATACACAGTAATATTTATATGTTATATGAAAAATATTTATTAAAAGCTGCTATACTTCTTTGTCTAGTAGAAAGTTATATTCTGAATAGGCATGGAGATGAATAAAACAATTTAAGTGTTCTGTTTATATAATGTATAGAATTTTTAGTCTGTGCTATCCTAAAGTATAGTCAATGGGGCATATGGATTATGCAACAAGTACATGAAAATAACACATTTAAAATTGCAATCCTTAGCAAATGGAAGCATTGTTACTTTGAAATAACTTTTAAATAGAAGTATTTCCTATGCGATTGGAAAATGAACATGATTTTACAGGTTTAATTACATCTTTTTGAATGACATTATAAAGCAGCTACATTATGTATGAGTAGATGTAAATTGTTATCTTTGCAAAACAAATAATCCATATGCTTACATGTTCTGAACAGACATCCTTTAAATAGCTTCCAGTTACAAAGGATTCATGTTTTACATTGAAAAAAATTGTGAGCTTCACGAAACATGATTCAGGTCTATGTAAATTACAAGAATGAACTGAATTAAATGATTAAGAAAAATCCATTCCAAAAATAAACTTTTAGATTAATAATGTTTTGGTCATAACTGTGTTTTTATTTTTAATAGGTAATGTCGTAAAAGTTATTAACCTTTAATATGTTTTGATTACGTTTAATCCATTGAAAATACTACAATTTTCCCATACAGAAAGAAGAGAAAAAAATGTGGTTTCATAATTTAAATAAGTCACAGAAAGAAATATGAAACAAAGGTGAAAGGTAAAGGCAAATTAACAAGGATCTTTCTGCCTTACACTGATGCTTACTGGGAAAGTTCCCAGCTGTTCTTGAAGCTCTTCCACCTCTTTTATAAGATCTTGCACATTCCTGTTACTATGATATTGCAAAAGGCTTCTTTCCACATCGTTTCCAGGATAACAAGGAAGAACACTGTTTGCAAACTGCCTACAGAGGGGACAGGTAAATTCTCCTTTGTCCACAGAAAAACCTTGGAGGACCTGGTCATTCTAAAAAAAATATAATAAATAATAATAAAGGTAGCTACAAATGAACTCAGTGAAGATGACAGTTGCTTTCTTGAAATTTCATACACAATAATATCTCACAAATAAAAATATAGACCATCCACAAATAACTGTAAACCAAGAATGATACAAATATACGCTTAATTTTATAAGAGCACTCTAACTACTAAGACTGTCTCATGATATCCCCATAATTTACAAGTATTCCAGAATGTCCAAGGCAATCCCATAGTTAAGATATCCCCCAGTTAAAGGAGAGATATTCATGTTGTTCCCATATCACAGAAACAGTGACAGCATCATCTCTAATTGACATTCCAATTTGCTTGAACAAATTCTGGGTGGGACATGGAGCATTCACCGGAGGACTTCTCCTACTCTGCTTGATTCATGTTATTTCATGCAGAACAAGGAGTGGTATGACCAACAACAGAGAACCCTGCAGCCTTCCATCACTGGAAAATAGAGGGGCTAGGGTGAGGATGGGGGCTTAAAGTGGTTTTTAATGTTTGTTTTTTATAGTTGATTGTTAGTAACTGTCTTAGAATTTGAAACTTTCCCTTATTACTCTCCATCTTGCAAAAGGGAAATACCTGAAGTTAGTGTCTCAGGAGAAATACATTCTTGAGCTTAGTTCACACTACTGTATAGTCCACAGGACAAGAACATAGCCACTGGAGGGCACCATGACAGATGGAATGGCTCAGTTCCTCTCCACTACAACAAATCTTAATGGATCTAAAGCAATGTGGAAGAGTGGTGTGGAGCTATAGGAGTGGGGGCAAAAAGCTTCAGAGAGCTTCAGTTATTGTATGTAACTTCCCATTTTCACCTTCACAAAGTACCATAAGAAGGGCCATACTGGGTCAGACCAAAGGTCCATCTAGCCCAGCATCCTGTCTACCGACAGTGGCCAATGCCAGGTGCCCCGGAGTGAGTGAACCTAACAGGTAAAGATCAAGTGATCTCTCTCCTGCCATCCATCACCCCCCTCTGACAAACAGAGGCTAGGGACACCATTCCTTACCCAGCCTGGCTAATAGCCATTAGTGGACTTAGCCTCCATGAATTTATCCAGTTCTCTTTTAAACCCTGTTATAGTCCTAGCCTTCACAGCCTCCTCAGGCAAGGAGTTCCACAGGTTGACTGTGCGCTGTGTGAAGAAGAACTTCCTTTAATTTGTTTTAAACCTGCTGCCCACTAATTTCAATGGGTGGCCCCTAGTTCTGCTATTATGGGAATAAGTAAATAACTTTTCCTTATTCACTTTCTCCACGCCACTCATAATTTTATATACCTCTATCATATCCCCCCTTAGTCTCCTCTTTTCCAAGCTAAAAAGTCCTACCCTCTTTAATCTCTCCTCATATGGGACCCGTTCCAATTCCCTATTCATTTTAGTTGCCCTTCTTTGAACCTTTTCTAATGCCAGTATATCCTTTTTGAGATGAGGAGACCACATTTGTACACAGTATTCAAGATGTGGGCACACCATGGATTTGTATAAGGGCAATAAAATATTCTCTGTCTTATTTTCTATCCCTTTGTTAATGATTCCTAACATCCTGTTTGCTTTTTTGACCGCCGCTGCACACTGCATGGACATCTTCAGAGAACTATCCACGATGACGCCAAGATCTTTTTCCTGATTAGTTGTAGCTAAATTAGCCCCCATCATATTATACGTATAGTTGGGGTTATTTTTTCCAAAGTGCATTACTTTACATTTATCTACATTAAATTTCATTTGCCATTTTGTTGCCCAATCACTTAGTTTTGGGAGATCTTTTTGAAGTTCTTCACAGTCTGCTTGGGTCTTAACTATTTTGAGCAGTTTAGTATCATCTGCAAACTTGGCCACCTCATTGTTCACCCCTTCCTCCAAATCATTGATGAATAAGTTGAATAGGATTGATGCTAGGACTGACTCATGGGGAACACCACTAGTTACTCCTCCCCATCCTGAAAGTTTACCATTTATTCCTACCCTTTGTTCCCTGTCTTTTAACCAGTTCTCAATCCATGAAAGGATCTTCCCTCTTATCCCATGGCAACTTAATTTACGTAAGAGTCTTTGGTGAGGGACCTTGTCAAAGGCTTTCTGGAAATCTAAGTACACTACGTCCACTGGATACCCCTTGTCCACATGTTTGTTGATCCCTTCAAAGAACTCTAATAGATTAGTAAGACATGATTTCCCTTTACAGAAACCATGCTGACTTTTGCCCGACAATTTATGTTCTTCTATGTGCCTGACAATTTTATTCTTTACTATTGTTTCAACTAATTTGCCCGGTATGGACGTTAGACTTACCGGTCTGTAGTTACCGGGATCACCTCTAGAGCCCTTTTTAAATATTGGCGTTACATTAGCTATCTTCCAGTCATTGGGTACAGAAGCCGATTTAAAGGACAGGTTACAAACCCTAGTTAATAGTTCCGCAATTTCACATTTGAGTTCTTTCAGAACTCTTGGGTGAATGCCATCTGGTCCCGGTGACTTGTTACAGTTAAGTTTATCAATTAGTTCCAAAACCTCCTCTAGTGACACTTCAATCTGTGACAATTCCTCAGATTTGTCAACTACAAAAGACGGCTCAGGTTTGGGAATCTCCGTAACATCCTCAGCCGTGAAGACCGAAGCAAAGAATTCATTTAGTTTCTCTGCAATGACTTTATCATCTTTAAGTGCTCCTTTTGTATCTCTATCCTCCAGGGGCCCCACTGGTTGTTTAGCAGGCTGCCTGCTTCTGACGTATTTAAAAAAACATTTTATTATTACCTTTTGAGTTTCTGGCTAGCTGTTCTTCAAATTCCATTTTGGCTTTTCTTATTACATTTTTACACTTAATTTGGCAGTGTTTATGCTCCTCTCTAGTCACCTCAGTAGGATCTGACTTCCACTTTTTAAAAGATGCCTTTTTATCCGTCACTGCTTCTTTTACATGGTTTTTAAGCCATGGTGGCTCTTTTTTAGTTCTTTGACTTTGTTTTTTAATTTGGGGTATACATTTAAGTTGGGCCTCTATTATGGTTTCTTTGAAAAGTGTCCATGCAGCTTGCAGGGATTTCACTTTAGTCACTTTACCTATTAATTTCTGTTTAACTAACCCCCTCATTTTTGCATAGTTCCCCTTCCTGAAATTAAATGCCACAGTGAGATTTCCCATGAGATTCCCCACTCCCGAGAGCACTGTGGGAATAGTGCTAAGTGTAATTTGACCTTCAAACAGGTAGCCCTAGTACTGAGGCAATCTCCAGCAAACTGACAGAATTACCTTTGTAATTTTCTGGGTCCCTGACTTGTCAGAACAAGTTTAAATAAAAAGTTTTATCCATGAAATGGGAATATAGTTTTCTACCAAAATTTACTAGACATACAGTATATACACAGCAGAATTACAATATTTTTAAATGGGATTAACTTGTTCAACTTTTCTTCTTTATATTTGCTTGGGTAGGTCAATATAATTAGATACAAAATCAATTTTTTATAAAAATGTAAAAATGAAATAAAAAGAAGATGTTAGAAGTACACTGTTTGGAAGATGATCAAAAAAGTCTTGCACACCAGTGTAGAAAATAAAAAAGACTCAGTCTTGCTTCCACTTAATTAGTTGTAAGCTCCCATTGACTTCAATGGGAGCAAGATCAGGTGCAAACAATACAAGACAGTTTTTGGAATTGCAAATCAACTTACTCTTAATGATTCCATGTAAGATTTATGACAATCTATGTGTAACGTGTGACCACAAGTTTGTACATAAACACCTCCTTCCCAGCCTATTGACACTGCTTGCAGGCAGGAACTCTTTAAAAAAAAAATAAAATGCACATGTTATTCAACAGACATTTCCAGCTACAAGGTATACATGTGCTACTGAATAAATATTTCTTTCACTTTTATAGGGCTTAGTTATAATAATCCTTCCATTATATAGCTGTTGCTGTCCTTTGTATTGAAAACCCAATTTAAGCTCTTATTAAAGCTATAATACGGCAGACAATGGTGATAGAATTAGGGAGGAATAAAATGCATATAGAGTTCACTTAGATTTTACCGTGTTAGAGAATTCATAGTTATACTGAAGTTAAGTGTCACAATGTAGTTCTTGCAATTTTATTTCTGACCTTCTAAAACACTCCACTCCCCTAAGTTACACATTATTTCAGCACCAAAGACATCTTTTTTAAAGAATCTCCAGCATTCACTGTATTCAGAGAGCTTTTAAGTCCATTCTGCTGTAAAACTACAAACTTTTCCCTGCTTCATAAAAGCTGGCTCCAGTTTATTTCAATCAGAATGAGCAATACAATGCCATAAGGCTTTGAACATAACATGAATCATGTACATTAATAAAATGTCCACAGTTGCATAATTAAATAACTATTCCATTTCAATTCAATTCAAAAACTTCAATTTTCTTGCTAACTGCTTACCAATACAGTCAGGAATACAGTATGAGATTTAAAAATGCATCAAGTGGCACAATAATTCAATGTAACAACTTTTGGGGTGTGGAGTCTGAAATCAAACTTCAGCCCTGGTCTAAAGCCTAACACAGTTTGTTGGTATCACCCTAGCACCCTATTTGGCCACATCACAAAACTACACAATTTGGTGAATGGTATTCTAACTCAACAAATGATCGTCTGGAAAAACAGAAAGAGTTATGATAAGAAAACATATAATACATGCATATAGTATATCTAGTGATAATCAGTTTTATTACTTGCATTTCATGAGCAACAATTTCAGTCACAAAACTAAAATGCATATATTGCATTTACACAAAAAAGTGTCCCTAATAGTGAAAAGAGAACAGTAAAAACGGTCAGCAAAAATGCCTGTTTTAGCCTTAAGACAACTTGCCAGGCAATGATTTATAATGACAATGTAAAAACACAGTGGTGGTTTGCTTTTTTTTGGTGCTATAACACCTCTCTTTTCCTGCATTTGAACACATAGGATATTCTTCTATTTTACCTGCTCCAATTTGATCTCTAACGTTTTATAGCTCTCCAAGGCCTGAATCTACCACCTTAATCATAACACAGTCTTCCTTCTTCCTGCAGGTCCTCACCTGATTAATTGTTGAATAAAGTAGTGAACTAGAATAACTCCCAGAATACAGTCGCCTCATTCACTGAGAAAGTTCACTGTCTGCAGCCAGAGAGATTGGTATTTATTACATAAATGGGATGGTGCATATAGTGAATAAGGCAAGAGTCCACAGGAAGAGGAAGGATAATCAAGAGATGTAGATTTTATTGACAGTTCACCCACAGACCTTCATCAAATAACAATCTTTCTATGCCTCAGTTCTCCCAAATGAAATAGTGATACTACATTTTTACCTGTACTGAAGTTACATTAGGACAAATTCATTAACATTTGTGAGGCATTCATAAAATGATAAACACCACTGAAAAATCTATCAAAAAAAAATCCTGCTCCTGAGCCAGATGTGGATTTTATGCAGTGAATAAGATACAGGGCCTCACACAAACTAAAGGCTTCTTTAAAGTCCTGCTTCCTTCCACATGCACCTTACCAGACCATGTTCCACAATCTCCTTACCTATTAAAATTGAAATTCCATTATACGTTCTTATGCGTGCATATGCAAATCCCTTAGAATAGTGAAGAGTGCCTACTGAGTGGAAGTCTGCACACAACACATGTGAAATGCCACTGGAAAGTTGGCAGATTGTTAGTTTTGTCATATGACAATAATTGGTGTGAATACAGTAAAATAAGATTTTTAAAAATTTTTAACTTCAATAAATCAAAACAGAATTTTTACCACAACATGTGTAAACAACAAAGGACCAATAAATGAACTAGGGATTACCTATCTGCCAAATTTCAAAATTCTAAGGCCTTGGTTACACTGGCACTTTATAGCGCTATAAAGCCACCAGGAGCACTATAACCTACTACCTGTCCAGACTGGCGAGGCACGAAGAGCGCTATAAGTCTGCGGTTATAGCAGTCCTGGTAATCCTCCCTTCCCAGAGGATTAACAGCTGTTGCATATTGGGTGATACGCTTTAGCTCCAGTGTAAACAGGTAGTAATAATACTGCACTTTGAGTAATCTCTGGAAATGCCCCTAAGCTATTTAAGCCAATTGACTTCTCTTCCCTGTGTTTTGAACTCGGCTGGAGGAATGCGGAAGTACGTTTTCAGAGCTTATCTGTAACTCAGCAAATCAACAATGCAAAAGTTTACCAAGTGAGTGAGAAGCAAACGTTTAGGACGATATGCATTTTAAAGACAGTTTGCTGACACACTCTCAGCACTCCAAAAATCCACTCGCTCTCTCCCTCTGCATACACACACCACACTCCCCACAACCCCCCTCGTTTGAAAAGCACTTTGCAGCCAGCTGAATGCTGAGAGAGTTGCCCATTATGCACCACTCCCCGTGCTGCTGCAAGTGCTGCAAATGTGGCCATGCTGGAGCGCTTTCCCTGGAGCTATATCCGAAGGCGGGTATAACCAAAAGTGCTATAAAGCTGTAAGTATATCCATGGCCTTAGAGCTTCTAAGAGTCTGGAGTTGTGGGTTGGTTATTTCTTTTAAGTTTTCCCACAGTTGAAAAAAACACTATTCTCCTCACCACGCACACACTCTTTTCATTCTTAAAAATAGCTCAGCCATTTTTCCCTGACTGAGCAAATACACCAAATTTCAGCCAAAAAAGGTAAAACTAAGAAAAAAATTAAAATGACCTTCTTTTCCGCTGTATAAGTATATGCCTTTTGAAGCAGTGTTTATGGGGTTTTTTTTCCAAGTGGAAGAGTATGGATCCTATTTTGTATCTTACAAACAAGTTTCACAACTAAGTAAAATCATCCTTCCTACTCCTGAAACCTTCTGCAGTATCTGTCATTACACGAAGGACACCTGCTGCTGAGGGCACAGCTGATCAACAGAAGGATTTCTTATTGCTTAGCTCAGCGGAGCAAGCTACTCAAGTCACTAACAGATATTTCTGTTTTTATGCCAGTAAGAAATTTAAGGATTTGTTCTTTCATGCAGACATTTTTAGCACAGTAGTGATCTAGAAACTTGAAAGCAGAAACAACTAATCCAACTAATGTCTGAACTGGAACCAGAGATTTTTAGAGCAGAAAGTATTAAGCCACTGAGTCATTAAGTATCTTTTAGATTATGTTACAGACACTCAATGTAGCCTCACCGGAAGGGAAAAATCTGATTGATCATGAAGTTACACTTCTGTAAGGTTGAGTTTAGATAAAATACACTTTTCATGAAATCCCCTGATATTTGTATGATAAGAAAAGTATACAGATATAGATTACATATATTTTTTAAAAACACTGTCCACTAGCAGTTTGAAACACTGCCAGATGAAGACCAACAGTTATATTAACCAAGTAAACATTTACCAAGTTTTGCACTTGGTTCACAGGTCTCCTCCTGAGCTTGACAAAAGCAATATATTATTAATTGAAACAGGTCAAAGTGCATTACTGTAATTATTTGGTGGGTATCTATAGCACAAATATAGCATCATGAAATAGAAGGTAATATCTAAATGATATAATGCCAACTCAATGCCAAAAAATTAAAATCAATCTATGGACACTTTTAGTAGAAGATCTGTTTGTACAGGAAAGTTTTCCTGACAGACTTAAACACCTATATCAAAACAAATCAAAAATTCACAGCAGACTACTAACCTTCTATTGCATACAAATCTGACAAGCTGCCAGAAGTTGGCTGATTTCAATTTTCTGTTTAGAAACTGATTGTGTTATGAGTACATCATGGGGCTGCCACAAGTCACATTAGATTTAAACCAGAATTTCAGTGTTCTAAGCTCCAAGGTCTAGTTAGATCAGTTTGAAAACTGGTATGACAGCAGAGGGCCTGAGGTAGCATTTGTTATGCAAATGTGAGGTCATTTGATCCCAGGATTCGGAGATACAACCCCTGGCCCAGCAAATGACTTGTTTTTTTTTTAAGTTTTCACTCTTTTACAGTACTTTTTGTACCGAGACAAAGATAAAACTATAGGCTGTCTCTACATAAGTTATCACTGGGCTAGCCCTGCTGAGATCTAGTGTTTAGTATCATGAACCAGTTCCAAGACCTAACAATAAGTTACTAGACATTGGTTTTTGTTTTATAAGGAGGTGAACTGGGCTGGTGGGAGCAATGCAGCAATGTTCAAGTCTCTTCTTATTTTGATCCCTGTTAATATTTCAGTGTTCTCTTATTAACCAGGCATTAAAACTTTACCCTAGGTCAGGGGTGTGCAAACTATGGTCCGCGGGCCACATCTGGCCTGCGGGACCATCCTGCCATCCTCTGAGCTCCCAGCCGGGAAGGCTTCCCCTAGCCCTTACTCTGCTGTCCCTCCGCAGCCTCACCTCGCTGCACGGGCAGCTCTCTGGGGAGAGGGGTTGTGTGCTCCTGCGGGGCAGCACAGTAGCACATCTAGCTCCGTTCAGGCTGCTGCTTTAAGTGGCATGATAAGGGGGTAGGAAGCGGGAGGGAGGAGGTTGGATAAGGGGCAGGGAGTCCCAGGGAGACAGGGAGCAGAGAGTGGTTGGATGGGGCAGAGGTTCTGGGGGGTGGTCAGGAGATGGGGGGCATTGGATAGGCGTGGGAATCCTGGGAGTCTCACAGGGGCGTGGATAGGGATCGGGGCAGTCAAGGGACAAGGAGCGGGGGGGTCGATTGGGAGGGGTTGTTAGGGCGGGAGGGGGGATCTCTGGAGAGGGCAGCCAGGGGACAAGGAGAAGGGAGGAGGGGCTTGGATGGGCTGGGGATTCTGAGGGGGACAATCAGGGGTTGGAAAGTGGGATGGGGCAGATATGGGGCAGGGGCCAGGCTGTTTGGGGAGGCACAGCCTTACCTACTCGGCCCACCATACAATTCTGCAACCCCAATGTGACCGTAGGGGCAAAAAATTTGCTCACCCCTACTCTAGGTAGACAACTATAATTCCTTCATTCTGCAGAAAAAATAACTGGGAGGATGAAAAAGATTACTTCCACCACAACTGAAAATAGAACGGAGGTCTCTAATATGGCAAATCAAGTCTCATTCCCTTAGCCACACTATCTTTTGAAATCACATCCACTATTCCAGTATTGCAAGGATATTGTATGAAAATTTTAGCTTGCAGAGTTTCCATTGACCTATGCAGAATAACCTGCACAAAGAGAATTAGGCCCTAAATTTAAAAACCAAGGAGCTTATCAAATTTAAATACTTTACATCATTCTTATTTCAATTAATTATTCAAAAAACAAAATGCAGAAATAAAATCAGGAAGACCAATTCTGAGCACAATTATTATACAACTGGTGATTCAATTCATGTTTTTACACAGCACTTTTAGAGATGATAGTAACTGCCCTGTATCAATACTTACATCTTTAAAATACCGCTGTAATGTTGTAAGCCTAACATCATGTACTGCTGCACATGTATCTGAAGTGTATATTTGCTCCTCTTCACTGGTAGGTAGTTTCTTTTGTTCAGTGCTATTGCGACATTGCCCCAAAACTATATATAGAAAAAAGATGAGCAAGAGTAAAATGGTAAATGATATATGCCCAATGAAAAAAGATTAAATGAAAATTTACCCCAGGAAATTGTAGGTATAACTATATTTGTCAAATACAAAGTTGTGTTTCTGTTGCTAACAATTAAAGAAAAACTACATTGTGAAAATAATATCTTTTGCTCTATGCTCTAATGGAGTAAGTACACACTGTGTATACACTGCTAGTTTTTACATTTTTCCTTTAATACCAGGTTCCTATGCTCTGATCAAGAGGTTTTCCTTTGGGATAATTCAAGAGGATTTGGAGACTCGGGAGAGTGAACAGGACAAGCCTCCTTCTCATCTCCAGCCCCACAGAAGAGGCCAGCTGTTTAGCTCTTCAAACCTACAAATCTGCATGATGCAAGGACCATCCATACGGAAGCATGTCTCCCTCATCCCCTTGCCCAGGCTCCACAAGGCACCTTAACAGAATGGTTTACGCTGTCAAGGACTCCTGGAAAACTGGCTCTTCCATTAATCACCTTTCCATACCTGAAGAGGCTTGTAAAAGCACAACTAGTCCTGTAGGTCGATCTTCAGTGGAAGGGCCACTCTGTCCACAAATAACACAATCATACACAGCCTCTGAAACATGTGGTTCTGATGTGACTATCTCCATAGCAATATCAGCATCCGGTGACTCTAAGAAAAACATACAAGTTATGGAATAATTAAGATGCAATAATCATCTTGCATATAGAGCTGGATAAAATGTCATTAATCCTGTTCCCAGACAGAATATCATCAAAAAACACAGAAGACTACTTACAACTAACCCTGATACTTCAAGTATAATGGGTGCACACCCAGACTGTGCACTACAGCCAAAACACTGTAGAAAAGCAAAGACTACTCCCACACAGAACTGAATTTTACTTCAAACTTATAAAGAGCCTTAACTCTGAGATGCTGGTTTCTTCCACCTACTCAGATTCTACATAAAAAACTCAGAAGAGCAGCGATGATAGGTGATGAGTATGAATCCATATCTATTGAAACCAGTTACTGGCAAGTAATTGTTTTTTAATTAGGTGCCTAATTTTAGGCACCTAAATAAAAGCGTGATTTTCAAAGATGTTCAGCACATACAACTCCCACTAACTTCAGAGGGATGATCAGGTGCTCAGAACTTCTGAAAGTCAGACCACTTATTAAAATGCCTAAATATGAAATTAGGAGTCTACTATACCCCCAAGCTCCCAGATCTGAAAATCTTGCCTGGAATTTTTAATTAATATAGAGAGTGTAATCTCTCCTAGTGATTTGTTATCCATTTATTAAACTAAATACAGGTGGAGTTTCACACACACATAGAAAAGTTTGACCATTTTTTTTAAAGGAATCTTTTGACTGTCAGAAACCCAGACAAAAAAATCCTTGGACAGGAATATGGGTCACTGATATTTCTATTAGATTTAATCTGACTATTCTTAAGGCCACAACCAGAAAGCCAAAATCTGCAAGAGGCTCTCAATGTCTCCTCTAAATAGAAGGACTAAAAATAGAACTGATAATCCTTACTGGCTTAAAAGTGAAGATTGAGTACCTCCCAGACAGACTATACCAGTTACTTCAGGGTGTTTGTGATCCACATCTTGCCCTTACTAGATGGGCACAGTTCAAACAGATTTTTTTCTGTTTTGTTTTAACTGGACTCTGCCATGAGAGACGGATTTAGAGAGGGGGAGAGATCTTCACAGCTGCTCCAGTCCCTTTACACAAGCTAAAAGGGCCAGAGCAGTATAAAGGGGGCCAAAAAGCCCTGGCTGCAGCTGAGGGAAGATTTCCCTGGCACAGGCACTGCTTATGACAACAGTAAGGCTGCCTTATAGGGACATCATTTCAAGCTGGGTGTAGGAGGTGCATGTTCAGGGCAGGGCACGATCATGCAGAGCAGTGGAGACCCCATGCAGCGCTACTTCCCATCAGGCAGCTCCCAGGGCTAACTAAGGTCAGATGAAAGCTTCTCGAGGCCCCATAGCAGACCATTATTGGGAGGGCACAAAGGTGACTTAAAGCCACTTAAGTCAACCCCTGGCCAGCTAGTTTTGTACTGTGCCTCTTAGATGTGCAGCACCGAATCTCACCCAGGAACGCTAAATGAAAGCAAAGAACAACTGGACCTGATGACATCAACAGGACTGTAACAACAATGAACCTCCAACTCCAACATTTTAGTAAATTAACAACTCTACCTCTATACCAAATTTGATGAATCAGAACTGCATAGGACAAAAAAAGCTCGAGGGTTTAACTCTTGGATCCGTGTTTGCACTACTCTGCTCTTATTTCTCATGTTGCCACCATTATTGTAGCCCTGACCTTTCATGTCAGCTATTGCAATTCCTGCATCTTTCCAGATTTTAAAGAAGCACATGTGTCATACCAGCTCCTGTAGTACCATCAATGTCAATGAATTCTAGAAACTGCTCTCTGACAGTCACCCCTGCAGGGACATTTTCACTAGGTTCTGTTTTTGTTACAAAAGAGCACCATTAAAAGACATTTGTTCCATATGGCTGATGTCAAGTGTGCAGTCCAGAATAACAGAGTAATATCTTGCTGATTTCAGATTTGCCACAATTGTTTGTTTGACTTTTGTTGCCAATAACCATATGATCTCATTGGTTGAATCAATCTCACTTTGAATTGTTTTTCCAAAGTACTGGTGTGTGTACATTTCTTGGGTGGTGACTCTTCTTAGATGCTCCTAGAGTACAGCATCAAACTCAGCCATCAGCTCCACAATTTGAAGGCAGTATCCATTGTTTGGCACATACAGCTGATCTGAAGTGCCACGCAGTGCTAGGTTTTGAGCAGCAAGCATTCTCACAATGGCAATGAGCCTTTTCAGAACATTTTGCCAGTAAAGAGACTTTGATGCAATCTTTTCTTGATGCTGATTATCTATGGTGACCTTTAACCTAAGTCTTATCTCAAGCTCTTTCCATCTATGGACTGCTTTCTGGTGATTTGCTGACTTCTCATGACATGCCAGATTTCTAGCTAGACTTTTCCAGTCCTTTGTTCCTGTAGAAGCGAATATGGCAGGAACATTAGATTGGAAGAGTTTGCAATAAAAACAGTATGCAGGATTGTCAGTTTTTGAGTACATAAGCCATGGCCTCTCCACTTTGTCACCATTGGGGATTTCACACCAGTAATGTGTTGGATGGAAACTTCTATTTTCATTGTCTTTGGGGAACATGAAATTTTCTTACTTGCTGTGTCCCATGCAGTACAAGGCCCAATCAGGCTACTGCTTAAGTGGGTTCACAGTCTTGGATCATCTAGACTTAAGGAACCAAACTCAGCAACAGTTGTTTCTTGCACCTCCAACGCACTCTTCCTTCTCTGATCTACTCTTTTCTTCAAGAATGTGCATGATTACATCCATTTGAGATGGAGATATGGATGCTGCAGTACCTGCCAGGTCACCTCATTCTGACTAACTGGAAGATCAGGCATCTCCTCACCACTCACATCCTCGCTGGTGCCAGAAGACTCACCATGAACATTTAGGTCTATGTATCTCAGGAGAGCTCCTTCCTGTTTAGATAGAAAAGCTTCCTTTGCTTTGTTGTTTCTTCTGAATGCTGCTCAGAAGGGCGTTTTCTTCTTTCACTCATAACTGCTGTTCTGTGCCAGCTATACTGGCTCTCAACATTCAATTGAAGGGAACAAATAAGCAGGCTGGTAGCAGGGCCTGAGTGAGGGAACATATCACTATCATAAGGGCCTAACTGGCTCCTACTACTTCAGTTGATTGCCTGTTCTCCACAAGTGGGTGGGAAGCAGCAGGAAACAGAAAGCTCCCTGAGAAGCTGGTGTTAATCAGTCCAGGCTCCTGGGGGTGCTAGAGAGGTACGTAAGAGGCTCCTCCTCCTCTCTCTTCCTGCAGCTCCTTCTGCTTTCTGCTATTCCCTCTCACCTTTTCTCCTGCCTGTCTGTTGTATCTCTTATGTCCTCCTTCCTCCAGCACAGCACTCCACCATCTCTGTGTACTGAGAGCAGAGAGAATACATATGCACCAGCAGCAGACACAATTTTCTACACTCTAGGTCCTAGTGGCCCCCCTTGGCCCCTCCCCCGCCCAGTCTGGCACCTGAGGTAGCCGCTTCATGGTAAGGCCAGCCCTGCACATGCATCCAAAAGACCAAACTTGTACTGACACTATTTGAAGGACAGCATGAAGGTCTGTCTTAAACTGAACAAGTTTGCAAAAACACAGCTACAACTTGTTTAAAAAAACCTTCAAGATAAAACTAACATGAACTTTAATCTTCTTGACTGAAATACGGAATTGCTGATCTAGTCGTACAACAAAATTATTTAAGTCATGAGGAAGAAAGTATTTTTATCGAGTGCTGAAGAGATTTTCAGTAAGCCAAAACCCGGCTGACTCCTTGGTTTCCCTTGTATATCTCTAGAACTCAAATGGAGGCCTGATGATTATTCCGACTTCCTTCCCTCTCCTTCAGTAATATAAGGTCCTTTTGTTGATCACAGACTGAACAAAACTATTTTCAGAGTTTAACAATATTCTCAGTGGCCTACAGAGTATGGCAGATCCGTGTAACAGAAGGTGAAACAGGCACATCTGCAAAAATTACAGACCACATTTTTCAACAGATATTGCTTAAAAACAGAAATGTCTATTATTTAAAAGTGCTCCAAGGACAGTAATCCATCTATCATCAAGCAATAAACAAAAACAAAACTGTCCTTTTGCATTCTAAGTATTAGTGCAGGCCACTCAACTGAAACGTCTGAAGTATGACAGTGGTCACAAATAGTGTCTATTATAGTAAATGTTGCAAGACAGTTTTGACCATAACTCTGTTTTCACTTGCTCATAACTTTCTCATGAAATTCAGATTTGGACTGCATTTTCCATGCTCAGTCTCTTTCCACAGATGATGGTGGATGTTTGAAGTCATTTTTGAGTTATGAGAAAGTAAAACAAACACAAAACACAACTAATGGTAAAAGAAAAGTTAACCATTCAGCAAAAGAAGTTGAATATGAAATTGATAGTTGGCATGTAATTTACTGAAGAGGTTTATGCTTTGAGTAAGGTTTAAAAACACGGTTTCAATAGAAGTATTTATAAACATTTAAAAATAGAATACTGATTGTGCTTTCATACAGATTCTGCTTTATAAAGGTTCTTTGGGTTCCTATACCATCTCAATGCTATAGTATCTGAGCCTTCTAGCAGTGCAACTACATCTGTCAGATGCTTGTTCTCTCATTTCCTTGCCAGTAGAAGGAAACACATGGAAACACGTGGAGTGTTTTTTCTTTTCTTTTACTTTTTCAAAATATATTATAATGTACACACACAACACACACATTTACAGATTTCTATGTTTCTTAGAGAAATCAAGGCCATAGAAGAGAATAGAAGGTAGTGAGGTCTGTGATGGTCATAAGTTCCTGTGGTCAACTTGATGGTAACGGTATGGTCATACGGGTAAAGAATAGGTTGAGTTGTGTGTTATCTGCATATTGCTGGCATGTTAGTCCGTGTGAGTTCCCTTAGTGAATGCATGCAGATGTTGAACAGGACTGGAGAGAGAATCAATCCCTGGGGGGCTCATTAAGTGAGGGGCCCAGTTATGAAGGTGTAATTATCCATCATTGCTCATTGGGTGCATCCTTCCAAGAAGCACTCAAACTATTTTAGCCCAGGACCCATCTCCTCTCTCAGGTGAGAAAATTCACAACACGTAAATACAAAATGCCAGTGAACTTTACATATCTTGCTTTAGGCCAGGGGTAGGCAACCTATGGCAAGGGTAACAAAGGCAGCATGTGAGCTGATTTTCAGTGGCATTCTCACTGCCTGGGTCCTGGCCACCCGTCTGGGAGGCTCTGCATTGTAATTTAATTTTAAATGAAGCTTCTTAAACATTTTTAAAACCTTATTTACTTTACATACAACAATAGTTTATTTATATATTAAAGATTTATAGAAAGAGACCCTCTAAAAACGTTAAAATTATTACTGGCATGCGAAACCTTAAATTACAGTGAGTAAATGATGACTCGGCACACCACTTCTGAAAGGTTGCCAACCCCTGCTTTAGGCACACACATTTAGAAATATCAGTATTTAGAACAGGATTGCTTATAAGTGTAAACAGTAATACAAGCATTTTCATTAAGAAGGCTTTCTAATAGCACTAAAATCAGTGCAGGTTATAGGATGAAAAAACCCATAATTTCCAAAATGATATTTTAATAGGTACTCATTTCACAATCATTCATTTTAATGTCAAATGAAAATGATAACCTTTAATATTTATATTCTTGAACACAGCAGTTCCACCCGAGGTGTTTATATTAATTTCACTGTACCATTTCTCTAGCAGCAAAATAATGATAAAAATTTTACTCTAGTCACATAACGCAATAATTGAAATAATTCTTATAATTATCAAACGACTTTTCTGTTCATTTGTAAATTATGCCCCTAGTTCTATCAATTTCCAGGATGGTTTTCTTCCCTTCTTCATCTTTTTGATGGATGTAACATAAAAGTTTCTGAAGTACAAAAGGAAAGCTCATGATTTCCTCCTGTATTTTTTCAGTGCTGAAACAATTCTGTAGTACTTTTTATTTGAACTTAAATATCTGAATTTCCTTGCTGGAAATCTATAAATTTCCACAGAATACAGACTTGGAAGTTATTGAGAAGATTATATATTTGTTTAGATCACAAATAGATACAATATTCAATATCTGGTTGTTTCTTTAAAAGGAACTCAGAGTGAAGACTTTGTGTAGAATTCAATATAATATTTACTTCATACAACAGATGGACCTTCTTGATAAAATTTGGGATATCACACAAACTGTTATCAACAAACACTGAGGTAACCACTTTCCTCCAGGAAAGCTGAGGATATGATAATCCTCCTATGACAGTGCACCTATAAGGCTCTATGGACATATGCTTACAAATGTCTGTGTGTGTGTGTGTGTTATATATATATATATATATATATATATGACATAACTGGAACATGTTTTAATCTACATATGCCATGCAACATATCCGTGTAAAGATTATGATCTACTGAATCTATTCCTCCTATTTGTATGCATTATCATTTTTGTAGTTGAAGTTATGAATATTGGCTGTGTACTTGCTTGATTTCTAAGTAGCCTTAGGGCTTGGCTACACTTACATTTTATAACGCTCTAACTTGCTGGCTCAGGGGTGTGAAAAATCACGCCCCCCAGAACACAGCAAGTCTGAGCGCTTTAAAGAGCTGGTGCTCCCAGCATCGGAGCTAATCCCCTTCTGGAGGTGGATTACCAGGAGTGCTGGGAGAGCTCTCTCCCAGTGCTCACGCGTGACCACACTCACTTCAAAGCGCTGCTGAGGAAGCATTCCCACAACAGTCCTTTGAAGTTTTCAGTGTAGCCATGCCCTTAGTAAAGGTATTTGGTCAGCTTCTCGAGAAAGGAATGAGCAAGTTAAGTGCCCAATCAAGAAGCACTTAACAGAAAATAGAGGTTGGGAGGCTCCAATCCGCATAAGATGTCTACCTGAGGACGTTCAAGGCAGTATGTGAACAATGCTGCTACCTGTAAGTTATGAGTCAAGCATAACTTGCCCATGTGACTCCAAATCTCCATTTTGTAGCTGGATTCTACACGGGGGGAGGGAGAGGTAGAGAAAGTCTATTTAAACCCCTGGGAAACCTCTGCATTTTGTCTTCAGCTGGCTCAGGAGATAGCATCTCCACCCCCAAGGACACCTGAAAGAAACTGGAACAAAGGACAGTAACTACAGGAGGTGTGAGTGATTGCTGGAGTCAGACTAGAAGGAGACTAGTCTGTAAAAGGAAGCTCACTGGAACACCACTGAGCGTGAGGTTTTATCTGTATTCAGTTTTATTACTGTATTAGAGAGAGATTTGCACATTTTATTTTATTTTACTTGGTAATTCACTTTGTTCTGTCTGTTACTACTTGGAACCACTTAAATCCCACTTTCTGTATCTAATGAAATCACTTTTTACTTATTAATTAATCTGGACTATGCATTAGTATGGGGAGGGAGGGGACAGCTGAGCATCTCTCTCTATCAGTGTTACAGAGGGCGAACAATCTGAGTTTATTTGGGGTTTGAACCCCAGTGGGATTCGAGCATCTGAGTATTAAAGACACTTCTTAACCTATTTTCAATTGAGCCTATATCTGTTAGGCGATGTGGTTCAGGCTTGGGTTTGGGTTTGCAGCAGGCCTGGCTCAAACCAAGCAGGGCTCTGGAGTCCAAAGCTGGCAGGGCAGGAAAGCAGGGGCAGAAGTAGTCTTGGCACATCAGTTGGCAACCCCAAAGGGGTTTCTGCGATCCAACCTGTCACACCTCCAAACAGCAGTTTTATTTTAGAACTTTGCTAAGGCAGTAGTGAAAATAGTACACCCCTAAGTGAAATCACAATACTGTCAGTCAGCTACACACCACCCTGGGAAACAGAATAGCACATTCAGAACAGGTGTTTATTGTCATAATACCCAATATACCAATTCATAAGTCAGATATTTATCAATGTGGTGTGAAAGGTAGTTCACTACCCATTTATCTCTAATTTATACAAAAAATTGTATAAACATTTCCAATTCTAAATGCAGTTTAAAACGCCTAATGTATACAAGTAAATCATCAGTTATCACAAAAAGGAAGATATTTTAAATTGCTGGGAACTAAAATTACAATAGGAAAGGAGGCCACAATATGCTGATTATTAATTTGTATGTGCACTTAATGAAGATCATTGCAATAAGATTTTTCCATATATTAGCAGAGAGCTAAATCACTTTATGAAAAAAGTTTCCTTGCAATCCTTATTAGCCTATGGTTATTAAAATTGTGCAAACATTTATCACCATCTAGTGGCCACCTGATGTACAGTAAATGAAAAGCAAACTATATAAAATTGCAAATATTTTTCAGCCACTCTGAAATTTAAAGTACTCCATTATACACTAGCTATCAAAGAAAGTGTGTGTGACATCTGTTATTATAAGGGGGGAAACACCAACACTAAAGTTAATTTTAATTTTCAATATTTTTGGTGCCATTATGAACAATGGCTGACTGGCCAGGGCTTTCGGGTTGTTTTAGATTCTTTTTGTTGTTGTTGTTTTACAACATCCCTCATCTCCAAAAGCCAGAGGTGTGTGGAAAGGAAATATGCGAAGTGTTCCTGCTCTTTCAATACTGTCAGCTTTAAATAAACTATTACTTTCAATACATCACGGTGTGCATATCATTTCAATATCCTTTCACAAGGAGGTGGAACACTAACACTGCAAGAATTTTTTTTTTAAAAAAAACAATAACTCAATATCACTTACATATATCAACTATTAATTGGCACTTCCCAGATGTAACCTATATTTGTCACGGCTTTTGTATAATGTATGCTACCAATCTCTGTGTTACTTTGGTGTAAGCAGGTTTTTTGCCTTTTCAGCTAATACTTCTCAAGATACTTATTGCATTCTGCTTGTCAGTTGTGATGACAGATGCAATTTCTATTGCCCCAGTTTCTGAGAAATGGTCAGCCTTGTCTCCTCATTTTTAAATCTCCCAATGAATTAACACCACATAAGTATATCTAACATGAGAGCATTTTCGCCTTCGATCTTCTTTAAAGTTCTCATTTCCCTAACATACAATTTATAATATAAATAGGAAATTAAAATAATTTAGATTTAGCAGAATTGTTCAACAATTTACAGCAATATACTGTAACTCAAAATAAGTTACGCATTTAATTTATTTAGTCTCTGCTTCCCTCTGATTAGCACAAAAATTAGCCAGATCCATTAGTGCTCAATTGGATGTCAGGATTCAGGCAGATTGTTGGTGGGAAAAAACTGCACACTGCATGAACATAACAAAAATATTTTACTCCAGGGTTTACTTGTTTTACAGTTGCTTGCAGGGACAAGTGTCAATATCTGGTACTTGTATACACACTATGATAATCTATTTCTCAATAAAATTTGTCTTTAAAAAAATGAAAATAAAACTCGCATAAATTTCAAAAGCAAAATATAGATACTACTTTAAAAAAAATTACAGAGTCAGAGTTTCAAGACATGGTGATGTGTGCCAACATTGCTTCTTACTTCCTCACCTGCCTGGATTAAACAATGCAAATGACCAAAAGCAGGCTTACTCCATAAACTTTTAGATATGATGCAGGTCTCTTTTAGCCACTATTAAACAAAAATAATTAAATATAATGGGGCTAAATCTTTGAATCCAAAAGACTACTTGCTATTCAAATGAGAAGGCAATTTCCTGACTGACAGTGAAGGAAAAATGGGTGAGGATACAAAATCTCAACAGTAATCATTAAACCAAGAGAAGATTTTTGTTTAAAATGACAAGACCATATTTAAGATTGCTGGTTCAGGCTAAATTAATGGTTCCACTTAGCCTCTGAGCTGAAGTCAAGTTTTCTGCTAAGAAAGTATCATCTATGTAAGCTCCACATACTGTACTTATGGTTTCTGAGACTGTATCATCCAAGAACAAAATTCACAAATACCATTGCGTTAGCCTAAAACTCCACAATCAGAATTAACCCAGGTTGCACGTATTTACATTTGAAGAAAAGACAGGTGTATTTATTGGTAACACAATAATTGCAGGTAATTAAGCATGTCTTTTGCAGTTAACTAACCAGATAAAAGTAGTTTTAGGCCAATGACAGAAGGGCATTTTTTCAAGTATACCATCAACTTCTGGCTTTACCATACTGTTACAAGACGACAGTTTAGTAACAATCTTAAACTAAGCATAGGGAGGCGGGAAATGTAGCTTGTTTGACAGAAAGGAGGGTTAGAAGAATATTCTGAGGGGGATTAGGAGAACTGAAAGGATTTTGGTAGTTTGGAAGAGAAGATTCAGGCTATGGCTTGTATTAGAGTAGTGTTTTGCAACAGGAAAGAAGATGGGTACAGGGTGCGTGACTGGATCAGGATGCTGACGGTGAACTGAAAGGAGCCACATCACTAGCGGTTAGGGAGATTTATGATGTTTGGCAATAAGTGGGATGCCTAGTCCTATGTTCCTTCTTGTCCCAGCTTTTCAGTTTTCCCCATTCTCCTCTACTGAGCAACTCACCCCTCAATATCTTAATTCTAACCACACACTCCCAGCTGAATTTGTGCTGGGTCCAGACAACCATGTTTCTCACTCAAGACAGTGGAGATGGATAGAGATTCCTCCTCACAACCCTACCTCCAAAACACGTTACTACTATGTCTTATGAATGTGCAATAAGGACTGTGGTACTCACATGGTTCAGAAGTACTTGGATTTCAGTTATCTATTTTGGATTTCACTTGGAGGTTATTCACTCAGATGCAATAAAACTCAAGGTTTTACTACAGATGGAATTTACATGAAGTTTCATATTCAGAATACTTTTTGACACCATACCTATTTATTTTAATAGTGTGAATATTGTATAAATAGTGAAAATAATAATGCAGAAATGTCTTGTGTAGTCTCTCATGAGTTATTCATGCCTTGTTAGACATTTATAAAAATTTTTATAGAATATTCAATTGAGTTGACTGGTTTCTCTCTCTAATATTTAGGTAATGTTATTTTAATTCTACCAGGTATGTTCTCTTTTCCTTCCTATCATTTTTTAGCTGTTGTTGAGGAATTGTAGATCATTCGTGAGTCAGATGGGATCCAGGTAATTCATTCCTTCTTTCATGGAACCACACTTGTATAACTTCACAAGGCTTATACTGCAAGGTGAGTAATGGTTTGGTTATTTCCTTGTAGTAGTAGCTACTCCTATTGAAGTGAGCTGATGAACTGTATGTTCACTGACAATATTTCGTTAAGTCGCTATTTATTTGGAGGTTTTTTTTGAAGTGCTATGCCTCCTTACCCAAATCCTTTATATTAGTCAATCATTGTAAAGTGCTGTAAAGAAGAAATATATAGAGAATCTTAGCTATTAATAATTTTAAAAATATATGAACTGACATTTTCTATCCTCCTAGGATAGTATTAAAACAATGATGGCTTTATAAAAAGTGAGTAGTCTAGATACTTTTAAAATCTGCAAATTATTATTTATATTCATCATCATTTTCTTTGGGTGTCTTAATATATTAAACATAAAATATCTCCTATTACAATCAACAAGACTTCAATGAAACAAGGTAAACTGTACCAAATTAACTGAAATACATTTCAAGGACATAAAGTAATTTAACTTTGTAAGCCCTTGTTTGTTTCTCATATAGCAAATTGCATTGTTAACCCAATAGTGAAAACATTTGCTACAGGGTTTGAATCATTCACCAGCTAGAATGGCACTGGCTACACATATCGAGAAGATAATATGGTTAGTTTGTAGGCTAGGGGAAATGTGTTCTTTCTGAGCAAGGGCAATTTTTGCAAGCTATTTGCAAAGAGATACTGGTGTCAAGCCCGAAGGCAATTTATTCTTCCTCCTTTTCAAAAGTATTTTTTAATAATTGCCAGCAAGGAAAAACAATGATTTAAGGGGAAAAAAATAGGATTATAAATAAATTGTTTCTCGACTCCAAGCTATTTAAAGGGGCTTCTTCATCCTATCCTAAATCTGAAAAAATATATTAATGTCCTAACAAGACAAAAATAAAAATATTTCTCCTACAGGACAGAAAAGAATCTAGTCTTGAATTCTATATGAATAGGTAAGACAGCATTGTCCTCTGTAGCATTCCAGTGCTGAATTCTATTGCAAACTGGACATTTTACAGCTTCAAGTAAATTTAAAAACCCCCCAAAATTTATATTCAATACAACAAATAAATACAATAGGATAAAGTGGAATGAATAAAGAGAGCATGAAGAAAAGAAATAAAACCTTAGGTGCTCACCAAATTTCACCTCTGATCATAATTAGGTCATAAATTCTTTAGGGAAGGAGTCTGTAACATGAAGCACCTAGCTCATCCTTGTACTTTATTAATAAAATTAAGTTACATACTCTTTGTTTTCTTTTTATATTAAAGTGCTATGATATACCTCTATGTTTTTAGTTTTCATCAGCTTTTTTTAAAAAACATATAGGCACTATAGTAGTTGCTGATGAAAAGCTAGAGGTCTTGGCAGCTGTGAAGGTGACATTTAAGGATTTTAACACCCAGGAGGGAAATTGTGTGATGCAGAAACCAACCAAGAGGTGATTGTGCTTTTGGCAACTGACAAGAAATGCATCTCATCCCTGCCCTCCTTCTAGCGCAAGGTTAGAGATGATATTTTTGTTTGTGCGTGATCGCACAGTTCCCTAGGCCAGCAACCTTTGACAAGAACTTACTGACTCCCCCGCAACCAACAGTCATGGATAAGCACATTAGGTAGATGTTTTCACTAAAATTAACACCAGTGAAGTAGCTAAAAATGGTTGATTAAACTGAACAGTGCACACATCTCAGAGCATTTGGATTCAGGCTATCTGCAGCCTCAGGCAGACAACACAGCAGCAGTTTGCATTTGGTTCACATTTGGAAATATAAATGGCTAGAAATATAATTAAGGATAAAAAAATATTTTAGAAGAAGTTTAGGTTATAGATTCTGAGACAAACTCCAGGACTGCAGCTAGGGTGACCAGACAGCAAGTGTGAAAAATCAGGACGGGGGTGGGGGGCAATAGGAGCCTATATAAGAAAAAGACCCAAAAATCGGGACTGTCCCTATAAAAATCAGGATATCTAGTCTCCCAAGCTGCAGCATCATGGACCTGTGTACAGATCAATTGCACAGAATACTAAAATCCAGTCCTGGTAATTAAAAAGGTTAGTCTTTAACCATATTAATTTAATACAGCCTTAGCCACATGTTTTCTGTTGTCACAGTAAAGTTTTTCAGTTTGTAGAAAAGATGAAAACGGCTCTCTTGTCAAAGTAATTCAGAATGGAAAAAAAATCAATGTTTTAAAAATCTCATAATAAAATGGCATCAGGAACTTCTGTGTTTTGATTTATCTAATATAGTCATGATTCTATCCTGCATACTATTAGCTGGGAATCCTTTTGCTTACTGAAGCACATACACTATCACTGACACCAAAACATGTAACTTACTGTTCAATCAAAAAGCAGGTTTTCATTTCAATACCATCTCAATACATCTCTGGTTTCCTCTTCCCTTCTGTCCACAGTTCTCTGGTAGATGTTTTATTGTTCTCCCTACTCCTTTCAATCTCATTCACTCTGTTCACCTAAAACCTTCCTTCTCACTACCCTAGCTTGCAGGCCCTTCCTTTCCAGTTATTTAAACCTTCTTCCCCTGATATTTTTGCCACCTACATCCAACAGGTTTTTCAACTTATCCAGTGCCATTAGGCAAGAGCCACTCCTGGCTGACAGGTGTCACTTCAATAAGAAGCTGCTGATGTTTAAAACCAACTGTACTTGGGGTTAGTTTGCTGGAATTTTTTAAGCACCACTGCACAGTGGCACTACAAAGATGAGGATGTTCGGAAGCCAAGTTGGGGAGGAAGTGAATAAGACAAGGGAGGAAGATAAGGGAAAAAGAAGAAGTTAAGTTATTCTAGCAGAGAAAACAGAAAAATTATCAGCTATTAACAGTTAGGAAACAGGTATTTTCTACTTCTTTAATTACCTTAATTTTGAATCTGGAAATATTTCTCTTAACATAAAAAGTGTGTGGTCTGTTCTGCACTTTCCCTTGCCCAGAAGACCTCACTCACACCTTTCTGCTGTGTGATTCACTCTCACTATTCTTCCCCAGTTTGAGAGAGAGACAGACACACACCCCTACCCACACTTCCTGGTTCATGCTACTCATTCTCCAGAGTCCTTTCACTCTCTGCCTACGTCCAGTTTGACTCAAGAGGTATCGGAGGGTCACATCTTTCTTAGCCTTAGAGAAACATCTCAGTGCTTGCTCCTTATGAGACATTCAGTACTGACTGAGATTCAGTATCCAGCAGATACTGATAACCACAATCAATATTCGAGAAATTCAGAAAGCCTGGAATTATCACATCCCTTTTCTGAATATTGTATATCTCCACACACTTGAAAAATACTAGTATTGTATATGTATTTCTGGTCAAGACTAACACACACAAACTTGGACACTGTCTACTCAGTTTAAGGCATCAATCCTCCAAAGAGGTACACGCATGCTTAACTTTGATGGGGTCCCACTGAAATCAAGGGGATTACTCACAAGAAAAGTTAGGCACCTGCTTAAGTCTTTGTAGGAATGGGTTCTAAGGGTATGTCTTCACTAGCAATTTAAAGCACTGCCATAGCAGTGCTTTAACATGGTTATGTAGTCATGGCACAAGGGGGTTGGCTCCCATTGCTCGCGCACTGTCTACACTGGCACTGAAACTTGCATACTCAGGGGGATGTTTTTTCACACCACTGAGTGAGAAAGTTTCAGCACTGTAAAGTGGCAGTGTAGACAAAGCGTAAGTACAAGGCATAAAATAGCAGGTGAATACAACAAAACAGGAAGAACAAGGTAACAATGAGATGATAATTGTCAGCATGATGATAATGCCCCATCTCAGTCAATCATGTTTTTCTTGCATGAGTTTTCTGAGGTCATAAACCTAGTAGTTCTCCAGTCAATCACTGGATGTTCCAGGAAAGAATGAGTAGACTAGATATAAAATTTCTCAAATAAAAGAAAATATTCTTTAAAAACTAATATTAGGCCTCCCTTAAAAGTCATAACACTTCAAGAGCCTATTTTCCTCTTCCTTTGCAGGTCATCCTCAAGATCAGCTGAAAATGCCTATCTTTGTATGCATTTTCTATACCACATAATTTGTTTGGAATTGCTGGAAACTGTGTCGGATTTTCTTCATGCCATGGTCTGGGAGTGAAATATCAAAGTGAAATTTCAGTGCATTACTTTCTGATGCCAATTTCTCTGCACTTCTAGCTCTATAAAACATATCAATCTTATTAAGTCAACATAACAGCTACATGATTCAGCTTGCACACAAAACTTTTGTCTGTTTTCCTGAAATCCACTGTCTTTTCAACACAGTCTATCCCCAGAAGATAGTCAAAGTACTTCAAAGAGGTGCTAGTGATAGACCCGTCCAGCATTACAGTATAGGAGGGCTGCTTTAGAACTATGGGGGATTCTCTGATTATCACCAACTAGAAAGTTCACATGATTTTGTAAGTGTTCCATCATCTCCTCAGATTTCTGTGTATCCATAATTATTAAATAAATTGACTATAACCCTGTATAGCTATAGAGAATAAAGTTAACACTAAATATTACCGAGGAATGAAGAAAGTACTTTGCTACCTCGATATAACTCAGTCCGATATAAGGTGAATTCTGATACAACAATTAAAGGAGCACTCTGGGGTGTGCGGCTGCGCACTCTGGTGGATCTGCGCATTGTGTTTGGCTTTGATATAACGCGGTTTCACCTATACCGCAGTACGATTTTTTGGCTCCTGAGGACAGCGTTATATTGAGGTAGCAGTGTATTTAAATCTGTGACTGATATCCTTGGTGGTGCAAAGCATCCACTATTCCCATGCATTTCAAAAGAAGCTGTGGTTGCTCACTACCTCTCAGAGTTTGGCCCTATATCAACACAACTGAATGCCCCAAGCTAATAAAATCCCAACATACGCTGCCTCCTAGTACAAACTTTAACCAATTTGATAAACATCTAGTGCTTTGTTTTATTATAGAATTTAACAATGACCTTGCTGACATGTTTCACTCTCTATTCTCCTGAGTTTAGGTGCATGAGATTCAGAAATCAAAGAGCTAGTTAAAGGTGTCTAAACATGCTAAATACAGTTTACAATTCTAACTGTAGGCAGCATTCCTCCTGCTGACCATTATGTGTCAAGGTGGTCCCCTAGCATCAAAGCAACTATTAGCACACTAATATCTTTTGCCCTGACCCAGCATGTGAGCTCTCAGGAGACCAGTAAAAACTAATTTATTTTTCTAACTGGCTTCAGAAGATTGAGTGTTAGGAAATGTGTGTCACCTTGCTTTAAAAATGTGCACTTTTTTCCCTTTGCTAAGAAGCATTGCTTCAAGGACTGAAAGATGTGCTGCTGAGAATCACAGCGTATTCGAAAAGAACTGAGTAAGCACTGATAATTCTCACTTGTCAAGAGGCATTGCCATACACATTTAATTGAGTACTTCAAAGATGATAAAACTATTAAAGGAACAAAAGATATTTAACATTCATAAGAAAATAAATGATAAAATTATGTAATATGTCAAGTTCAAGACAAAGGTATATTTGAGACAATAGTTTAGAAATTTGCCTGGAACCAATTCACTTGAGAGTTCATTCAACTATTTACAAGTATCTATACAATTTATTCGAAGATTATTACTAATTTGAAGAAGAGGACTTGAGCTTTGCTAATTACAGTTTGTAGGATATTAAATATCTAAATTTTTTTTGTGATGTGGATGCAACATTATAACTTTGTGACACTGCACTGCTATGGAGTGGCAATGACAAAGCCTCATGTCATCACATAAGTTTATTTTAAGAGAAAGTTTTACAAGTTGCCATTTTGGGGGGTTACAAGGCTCAGGAGATTACATCAGACATCATATTGCCAGTTTTATTCTGAAAGGTGACTATATAAAGATAGCTGTTTGCAGTGTTGTAACAATGTTGATCCCAGGATATGAAAAAGACAAGGTGTGTGAGGTAATCTTTTATTACACCTGTCGTAAGTATGAAGTAGCCTAGAATTACTGTTTACCTGTAAGGGGTTAAGCTAAAAGTAACCGGAGAAGTGGGCAACTGACCAATGAGAAATCCCTCAAGAGACAAAGGATTTTGGTTTCGTTTTCCCTCTCCGAAGTCTCTCTGTTCAGCTTGGCTATAAAATAAACCACACCTGTTTCTTCTACTGTAACTATACGCTTTCTATCCAGTAACAAGTAAGGTAGTCAAAGAGTAAGTTTAATCTGTTTTTTAATCACTTAAAAGGTTCTCAGTGGTGAGTGTTGGCTGGGTGCTACTTAATATTGTAAAACTCAGCAAAGATATCCACAGTGGGAGAAAGTTGCCTCAGGGGAGAGATTTGACTTCTTAATTCTATTGTTGATTATGGTAGATGCTGTTCTGTTGATGGTTATAAGGGATTTATTCCTTTCTTTTTCTTTAATTAAAATCTTTCTTTTAAAAATTTAACTGCTTGTTTTCCATTGTGTAAGATCCTGGTTTTGGATCGGGCACATCTTGCAGAATCAGGTGAGGTTTGTTTTTTTTCTCTCAAGCTTCCCAGGAAAGGAAAAAGTTTGGGGGGGCTTAGTGGAAAGGGAAAGAAGGCTCCCAAACTCCCCATTGTCCTAGTTTTTGGATAACTAAGTTTGGTGGTGGCAGCATACCAGGTCCAAACACAGGAAAAGTCTGGGGGGAAAAGTTTTAACCTAAGCTGGTAAAATAAGCTTGGGGGGTTATTTCTTTTTTCATGTGGGTCCCCACATCTGTACCCTAAAGTGCAGAGTGGGGAGGCAATCCTGACATGGTGGCAGAGGTGGGATTAAATTTTGTGAACCTAAAAAGAATATTACAGAAAATATTTTTTATTTTCCCTTTTCCTTATAGAGAGTGTAAACAAGCAGCTTTTCTCTAAGTTGGGAATCTAATGATCTCTCAGCAGGAAGCTGAGCAGCATCATTAGTTGCTTGGAAACCAACCCATCTAATTAGTTTTGTTAAGCTGAGAAGCAGAGAGAGATTTATAGCTGAGGGTTTTTTGTCCTGCTGGATAGCAGAGATTAGCTCAGGTTTTTCAGCAAGAGCAGACAAGAGTTGGATAGGAAGTCTGTTGAGCTATGAATAGGTAATAGGCTCCTTACGTGCTAGGTAACCACCCCAGGAGGTCCCTGTGTGGGGGGGGGCGGAGACTGGTCCATCCAGTTCTGTGGGGACTTGAATCAGAGTGGGGGTCTTTCTCCCTCTGCTGGTAGGATTAACACCCTGCTGAGAAATTTTCCAAGTGATATATTTGTAATTATCAGTTTAGGAAGTCTAGTAGGCTGAGTACAGGAAAGCAGGAAAATGAGTACCGGTGGAGCAACTGCTAAGCTAGAGCTGGCTAAACTGGAAGCATTAAAAAAAGAAAAAAAACATCAAAGGCTGATGAAGAGAAAGAAAGCAGCCCAAAAGAGAAAGGAAGCCACCCATAAAAGGGCTATGGAAGCCCAAATTAAAAGACAAAAGCATAAACTGGCTGCTTCGGAGCTGAGGAAACAAATTCCTCCAGCTGCTGACTCCACTTCCCCAAAAATCCACAAATGAAAGCGACTGTGCCCACAGTATGAGTCGTCCAGCAACATCGCCAAATATTTCATCACCTTTAAGAGACTGTGCACTCTACATAAAATCCCTAAAAATCAAAAAATAACCATATTGATAGCAAAATTAACTGGCCAAACTCTGGACATCTTCAATAAGATGCCTATTGAGGATGCTTCAAACTATGGTAAATTTAAGGATTTGGTTTTAAAACAATTTCAAGATACACCTAACACTCACAAAGTAAAATTTAGAGCCCTTAAGAGAGGGGCTGGACTAAGTCATCTGGCTTATGTAAACCAGATGAAGGATCTGTTAGATAAATGGGTCAAAGGAAGGGGTGTAACTACCTTTAAAGTATGTGATTTAGTTCTACAGGAGCAGTTCCTGATTATAACCAATAATAATGTAAAACAGTGGTTATGGGATAAAAAAAATGGACTCAGCAAAAAGTCTTGCTTCTTATGCGGATCAATATAAGCAGTCCCAGATTGCCAAAGAGGCGGGGAGAATCGAAACACAAGGGGGGGAGGTGGCAGAAAAGAAAAAAACCTAATAGCGGTTAAAGCGAATCCCAAAAGGGACAACCCGAAACCACATCCTATCAGAGGGGGCAGCCCCAAACCCCACCTACCTCCCAAGAAAAACCCCAAACACCTCATCATTCCACCCCACCAGTCTCCAACAACCCACCTCGCACCAGTGACCAGTCAGCTGGGCGATGTTTTAAATGTAATGAGCTGGGGCATATTAAGGTCAACTGCCCAAAAAACACCAACCAAACGCTGTGCATTACCCTAAAGTCACATCCAAGGTCCTCAGGCCCAAATACCTCCCAAATATCCTCAAAGCAAAAAAAAAAAAAAAAAACTGTAAAAGTGGGCGAAAAAAAGGTTACAGTGTGAAAGGACACTGAAGCTCAAATGTCACTTATCCACCAATCCTTAGTAAACCCCAAGTTAATCAACCCAAAGGTTAAAGTAACAATTGAACCCTTCAAGTCAAACTCTTTCAACTTACCTACAGCCAATCTACCTGTTCAGTACAAGGGCTGGTCAAAAACATGAACTTTTGCAGTCTATAATAATTATCCCATGCCAATGCTGCTAGGGAATAATCTAGCCAATCATGTGAAGCTAGCCAAGAGGGTGGGAATGGTCACCCGCAGCCAGGCTAAGCAAGCTTGCACACCTATCCCTGTTCATAAGCCTTCCACCATGGGCCCAACTGGGTTACCAAAGACCCTGACGACGATGGTGGAGCTGAATTCCCTACCAACAACTGAAACAGCTGTAAAGAATCCAGTCCCAAAGACCCAGCCAAAGCCAGTCCCCAGACCGGAACTGGCAAAGCAACCAACACCCAAACCATCGCCAGCACTGAGCCCAGCACTTGAAACCCCATGTACCACTCCAACACCAAAGGGCAACCTCAAGCTGGCACTGACAGCAGCAGCTACACTAACCCAAGAGGCTCAGCTGAAGCCTAAAATGCAACCAGGTGCACCAGCGGAGAGTGGTCCACCGCCAATGAAAATAACCCCATCACCTCCATCACTTCCCAAAGAACCCAACTCAAGTCTACAACCCAGTGAGGAACTGATGTCTCCAGCATCAAAAAAACAGTTCCAGGCCAAACAAAATGCAAATAAAAGCCTCCAAAAAGCTTGAACGGCAGCACAAAACAACCCACCGCCTCTCAGCTCTACCAATCAATCCCGGTTTGTAGTCAAAAAAAAACTTTTATACAAAAATCTTTCTGGAAAACACCAGAAAGACTGGCAGCCTCAAAAACAGTTGGTAGTTCCAGCTAAGTACCGGGTAAAGCTCCTGAGCTTAGCTCATAATCACCCTAGTGGTCATGCCGGGGTAAACAAAATCAAAAACCGTGTGGAAAAGTCATTCCACTAAAAGGAAATGGGCAAAAACATTGCTCATTATGTCTGGTCTTGTAAGGTGTGCCAAAAAGTGCGGGGGGAAAAAAAACAACAACAAAAAAAAACAAAAAAAACACACAGGTAAAGGCCCCTCTCCAGCCACTCCCCATAATTAAGGTTCCATTTCAGCAAGTAGCTGTAAATATTCTGGGTCCTTTCCCAAAAAAAAGGAGTACATACTAACTTTCATAAATTTCGCTACCCAATGGCCAAAAGCAGTAGCTCTAAGCAACACCAGGGCTAAAACTGTGTGCCATGCATTAACAAACATTTTTGCCAGGGTGGGTTGGCCCTCCAACATCCTTACAAATTCAAAAACCAATTTCCTGGCAAAAACCATAAAAAGTCTGTAAATAGCTCATGGGGTAAACCACTTGGTTGCCACCCCTTATCACCATCAAACAAATGGCCTGGTAAAAAAGTTTAATAAAACTTTGGGGGCCATAATACAAAAATTCATAAATAAGCACTCCAATAATTGGAACCTAGTGTTACAGCAGTTGCTCTTTGCCTACAGGGCTGTACCACATCCCAGTTCAGGGTTCTCACCCTTTAAACTTGTGTATGGCCGCAAGGTTAAAGGGCCATTACAGTTAGTAAAACAGCAGTGGGAGGGGTTTACACCTCCTCCAAAAACTAACATTCTAAACTTTGTAACCAACCTACAAAACACTCTCCAAACCTCTTTAGCCCTTGCTAAACAAAACCTAAAGGATGCTCAAAAAGAGCAAAAGGCCTGGTATAATAAACATGCCAAAAAATGTTCCTTTAAAGTAAAAAAACAAGTAATGGTCTTGAAGGCGCTTCAAGCCCACAAAATAAAAGCGTCATAAAAAAAATCCTTTATGGTCAAAAAGCGCCTGAAAGCTGGTAACTACCTCATAGCATTCCCTAACTCAACCCTAAAGCCTAAAGTGTACCATGTTAACTCTGTAAAGCCTTTTTATTCCAAAAAATTAAAGATTTTAATTTTTCAAGATTTGTCAGTTTATAGCCCCGCCCCAAAAATAATGCTAAGTGGCCTAACGGTGTCTACTATAAAAAAAACAGTAACATTGGCGTAAAAAAGGTAAACTTCTCAATAACCCTCGAACGCATGCAGCGCCAGCAAATCAAAAAGCTGTGCACTAGCTTCACGCCACTATTCTCAACCACCCTAGAACAAACTAAACGGGCATACCACTCCATTAACACAGGTAATGCCCACCCAGTTAAAGCCCAACCTTACCGGGTGGCTCCTCAAGGCAAAGCTGCTATAAAACAAAAAATCCAAAACATGCTACAATTGGGTGTAATCCGCCCTTCTCGCAGTGCATGGGCATCTCCAGTGATTCTAGTCCCCAAACCAAATGAGAAAATACACTTTTGCGTAAACTACCGTAAGCTAAATGTGGTAACTTGTCCAAACAACTATCCAATGCCTCGCACAAATAAGCTGTTGGAGAAACTGGGACGGGCCCAGTTCATCTCCACCTTAAACTTAACCAAGGGGTACTGGCAAGTACCGTTAAAAAAATCTGCCAAAAAAAAAAAAAAGTCAGCCTTCATTATGCATGCAGGGCTGTATAAATTTAATGTGCTCCCTTTCGGGCTGCAAAATGCACCCGCTACCTTCCAAAAATTCGTAAATAGTCTCCTAGTAAAATTAAAAAAATCTGCAGTTGCCTACCCTAATAATGTTACCATATTTTCTAACTCCTGGGCAAAGCACCTAAAACATCTCCAAAAGGTCTTCAAGCGCATAGAAAAAGCAAAACTAACTGTTAAGGCTAAAAAATGTCAAATAGGCCTCAACAAAGTAACTTACCTTAAACACCAGGTGAGTCAAAAAATTATCAGTGCTCTACAGGCCAAGGTAAATGCTATCCAAAAGTGGCCTGTCCCCAAGTCCAAAAAACAGGTCCAATCCTTCTTGGGCTTGGCCAAATATTACAGGCGATTTGTACCAAACTACAGCCAAATCGCCACCCCACTAACAAACCTAACTCAAAAAAACCAGCCAAGTGCAGTCCAGTAAACTAAGCAGTGTCAAAAGGCCTTTAACCAGCTTAAAGCAACACTCATGTCTAACCCTGTGCTCAGGGCCCCAAACTTTAACCAACCGTTCCTAGTCACCACAAATGCCTCCAAGCGTGGTGTAAAAGCAGTTTTAGTGCAAAAAAAAACCCAATCAACAATTGTACCCTGTCGTGTTTCTCAACAAAAAGCTGTCTAAAAAAAAAAAAAAAGCCACTGATCAATTCCCCCCCCAAAATGTTACGCCATTGTGTACCCTCTAAAAAAGATACGCCCATACGTTTAAAAACAACGGTTCCACCTACAAACCAACCATGCTTCACTAAAGTGGCTTCATGGCGTCACCAACAAAAACAAAAAACTTCTTCGTTAAAGTTTAGCTCTTCAAAATTTTAATTTTAACATACAACACATTCCAAAAACTTCTAATAAAGGAGCTGACGCACTCTCCCGTAAAAGGTTTCCCAAAATCAATAGGTAAAAACTGTCCTCAAAATGTAAAACCTATTGTTAGTTTTATTGTAACCAGTAGTATGTTTAAAGGTGCATATGTTTTATTAATTCTGTTTTTTCCTAAAGCTCCAAAAAAAAATCGCACCCAGTAACTTTCCAACACCGTTTGCGATTTGGGGAGCGTGTCATAAGCATAAAGTAGCCTAAAATTACTGTTTACCTGCAAGAGGTTAAGCTAAAGGTAACTGGAAAAGTGGGCTACTGTTTACCTGTAAGGGGTTAAGCTAAAGGTAACCAGAAAAGTGGGCTACTGTTTACCTGTAAGGGATTAAGCTAAAGGTAACCGGAAAAGTGGGCAACTAACCAATAAAAAATTCCTCGAAAGACAAAGGATTTTGGTTTCATTTTCCCTCTCCGAAGTCTCTCTGTTCAGCTTGGCTATAAAATAAACCACACCTGTTTCTTCTACTGTAACTATACGCTTTCTATCCAGTAACAAGTAAGGTAGTCAAAGAGTAAGTTTAATCTGTTTTTTTATCACTTAAAAGGTTCTCAGTGGTAAGTGTTGGCTGGGTGCTACTTAATATTGTAAAACTCAGCAAAAATATCCACAGTTGGAAAAAGTTGCCTCAGGGGAGAGGTTGAATTTCTTAATTCTGTTGTTGATTATGGTAAATGCTGTTCTGTTGATGGTTATAAGTATATTCCTTTCTTTTTCTTTAATTAAAATCTTTCTTTTAAAAATTTAACTGCTTGTTTTCTGTTGTGTAAAATCCTGGTTTTGAATCGGGCACGTCTCGCAGAATCAGGCAAGGTTTGTTTTTTTTCTCTCAAGCTTCCCAGGAAAGGAAAAAGTTTGGGGGGGCTTAGTGGAAAGGGAAAAAAGGGTCCCAAACTCCCCATTGTCCTAGTTTTTGGACAACTAAGTTTGGTAGTGGCAGCATACCAGGTCCAAACACAGGAAAAGTCTGGGGGGAAAAGTTTTAACCTAAGCTGGTAAAATAAGCTTGGGGGGTTATTTCTTTTTTCATGTGGGTCCCCACATCTGTACCCTAAAGTTCAGAGTGGGGAGGCAATCCTAACACCACCAACTTCTGTTGCTAAAAGAGACAAGCTTTTGAGCTCCATAGACCCAAAGAAGAGTTCTGTTGAGTTCAAAAGCTTGTCTCTTTTACAAGCAGATGTTGGTCCAATAAATGATATTACCCCATCTACTTTGTCTCTCTCATATAAAAATGACTTTCTTAATCAATAGATCTTTTCTTTAAGTATATTCAGAATCATATGTGCTTCCTTTAGTGACATATATATTATATATATTGCTGTAAATCCTGCACAACCCAAACTATTGTTAAAATAGTACGCTGGACTCCATTCTTTCTTGTGCATGAATAAAAATGTTTACTGTTTCATGCAATTACATCTAGGCAACACAAATGTCAATATGGTTGCATGGGTATCAAAAATGGGAGTATAACTAGAAGACAATGAGGAATATAAATGCAACTGATGGCCTAAATAATATGCAGAACTTCTTTTACTGGTGATTACCTACAAGAAAGAAAGAGCTCTGAGCTCTCTCAATCAAAACTGAGTTTGCAAGCTTGCAGTTAAGAGATTCTTTTGAATTGTAAAATGAGCACATTTAATATTAAAACACAAGCATGCAGAGTAATGTCATTTTTACTAACACAAGCTCTCTGAGGATCAGACTGACTGTGCTTCAGTATGCAGTGTAGTTATAGCCATGTTGGTCCCAAGATATTAGAGACACAAGGTGGGTGAGGTTTTACCTTTTATTGGACCAATGTCTCTTGATGAGAGGGACAAGCTTTCGGGCACTTTGGAAACGGTAAAAGATTTATGTTTAAAGAGATATCATTCCTATTTGCTGTCATGTTTATCACTGTCTACCCACATCTGCTCTAAAAGAGAATGATCACACTGTAATACAAATAATAAAACATACTGAATGTAGAAATTTCCATTTTCAAATAACTTTACACAAAATCAAATTAATTAATTCTCATATCTCCCCAATGGAGTAAGCGCCTTATTTTACTGGTGTGGAAACTGAAGCTTAAACGTTAACTACTTCCCAAACCACACCAAGAAAGTCAGTGACAACTGGAGAGGTCTCAGCTCCTAGTAAAAGACTCTGACCATGACACTAACACTACAAAAACATATTCATAAAATTAAAAACAGACTGGTTGCCAAATACTCCAACTGTGATACTATTGATAAGCAACGCTGCAGTGTGGATATTTGAGAACAGAAAGTATTTTGATTAGATTTGGTTTTACCATTAAGATGTTGTTTGCCAAAGAGAACACCACATTCCATAATAGCAATACATTTCAGGGTATTACTATTTAATAGCATTGCTTCTGTGGGTCCGTCTACACAGCAAAAGCCACGCACAGACTAGCTAACCAGGACTAGCTTGAATTCAGCTAGTGCTCGTAACAGCAGCAATGAATACAGCACAGCAGAAATTTCAGCACAGGTAGTAGAAACCTAGCACAAACCCTGGGTATGTCCTCTGCTCGCTAACCCACTCTGAAGCCTGTACCATGCTGTCTTTACTGCTGTAGTTAGCCACAATAGCTGGATTCAAGCTATATCAGGTAGAATAGCCTATGCACAGCTTTTGCTGTATAGACTTAACCTATAATGGGTGTAAACATACAAAATTCAGTCTTGCAGCCCACTTTAGATAGAAGCCTGATTAGTACTTAAAGATCATATATTTTTCATTAAATATTTCTAACAGCTGTTTCTGAAAAGCTTACAGTGATTTGCTCTTAACTAAACAAGGTTAAAGAAATGTGTTCAGTTTGTTCAATATGCTCTTCTTCAGGGGTCTTCAAACTTTTTCCTCGGCGGCCCCTTCTTGCTGAGGAAAAAGTCACGCGGCCCCCCGGGGGTATGTCCGCCGAAATGCCGTGGTGGAAAGCGAAAGCTTCTGCTTTCCGCCGTGGCATTTCAGCGGTACTAAAATAGCCTGCCCAGAAGTTCGGCAGTCTGCCGGACGGGATTGGCAGCGATGGCGGGGTCTCGCGCACCCCTGGGGGTGCACACACCCCAGTTTGACGACCACTGCTTTACTTTAACTAGGAATATTCAATTTCTAATAATCAAGGAGTTTAATATAACTTCTACAAGATGACGGAATGCAAATGTCTTCTGTGTGAATATTTTAATTTAAATCAGAATATAAAAGCTAGTTTATGTTGGACTAAACTGCAAATTATGTATACCATATTCTCAGTAAATAATCAGAGATGGGGAAACAGCATAGTAGCCTGGAAGGTGCACAGAAAAAAAAGTAAACTAGATAATTTTTTTCTGTTTTTATCTATTAACACAATGCTTGGAGGTTGGCATACTAACATGTTTAACAACAAACACCACATTTTCATACTAAGAAGGGTACTTAAAATTATTCACTAATTAAGCCTGGAAGCAAATACATATTTGTTTTAAAAAGTTACAGAACTGTTCTAATTTGCATGCCCAGAAGTCTTTTATGCCCAGATCTAAGCATGACAACACAGGTTTGTCTAGAGAGATATTAAAAACTCTTCCAAAAATTTTTCTAAAGTGTTAGATTCACCCACATAGTCTTAGTAAAAGCTGCATTCTTACCAACACACATCCTCTCTCATGTACAGTGGGTCTAGCCACCATTCCTGGATTCTGGGCAGAACCATGACTATTTGTTCATAATGTACCTAGAGTAGACTGTGCTCAACCAATATCACAGAGGCTGGTAGCAAAGTTGGGCAAATGGTATCGCACACGTGCACTAGTGATATGGCCAAGGAGTCCCAGACACATAAGTACAGTCATCACCGGTCTTGTGCATTGACCATTCTCTGCTAGAGGAGGAAGTATTAACTTTAGTATACTAAAAGAAGTATTAACTTTAATTAACTGACATTGTTTCCAATTATCATAAGCCAGATAACTGGCTTAAAGCTTAAAGTTGCCTAGAGGGATTTTCAAACTTTACCAGGTTAGGTGGCTAACTCCCATTAAAATCAATAGGAGTTAGGCATCTAACATACTTAAGACTGGTCTACTCTGGAGGAAGGGAGGCAGGGAAGGGGAACTGACCTAAGTTACACAACTTTAACTACATGAATAATGTAGCTGAAGTCGATGTACTTAGATCTACTCACTGAAGTGTCTTCACTGTGGTGAGTCGACTGCTGTTCCCCTGATGACTCTGTCTGCGCCTTTCGTGCCCGTGGAGTGCAGGAGTCGACGGGAGAGCACTCAGGAGTCGATTTTCATGTCTAGACTAGAGCCAATAAATCAACCCCCGTTGGATCAATTGCTGCTCACTGATGCGGCTGATAGTAATAGACATACCCTCAGACCCTTTTGAAATCCCATTAGGCAACTATCTGAATTTGTAGGTGCCTAAATATTTTTTAAAATCTGGCCCCACATCCTCTCAAGTTTTTAAAATTATGAGAGCTCGTCCTCTCCCACTTGACTTTTAGTGAACTAGTCCAAATGAAGAAAATATTTTCTCTATTTCTGCTAGCTAAATTGAAAACAAAAGTAATGCCAAAGCTTTTCTGCATAACAGAAATTGAAAGTATTTACATTTGGAAAAAAGTAAATACCAGTATTTGCTCCATGGTTTGAAAATAATAATATAGTAATGCAGTACATGGTATCATGATAGATTTATCAAGTTTGCGCTGACCTCAAAAGTTAAGCAGTTAAGCAGCATCTTAACTATTAACATCTGAGAAGGCTCACAGCTGTAGCTTTTTTTATTTAAAATGACTTTAATACTTTACAGTAGATGTAGATGTAGGCCTAACACAGGCTGTCATAATTTCAATTTTAAACAGGATTATTTTTAAAAAGAAAAATGGATTAAATTTAAATTTAAAAAAATAATCCATCAACTTTTATCCACCCTGTGTAAAAACTATTTGCCCTTTATGGATGGTTTGGGCTTAGTTCTATAAACTAACTCCTGAACATTTTCATGATTGCTATGCTTTGTTTGACACACAACATGCTCAGGTGGCGAGAAATCAGAATTGGGAGTAAAATTCAATGCCTGGGTCAAGCCACTTACCATCACTTTGTCTCACTTTATCTGGAAAAAGTGCAGAATGTCACAAGGATTTTGTGATGTTCAGTGTTTGTGAAGTACTTTGGAGGTCCTAGAATGTAAGTAGCTATACAACGTAAGTGCACACAGTATGAAGAATTATTTGAAGTCCAGGAAGTGTAGCCTATTTTAAAGCACATCTTATTAAGCAGCAGCATTTTTTTTTTAATAGAAACTGCATTTGTAAGCATCTGCAGAAGTATCAAATGCACAGAAATTGCTACAAGAGACTTTTAAAAAATAATTTAACTACATACAATTAAATAAGTAATACAACCTACCAACATCCATGGCAGTTTCCATGAAGCTTTTCTGTCTTGAAGCAAATTCAGCTAGCAACTTTTGTTGCCTCTCTCTGGCCTTTTGTCGTCTACATGAAAGAGATATTAGAAATTTACTGGAGAAACTGGTATAACAGTGAGAGAAGAGTTAAAAAATTATTTTCTTGGGTTGATAGCATAGCAGTTAGCACTCCAGACAATCTCATCTGAGACAGAGACATAGTTAGTCTTTAAGGTGCCACAGGACTCTTTGTCACTTCTGCAACTCCAGACTAACATGGCTACCCCTCTGATTCTTCATCTGAGATACAAGATTTACCACAGTCCTCTCTTTGCATTCATTTGTTAGACAGACAAATCAGGACTCTAATACCCTAGAAGTGATCCTTGATGATAAATAAATAGTTTTTGTTGGTTGGACTGGAAGGAATGAAAGTTAGCCAACAAAAACAAACTATGATGATCTAATCAAGACTTACCAGTATAGAAGAAATAAGAACATTACTCTTGAATGTTATTTTTGTACCACGTCAGGGAAGAACAACTTCCAGAAAATGGAAGCGAGAGGAAAATGGCAGCATCAGTATACACACACACCGCTATAACTTCCAGTGTCCATACTTTTCTGCTACCCTTGCAAATAGTGATTAAAATTTACTAGTCCAGGCCAAAAAACAGCAACAAAACTGCCTGATTTGTATGCCATTGCTTGTGGTCAAGGATAAAAGAGGATAAAGGACCTGGAGTAGGAGGAGGACACAAACACCAAATTCTTGTTCTAAATATCCATTTACAAATATGTACAAAATGTATAAGATATATACAGACACTCAGAAAGAGACAGACACCTGCAAGATCTCTACCAAGCATTCTTAAAACTACAATACCCACCTGGGGAAGTGAAAAAACAGATTGACAGAGCCAGAAAAGTACCCAGAAGCCACCTACTACAGGACAGGCCCAACAAAGAAAAAAACAGACCACCATTAGCCATCATCTTCAGCCCTCAACTTAAACCTCTCCAACACATCATCAAAGACCTGTAACCTATCCTGAAAGTTGATCCCTCACTCTCACATATCTTGGAAGACAGACCAGTGATATATATGTCATCATGTGCCAGCAATGCCCCTCTGCTATGTACATTGGCCGAACCGGACAGTCTCTATGCAAAAGAATAAATGGACACAAATCTGACATCAGGAATCATAATATTCAAAAACCAGTAGGAGAACACTTCAACCTCCCCGGCCATTCCATTAAAGATTTGAAGGTGTCACTTTTAAAACAGAAAAACTTCCAAAACAGACTCCAATGAGAAACTGAGGAACTTGAATTAATTTTCAAATTGGACACTATAAACCAAAGGCTAAACAAGGATTGTGGATGTCTCTCTCATTGTACTAATTGATTGCATTTCCCTAGTTAATTTACCTTTAATAGTTCTTATTTCCTGTTAGACAGAGTTTCCATTTCAAAAGGTTATATTTACTCCAACTGATAATGGCCCATCCGAATTAAACAGCCTCGTAGAATTGGTATGCTAACGTACAACCTTTTTTTGTTTTTTTGCTTTCTGTGTATATAAATACATCTTACTTCTGTTCCATTCTATGCATCCGATGAAGTGGGCTATAGCTCACGAAAGCTTATGCAGCAATAAACTAGCTAGTCTCTAAAGTGCTACTTATTTACGAATACAGACTAACATGGATGCTCATCTTAAGATCATCAATGTTCTTCTTGAGTTGCTGCCTATTAACTAGTTCCAAGTTCAAATGAAATGAAAGAAATATGATAATTCCATACATTCAGTTTCATGTGACTATATCATCATCACACAATTAGCATAAATTATTCAGCACAAAACAGCCTGGGAAAATATTCCAACTCTGCTCATAGAGTGTCCCAGGACAACACTATAATCAAGACTGAATTACTTTTTCAACCAAAGATGATAGCAAGGATTAAAATCATTGGTAAGGTATTGAAAAACCTCATACAGCAGTTCCTTACACTAATGGGGAAAAAAGTAGCCTTTCAATTCCAGTGCTGCCTGCTCATTATCTTTCACAGGTCTGGTTTCTCCTCACCATGCTCCTCCCACCCAAAAACACAACCAAATTAATTAGAGCCAATAAACAAATACCTCTGAAATGAGCTTCTATAGCTGAGATATTCGCTATTATGTCATTCCAGTTCATTTTTTTAAATTAAATTTGCTTTAGAAATGTTTGGAAGAGCACTTTACACAGTTAATAAGAACATAAACAAGGAAAACACTAATTTATTTTATTTATTTTAAGATGCATTTTAAAATAAGTATAAAGGTACCTATAAATTGTTTGGGTATTTGGAGGAGTCAGTCTCTAGGCTTTCTGTAGGCTTTCCCATCTCCCTTCCCCTTCCCATGTTCTGAGAAAAGTGACATACACATGAATTATATGGAAAGATAACATTTTATGTTTCAAAGGAAACAAAGTTACTCTTAAAATTAAATCACGGTGAATTGTACAGTGTCTCAATAGGACCCTGGTAATGAAATTATTTACACTGATTAAGTAAAATATAGTTTTTAAAAAGTGCAGGAGTAATTAATAATTGTTTTTCTTGAACAAGTATTATTTATCTTAGTCAATTTTCTTAGGCATTTTTAGAATTCAAGTATCCCTGCATGTGCAGACGATTATGTGTCACACTGAAAAGTCACCACTTTTTAATTTTTTTTTCTCCTTACAATGACTTTAAGATTGATTATTTTAGAGGATGCATCAGTAATGTGAGACAACTAGGAGGTTAGAATTATTGTAGTAATTTTTCCCTGAACTTATGCTTTGCTTTCACTAAAACAGTCTGACTGTAAATAGAGAACCTTAATAAGAAGACATAAACAAACTCTGACAGATTCAGTACAGCTCAATAATTTTTCGTGATGGCCCAAGGGCCTAAGATACTAAGGCTGAAAAATATTGCTAGCAGCTCAGTCTCTCCTCTAGCTCTATGTCTTGGTTTCTATGGTGACAATCGATCATGTGGGAGATGCCAAGTTTGTCTTTGTAGGTTGAGTTAACTAGAAATGGGCCATCACTGAGGGCTCAAACACTGCTTTCTCAATCTTCATTATTACAAAACTAGACATGAAATACAAATGTAAATTGAAGCTTAGATTCATGCTGCTCACATAGTCATCAGATTAGATCCATTTTAATTCTAAACTGTCACAAGGTACTGCCTGTTAGAATATTTGTTTCAAGTCTTTGCAAATGTCATCGCTGACTCAAGGAGGCGAAAAAGCTGTCGCTTGGATGACAAAGAACTGGAAATTATCATGTGATCCTTTGAGATTTGTTCAACATAAAAATATTCAGAACATGTTTGCTGAAATGTCCCATTCTTTATAGAGAAAATGCATGGAATTACCCTTTATTACATGAAAAATACAGTTCTGTTTCACTTATTCTCTTCCCTTCTGTGTAAACTGAAGAACCCTCAGTTGCACAACTGAGACATAAGTATTTCAAAGTGTAGCACTACGTTTTTAAAGAGACAATCGGCACATTTTAAAAAAAGCAAGTTTCACATTCTAAAGTTTCTTCTTTAGTTCACTGGACTGATAAAAGTTTTAATTTTTATTTTGTAGTGTTTAGTTTATATTTAGTTTTGGTTTTATATCTAGATGAGGTTTTTAGATCATATGGCTCATAAAAACATATGAATTTATTTTTGGTTTATTTTATTTAAAGAAAAATACATTTCCAGTATTAGGATTTTGTACGAGTCTAAAGCCTACAGTAATTTTAAGCAGCCACAAAGACTTCAGTGACAGAACTGATCATACAACGGGTCATTTACCCTTGATTGCTCAAGGTCACACCAGTCTTTTCTGAAAAGACCACCTTTCTTCTTTGCCACTCCAGCCAGTACAGCTTTTCTTGAAGTGCCTAAAAGCTGTTCGTCTTAGGGCTTGTCTTCACTAGTGTGGGGAGAGATTGATCTTATGGCAATCGATTTATCGCGTCTTGTCAAGACGCGATAAATCAATCGCCAGCAGCGCCCCCGTCAACTCCATAACTCCAGCTTGCCAAAAGGCGCAAGCTGGAGTCGACGGGGGAGCGCGCCGCTGACCGCCGCCGCCATGAGGACGGCAGGTAAGTCGGCTGTAGATATGCCGATTTCAGCTACGTTATTAACGTAGCTGAAATTGCGTATCTACAGTCGATCCCCCGCCCTAGTGAGGACCAGCCCTTAAAATTCTACAGTTCTTAAGGTTTATATTGTATTTCTGGCCAACTAGAGTAGAATGAATTTTGCTGTTGACTTTTTAAAAAACTTTCCCAAACCTTTTTAAAACAAACTGAAATTACAAGTATACAATACACGCACACACACTTTATAAGTTGTTAGGAATTTATAGTTTTTATAAAAGACTGAAAAAATGGATCAGGCTGATCCCTTCTATTCCTGGATTTCTTTCAGCTATGTTCATACCAATATTATCTTGCCAAGTAAACAATTTGAATATGAACAGCTCAGAAGAAAGATGGTCTTTTCAAAAAAGAAAAGTTTTCCTTGAGCTACCAAGGGCAAACTGACCTGCTAATGATCCAATCATTCACTGAAGTCTCTCTGGTTCTCCAAAAGTTACTAGAAATGTAACTGCATGAAAGTTACTGGAAATGCATTTTTTTTTCAAATAAAATAAACCAAAAATAAATTCAGATGTGACATTCTGTGTGTAGCTGTATATGCAACCTCACACAAAAATATCCCCTTTTTACTTAATGTTATTAAGGTTGCACAGTAGATTAAAAGTTCCTCATACAACCTTAATTCCGCATATGTACTAAGACACTCTTCAATTACATGATCACATATTATTTTTTGCCACTTCATATTCTTTTAACATAACTTTTTGCATTTTCCATCCAAGTACTTTAAAAAAAAAAGAGAGCGCGAGAGAAAGAGAAAAGGAAAAAACATGCCATGTGTGACTGTGCCCCATCCAGAAGCTCAATTCTGTGTGGCATGATGAGTGACATGCTGAAAAGCACTGTTGAGCAATTTTAGCCACTAGCATGCTCGTCTGGGCATAACACAAACTGCATAGAGTGACTTTTGAAAGCTTCTCTCTGCCATATCTGAACAGATTTTGATGGGAACATCAATAGGCACTTCCTGATCCCAGGACTAGCCTCCTGCCAACTTTCAAAATCATACTGAAAACAATGGGACACTAGTGTTCCCCCCCCAAAAAAAACAAAAACAAAAAGTAGGAAAAAATCATTAGACAACTTTATATAGAAGTTTTCTCTCTCCCGCTACAGTATACACACAGGTATACACAGAGACAATATACATGTGACTATGCACTTTATCACAGACATACAATATCATTACGTGCCCACTAATCCATCTCCCCTGATATTATTCCAACCTTGCAAGCCCATGGTCAGCTTCAAAATGCCTTATTAAAAAAAAAATAAAAATCTATCTTCCATGGAAACGGTTTCTTCCTTGTCTTTGCTAATGTAGAATTTATCACCCTTTCCATCCTCCCAAAAGTATAGCTGGCTCAAAGCCTAGGAAAGGAGAGTAAGTTCTTAAGTAGTAACAGCTGGTCTAGACATTAAAAGATGTCTGCTTTAAAGTTCTTTATTTTGTAGCCCTGAATATCTAGAATCTACATTTTTGATCATGGACCAAAAATGATTGAGAACCCCTTATGCAAACAAAGACATCATGATCTCCAATTCGAAAGACCTTACATATAACATGTTAAGAGATGACCAGCAACAACAGGAAGGATTAAGGAAAGGAAAGACAAGTGTTACAAAAACCAGAACATATGCTATCATTAGTTATACACACAACAGGAAACTTTTCCCCAAGAATTTCTTCATGTAAAGGCCCAATCCTGCAAGGTGCTGATGACACTCAACACACACTTAAATCAAGCAGCTTGCAGGACTGGCTGTCAAAGACTAGAGCTATAATTTAAGATTTTAAATTTTTTGGTAAATTATTTATTGGTTTAGAGATTACTGCCGAAGAGACAGACCAGTTTAGACAGATGGGGGTACATCTGTCTAAATTCTGTCTAAATGTGTGTGTGGCATGTACATTCAGACAGATGGGGCACATGCCACACACACACACACACACACATTCCATTGTGCCCCATATTAAAAATAATATGTTACCTTTCCTCTTTGTCCAAAGTTTTCTTCTCTGCAGGACTAATCTTTTTCGGTGGTACAGGAGGAGTCACTTTTCTGCATATCTCTTCAATGATACGTTTATTCAATCTGCTTTGTACTGCAGCTTTCAATAAAATTCTTTCTACTGCTGTCATCCCATCACCATGAGAATATGTAGGAATTTCTGGCTGGATTAAAACCTCCATATCATCAAACCATGGAGGATAGTAAGAGTTTTGTTTTCCTGAGAGTTTGTGATGAAGTTTGATTAGCAGGGACAATATGCTTTCTTTGACTTCCAGAATGGCTGTGGTTAGCTGTGGTGCTGCACCAGGTGCTGACCATTTCATTGATGTCTTGGGACGAACTACCTGACTTGCTTCACTACTATTGCGATTGATAATTTCCTGAAATTTCTTTCTACGTTCTGCAACCAAGCTGAACACTTGTGCTGTCCCTGAGTTCTTAAAAAAGGAAAGAGTTATTTGTAGAGGATTAATAAAAGGGAGTACAAGAATCAACAATAATCGTTTTGCAAAACTATAGGCAACATCTTTTCAGTTTCCAACAGCCAGCTAATGAAAAAACAACGATGCCATTCCTATGCCTTTAATTTCCCCTTCCCAAGCAATTATTAGTTATTTTGCCATAATTTAAAAATATTTCTATATTCAAAATACCCTGCATGTCTAACATGCTTTTATACATATTGGTTATACTCAAATATAAAAAGCCAGGTATGAAAATTTAAAGTATCTATATTAATATTTGTATTTTTAGTTGAACAGCAAATAATCAATTTCATATTAACATTAAGATACTGATCTCAGTGGGAGCTGTTGAGTGATCTAAACTACTGAGAACCAAGTTACTCTTTAAGTGCCTAAATGTGGCATTAGGAGCTTAACTTTTGGATCTTTTTTTTAAAAAACAAAAAACAAAAAAAAAAAACACCCTTAGTCCTCATTTTCCAGAAAACCTGTGCACCCAACAGCTGCCAGTTATTTAGGTGACTATATTTGGAGTGGGGAATCTGACTTTAAGCATTCTCCCCCCTACACACACCTTTTTTTTTAAAAAAAAAAATCATGGCCAGTTTCTACTGGAAAAAAATGTTGTGCTAACACACAAAAATACCTTGCTGTAGCTCTCTTAAAATCTGGTGTTCTTATGTAAAAACAACAGTGACAACAGAGACTGGATTATCTACTGGTTAAAAATCTTTTACGGTTCCAGTATGTAAAAATTTATTTTGCTTCCACAAAAACAAACCAATTGGCCATTAATCATTTCAAATACACTTTCTATATAACATAAATAGGTTATGATTATTCAGATATGAGAAGTTAGACAACACATTAGTAACACTAGTTTGCCATCTGCAGTGGTAAAAAACAAAACAAAAACAAACAAACAAAAAAGGTGCATACAAAGTAAACTCATATTTGCTCCAGTAGTAGGCCAGCAAAAAAAAAAAAAAAAGTTAATACCTTTAATAGATGGGAATTATTTTAAAAACCAAATTATGTCAAATTATGAGTCATTCAAATCTATTAGTCTATTATTTAAGAATTAGAGGTTGACAAAATGCATAGGTACTTGTAAAATAAAAAAAAAGTCTTAGAAATGAATGGATTGCACTAGAAGTTATGGTGAGCATAGTTAAAGCCATGTTGCCAGTTAAGGGCATTAGAATACAAACTGCACGCAAATCTACCTCTCTCTGAAGGCTCTTAGACCGCCTTGGACTCTGGTAGGTTGGGCAGGGAGGGAAAAGAGGGTGGAATTAAATATGGAAAAAGGTCTGTTTTGAAATAATTTCCACACTTTAGGAATAATCCTGCCACAGAAATAAAGTAGTGGTATTGTTGAGGAAACATATTCCTGAGAAACTTATAAAACTAACCAATATTAAGTTACGTTAAATGGTCTTCAAAAAAACCAACACATTAGTTACATCTTTCTGGAACTCTTATTCCAGAAGGCAAAACACCTAGGATTTCTTTACACTTACTTGGGAAGAAGCTAAGCCATCAGAGCTGGTACTTGCAGGTGGTTCTCTCTTCACTTCCGGAGCAGTCTCTGGTACTCTCACGCGAACATAGTTAATAAAGTGACGCATGTTAGACACCAAGTTACTACCAGGAAACCAACTGTCATGGCAACGTTCATGTTCACCAACAGAATCCTAGAGTAATAGCCATAAAAAAGAAATCAATGGAAAAAACTTTGTGTACATTTTATATATATGTTAGCTACATAGATATTTCTTTTATAGATTATGATAAATAATGTTACTTTTAGAATTGTACCAAAGCTGATTATTATCTCTGTAGCAGAAGGGAACCGTACACTGGAGAATGTACCTTGGTAAAATGACACAATTATTCAAAAGTGCTAGTGACAGACTGCTGGACTGAGAACCTCAAAAAATTTACAAAGAATACATTTTGTTCAAATATAAAGCATCTATAAGCATATGAAGGGAGCAGGGATGAAGAGAAAAGGAATTATTCAGGGTAGTACAAAGTGGTATGAACTGAGAGTAATGGGATAAAATTTTAACTCTGAGCTCTAGTATAAGGTAAACTAATCTTCTAAGGAGAATAGCAGAAGTCCAGTTGCCTGAGTCATATAAAACAGAACTAGATAAAGCAATGAAAAAAAAATTGCAAGGAAAAATCCTGCACTAGTTAGGGTCACGAACTAGCTGGTCTACACAGAACCAGAGATATTCAAGACCTATGTATCTAGGTTCTCCCAGTGGTTGGAAAGGTGCCACAGGACTCTTTGTTGCTTCTGCAGATCCAGACTAACAGGGCTACCTCTCTGATTCTTCCTATAAATAATACTTTTCTTACTAAAAAGGAAAAAAATAATGACATTTAGCACTTACTTCTTCATCAGACTCCTGCTCTGGTGAATCTTCCAGTCCCAATTCAATCAAATACAAAACCATGCAAAGGACATGTTCTGACAAATTTTGATGATCCATCAATATCTAGAAAATAAAATTATATTTGTAACTCAGATGATGACATTTTGAGACCCTCATATGAAAAGTGCAAAGACAGCTGCCAAAGAAATTGATCAAAGAGGTCTGTAACCTAAACTGAAAGATAAAGAAGATAACCAAGATTTTGACGGGAGCAGATAAGGGGTTCATGTAAGATTTGCTGCCCCACAACATGAGGCTTTTCCACTTACAACTGAATGCTCTTCCAAGTAAGCTCCTTCAGAAAAGGTAGATGGATTTGAGACACCTACTTGAAAATAGCAAACCTTTTTCTTTGCATACTCTCAGGAACCATACCTATTAAGAGAGGAATCCTGAGTGGGAATGTAGAAAAAAAAGCAAATAGAGACACTATGCTACATCAACACCTCTGTTGCCCAAATTCTTTCACTCAGAATTTAAGCTCTAATTTTAAATATAAGTTTCTTGCCCTTAGAATCATGAAGGAAAACAGCCAATGTGAATTGATTTAGTGCTATCCTACTGCATCTACAAGAATAACAGTCTGAAACAATAGCCCTCACATAAGTCAACTGCCCTATTCATGTTACTGGGATGTTTACCCTGAAGCACCCCAACAACTTAAATGCCATTCTTTTCTTCAACAGAAAACTCTACATGGTTTCTAGACCCCAACCCAGTATCAATCTCCTAGTTTGTCTGGCTCCTTAGAGGCTACAAAAGCAAAAGATTTGGGATCTCCAAGTAGGTATCTCAAGTCCTCCTAACTTTCTTGAAGGAGTCTGCTAGAAGTACATTCAAATGTAAATAGAGTATAACTTTTCCTTTTCCCCCTCCTACAGTCCAGAAACTTCTTCCAGCAGAAGCCTATAAAGGTTAAAATGACTCAAGTTTACAAAGAAAAGAGGGTGAAGAGAAAAAAAGAGTGAACATGAAAAATAAAACTAAGAAAGGCATAGTACCTGGCTCCTACCCTACTGTTTAGTACTCAGAGACAACTCTACCAGCAGGAGCCTTCCCTACAACTTAGTACAAATAAAGTACCACAGACAGACAGTTATTCTGCTCACATTAAAAGGCATTTTCTGCCTACCACCATGCACCCATTCATACTCCCAGTGCTAATAAGAAAAAACAAAACATCAGAAATATAAGGTTATACAAAAAACAAACAAACAAAAACCCACCAGATGCCTTTGTCACTCAAGCATGCTCAGCTTATAGCAATGAGACGAGAATAACTCATGTAGTTGTTAATTGAGATCATGCACTCTCAGTGCTGAGAGTTTGACTATTGGCTTGTTGACCCTTGATCTAGCAGAATCTTAGAGGTTGAGAACCTCATCTAGGTTTCTTTTTATTAAGACATGGTTAGCATGACATTACAAGCCCAATACTGGCTCACATTGTCCTTCCCTATTATTCATTCACCAGACCCTTCGAACGCATCAAATGAGGGCAGAGCAGAGATTCTACTCCCAGCCAGTACTCGTGCAGAAAAGGCTCCACTAGAAAAATAAGACTATCCACCTCATCTGTAAATCACCAGACAATCCTAGAAACTCTACTCAACTACAGACAGCAAAGGCTTCTCAGAAGCACTACTGGAAATACTGAAATGACACCATGGAGGAGTCTGCTACTGTATCTCATTTTTCTTGAATGCTTCAACATCCGTACAGATAACGCTTCAATACTATCTCGCAAAAACTCCTACCCACTGTTAACAATGGGTCTTGTACAAGTTATTTCCACACAAGACACACACAACAGACTGGCTCCTTTACCTACACATTATTACCTTCTACGAGCAGTCTGCAGCAGAAGGTTCCTTCTGGAGTTCTTATTGTAGATGAACACACAGAGTAACGGCACCAAAAATTACTTTTCTTCTATCTTCCTCTAGCCAGAAGACTGAGCCCCATGTTGTCAGTCAAAGTGATCCAAAGCTTTGTGAGCTCCAGGCTGAGACTATTAAAATTCACTCTTCCTAGGTATGAGCAGTCCAATATTAAAATAAAGCTTCCATTAGTCCACAATTCAATAGCTCATATCCTCAACCGCACCATTCACTAAAAACATATTATCCTGGTGTTCCACTTGTTATACTGGCTCCCCACGGAAATTGGGCTGAAGGGCAAGGTCTCTGGGTTAACTTTCCAGGCCTGCCCCCCATGGAATTAGCACAAGATATCTCAGAAAGTGCTTCCCTCTTTGAAGATGCCTTCCTTGATAATTATATTAACCAGGAACAACAAATATGTCAAACTCAAAGGTGAAGCTCATGAGAGCAGAAGGCAGGGTTTTCTTAGGAACAGGACCAATTCCTCAGAACTCATTACCTAAGGAGATATGAATGACCACAAATTTCACTGTCTTCAAATTGACGTGAAAAGCTCATTTCTTTGACTTGAGCTTTCCCACAGTTCCAGCTAAACACAGAAAAGAAAAACGTGGGGGAGAGGAGGTAGGAAATAGAACGAGGGAAAAAAAAATAAATGTAAGCAAACGAACTAAAAAAGCCCAACTGCCTTGGGTAAAGTATGGAGGAAAATTAGGCCACTAGCCTATTATAATCTTGGTTATCTCAGAGAGGTACTCAGATGTTTCAGTGATGGACACCATTATAAGAAGCTAGATAAGTGTCAAGACCAACCTGAGGATCTGAGCTCATTTTTTGAAGCACAGACCTTGTTTTCCAGATCAACTCTCATATTTGTGTTGACTTTGGTCTCTTACTTAAAAATCTCTTCTGAAGTACACAAGCATTCAAACTGAGTTGCTGGTGAAGAGTGGTGAGAGAATGAGACTACTGAAGAGCAAGTTTGTCTCTGGAATGCACCAACTGGCATAGTTATCAGAGAAATATGAAGAACTTCAACAAGTGCACTTTATGTACAGTTGTTCAGCAGAAGGTGATGACCTTTTTCTTAATTATGTTCAGATGAATAAATTGTTTAAATGGAAAAGACAAACTTAGTTCCCTATTCCTTACCCTTTCTTTCTAGGCAAACATTATGGGTACATTAGGATTATGACCAAATAAAATTGTCCTACATGTTAAATCAAAATGTCAGGTAAGCCTGGAAAAATGGCAAGTCTGCTCAAGCATGATTTTTAGCTTCCGGCAAACAGCTTCTCATCCTCTTCACAGGTAAACATTAGTCACCACTGCTGCTAAGATCCTTGTCCATGTTTTATAATCTTATCAGAGGAGTAGAGATCATCAGCAATATTTTCTTTATCTACCAGGTCTGTACATAAGAGCTCCAATTTATATCCTTCTTCCTCACTGTAATCAGTTTTGAAGTAGCTATTTATGACCCTAAGAGAATAATCAGGATTAGTAAATCCAGCGGACACTCTTATTAAGAGCATACAGACTAACGTAATTTCCAGAAGGTCCAAGAAGAGCACCAGCCCACCTCAATCTTTCTTGATGAGAAGCATATTCAAAAGACTTCAGAAAGATACATAAAAAAGCAGCCAAACAAAGCTTCTCAAAATAAATATGTACATTAAAGAGAGAGCTTAAGCTTTCACGCTTATCAATTCGGGAAAAAAGAGAGTTCTTAAAAAACCCCACTATTTCTCCTGAAGAGGGAGAACTATTAGAGTCTCAGCCAACGGACTTCGGAAGAGGAAATCTAGAAAGATCTCCCCTTTAGCGAAGGTTTTCATTTAGGAGGGAAGAACAGTTGTGACAACCCTCAATTTATGCGAAAAGGTGAAGAAGAAAGTAAACCAGAAGCCTGTCTATACTGAGCTCAAACTGATTTTGTTGCAATAAAGTTTAAATCAAGTTTTAAATAGTTTAGTTGTGAATGTGCCAGCTTCTTTTATAAAGATTTATAGCCCTGCGCTCCACCAGAATGCCATTTTAAAAGTTTTTAACAAACACTGTTTTGCACCTAGTCTGGTCTAGCTAGCTAAATGATGTTTGAACAGTTTTAAAATTTAGTCAGCAAACTCAGCTTAACCTCACTGTGAATGAGTCTTGAGAGAACTGCATTCAAGATAGCATTAGTATGAAGACAAACAAAATCATGAGCTATTATGCCACTCACAAACAAAAGGCAGATGAATCAATATTTCCCAAAACAGTCATGTGCATAACTTGATTTTTTTGTGATCTCAAAAAGGTCAAATGATATAAATGCTGTCTTAAATCACAAGAACTCACAAATAAATGATATAAATGCTGTCTTAAATCACAAGAACTCACAAATATATATGTAAAAAAACCCAAAAACCATAGAGCCCTCTTAAGTCAATCCTTAAACAACTATTGCTTAGTTCCTATATTCTTAGCAGAAGCAAATTTGTATATTCTGATTAGGAAAGTAAATGGAGTATTTCCTTATAGATTCTTGAGCGCTTCCCAGTGGGACAAAACAGGAATCCACATATGGCAACAGATGAGAGCAAAGCAATTTGGGGTGATGCATTCCTTAAAGATAGTGCAGAGCCTCTGAAAAGCACAAGCATTCAAAGTGTTCATATCTACTGAAATAGAGAACTATGAAACTAGCCTTAACATTATTTTAAAAGATCATAAAGGAAAAACGGGTATGGATAGTTGTGTTGTCCAAAAGTTTCCAATCAGGCCATAGACAAGAGCTGGTTCATTAGCAGGGCTGGAACTTTTAGACCCACTGCACAGACCTCTGTTACTTGAACTAATGGAGTAACTGATAGCAGTAGTAAGTTGTCATCCTCCATATAGACCAGCACCAGAGGAGGAGGAAATACACACCTTGACTATAGGTTCCATAGATATTTGCTGGCAGGAGAAGAGTCTGAGACTCAAGAATTTTGGGTTCCACCACAGGATCTTAAAAGGAGTGTAGTCTTCTACCCATCCTCCCAAAACTTGACCCTTCTGTCTCATCCCCTCCTTCAAGCTGTCCCTGTCCATCCATCTTCCCCAACCCTTGATCTTTGTCCCAGTCCTATTCTTCTTGCCTATACAATCCCAGTCTCCACTTTTCAAGTTTATTATCCCAGTCCCAGGCTCCTGACCCAGCTAATTCAAGTCTGCCCCTCTTCTCTTCCCATCACAATCATCCTGCTTCAGTTCCCCCCTTAGTTCCATTTTCCCTGCCCAACCATTCCCACTTTCCCCCTTATCCCCAATCTCTAGACTTCTCCCCAGGTCTTCAACTGATCTGTCTCTTCACTACTTTCCCTCCACAAATCTGTACTGGCTACTAGTCCTGGTCTCCCTCCCGAGGCTCCTCACCCAATCTTCATCTTCCCCACTCACGTACTCCTTGTCCCAGTTTCTTTACACAGTTCTCCCCCAGCTCCCTAGCTTCCCCTCAGTTCTGGCTCCCCAACCCTAACCTCCACCCGACTTTTTCCAGTCCTGAACTCCTCTGGTTCCTGATCCAATCTTTGTCTCTCCTGCCCCTCACTGCTCTCTGTCCCTCCTCCCCTTGCCCAGCTCCCAGCCCCTTTGACCAGTCATTCCAGTCCCCACCATCCCAGCTTGCAGTCCCAGTTTTCCTCTCCTGCTCCTACAAGTTTCCTGTCCCAGTTTCCACCAGCAGGCTCTAAGTCCCAATTTACTCTGTACCACCATGGTCTGTTCTTGTCCCTTCTGAATTCCTATATGGAAGCTTCCTCTTCCACACTGCCTGGATATCAGCAAGAAAAGGTGATGAGAATACAGGAGATATACGCTCTTTGTTCCAGTGCCTGGATCTGCTACTGCAAATGCAGGACAAGTCCTGCTCACCCCTAGGGATCATGCTCAAGTGTGAATGAAATCTTTAGAGACTTTATCTGCTTTAGAGACTTTTACATTTACCAAGTATCTACTGAGCAGATGTGAACTGTGATTTTTCAAAGGCTTATAACTTGGCCACATGTGGACAGATTTTCATGGGGATGGCAAAAGGCACATCCCTCACACATAGGGCACCTCTTTGTTAAATTTCAAGTCCCCGTTCAAAAGCAAGGGGGGGAGGCGGGTGCTAGAGCAGATTTATTTATTTTTTAAAATCATGGGCATGACAATGTATTTTTCCCTAGCCTCATTATTAGAAATGTCTTAACTGTTTTAGCTGAAAATTTGCCAAATAAATTCAGCCTGAGGCACACACAACATGTAAAATTTCAGCCTAAATGGTAAAAGTTAGGCAAAGCCATAAGCAAATAAAAACTCTAATGGAGCACTAAAGTGTCAGGCAACCTTAACAACAGGTGGCGTTATTAGGATACCTGACTGTTAAGAAACGTACATAATATAAAACAGACAGTGACAAACTCAGAAAAATCATAGAACATGAGCATGGTTATAAAATAAATTACTGAAAAAAAATTAAATAATGTATATATTTGAATTCACATATTTATATTCTACTTGGTTCAAAAATAGAAGCTACTAAAAATAAAACAGAATGAGGAAAATGAAAATTTTAAAAAGTAGAAAATGCTGTATTCTGATGTTACAACTTAACCTTAGTTTCATTAATAAACTATTGCTCATTAATCAACAACAAATGAATTCTTCTCTAAAGTACAAAAGTATCAATATTTACACACATATGAACCTGAACATTGTAAATCAAGTGTGAGAAATCTATTTAATTTTAAGCACTCTTATTTTAAGATGAGAAAATAAAACTAGTTTTTTCTCATTATTCAGAACTACAACAGTACCTTGTAAAGAAGTGTGAACAGTACAATGTGCAAGGTTTTACAGTTCAGAAGCTTCATGAGACCTTTATAGCTTGGATGCAGTGGTGTTCGTTTCTTGTAGGGAGGCCAAGGGTTTCCTGGGAATTTTCCACTCTGCTTTAAACTGTTAAAATAAACATGACTACAATTAAATGCGTCACTAATCGGAACTAAAACAATAGCTCTATTATAGACAGCAGGAAATCAAAATATACAGGTTACTTATGTCTTAGGGTACTGATAGTTGCAACCACTGGCTGTGGTCAGTTTGGAATACTTTAGTCTTCTTCATGGGCATAGTTTGTGGGGACTGTAAAAAGTATTGCTCCCCAAACTGCAAGCCTCGATCAGGTGTGGAACCTGGGGTTAAGCTGATTTGAGGGAAGATGGTAGATTAGAATAATAAGAATCCAGACACCGTCTGTCAATTTATAATTATTAGTTGAAAGTCAAATTTGGGGCCTAAAAATATGATGTCCTTTTAACTACATAATGACATAGCATGCCAATGAATACCCACAAAGATCCTGTACAATATGCAATATTCTGTTCTCATACTACTGAATATGGTCAACTTACAATGCTGTATATCTGTCCATTGCCGATTGCACATCTCTACGGTAAACTGTCCGAAGAATTACCATAACTGGGTCAAATTCTTTATCCCAGATATCAGCTGTTGTTAAAATAAAAGAGCAAGTATAAGTTAACATTAACTTCTAAACACTATAAATTATTATAGATAGTTTTGTTAATTATCTTACAGGAGGCACATGTATTTTGTATCATTTTTAATTTTCTAAATTGTCTTCAGCAGCAGAGAATATAGCTTAGTTTCTTACTTTTTCATACATCAGTGCATAGCTTCACTATTAAAGATATTTTCTATTACACAATAAAAATTAAAACGTAAGAATATTTCAGGCAATAGATGTCTTTCACTAAGCAGCTTGACTTCAATACCTTGTAGAATTTCATTTATTTTTGTATAATATCTTACATTAAAAAAATAAAAAACTTGCACGATACCTTAAAACTTTTTAAAATACTTGTGTACGCACAACACAATTTATAGTAGTGCACTGACTCCGTACTTATGGCATACTCTGGAGTCCTCTTTCAAAGTGAACTAATTTTGGCTCTCTTCCAACAGCTACCCCAGGTGAGCTGTACTGACCTGTTTACCTGTGGATGCTCCCCTGCTCTGGGGTCAAGTTAACCAGATGTTCCCTATTTATCCACTGGCATACAGCTAGAATTTGTCCTTATGTTGAGAAACTGGAATCCATGAGCAAAACTACAATAATGCTTCAGAAGCCCCACAACATGCATCAAGCAGCTGCTTCAAGCTGCACTGAAACCCTGGATCTTGTCACCATCTGGGGAGACGTGCTGGGGCAGGAAGTTCTTGTGACAGCCACCAGAATAAAAAGACCTATTTTTGCAGACTGCTAGACAGATGTCTGCGAGGAGCCACGACCAGATGCCAAACAGTACTAGATACAAAGCAGGCAGCTCAGGTGGACCTACATTAAAACAAGGGATGACAGGAAAAAATCTGGCCAGGGACATGTAACCTGTCAACTTCTTGAGATACTGGATAGGATTTTACATAACTATACAACCTAGAAACTTGTGGAGCCCACTGTCCATTCACCCCTCCACTCCCTCAAGTCTGACCAGCAAAATTCATTGGATGATGAACACGAGGAGGCCTGTGAAGAGATCACCCCAGAAAGCCAGGATCTGTTCAAGACTCAGGATCCTTATACAGAAGGCAGGAGAGCCAGATTCCTGACATGCAGCAACCAACCTCGATTCCCAGGCAGCAATGCGGATCAGGACTGAGGAGGCTGATCCTATTGGATTGCAAGCCTTTTAATAATTTTTTAGATAATTTAATATTAAAGTTTTAATTCATTATTAGTATTAGTACTATTGTTGTTATTGTTACAAGGCCTTGCTAGCCTGTATTCCAGTGCCCCATGGCTACAGCCAGTGTAGACTGATGTAAGCTAGAAGCCTTTCTGAGTCGGGGGTCTCCACCTCTCTCCCTCAGTCCATGCTGTCTGCTTGGTGCCCCACATACCTTTCCAAGACAGCAGCTATTCTGGCTGGGCAACTCACCTCCTTCTCATATTAAAGCCCCAACTACTGACCATTTTCAGGCCCACCCTACTGAAGGGATGCATCCATGTATCCATTTTCCTTTCGACTTCCCTCAGCTGTCCTGCCTGGAGAACGCTCACTCCACCTACCACAAATCCAGTTTGCCACCACAAAATGGCAGGTGACAGCATGGCACAGCCACAATCTCCACTCCACCCTCCCTCCTGCAGTAGATTCAAATAAGGAAAATATTATTTTGTGCGAAATGCAAAAGTTTATTGAGACACTGATTACAGAAAAAGAAGTTTGGTTAGTGTTCTGACTTTACACAAAATAGACATCGACACTGCATGCCCACAAGACCACAAAGAGTACAGCTCCCTGCTGACATACAAATGTCCTGTACCAGCATTCTCAGTGATAGCAATGAATCTTCATATAATCAGTGCAGAAAGCTAGTTAGTTATTTTTCACTGCACTTTCAACATGTCTGCAGGGGAGATAAAGCAAAATCTAAGGCTCAGAGATAGTAGTTCAGCAATTATAAAGAATAGCTGCACAGCCTTCTCCCCAGGGTAGTTCACAACTCCCTTCCTCACCTACAGTACTTCTAACATGTCCTAATCAGCCATCTCAGTGAAATGTCATCCAAAGTCAGGAGACCCTAAAACAGATGTAGAAGGGATTACTATACAGCAAAAACAAAAAACACTGAGCTGCACAAAACACTTCCAGTCCTTTCCTCCCTCCATTGGTTAACAGCTGGATGCACAGCTGCACAACTTCAGGCCTAAAGACTCAAATTAAGTGCAGTACACATCCCTGATGATATTGCCCCAACGGTTTACATTCTGTATTGGACACCTTGCTGGCTGCTCAACTGCTGAGGAAGTCTCTACACTTTAGCTTCCCACCTATCACTGAGGCTTTCTCCTTTACTCTCACAAATCTTGTGCAAAAGACAAACATGCTGCTATAATCTTTGGGACTTTTTTCTACTGCTTCCAGCCTATTCCACAAACAGTGCCTTCTCCCCTACAAACAGCCAAATGCACACTCCACTATCATTCTGTAACTTCTGAGGCAGTAGTACTGTTAAACAGTTCCTTCTTTTTACCCAATTAGCCTGTGAATGGCTTCAATAACCAGGGAAGCAGAGAATAAGCTGGGTCTCTCAAGATAACCAGAGCAATGTCCACAGCATTCCCAGGGACAAGTCCATTTAAGTAAAAAGAGCTGAGTTCCAAAAGATCCTGACTTCACGGACCCTTCCAGACCACTCAGCATTTCTGTCCATAAGTTTTGCCATGGTGATGGCAAACCCTTGGAGCACCATGGAGAAATATCCTTTTCTCTTTATGAATTCTGAGGCCTGGTTGGGAGGAAGGGGACAAATAACAAGCATGTGGCTCCCATCAACTGTCCCAATCAGCTCGGGAATTCCATGTGTGCAAAGCCATCAATAACCATTGCAACAGTATTTTTTCCATGGCATCACACACCAGCATGACAGTGGTTGATTTTTCCACGCCAAATTGGTTTGCTATAGACTGGAAGCTTACAGATGGCTATTGTATTCCACTTGCTCATGGATATGGGCATGGCATGTTGGTAGGCTGCCACTGTAGCTCAGTAAGGTTGCCTTCCCCATCCTGAAATTCTCTCACCACTGCTGCTCTTCTCAAGTCTGCAGAACAATCCTCCCCTACCAATCCGAGCTAGTTTCCAAAGCCCAGAAATGGTGCTGCATGCTGTGAAACTGCCCAAGGAACCACTCCTTTATCATCAGTTGCCTGTTGTTGTCTTCTTCATCCGTGTCCTGATTCCACCACCACTGAAGCCCCTCCCACTCTCCTGCTACTGGAGGAGCTGCTACCACCACACTACCTGTTTGATGATGCAGCAGGCAAAGTTCCACGCCAAATTCATGCTGATTTGAATACTGAAATACATCACAAGCAACCTCTACATATTGAAGTTTGCCAGCATAGCAGCGCAGCGCATTTTTGGATCCATTCTGGCCGACAGAAATTCGAGAATGGGGCTAGCCTACCCATAAAGGCAGTATGGGGGGAGACAGATGAATCATGGGATTTTTTAACAATTGGAACTAGCCTGGCTTCTGCTATTCATCTCACAATGCACAGTGAGAAAAATTCCAGAATTTCACACTGTTGAGCAGCAAAGCAAAGGAACATGGGATATCCTCTGGGAATATTACACCCTCCATTCACAACAAACTGTCGATATGTGTACACAACTGTGCACTTTGCTATAGGACACACCATCCCATGTGCATGCAATTTGCATACTACCAAAAGCTATAGATTAAACACCTTATGTAGACAAGCCCATAGTTACAAAGTGCTGTGATTAATATACTTACAAATGTTGTGTATATAATTCTTAATTCAATACAGCCAAAAATTCAGTTTCTTTTCACACATTTGTGATCAATCATTTTGAAATTGGACTTAGTTTTGGACTTAATTGGACTAACACAGCTCTCACTTTATTTCTGGAAAAGGTTAGCGTTATGCGGTAACAAACCCAGAATATTCTTAAATATTACTTTTCTCTTTTCAGCTTGGTATCTTAGAAGCCAGAGCAGGCATTAATTTAAAGAGCAGCTGCCAGTAGATGAATAAGTCTAAATAGCAGTAGAAATCAACAACGCATGTCCTTTTAAACAAGTTAGATTTTTTTTAAAATATCACCATAAATCTTTTTTAAAAGATTTCTAAACTAAACCCAGATTCAGTTCATTCATTTCATATAAGATTTAAGCAACTACTACTTCAACATAGCTGTGTGAAAGCAGCATTCATGATACATTACTACCATAGTAAAAGCATGCAGAAATCAAATGCATAGAATTTTAGCTTCACCAACAGGCCCAACACAAAATAATTTAATAGACTGCAGCATTTCTCAAAACTATGATTGGCAAAAAATATTTTTGATGTCCCAGCATAATATAAGACTAGTGTTCCCCGCCCCCCCACACACACGCAGAGTACATCTATTAATTTTCACATATGATTGGGAGAATACATGATGTAGTTTATTCTACACTTAGAGTAGACAAACTAGCTCTGGACAACTCTGTCATCTGCAATATTGTTTATTTTAAACTGTTTTATTTTGACACTACAGAAATATGAGGGGCTAAATTAGCCCTGCGTAATGGGTGCAACTCACTCCACTGACACCAATGGATGTCAAATATATCTGATTATGCTAGGACTGATTTTGGCCAACAGGTATACTGTCTCTTTACTACTGGTAAAATTTACCCTTATTAATGGCTTAACTGGGATTTAAATATTAGTGGGTACTTTCTGCGGGTCCTCTATACTTGGATGAATTTCACTCTATTTAGACCTTAATTACTATTGCTATTAAAGGAAGTTAATTGCATGCATCCCAGAGGAAAATATAACACTAAATGCCTACAGCAAAATTCAACCTTGTAATAAATGACAATGCATACAATACAATAACAAACAACAATCAGTGTGACAGACAAGATCAAGCAATGTTCCTTTAAGCAAATGTGCTCTGTACTTTGAGTTCCCTGAAGTCCCACAGAAGATGCCCTCTAAGCACAGTTGTACAGCGATGGATGTAGGGCTATCAGGTTATGGAGCTGATATTAGGGAACGGGTCATTGCTGGAGGGTTTTTTTGTTTGTCTGTCTGTTTTAACGTACATACAGGAAACTGAGTTTGGGGATTTTGTAGAGAAAGTCTCAAAGTAGCAAAGTACATAAATATTTTTAAACTTCAGCAGGCCATAACACAGAACTGTAGCATTAACTGTGGACTTTCATTATTCTTTCTGGGATCCTATGCCTTTATTTTACAAATGGCTTAGTAGACACACGCAAAATCATACAAGCTCTCATTCTTGCAAGAGCCCTGTAATTTGTTGCTACTTAAAAAAACTGGACTCATAAGAAAGACTGTACTGGGCCGGACCAAAGGTCCCGGGCTACCGACAGTGGCCAGTGCCAGGTGCCCCGGAGTGAGTGAACCTAAAAAGTAAAGATCAAGTGATCTCTCTCCTGCCATCCATCACCCTGCTCTGACAAACAGAGGCTAGGGACACCATTTCTTACCCAGCCTGGCTAATAGCCATTAATGGACTTAACCTTCATGAATTTATCCAGTACTCTTTTAACCCCTGTTATAGTCCTAGCCTTCACAGCCTCCTCAGGCAAGGAGTTCCACAGGTTGACTGTGCGCTGTGTGAAGAACTTCCTTTTATTTGTTTTAAACCTGCTGTCCAATAACAGTTGAGGTTACTTACGACTCTGCACAGTTTCATAAGTAACCTCAACTCCCACTGCTATATGAAAGGATATTTTAAAAATCTTAACTTAGGGTGGATGATCTGTTCCAAATCTAGTGTGATCTGAACAGATCTAACTTAAAAAACCACTATCATTATGGAGGATCACCTCTTGAGGGGTCCATTTGCCCTGAGCTATGAAGTTTTGGAAGTGGGCACCCCAACCTATGAGGGAAGCATCTGAGGTGATAATCCTTGTGAGAAGAGGCTGTACACATGGAACTCTGATGTACACCTTTTGTGGGGCTTTCCACCCATTCATACAATCAAGAACCTTCTGAGGTAGAAACACCCGCTTGTAGAGACTGTGTCTGTTAAGGGTGTACACAGTTCTCAAACATGCTTGAAGACACTAAAAGTGCTAAGGAATTCACAAACATACATGCTGTCATGTGGCCCAGAAGTTGCAGGCAAGCCATTGCAGAGATCTGTGGACTCCGTTGGATTGCTGAAACAAGGTCGACTTAAAAGGTTGTGGTGATCAGTCCTTGGGTAAGTATGCTCTGGTGGAAGAGGAGTCCAGAGTGGCCCTGACTAAATCTATATGTTGTGTGATTGTTTGGGTAGACTTCTCTATTCTGAAGTAGAAACTCAGAGAATGAAACAGAGATAGGGCCTTTCTGGCTGCTGTCTGTGCTTTGAGAAGTGAGCAACACTTCAGGAGCCAATGATCCAGGTAAGGAAAGATACGACCATTTAGTAAAGATAGGCTGCTGTGGCCGACAGAATTTTGATAAAGATCCTTGGGGCAGTTGAGAGATCAAGGGTAGGACACAATACTGGGAATGATCCCTATCTACCACAAAACATAGAAATCATTTCTGCACAGTATGAATGGAACATGAAACTAAGCATCCTTAAGGTGGAGGAAAAAGAATGAATCTACCGGATCTAAAGAGGAAATTATTGTTGCGAGGGTCACCATTTTGAATTGCTGGGAACAGACGAAGGTGTTTAAAGTCCTGATGTCAAGAACTGGGCTACACCCCTCATTTTTCTTTAAGACAAGGAAGTACCAAGAATAGAACCCTTCCTGAGAAAGTCTGGTGGGACAGGTTTGACTGCCCCCAGACCTAGGCAGGATCATACCTCCTGCTTTAAAAGGTCTTTGTGAGAGGAGTTCCCAAAGACAGACTTACAACAAAAGGATGGACAGAACAGCTTGTAGAAATCTCCTCCAGTATCCAGCTGTCTAATGTGATGAGCTCCCAATAAGGAAAGAAATGAAAGAGATGCTCTCCATAAGAGTGGAAGGGAAAGAGGTGCAATGCAGGATCTAGTCTGGGAGTTAGTTTGTGACCCTCAACCAATGGGTCAAATGGATGTTTAGAAAATGTCTGTGGATGAGTGGTTGCTGAAGAGGAGGGCCCTTTCTTAGGGAATCTGGTCTTCTATATGGGGGGCTTCAGCCAGTTTCATGGGCTAACAGTTGACTGGGAGAGATTGTTGAGCTGTTTGCAACCTGCTGTTTTGTTTTGGGGTTTTTCAGGGCAGGCGTATAGATGCCCTGAGATTGTGGCATCACCTGAGAGTCTTTGAGAGAATGCAGAGTCCTCTTGACGGCATCACTAAACAACTTTGCACCTTCAAAAGGAAGGTCTTCAGCCATATTTTGTACCTCCTGTGGGAGGCCAAAAGACTGCAGCCAGGAAGCTCAGAGCATGACTACTGCCGGAGCCATGGAGCACACATCTGTGTCAATGGTATCAAATGAGGCCTGGAGAGATGCATTGGAAACTGTCTGACCTAACATAAAGGCCTGAAATTGTTGTCTCTGCTCCTGAGAAAGGTGTTCAATAAAGAAGAAAATTTTGAATAGACTGTGAAGTCATACTTTGACATCAGGGTTTGACAACTGGCTATTCGAGTCTAAGCTATAAGGAGGCCAAGAAGTAGCTCGTACAGCCCAGAAAGTCCAACTGGTTTAGGTCCATATCAGAGGGTGCTGAATAGAACCAATGTTGCCAATTCTATTCACTGGCACCACCTGCAAATTGGGAATCAGACAGGAGGTACCCTAAGCCTCTGGGAGGGATGTACTACTTTTTGTTGGCTTGTTACATATAGGTGAGACAGTGATTGGAGTTAGCCACACTGTGCATGCTGCAGTAAGCAAAGCTTCATTGATGGGCAAGGCAAACTTGCCCTGAAGAGAAGAAGGAAGATAAAATGTTGGGATTCCTGGATCTCATCTAATGGGACTTGTAAATCGTCTGCCACCTTTTCTATGAGTTCTTGAAAGGCCTTAAAGTCTTTGGGATAAGATGGTGGGGGATGCATTTATGTGCTAGTAGGCTGGAAGCAAGACAATTGAGAACATAAGGAAACTCATTTCGCCATGGAATCAGAGTAGAAAGCACAGTATTTTGAACATCAACTTTACATAAGTTTCTATACACCCGTTTTGTTTTAAAATAAACTTTCTTCCCAAACAGAGTCCAGAGATTTCAAATCACACATAGGCTACACCAACACCCTGAGAAATGGTATGCTCCTCTGTCCCCCTTCTCAGCCTCGTAGTCTCAGACCAGACCACTGCGTCAGAGGGTAGGTAGGTTACAGTGTGCAGAACAAGCTATATAATGAATCTTCAATGTGTGTTCTCGAACAAACCAAATCAGGAAAAGTGGACAGATCTAAGGTACACCATTTACCAGGAAGAGAAATTCTTAGACAATCTGGCAGTCAAATTAAGCTAAATTACAAAAAAAAAAAAAACCCCAAATAAACAATTAAACAAAAAAACCCCCTACATTCATCCATTTTAAAGATATACATATTTTGAAAATTCCTAAAATTAGTATTCAAAATCCAGTGCTTTGCCTATTTAGATGTGCAGAATATATTTCTACCTATTCCAATTTCCCTTGTTCATTAATAAGTCCTGTCTTCAAAAATATATTTGTGTTTTTGACACAAGTTTAATTATTTATGAACTTAGAAGAATACCATAGCTTTTGTTCTACCTTTAAATATGAATATATCATTGAGAACGGTGCTAGCAGTGCAACAACACAGACGGCAACAAACAGGTTAGAACTCAGTTTGCTTCTCTCGAGTCTTCATTTGATGTTCTACTTATTTTTCAAATGAAGAGAGCTCTTACACAGATCTTTTCATCAGTAGCCCTCAAAGCACTTTACAAAGCAGGTGACATTTCTCCACTTTCCCAGATAGGGAAACTGACACACAAAAATTAGGAGATTTGTCCAAGGTCACCCAGCAGGTCTGTGGCAGAACTGGGAACAGAACCCAAGTTTCCTAAATCTGAGTCGAGTGTTGCAGGTCTCACTTACATCTGTTAGTTATTTTCAGTTAGCATTACAGTAGAACCTCTGTATGTTATCCTAGTCACTACTGCAGTCAAATTTGGAAATTTCAATAAACAAACACGGAATGATAATATATCTTGTACATTACAGATGTCAAAATTAATAAGCAATCTTATAATATACTTTACAGTACTCCAGTCAATATACTATATAATAGTTTGTCAAAGTAACAAAACCCTCCTAGAGTACATGTCTATTAAATCTTCAGTGAGGAGACACCAACATTTATTGGTGTATGAATCAAAACATGTTGATCACTAACTGCAATTTAGCAAGATTCTTCTGTCTTTGACTTTAGCATTGGCTTGTGATGACAGATGGCTAACACCACGAATCGTTCACTGAGGTCACTGATTCTGTAATTTTACGAGCCCTCTGTGACTTCTTGAAAAATTTAAATAATTCGGCCCTGGCCGGCGAGGCTCAAGTTCTGGCTTCACCCTGGCCAACAGGGCTCGGGCTCCACAATAAATCCATGATTTATTGTTTATTGCCCAGGTCCTGTCCATGACTTCTGGTAAAAATACCCGTGACAAAATCTTAGCCTTACACATAGTTAATGCTTGTCTCATTGGGGCTTATGTTTGGACAACAAGCAAAAGCTCATTTTACATCCAAACTCATTTTATGTCCATCAGTGCTTACTATTCAAGAAAATGACGAAGAAGTCGAAAGAAACAGAAGGGATAAATAACTTATTTTTACCATATAAAGCATCTTCCCTCTATGTAACTTGCTTATAAACAATGTGAATTATTATACCTTTTGGTGTATACATTCCTTGTTGCATAGAACCTCCAGGTTCAAAAATGGGAGCTTTAAAATCAGCAACGGCTGACAACATTGATTCAAAGCTTAAACTTCCTGGAACAATGCCACTTTTGGGATTAGGGTTTTCTGGAATGTGATCTTTATGTTAAGGAAAACGATTGTTATCGAGGACTACTTAACAGCAGAAACATAGCACATCAATATTTATTTTTGTCTAATGTTTTAAGAGCTTAATTTAAGATGCTAAACTTTTGCAATGCTTTAATTTCACCACAAGAGGTCTGTGTACTACAGCAGTTCCAGTGTAATAAAATTTGTATTGTACCATATCAACACTTTTGGGGTATAAATTTTAATTCTGTTCACTACTTGAATTATTGATCAAGCAGCTATGGGCTTATTCAGGGATTATATACTAAATGCACATAGCTACACGTGTTCTTGAACACGCTGTTAAACTTGTGCAGCTACCAATAAGATGTGGTGGGGAGGATTGTTTAAACTTTCCAAAAATCTCTTCCCTCAGTTAGCAATCTTTCTGTATAAAAACACACACACCCTCAGAAAGTAAGTCTTGAGAGTGAAAATGTCAAGAAAGCTCACTGATTGGCAATTATACATATATACACACTCACGTGCACACTTTTTGTTATTAAAAAACATACATGCTTGTATCCATGTGATAAATAATGATCACTTTATCTCTAGTACTACTAGTAACATACATCATTTTGAGTTAGGATTAAGTATAAAGTAAGCAGATGACTGAGACCCACAGACCCTGAAAGCTCTGTAAACTGGATTGGCCGTATCTGATTTAATGGAAGCAGAAATCTGCAGGGGAACAATTCATTTCCTGATATCCCCTTCTGGTAGTCTCAAAAATCAGAAGGTCAGTCCAGCTTTAGCTATTTTAAATTTTGGAAAGAAACAGATTTGTAAAAATGTAAGTAAACCACTAGCGTTGAGTAAACAGACAGCTGGGCTGACCCACAAATCATGAGGCTCTTGCAGGAATGGAGGAAAAAAGGGGTGGGTAAGAGAAACTTGTAATTGACTCTCTCTTGAAGAAAGGTTGGTGAAGTGCAACTACAGAGACAAGGATATTCACTAATTAGTCTGATTTTAAGTATTAATAGAAATATCCTTTAATGCTGAGGAGGGAGATAAAAGTTGCTGAAAGGGAGGTTTTATGATTTATGTGCAGGGAAAGAGGAGGGGTGGAGTGCTTGATGGTAGAAGGAAAATTCAGGAAGGAGGAAAACTAGTGGATTTAACTAAAAATGTTAAAAGCAGTATTGTGTGCACAGCAATGGAGGATGGATGGGAAGATATAGGCGGAAACACACTAGGGAAAGAAAAACAATACAATGGAAAAAATAGATTGTGAAACTAGCATGATGTGCACATATCAGACCTAAGCACTCATATTATTACAAACATCAACCTACTTTTCACCATTTCTGCCTCTAAATTATTGCTGTCACTTACCGCACTATGCTTACAATCGGACTGCAAGTTCTTTAAGGAAAAGAGCGTGTCTATTTTACAAAGCTGCAAAGCACCTAGTACACTGTGAAAACATCTAAAATGTATTGTAAATTCTCACGTGTATCATTTTCATACGAACAATTAAGGAAGACTAAAGAACAGAAGAAAATTTCATTGTGATCAACAGTATATCATAACCCAATGACATCTGCCCCAAACTCCTGAAGTTTGAGGTTGTTATGGGTGACAAAACTGATGGCATCGTGCACAAGCTTGAAAATTCTGCACAACACAAATTTTTCTTATAGTATTAGTTACACACAGAAGTTAAAATAAATAAGTTAACAAATTCCAAGGATATCAGATCCAGTAGCGAACTATGAGTCCTGTCGTTCATACAGAGCTGGGCTACCATCTCTGCTCTGAGGATCTCGTCATCTGTCATTCCTAGGACAATAAAAATAAAATTAAATACCCTGTACAAGTTGTATAAGTAAAGAAAAAGGGGATACAGAGGCACACACATCTAGTCAACTCTCAGTAAGTTAAATACTTATTACAAATGTGAGACTCAACAGTTTGATATCCAAGTTAACACAGTTACACTGTTACAATTACAATTCAGATTTCCAGTTGTTTCCTGAAGATGTCCACAACAATTTACTAAACTATTCCTTTTTTCTTATTAGAGTGCTCTAGGCATTTGAAGTTGTGTGAAGTAATAGTTCACTGATATTTATCAATGCCTATGCTATTGCATTGGATAACATGCTTTAGTGTTGTCTCCTAAGACTGTATTGCAAAGCACGGTAATAAATGAACCTTAATTAAAACAAAACAGAATGCAAGTTTTAGCCAGGATTTTAAGTAATCTCTTAGGTCCAATATTGCAAACATTTATGCACTCTCTTAACTTCATGTACATGAGTAATAATCATATGCTTAAGTATTTGCAGTACTGGAGTTTAATTCATTTTTCTATGGCAATATCAAAGTAATTTTATTCTGTGTTAAATACTGTATATTTTGGAGGGAAAGAGGAATATACCAAAACAAAATCACCTGAAAGGTTTCACAGACTCTATGTCCCTAGCTTAATGCTTGGAATTTATGCCACTGAAGCATACTGCAGACTTATTGTATCAACTAGCACATGTTCCTATGTCAGTAACATTAGAAAAGCTGGAAGCGATGATTTCAAAGCTGAGTTCAGCTAACTCTCAGTTCAGCATAGTTCTAAATAAAGATCAGTATCAATAACACTAAGAGTTTGTCTTCACTAGCGCGGGGAGAGATTGATCTTACGGCAATCGATTTATCGCGTCTCATCAAGATGCGATAAATCGATCACCAGCAGTGCCCCCGTCGACTCCGTAACTCCAGCTCGCCAAAAGGCGCAAGCTGGAGTCGACGGGGGAGCGCACCGCCAACCGCCGCCGTGGTGAGGACGGCAGGTAAGTCGGCTGTAAATATGCCGATTTCAGCTACGTTATTAACGTAGCTGAAATTGCGTATCTACAGTCGATCCCCCGCCCTAGCGAGGACCAGCCCAAAGATATATCTACAGGACTTTATCGGCGGTAAATCCCTTACTTCACTCTGCAGGTATGGAAGGCCCAACAGACAGGATAACTGTGGGAGTTGCACTACTCATGTTTTGGTCAAGATGTAGAAAGGACATGCAGCGAGATTGTATGCCACAGCATGTGCTCTGAAAGGACAATTTGTGCAAAGCTGCAGAAGTAATTTACGGATAAGGCTAGTGGATCCAAAGCAAGAAGAGCAGCAGCTACTGGGGCAACAATAACTCTAAAGTTTTACCAGCTTCCAAGTTTTGTGTGGCCAGGGGAGAAGGATTGGTACAAGACCAGGATTTTGCCCCAGGTTACTGGCAAAGATACTTCCTACATAATTTTTATTACAAATTAACAGAAAACAAATATTCACAAAGCTGAGAAAATTGCACATTTGCTTCTTTGCACATCATTTTTGAGGTACCCAAGTGGGAAATGAGTCTTTCCTTTACTAAGCACTGACCAGATAATGTCCTATTCAGTTTACCTGATACAAACAGCAGAAACCAAGTCATGTATATAAAAATAATATAACACAATAAAATTTCAGTTAACAAGGAAAGTCAAAGTTCTGACAGGGAAATAAAAGCTCAATCATAAGAGATTATTACAAGTAGCAGCTTTAGGATTTGCTGATTCAAACACTAGCATTGACATTTATGCTTCAATATTACATCTCGTGATCATATGTATAAAAAAATTCAGCCATTTATTTCTCTCGGCAGGAATGGACGAGATTGCAGTAAAGAAAAAGACACCCTAACCTTGTATTTTGGCTGCTTCTAGTTTTTAGGGTGGTTAAAATGAAACAACAGATGAAACTAAACAAATTATAAACAAAGATTTGATTTAATAATTTTACTTATTTTGCTGCAGGATAGCTATTAAATGCCAAAAGATTTAAAACCAAATATACATAAAATTCCATGTTACAGTAATACTTGTGACTAGACAGTTGTGAATCTTACCTAAATGTAAGCGAAGACTTAACAGAATGACAAGAAATGTTAAGGCTCCTTCCAACATAGATCTCTCATGTTCTGAATCAAGAACTGTATTCTGATGCTGCGATGCCATTGTTAACAGATCTACCACCTTGAATCTACAGGACATAGAGCAAAGTTAGAGACCTCATTCTTCTGTATTAAGAGCCTGATGCTGAGAGGTGGGAAGCACTCAGGATTCCTACCGAAGTGCTATTCAGGCCCAGGCCCAAAAGAAGTACAAAATAAGATGTATATAATCTAATTAGAAGCAAATCTTGAAGTGAAAGCCTTTTTATTTTCAGAAAGTGTATCCTTATCTTCATTGTACTGTACTGATCCTATTCACATTTCATATTCAAATATATAACATTGATATCAATTAAATATTTGAAAGTAGGTTAGTTGGTATTCACATTTATGTCCTGCTTTTCTTCAACCACGTCTATGCTACAGCAGCACAGCTATGATCCTGTAGCATAGACACTGCTCATGTCAGCGGAAGGAGTTTTTCCGTCAAAGTAGGAAATCCATCTCACCGAAAGACGGTAGCCAGGTTAACGAAATAATTCTTCCATCAACCTAGCTGTGTCTGCAGAGGGGTTAGGTTGACCTAACAGCTTTGTCGCTCAGGTCCGCGAAAGATGTCACACCCTATGCAAAGTAAAGTTGATCTAAGTTTTAGGTGTAGACCTGGCCTTCTCGTGCAGATGCAAGCAGACTTCTTGTGATCCTCACTGCTATTCATTCTCCCCATCAGCGTGGGAGTTCCAAATACTTGTACATCAGAGTGTGCAACACTTCTAAAATTGGAAAGCTCAGAAGATTCAACTCTAGGGTTTCGTAAACATATTGCACACATTGGTGTGTAAATCCAAAACCAGCCCTGAATGAAGAGGAGGATGAACGAAACTGTCACAGTGGAACTCACCAGAGAAATTGTATTAATGGAAATGCATTCCTCCACTTGGAAAGGAAAAAAAAGACAAAATGCTGTGGGGCAAGAGGGATTCAATAGGTCATACACCTTTCCCTCCATGTATATTCTAAATAGTCAGTAAGTGGCAGAATGCTATATAGTAATATTCATTCTGTCCTTATGCTCTGACCTTACCTTTCAAAAACTGATGAAATAAAATAATCTGGGTCAAGTCTAGAAGCACAGACCTGTAAAAACAAACATGGTATATTCACTTTACTCATCAATCATTAGCGTTCTTATAAACACAGTACTTGGGTTCACAGAAACTATACCTTACCTGCAATAGATAAATGTCAGGATCAATCATGGAGTTACAGAAATGAGACTGCACATAAGTCATTGCTTGTCCTTTAATTTGTAGGCCATTCCTTACCCACATGTTACTATGGATTTCAGAAAGGCTTGCCTATTTTTTAAAGAAAAAGAATTAGCTGAAATAAATATTTTGCAAACAGTTCAAGGAAAATCAGCTATTCAGTTGTCTGTAGCCACAACATCAGCTGTAATCCCCTCAGATCTCAAAATCAGCAGAGCTGGACCATGTCAAAAGTTGAATGAGAGTCATCCCAGAAAATACCCCTAGAGGTTGCAAAAAATTCAGCTGGTCCCAGTATATGGTTCTCTTCTTGCTGAGACAATACTTAATCCATATATGAGGCATGATACTAATTACAATGCTGAATGAGATTTAAAACCAAGGCCCTGATCATTAAAAAGATACTGTGCTATTTTTTGCAAGTTTGTTAACCAGCTGTCCTGCCCAAATTCAAAGCCAGATATTTATATTCCACCACAGATCTGTAATACATACAATATGGTCCACTCTAAAAGGAGGGTATTTCAGGAAATGGAGGGGTAGGCATGTGAAAAGATCCATGATTCATGATTCTTTATCCTGAAAAGTACTCGAAAAATGAAGTGTGTGTCTTACAATAGATTACCAATTATTACAGCTATTTCTCTTCATCTCCTAACTTCGATATAAACAGAATGTTAAGTGTAAAGCCACAGGCAAGAGTCCTGCCCATTACTATTTCTAAAAATCAAGGAATACAGGGTCTTCACGACACAGCCTCTACATTCACTCCTGCATATTGTATATATCAGTTTGTTCATATTAATATTAACTGAATACACAAATTTTCCGAGCACAAGCATATACTTAAATTTAGCGGGAGGTTTTTTGAAAATGTGATCCTAAATATTAAACATAGTTCTCAGCAATATCAACACCTCGGGACATTATATGATCAACAGTATTTGAAAAAGTAGTTCTCTGTGATTCTAAAAAATACTTTTCTAAGTTTATTTTGACAAATCACTTTAAAACTGTGCTTACAAGTGATAAACATTTCATATAATGCAAGGAGTTGTCACCCATGTTAATTTTTGCATTCCACAATTAATATGTTTTTCCCCTGCTGTTTAGACATTTTTAAATATACTTAAACTATTTCAAATAGAAAAGAGATAGCCGTCTTCTTTCATATTCTATACATTCAAACCAAAGAAGCAGCCTGGCACCATACCTGAATCTGAAGTGGGTGAATCATTAGTTTCATCAACATCTCCTGATCTGGTAAAATAGAATCCAGATCCAGCTCTTGGCATTTGACAGCCTACAAACAAAATGGAGTACAAATTTTATTGAGAATGTAAGGAAACAATTTTTTCATACTATAAACAGACAACACCTTAATTTCTTATAGAATATGGTAACAAATGCTGCTTACCTTACTCAAAAACATAGCATAGTAACGATGTAATGGTAAATGAAAAGTAACCTGGTTAGGAGCTGGCTGCAATGAAAACATAATGCATTTTACCATCCAATACAAAAAAGGATAAGAATCATACAGACTATCATTTCACCTGGCACATTCTCTGCTGATGGCTCTTTCCACTAGATATTGCTAACTTACCGCATCCCTCCCCCTGCCAATGCTTCATCTCCCTTTTCCCAAACAGTCCAGGTTGCTCTCTCCTGCCTAGTCCTTAGAATATTGCTCTCACCCCACCTGGCATCAGAGAAATGTCTCAATACACCAGAGCTGCCCACACCCTTCGTACTTCATATGAAATGGAGTGCAGAGAAGCTTTGCTTTATCATTGCTAATGCCCTCCACTCAACTGCCTTGGATTGTTCCTATGGCATCAATTGGTAGAACCTCATAGTCTGAATACAAGTTCACATTAAATTGTGGACTCCGATGTTCTTAATTCACAGATGTATCACATCATACCTATGAATTACAAAGGTTTTAACAAGAGTAGCATTGTTTTTAACATGGTAATCCATCTGTTACCTTATTTAAAAGGATACTTTTCTTTCTCCTTTAAATACTAAAAGAATTAACTTTTAAAGTATTTTTTAAGTTTAAATAAGACATTTCTGACAACACTTTATATGATTAAACAAAGGATGCAAACCTCATCTATAAAGTTGATAGCATCAAACCAGTCCTGAAGTGCTTCAAGGCAGTATCTAACAACATTTCGTGTGTACTCCTGTGTTTCCTGCAATAAGAAAAATTGCTGGAGATTGTATCATCAAACATTTTACCACACTATTCAAAAATAGTTTTGGGTAACAGTTTCATTAACACAATGGGGAAAATAGTTTGTTAACTAGTCTGATGGTTTAAGGATTTTTTCAGGTCTTTTCTCTTCAGTTTTAAAACAGGGCACAAATATGCTATTTGCAGACTGTTTCTCTTTTTATTTAAAAAAGTTTTCTTTTTCAACAATGAAAATTAACATGTTTTAACAATGTACCGGTGGTTGACACTGTCCTTCTTTACACTTAGGGTATGTCTACACTACGAAATTACGTCAAATTTATAGAAGTTGATTTTTCTGAACAGACTGTATGCATTCGATTGTGTGTGTCCACACTAAACGCGCTAAGTCCGTGGAGTGCGTTCACAGTACGGAGGCTAGCATTAACTCTCGGAGTGGTGCACTGTGGGTAGCTATCCCACAGTTCCCACAGTTTCCTCCGCCCACTGGATTTCTGGGTTAAGCTCCCAGTGCATGATGGGGTAAAAACATTCTTGTGGGTTTTCCTGGGGGCATCTCATCAATCACCTCTCTCTCCATGAAAGCAATGGCAGACAATTGTTTCGAGCCTCTTCTCCATGCAGACGTCATACTACTTTCAGCAGACGGTGCAGTACAACTGCTAACTGTGATACACCCACTGCTTCTGCAGCAACTCTGCTCTCCTGGTGCCATGAATCCACTTTGCGGGTCCTCCCATCATTCTGAATAAATATCCATTCTCCTGGCATCCACCGCTTCCGCTGACACTCTGCCCTCCTGTTCTTGCCTCGACAGCGAATTTCTTCATGTTGTCTGTCATGGGCTCCTGGGAACATGTGTTCTTCCTCAGGAAATTTGCGCAGTGCTAACCATCATTATCCATCACTTCCGTGGCAACTCTGCTCTCTTGCAGATGCCACAGCAAGCATGGAGCCCACTCAGCACACTGCTGCTGTTGTGAGCGTTGTAAACACCTCGCACATTATCCTGCAGTATGTGCAGAACCCGCAAAAGCAGGCGAGGAGGCGACGACAGTGACTTGCTTTCCCCTGCCCTGAAGTGCAAGAATACCAAGATGAGAGCAGCCCTCACAGCAGAATTACCACGAGGGATGTTGAAATGCCTATAGTTATCCTTGGGGACCCAGCCTACCCCTTAATGCCATGGCTCATGAAGCCATACACAGCCTCCCCGGACAGTAGTAAGGAGCAGTTCAACTATAGGCTGAGCAAGTGCAGAATGGTGGTATAATGTGCATTTGGACATTTAAAAGCTTGCTGGCACAGTTTAGCTTAGACCTCAGCAAAAACAACATTCTCATTGTTATTGCTGTTTGCTCCACGATATCTGTAAGAGTAAGGGGGAAATGTTTACGGTGGGGTGGGAGGTTGAGGTAAATTGCCTGGCGGCTGATTACACACAACCAGTCTCCAGAGCCATTAGAAGAGCACAGCTGGGTGCCCTGCACATCAGAGAAGCTTTGAAAACCAGTTTCATGACTAGTCAGGCTACGGTGTAACAGTTCTGTTTGTTTCTCGTTGATGAAAACCCGCCCACTTGGTTGACTCCACTTCCCGGAAGCCAACCAACCTCCCCATTTCGATCACCGCTTTCAGAGGCAATAAAGTAATTGGTGTATCAAAATCATACATTCTTTATTAATTCATCACATAAATAGGGGGAAAACTCGCAAGGTAGCCCAGGGAGGGGCGGGTGAGGAGGGACGCACCGGGTGTGGTGGTGGATGAAAGGAGAAGAGAAAGACAAGGCCGCACTACAGTTCAAAAATTATTGAATGCCAGCCTTCTGTTGCTTGGGCAATCCTCTGGGGTGGAGTGGGTGCCCTCCTTGCCCCACATTCTTGAGCGTCTGGGTGAGGAGGATCTGGAACTTGGGGAGGAGTACAGGCGGTTAGACAAGGGCTGTGCTCCTGCTGCCTTTCCTGCAGCTCCAGCAGACGCCTGAGCATGTCTGTTTGCTCCCACATTAGGCTCATTAGCCTCTGGGACATAGAAACATTTGCAGCTGTGGGAGAAAAAAAAAGGGAGAGTAATATTTTAAAAGATACATTTTAGAGAACAAAGGAGAGACTCTCTCACACTGAATCAAGTGATTCACATTACATAGCACATGTGCTTCACATATACACACACCCCAGTGGTGTGGCTAGATTCAGGAAAGATCCCTCTCAGTCAAACACGAACAGCTCAGTGTGAAGGGGCCTCCACCCGGCAAAGGCTTTTAGAGTACCTCTAGATTTCCAGAGAACTTTATGGAGATGTCCCTGGAGGATTTTTGCTCCATCCCCAGACATATTAACAGACTTTTCCAGTAGCTATACTGGCCGCAAATGCATTCCAACTCTTCAGGGCAAATTAAACATTAAACACATTTGCTTTTAAACCCTGTATTATATTTACAAAGGTACACTCACCAGAGGTGCCTTCTCTGCGAGCCCACCTTGGGAGGGTCGGGAAGGTGCCTGCCTGCTGCACGGATTCTTCTCCCCATACAGCAATCAGATCCAGTAACTCCCGATCGGTCCATGTTGGAGCTCTTTTGCGATTCTGGGACTCCATGTTCATCTGTGCTGATGAGCTCTGCATGGTCACCTGTGCTGATGAGCTTGCCATGCTGGCCACACAGAAAATGAAATTCAGAAGTTCCCGGGGCTTTTCCTGTGTACCTGGCTAGTGCACCTGAGTTGAGAGTGCTGTCCAGAGTGGTCACAATGGAGCATTCTGGGATAGCTTCCGGAGGCCAATATCGTCGAATTGTGTCCACAGTAACTTAAACTCGGAACAGCAATGCTGATTTTGCCGCTACTCCCCTTGCTGAGGTAGAGTACAGAAACTCGTTTAAAGAGCCCTTTAAGTCGACAAAACTGAGTTGGTTGTGTGGAGGGATCTAATTTTATTTTGATATAACGTGGCTAAATTTGACATAATCGCATACTGTAGACCAGGCCTGAGGCTTTTCCGAAATTAATCAATGGTAGGAGTTCTAGAGTACCAGAGCCTAGAATGTGTTTGCTATTGTGTTATCCAGACCTGTTCTGAGCTGCCATGCTGGTGTCACCCTCTATTACACTCAACCAAATCTTACCGAAAAAAAAAACAAAAAACACTTTCATTTTATTGTTCCACCAACTTATCTGGGACTGAAATAAGTTTTCCAGATCTATAATTCCAAGGACCATGCCCAACACCATTTTTTAAGAGACAGGCAAACATATGCTACCCTCCAGTCCTTGTGTATAATACTAGCGGATTTAAGTGTTTGTTCAGCTTGTCCTGAATCATCAAGACAAACCCGTGGGAACATTTCAGCCTGCAGGTATTGATGAACGTCATGATTTAGTATATGGAAAATCTTTGGTACTCCAGCTGAGCAATTTAGAGAAAGACAACTCTTCAGCCAAGAATCCTTTTATTCAAAAACTCCTCTCTGGTTTGTTTCAAAGATCTTCCAAGTGAAGATATGAAGTCATCGCTCTTTCCTCCAGTCAAATGACTGGCCAAATCTAATGCAGGGAACACGGGTATAAACATCTCTTAAATTATTTATGAGTTCTGTTCAAATAAAGCTTGACTACAAAATACTGTCTGATGTATTTTTAATCAACTTCAATTTCATACACCATCCAGAAAGTAACATTGGGTGGAGAACTGAAATCCAACTATTTGTAAATATTTGAAAAATTTGTAAAAGTAACATTGGGTGGAGACCCTAAAATCCAACTATTTGTAAAATTTGCTGAGACTACAAAAAGGAAGTTAAAAGGAGTTATTTATTTTTTAAAAAAGAAAGTAAAAATGAAAAAAATGCTTCCCTTACCCTAACTTTGCAGTGTGATAGCAATCCCCACATTGGCTGGGCACAGGCTTCCAGTTCAGCAGCAAATGCAGCATAGTAGGTCTGTGATTCAAACTCCACGTGCTCATTTAATTCTCGCTTATTTAAATTCATACCTTAAAAGACATAAGCAGGATTATACAACAGTATATTTGTCTACTATTAAGTGGAACTTAGTATTTTTTAAAATTATACACACTTACATATATGCATACCTATACAGGGAAATTATATCCATGCAATAAATTTCAGAGGGTGTGATCAATTGTACCTATGTATCCACAAGATTAAGGATTTGAACTGAGCAGAGGCCTTGAAAGTTGACTAGAAAGAAATCATTTGAGTAGAGAAAGTCTGGCCACATTAGGCTAGCAACTCAAGCACTCATGCTGAGCAAGCATGTGATCTGAATTGGGCCCCTTTTAGTCTCAACTCCAAATCAATTGATGAGAATTTGTAAATTGACTATAAAATTTTGAATCTCTCCATAGAGGAAGCATACTTTCCACTATGCAAACATTCAAGGAAAAACAAATCATTAAAAAATCCCCCACACGTTTCCGTATGTTAATACGGAATACCTAAATACATCAAGTTCATTTTCCCTAGTATTGAGTTTAAAACTTTGATAGAAATATGTTTCAATGTCAAAGTCATAACTTACACTGTTAGTACAACAACTTCTTGAGAACTTTGGCAGCATGTAACCCAGTGCATTTTACTCAACCCCTTTGTGCCTGATCAACATGGGCTACATGGGTCTGTTAGAGCTTTATCTCTGAAGCCTAACATTTTACCTTGAGCCATAGAGAGACTCATGCTTTGCTCTGGAGTTCCTCAGCTGCCATGATACAAGTTGGGGCTTGTCCAGAATTCAAAGCATGGTGGGTCTCAACACTTGGGACAAGTTTCCCTGACCAGAAGTAGTATGTAACCCACCAGTCAACATGTATTATGCATTCCCTGGTGTGTTCCAATCCACAAGGGGGGTAAATCTATTACAGCTCTCATCTTGAGACCCCGCCCTCTTTAGTTCAAGCTATAGAAACTAATGCTTTTAGATCTCGAATGTCCCTGGTTCAATGCCTGGTGTTAAACAAGATGTCAGTTGTCACAATTGCATATCAGAAGCACTTAATGCCTTTATATGTTCAGCCTTTGGTTCTCATCAGCTGGCATTTCAGAAACAGAATTCTTTTGGCTTTAGTAATTTAGAATAAAACTATCCACTTTCAGAAATTTGCATCCGATTAAAAATGAACATGGTACTGGATTAAATGTTTATATACATGGGTGGGTATATTGTAAACATTGTGCCACCTTTAAAAATTCTTGCTTAAGTACAGGGGGGAAAAGATTTGAAATTAGGCATATTCTAAAACAGATATTTAAAATCACTAAACAAAGCTAAAAGCCACCTACCTTGAAAGAATGATACAAAATTCATCCAAGTTACTAACAGACTATGATCCTCCAGGAATTTCTTAGCCACACTTTGGTGTGAAAGGATATTAATAAAATCACTAACAAGTGGCCAGTAAGTATTATTCTTTAACAGTGCTTCCCCACAATTCACTACAACATGTAAACTGTTTTCTTCATCTAGGAAAAAAAGAGATTAAAAAAATCCCATCATGATATTTTTTAAGGAAAAAATATAGTAACTACCATAGTGAACAATTAAAAGAATCAGGGTTTAAAAACAATTATAGCATGCACAGCACATGGCTGTAAAGAACTATTACTTACTTTATAGCAACTATTGTTCTTCAAGACCCTGTCATCTGTGTGGATCCCATTCTAGGTATACATGCCCCCCTACTTGTGCAAGATTAGAATCTGAATAGTAGTGGCTGTTGGGCCATGCCTGCTCTGCACATGTCCTTGTATTTCTAGAGAATAAAAGGCATGGCAGTTGCCACTATTGCTCAGTTACCTTGCTAATTTAAAATCTCAGGTAAAGAGGACTCCAAAAAAACAGAGATGGAGGGCAGCTTATGAGACAAACACACGCACACACCAGCTCCTCAAAGAACCAAAGTTACTAGAAGGCAAGCAGCTGTTCATTCTTCAAGTATGTGTTGATATGGCTCTCATTGAAGGTGACTGATGAGCAGTGCCCCATCTGGACAATATGACTGAGGAGTGCCAACTTGCACTAACTAACTGATGATTGTAATACTGACCTACCAAAACTGGCACCTGACCTCATGGCCAGGACTAGAGCATAGTGTTATAACATAAGTCAGGCATTACTCTAAGTAGCTGCCTTGCAGATTTCAGACATAGGGATGTTTCTAACAGACCTAATTGAAGGACATGTTCATTTTACAGCAACTTTCAAAGTTTGTTTTCATTCTGCAGTGGAACACTTTCATAAAAACAAAGCTGTTACAAAATGTCCTTTCTCAGACCAAAACCAGAGAAAAAGAGAAAGCGTACATATTGTCTCAGACATGGGAGATCCAGGTACAAGTTCCAGAGGAGAGTTTTTCATCCCTGATCACTCTGACTCCCACCTTGAATGCCACATCCAGGGCAACTACCACAGCCAATAGGTTAGTGAGAGACACTCTCCCCATTCTTCCCTCCCCCACCCCCACCCACCACAGACACACGCAGAGATGCTTCCTCCCCAATGAAAATTTTGCCAAACGCAATATATATATATTTAAACAAAACTACATAGTTCATTGAAATTTCATTTACTCAGAAAAGTTCCAAACAGCTCCAGTTTCTAAAGCATGCAGAGGAGGCAGTTTCACTCTAGGGAAAGGGAGCTTTGATGTTTGGAAGAAGAGATGTATGAGATATGCCTTTGATTAGCAACTCTCTAGATATGGCTCAACGTGAATGCTGCATCTCCTTAGGTGTGCTGCCATCACAACTAGGTATTTAGTGAAGATTATTGGTACTGTGGAGAGAACGAGTTGTAGCACTTTGTATTGATAGTGATTGGGCCCTACTAGGAATTGCAGGTTCTTCCTATGGGCCAAATGGATCACAATATAGAAGTATACATCTTGACGGTTGTGATGCCGCACAACCCTGGCCATAACCCTGAGAAGCACCACCTGTCCTTAGCTCACCCCAGTCTCCAGCATTAAACAGCCAAGACTGGCTCTGAGCCTCTATTTATAAAACAAGCCTGCTGATAGCTTACCCTCAGGTGAAGTATACTGGGGTGTACCTTGGTAGCCCCAGACATAATTCCAACAATCTGTTATCTTCACTTGGAAACAGGGTACCTTCTGCTGTTTGTCTTTTCTGTAGTGAATCTCCCCTGGAGACTTTGCAATCTCTTGATTAGCATTTTGCTCAGTCTGTAAATAGGCATTCATTGTGAAGCATACCATATTCAGTTTATATATAGCCACATCAAGTTTCTTTCAGATGGGAGATGCTTTTTATCACCTTTTTGGTGACCAGTCCCAACTCACAGACCTTAAAAGCATAATTTTCAGGAAAGAAGGATGGAGTGAGAGAGCGCCTTACATATTATCTGTACATACTTTTCATAAGGATTATGATAATCAGTGGCACACAAATTTTAGAGACCTTACATGACCCCCTTTAACAAATTATTACATAGGGACCAGACCCAAGGGATCACTATGCCCACTGCCAGTTGGCATCAAGAAGTCCCTGGGTGACAGAAGTCAAGAGCCACAAACCAGTCTTGTGCCTGAAAAGAAGGGATGATGCAAGCTGAACTTAAGACTGTATAAATTTGTTCAGTCTTCTCAGGACTAGAATAGGATGAAGGAAGCCTATAACCATGATGCTCTGCACACTGTTACCATAACAGCCAAAGATGTAGCTGCCACATCCAGTGCATCCATGGCTGTCTGTAAAAGAAGCCTTTGCCATTGGCTGTCCTTCAGCAATAATGACTTTAACTCTGACGTAGAGTACTGAAGAAGTTTGGCCAGAAAGGGAGATAAGCCCTAGGTCAGATAGTTGTATTTCACAAACAAAGCTTGACAGTTACCTACTTGTAGCTGAAGTGATGCTGACAAATAAGCCTTTCTTATAAAGAGAAGCTAATTTATTTTACTTGTCCTTAGGAAAGTTCTTGGATAGTTTGATTATCTCATGGTGGGCAGAAACCATTAATTAACCCAATTCTGGATAGGTAAAAAATTGCTCAAACCTCTTTTGGGGAACTGGTCTTTTTTCCATTCTTTTAGTGTTCAGAGGCAATGTGGCTGATATCTGCCATGGAATTTTAGCTGGTTCTAAGATGCCCTCATTAATTGGCAGTGCTAGTCTGGCAGAAGAGGAGGAATGCAACATGTCAAACGGCTTGTAAGCTTTTTCTTCAGTTGTTGAGGTTTCTATTTCAAAGGTCTCAGCTAAACAAGACAGCATCTCCTGAAAGGCTCCAAAACAGGTATGGGAGCCAAGGAAAATGCCTCATCAGGGTCTATGAAAGATGTTCACAAAGCTCAAGACATGCCAGTTCCTCCTCTGTCAGCTGTCCTTGTTCCTCCCTGTCTTCAGATGGGTTTTGACAATTGCAGTGGAATGGGAGTATGACCTTCTGCATTTCCTTGAGTGATAGGAGAGAGTTAGGTTCCAAGATAATCTAGATGGAAATCCCCACTATGCCCAACAGGACCAAGGCAGAATGGGCTAAGGCTGGTTTTGGTCAGGCCACTGTCATTCCTGAGATGGATAAGTCAGAGATCTGGAGCGCCTCTGATTTGTAGAAAGACACTTTTTCCTGATCTGTGTGAATGGCGAGAAGATTCTGTGGTTAAGGTGGAGAGGTGTATTCTGGAGATGAAGAGGAATAGACTGCCTCCAAAAGATAAGTCTGATTTTTGAGGTGACCTCAGTACCGTGAGGTCAGAAACTCATGTCGATGCTGAGTGCAGTGCCACTGTGTGCCAGAAATATAGCTACCTTCTCTAACACTGGATTGGACAGTATCATTAATGTGTCAATTGTTAGTGTCAATGCTGGTACTGGGGCCAGCACTGTCAGATGTAGGCACTGAGGATGCCTTATAGATTTTCACTATAGAGCTGGAAGTTGAACCAGCTTCACTTGCTCCTGTCACATGAGCAGACCAAGTGCTCAGTTCCTCAGAGGAGAATAAGGGCTTGAGCATCTCCTTGTAGGAAGAGGGAGTTTTCATATCTCCCTTGCTCTGGTAAGGAGGCAGTAGTGCTCTTTGGTACTGAAATAGTAGCAGGGACCAATGTGGTCAAATGGTCTCAGATCCTTGACAGATAGTGCCATGGATTTTTTTGCTAATACCAACATTAAGTGTTGTGTGCTGGCTAACAAGGGCACTGGCTAACTGGACTTGGACATGACCAGTCCCATCTTAGAGATCCAGGCCTGCTCTTCAAGGTCTGAAGTCCCTTTCATTGATTGTCCAAGAAGATTCAACTTCAGCAGAGCATCTCTGGATTTTTTTGTGCTGGTAGAAAACAGCACATAGGGTAGCAGTCTGGTACATGGATCTCACCAAGACAAAAAATACCAGCTGCTATGGCAGTCTGTAAGCAGAATGAGTGTCACAGGACTGGCACTGTTCGAAGCCTGAGGGCTTTGAATCAGCTATTGTAAGCAAAGCTAGTGGCATAGAACACCAAGCAGAAATTTTAAGTTTCCATTAAAAACAAAAAAAAGGGGGGGGGGGTTTTGGCAGGGGGAAAAAATAAAATTAAAAAGAGGGAGTTTGTTGAGAATTATGCCTAGCTAATTAATCAAAAGCAGAATATTCCTCTAAGGGGTAATGAACAGATACTGCCTGTGGCAGTGAGGCAGAACAAGGTAAGAGGGAACCGAGGGACAGCTGCAGCCACTCTGCCCTGTACATCCTTTGGGATGGAGCAGTAATGAGGACTCGTGGGACACATGAGCAGCCCAAGGGACACAGCTGTTCAAAGATTCCAGTCTCAAGTGCATGAGGCACATGCTCACTTAGAATGGGATCCATGCTGACACACGCTCAAAGAACCACCAATGTTTTTAGCTGTCTCTTTCATAACGGTACCGACTACATTAAAAAAAAGGCTGGAAAAAGAAAGAAAAAGCTATGGATAATCTTGCCCAACTATTTCAACGGTAGTTTTTCCTAGCTTGAAAAGCATGTCTTCTTTAAATCGAAGTGTTATATTAGATAAGGGTGTCCAATCTGAAGCCCTCAAGAGCAACTTAGGAAAATTTGCATTGCATTATAAATTGAAAGTGTTCCTTGACCCATGCCTGGCAATGTTAAACAGTAGTATGTGAATAGATAAGTATGTAGCCCTTGCGCTACTTGGAGCTAGCAGGGTACACCACTTCCCTAACTGCCTCCTGTCTCTTTTCTCTGCAGTACCAGAAACAGCATAGAGCAGGGAACACTCGGATCAGTCGCCTTCCCACTGTCTACTTGCTGCTTTACAGGGGCGGGAAAGAGTAATTCTGGCTACTCCACTGCCTACATCCCTTGACAGGCTGTGACTGCACAAGAGAAAGTGGGATATAAACTCAACTGGCTCTGCCTGAACCTGTGGAAATGCCTAGCAAAGATTTATTTCTCTTCCCTACACGATAACCCAGGGCAGCCAAAGCAAGACTAAAGAAGCTAGGAATCAACTATAGGTTTAGTTCTCTAATTCTCTGCCCCAGAATAAATTAGATCAACCTAGCAGCTGCTCTAATCTGCATCAGCATTTCTTCAGCTGCTTTTCTTCTTCACTGGTTTTGAATAGGGGTAGTTGGGTAAACTCAGTCAAGGAAGAGAGAGGGCTGACCCAACGGAAGAACAAGATGGAAGACTGCAGAACTCCACATGAGACAGACACTGAGAGACACAAGTAATTGTCCGGAATTACTCTGGAATCTTTCAGCAGTAAGAACAAAGCCACCAAAAGTCTTTCTACGTTGAGGGCTACAGGCAAGTCAACCATACTTTATGACTAATGGAACTGGTAGCAACCGATAGATTCAAAAGCAGATCAGAAGGGACACTGAATCTCCACCCTACCAAGGAGAAGTTCTACCCAAACCATTTCTGTGCTCCAACTATGCCTGTACCCAGACTCTCAAACTTCAAGAAGACCAAGACACCTCTCTCATATGGAGTTGTCTTGCCACAGCCTTCACAACGGTTCTAAATTCCAGAATCGAAAATGAAATATTGGCCAGGAATAGATCATTTTGAGTGCTGGTCATACAACAAGCTTCTTACTTGAAACTGTCAGTCTGCCCTGTCCTAATGAAGGAGCTAACAATCTCTACCAATAATGAATCCAATTTTAACCCTTGCGCGAGGGTTCCGTTCCACGGTTACCGCGTAAAGCGGAAACCGTGTATAAGCAGAACCCATTGACTTCAATGGCGGGTGAAACTCCGCCCCCCTACAGGAATGTTTTTTTTTTAATTCCCCCCCCTTTTTTTTTTGCCAACCGCGTAAAGTGGAAATCGCGTAAGTTAAATACGCCTAAGATGCGACATGCCTGTACTGGTCTTCACCGTTTCTTGTATCTCACTAATCAACAATGGTCTAAATCTCAAATCAGGGCCACAGCCACAACAATGAGCAATGATATGCACAACTGTGCATTACTGATATCTAAATCTGCCTTCCTATGCCTGACTTCATATGCAGTATGCACAGATATAGAATGGGGGATGCAAACTACTTCATGTCAAAATATAAAACATATAATAATTAAAACAGCTGTTACTGCTAAGAATCTCCTTGAACTATTAAAAAGACAAACAACGAATCTTCATGTTACATGTCCAAAAGATTCTTAAGTTTTAAAATACTTCAGTCATTCAAATGCAAATGAACATGCAAATTTGCTGTTTTCCTTCTTTCCTTTCTTGAAATGCTGATTCTTGAGTGCCCCAAGCTCTTTTGTGTATTATCTGTTTTTCCCCCAAGTTTTTTAAAAAAACATATTAAAGCAGTTCTGGCAACCACCAGATTACTTCATCATAACTACTGTTAAAACACCTTTTGTAAGTAAGTCTTCTTAGTGCAAGTCTAACAAAAAAATCAAGATGAATAGATTTATTTAGACACAAACTTTTGTGAGTAAAAAAAAAAAGAAAAAAAAAAGATGCATCTGAAGAAGTGGGTTTTTTTAACCATGAAAGCTTATGCCTACATAAATCTTTCCATCTTTAAGGTGCCAATGGACTCCTCATTATTTTTATGGAAACAGACTAACACGGGCTACCCCTCTGATAATCAAGATTGTCTTCCAAGTAGGAGTGTAGCTCACTGTCCGTCTACACAGGAGAAGATTTATGCTCCAATTAACAGTATCTCTACCCTAGCCAACAATACTAATTTGGTGCAAACATGACAACTCTCTAAAAGCAGGGAAAATAGCTTTGTGGGGATTCATGCAGTTGCTTGCCACAGCAGACACCAATCATCAGGTGAGCTCTTCACCGCCTGCTCCGAGCCCCTCCCCCCCCTTACATCTGGTAAAAGGAGTGGAGCTGCATAAAGGAGCACTAAAAGTCCTCGGAGCAGCTGAAGGAAGAGTCCCCTGGCACAAGCACTGCAGAAGGTAGACCACTTGCAAGCCTTGGGTTAGGCTGTATACTGGGGTTGGGTACATCATGCAGCACTGTGGAGATTTCAGACAGCTCTGCAGCCCAAAGGGGAAGCCAGGAAGGTGCCATAACTCACAAAACCAACTGGGGCTCAGACAGGCTCTCTCAGAGACATTCAGAAGCAGGAAGGCACAAAAGGTGGATTAAAGCTACCATAGCTTCGCCTGCCGCTAGGCTGCAATTTCTGGCACAGCATAAACAACAATGAATCCTTGTGGCACCTTAGAGACTAACAAATTTATTAGGACATAAGCTTTCATGGCTAGAACCCGCTTCATCAGATGTATGGAGTGGAAAATACAGTAGTAGGTATAAATACAAAGCACATGAAAAGATGTAAGTTGCCTTACTGAGTGGGAGGTCAGTCTAACGAGACAATTCAATTAACAGTAGAATACCAAGGGAGGAAAAATCACTTTTGCAGTGGTAATGAGAGTGGCCCATTTCAAACAGTTGACAAGAAGGTGCAAGTTACAGTAGCGGGAAATTAGGTTTTGTAATGACCCAACCACTCCCACTCTTTATTCAGGCCTAATTTGATGGTGTCCAGTGTGCAAATTAACTCTAGTTCTGCAGTTTCACATCCCAGCATGCTTACACATGATTAGTCTAAACTGACAACCAAGAAGCCAAAGTCCTAGAGATGTTTAAACAATACCTCGTTTTTGAAAATGCAGTGTAAAGTTCTGCTAGTGCATCTCTGGTCTAGCAGTCACTTGACATTTGAATTGGCAACGGTAAAACTAAAAGACATCCGCATATATGAGCAATTTAGAAGGTAACATTGTTATTCAAAACTTTTAAAGTGATTTATTTTGTGCAAGGAAAAAGTAGCCTCTGGGTCTTCACTAATAAGTTTATCCTCTGTACAATATATTACATTCAGGTCTTCACTCTATCAGAATGCAAACTGTCTAAATCAGGGGTGGGCAAACTTTTTGGCCCGAGGGCCACATTGGGGTTAAAAATTGTGCGGAGGGCCAGGTAGGGAAGGCGGTGCCTCCCCAAGCAGCCTGGCCCCGCCCCCTATCCACCCCCTACCCAATTCCCCCCCGACTCCCCGCCCCGCAGAACCCCCGACCCATTCAAACACACACACCCCGCTCCTTATCCCCTCATTGACCCCCTCCGGAGACCCTCTCCACTCTAACTGCCCCCCCCAGAACCCCAACGCCTATCTAAGCCCCCCATTCTCTGTTCCCTGACTGCCTGCTCCCAAGATCCCCCCCACCCTAACCACCACCCCCGGGGACCCCAACCCCATTTAAGCCCCCCTGCTTTGTTCCCTGACTGCCCCCTCCAGAGATCCCCCCGCCCCAACTACCACCCAGGGACCCCACCACCTAAGCCCCCCGTCCCCTTACTTTACTCAGCTGGGCGCTCCTTTACCAGGCTCTGTGGGGTCCCGCGCTGCCCCCGGCCGGGGACCGCATGGCCCAGTGGCAGCCGCTCTGGACCCGGCCAGCAAGCCCGGGACCGCTCAGCTCCCTGCGCTCCACCTGGCCCCCAGCCAGGGAGCACGGGGCCCTACAGCTCCCCGCTCTGCCGCCAGCCAGAGAGCGCTGGGACACGCTGCGCTGGGCCCGGCCAGGGAGGGCGGAACCCACAGCTCCCCGCACTTGGCCTGCCCCCGGCTGGAGCACGGCGACCCGCGGCGTGCACACTCGGCCCAGCGCCTGGGCCAGGGAGCGCAAGGCCCAGCTGCAGCCGCGCTGTGCCCGGCCAGCAAGCGCGGGGCCCCCTGGCTCCCCGCACTCCACCCCACCCCGGACCAGGGAGCACGGGGCCCCGCGTCTCCCTGCACTTGGCCCGCCCCCGGCCAAAACACGGGGACCCGCGGCACGGCATGCCGAGCTTGGCCCGGCACCTGGGCCGGAAGCGCGGGGCCAGTGGCACCGCGCCCCAGCCCCAGCTCACGGGCCGGATTAAAATGGCCGGCAGGCCACATGTGGCCCGCAGGCCGTGGTTTGCCCACTCCTGGTCTAAATAGTAGTGTTTGTGAGGTGATAATCATATTCTTACTTAATATCATCATGCATTGCAAAAGGCACTCCTGTCAGGAAAGGAAAATTAGAACCATTTCCAAGACAAATGATGTCATGAAAGACTTTGAAAAATATTACGTTTAATAAATAAAATCTCAATGTATATATTGTGCCCTTCATTGCACAGCACAGCACTTTATGAACTGTATATACAGAATCACTTCACCAGACACTGAAATGTGGCTCCCTTGGAGGTGAAACTCTGTTGTTTTAAACGGTAGTTTAAAAAAAGTGTAAAATACTGAATAAAACTATTATTAAATTTTCCAAAAAGTTTTATGGCCTCTAGCTTCCAGTGTGTGTGGCTACAACCCGTCCAGTTCTGAAAAGTTAGGGGCTAAACTCAAAAACAGAAGCTTAAATATTCAGTACAAGTACCTTGTTTGATATTATTAGTAAAAACAAGAATTCAACTTACCTTGCAGCTCACTTTTAATAAGACAACTTTCCATCATATATAATAGGACAGTAACCATAATATCCAAAAGTTGACATTCTTCTGTCACTTGTCGTGCTAGCTCTTCATTGCTGAATAACTGAACACTGATATGCACAATTCTGTTAGACATAGTGTCCGATTCATGGCTTTTCTTCAGTGTTTTCATAATAAAAGCATAATGCTGAACAAAAGTTTTAGTAAAGGCAATCTGCAAATTTTAAAAAAAGAATTTTAATATTACAATAGTTATATTTCCTCATTTAAAAAAATGTATTCTCAAACATACAATCAGTATTGCAGAGAAACAACAGATTTATCACAACAGATCAAAAATCTGTGGTCCATCTTATCTTGCTTCAGAAGAAGGTGCAAGAAATCTCACAATGGAATATCTTGTCCTTCCCAACTTCCATCTTATATAATTGCATGTGTTCTTATTACCCATGTAAATGATTCATCTTTTTTTAATACCTTGGTTCTTATGTTACAATTAAGGGTTCAGTCATAACTTCAGTTACAGAAGGAACTAATCTAATCCTACAAAACTCTTATCTTCAATATCCTCTGACAATGGGTTCCACAAACCAATTAAACATTGTATAAAAACTCATTCCCAGCATTTTTAAATTTGCCATCTTTAGATATCCCCTTGTTCCTATATTATGAAAAGGATAAGCAGGAGTTTCCAACTTAACTTCTCTACCATTCATTGTTTTACATATTTCTATAATGTTTTTTATTGGTAATCTCTCTAAACTAACAAAACAGGACTAATGTTTTCAATATTTCCTCTTCAGGAAGTCTTTCTCTGTTTCTAGATTCCAATTTTTTTCTTCTAGAACTTTTTCCAAATAGGATGACCAGAAATGAACAAAGCCTTCAAGTTGAAAGTGTGCCACTGATTTAAGTAATGGCAATATTAAAATTTCAAGATTATTCTTCAGTATTACTATTATTATTATTACATTCTAACATCATGCTTGATTTTTTAACAGCTGCTGTACATACAGCAACTGTTTTCATTGAGTTGTCTGCAATGTCATCCAGGTCTTTCTCATAGATTGCTTCAGTTAATATGGAGCTGCAGTGTACATGAACAGTTCATATTATCTGCCAACATTGAATTTCATCTGCTATCATGGCTTCTCATATATTTAACTTTGCTAGGTCCCTCTGGATTCCTTTATTGCCTTCTCTAGTGCCAGAGAATGTTGTGAAGTCCAAGACTAAAACAGGGCTCAAAAAAGAACTAGATAAATTCATGAAGGATAGATCCATCGATGACTATTAGTAGGGCCGGTACAAGGATATTTCACGCCCTAGGAGAAACTTCCACCTTGCATCTCCCCACTCCCCGCCCCACAGGGAGCCCTGCGGCAGCTCACTGCCCTCCATCCGACACCACCCCTGCCGGCAATGTCATTTTCAGCCTGGAGCAGCTTCTCCTGCCCTGGGAGAGGTAGTCTGAGGACTCCTGGCTGAAACTGACATTGCCGGCGGGGGCACCAGCGGCTGGGCAGAGCTACACCTGCGGCTCTCAGACTCCCTCTCCCAGCGCAGGCAAAGCCGCACCACTTTGCCTGAGCTGGGAGAGGGAGTCCGAGATCTGCAGGTGTTTGCATGCCGCGGGCAGCCCAGCCCAGAAATGCTTTAAAAAAAATTTTTTGGCACCCCTGGCGACAGCCTAGTTTGCTAATGGGTTGCATCAGCCCTGACTATTAGCCAAGATAGACAGGCATGGTGTCCCTCGCCTCTGTTGGCCAGAATCTGAGAACGGGTGACAGGGGGTGGATCACTTGATGATTACCTGTTCTGTTTATTCCCTCTGACGCACCTGGCTTTGGCCACTGTCAGAAAACAGGATACTGGGCTAGATGAACCTTTGGTCTGACCCAATATGGTCGTTCTTATGTTCTAGGTTTTGATTGTCCTAAATAATTGTGTCGTCTACAAAGGTTTCCCACATCATTGTTAACCTGGTTTTTTCCAGATCAGTAATTAATATATTGAAAACAATATCGGTCATAATACGGCTCCTTGGGGCACCCCACTCTTAACACTTCATCGTGTTATATACTGACCTTTTATTTATCCTTTTGTCTTTTAGCTAGTTTTTAATTCATTTCAAATTTCAAACCTAAGTGCTACTGCTGTTCTAAATTACCACCATATGGACTTGCTTAATCTGAAGTAATGAAATAATGCAAGCTGTCTTCGTGATGAAAGAAAATTTTCAGCTCAAAAACTAAAATCCCATGACTAGTCTAAAACCTGTCTTCTGAAAGCGTTATATCTTTCTGGAACACAAAAGTAGGCATTTTAAGGCTACCTTTAAGCCAGTTGTGGCTTCAATGGTCTGAGAATACAAAATCACTACTTCACTTTACCCATGTCTGTCCACACTCCGAAATACATGGCCCATTTTTAATAAAAGCACTGCAGTTTTCTACTTTTATTGGAACTAACTCTCCACAATACTGTGAAGCATAAAGGGACCGTAAATGGTTCTCAAGGGCCCTCCCTCACCCGATTAAAATAAGCCCAGAGTAGCAGATGTGTCTGGAGTACACTGTGCTTTGATTATTCTTGGCTGGAGGATAGCCTACAGATACCATTCAATCCAGAACATAAGTTACAGAGGATAAGACTATATTGCCACAGGAATGAAAAAGAGAATTTGGCCTTTTTAGAGTGACAAGGTAGGGGAGGTAATAACTTTTAGAGACAACAGAGTTGGTCCAATAAAAGACATTATCTCACTCACCTTCTCTCTCTACTCTCCTGGGATTGACACTGCATAAAATCTATCCCTATAGGATTCAATGGGCCAAAGAGCACCAGCAGAGGACGATATAAAATTAAGTCAGAGGAGAGCAAGCATAGGTATCATAGAATATCAGGGTTAGAAGGAACCTCAGGTCAACTAGTCCAACCCCCTGCTCAAAGCAGGACCAATCCCCAACTAAATCAAATGGATTTTTCTGCTGAAAGCCAAATAACTGACTTCTGAAATTCCTATCCAAACTTAGGCTGGATTTACACAGAGAGGGTTACCCTTGAACTATCTTTGGTCTAGAGAGCTTATTTCCATTTAAGAACTTTATTTCTTGCAGTACTGTACAGCAATAAGAAACTGAACTAATTGATGATCTTGTGGTTAAGATATTAGACTAGATGCAGGAGATCTGGTTTCAATTACCAGTTGTACCAGACACTTCTCTCTGTGCTGTAGTTCCCCATCTTTAAAAGGTAGGTAAACCTTCCTTTCTCCAACAGCTTGTAAGTTCTTTAGGCAAAATGTCTTTTACTACATTCATTCAACATTTTAAAAAAGGAAAAACTGGTACAATTCAATGACTGAACTGAACTAATATGTAGTATACAACTTCACAGAATGCCTTTGCAATCTTCACCATTCCTTTCCCTTCACTTGTGTTTCTTGTTACATCATATATAGTAAGACTCCTATGATCCTTGGGACAGGGTCTGTATGTTACTTGTTATGTAAAGCACTAGAACTGGTTGTAAAATGGTGGTTTCCTCCCTGCAGATTTCTTCTTTTTGTCCAGAAAACAAAATCTGAACAAACTTGGTTTTCTGATTTATTAAAATTTGAGGAAAGTAAACACTTTCTGCAAAAATATAATTATTTTTCTGCCAAAAATAAGTTTGATTAAAAAATAAATTTGACCAGTCCTATCTGAGACACCTCAGGTGCTGTAGAAATAAGGCATAATGTTCTGCTTCCAAAAGTCACCAGTTAACACACATTAAAATTAGCAGGTCTCAACAACAGCAGATATTCTTTCACAATAAAGATGTGAACCAAGTCATGTCTTATAACCAGACGAGATTTGAGTTATTTATTCCTTAGTTTATTATAGGTGGCAAAGGTAAAAAGGTCTATAGTTAAGCCTGACACTTTCCAAGAGATGTTAAATTAGCCACAGAGGATTGAGGAAACCCAATTAAAAACTACATAAAAGCAGTCAAGCTAATTTTTATTACAGAAAAAATACTGTGTTAACAGCTTCCTGACACAAGAATTACATGCACTGGACCTTTAACTAACTAATTCTAAAGAGTGTATTAAACAGTAACAAAATATTTCAGGAGCAGATGTCTCCTCCCCACCCTAAATGTCTGATGTCTAAGGAAACTGCGGGTGGAGGGGGGAGGAAGGAGGGGTGTAGAGAAACAGCTTGTTGACACTGCACTTGCTCCAAGACTGGAAACTAAAACTGTGAAGGCTCTGCCCTTCAGAGAGCTAGATCTTATAAAGTTTAACAAAGCTTATGAGCTGAAAAGGAAATAGCCAAAACAAAAAAACAAACACAATACTCTGGCTCCTGAAGGAATTTTCAGAACGGAATTATTCAGCCAACCTTTTTTGTCCACATCTCCTTCCATGTATTGTGCGGCTCTAGGCATACCAACAAACCCTCAAATAATAAAAGAACACAGGGTTTGTTATATTCATTATTTATATCAACCATATCTGTACTCATGCAAGATGCAATATAAATTGAAAGTGAGTGAATAAAGGAAATTGTTTTGTGATGGGGAGAAGGAGGGCATACAAATACCTTATAATCTTGATCTGGGAGCATGTTGAGTAAGAAAGTTACCATCTTTTGTGGAAATTCATATTTTATTGTCCAAAATAATAATTCTTCTAGAAAACATTTATGCTTTAAAACATCCATGATGGACTGATCTGCATAAAAAGTAGGAGAACAGAGGGGGGTAAAAGACTTCAGAATGACTAAGTTTCACAAAGGACATTCCAACCTCAGTTTACTAACATTCTATTTAACTTACTAGATCGGGGTGGCCAACCTGTGGCTCCAGAGCCATATGTGGCTCCTTGTATAGACACTGATTCTGGGGCTGGAGCTACAGGCGCCAACTTTGCCAGGAGTGCTCACTCCTCAACCCCTGACTGCCACAGGCCCTGCCTCCACTCCATCCCTTCTCGCTCTCTCCCCTCACTCCTCTCCCCCAGCTCCCGAACCTCCTGCACACTGTGAAACAGCTGATTGGGAGGTGCAGAATGAGAGGGGGAGGTGCTGATCAGTCGTGCTGCTGGTGGGTGGAAGGCACTAGGAGCAGGGCAGGGGAGCTGATGGGAGCTGCTGATGTATTACTGTGGCTCTTTGGCAATGTATGTTGGTAAATTCTGGATCCTTTTCAGACTCAGGTTGGCCACCTCCATACTAGATGCAAATATCTAAGAATCAGGAACATCTTAATGCTACTATCCTGCTAAGGTTGATAAAAAGGTTTTCTAACACTTGAGGGGAAAAGTTAGCTATCACCAATACTGTATTGAGAATATGCTTGTACTGGTTTCATGTATAGAACTCCTGCAGTTATCAATGGAAGCCTTCAGTACAAATCAGCTGCAGAATCAGGCCCTTATACAGAACTCAATCTATCAGTCTTCCTCTGGGTGACTTATTCTACAAATAGTCACTTTGGGCCAGATCTTCAGGTGATGGGAAATGTCATAGCTCCACTGATTTCAACTGAGCTACAACAATTTATACAAACTGAAGATTTAGTGATTGATTTCAGTGGGATTACTGATGGAGTACAGTGCTGTTCAACAGGAGCAAGTGCGGCAGAATCTGACCCACACTAACTGAATGTTAAAACTGTGACATAAATTAGGTTTAATTCTTAAAAACATATGATCTGTTTGCAAACTTTTAAAACCTTTAAATAAAATGTAACACTTACATAACATTTTACCCCTTCAAATCAATTGACATACAAATAATGCCTACTTCACAAGATTGTTTTGAAACTGTAAGTATTATCCCAACTCTATGTAATGAAAAAAGAAATGATAAAGAAAGCAGCTTTTCCAAAAATTAGAAACCAAATTTCTAATCAAAATCCAGGAATCAAAACCCAGTTTATCTCAACTCCCAGAGTCATTATGAGTCTATTAGATCACACAGGGTCTTCACCGTCCTTCAAAGCTGCAATACTTACTATTCACAGATAACATAACACGTTCACTCCTATGGTATGGAGAGATGTATGCAAATATGATCCTCCTGTACCTATTGGAATCAACCGGGCTAGGGGAAAAGGAATCTTTCCCCAGAGGAGGTCATGCAGCAGTAATGCCACCTCTCCCCCAGAGAAGGCAGAAATAAATTCAAACTGAGATTTCATAAAGGCTCCACCAAATCAGGGCAGGCAGGGCAAGAAATGCTGACTCAGCTCATCTTCTGGCCTGGCACGGCTTCTCACCCCTCCAGGCCAGACCCAGTCATTTAGTGGGGTACAGTGGATGGCTATGGACCAAATGGTGAAGGGGGAATTGCTAGCATTTTGCGCCACTTTGCCCACTCCAGGTGTGCTTACCACCTGCAGATCCAACGTTCCACAGTCACATGCCAGTGGTGGACTCTGACCACTATGTTAGAATTTTCAAAAATTGTTAAAATATCACAAGAAATATGAATTTAAACTTCAGAGGCATTTTCATGAGGAATCTCTTTTTCCAGTCCAAACATAGAACAAAATCTATCTATGTTCTGGAAGCGTTATATCAGATAATTCATTTTCACCTCTCTTAATCCTGAATATTCCAGTCACAAAAATCACCAGTCACTTATTGTCGCATACTTGCTGTAATAATTTAGGGTTTTATCCTCCTGCCTTTTAAAAAGAAGTGCATATGAATTTACTACTGATTAAAGATGCCGGCCTGACAGCCATGCAAATTGAAATCATCCATCTGCAGAACAGACACAATGGATTACGAGAACTAATATTTCCACTCTACTTCGGGTTGATTAGGCCTCAAATGGTGTATTGTGTCCAGTTTTGGGCGCCACAGTTCAGGAAAGATGTGGACAAAAGGAGGGAAGTCCAGAAAAGAGTAACTAAAATGACTAAAAGTTCCAGAAAACGTGACCTACAAAGGAAGACTGGGAAAAAATGGGTTTGTTTAGTCTGGAAAAGAGAAGACAGAGGGGACATAATTTTCAAGTTCATGAAAACTTGTTACAAGGAAGAAAGATAAAAATTGTTGTTTCTAACCATTGAGGATAGGACACGAAACAATGGGCTTGTTTGCATTGCTGCAGCAAGGGAAGTTTAGGTTGGACATTAGGAAAAACTTCCTGTCAGAGTGGGTAAGCACTGGAATAAATTTCCTAGGGAGACTGTGGAATCTCCATCATTTGGAGATTTTAAAGAGCAGGTTAGACAAACACCTCTCAGACATGGTCTTAGATAATACTGAGTCCTGCCATGAGTACAGGGGACTGAACTAGATGACTTCTCGAAGTCCTTTCCATTCCCATGACTCTAGGTACACACTTCATATATTCTAATATGTGGACACCAATAATGAATGAATGTGTGTGAACAGCATTATCCACCACTGAAGTGCAGCTTCCTCAGACCAGAAACATGGCAGTTTAACAGTGCATAGCAACTCTATACAACAGCCTGAGGACAGGGAGAGACCACCACCAGATCCAATTATACCTGCTGAAGAAGTTAGAAAGAGAGCTCTTGACCGAGTTTGTCTAGGACATCAAAGCAATCATTCCTATGCTTCTGAAAAGTCTTAGGCAATTTATTTATAAATAAAAAAAAATATTGTTAATGAGGTTGAAAATGTCTTCTAAACTATCTAATTTATATCAGTGGCTCTCAAACTTTTCTACTAGTGACCCCTTTCACATAGCAAGCCTCTAAGTGTGACACCCCCCTCAAATATTTAAAAACACTTTTTTATTTATTTAACACCATTATAAATGCTGGAGACAAAGCCAGGTTTGGGGTGGAGGCTGACGGTTTGCAACCCCTCACGTAATAACCTCACAACCCTGTGAGGGGTCCCGACCCTCAGTTTGAGAACCCCTAGTTTAAATGGCCAAGTGTTTTAGAAACAGCAACAAAGAGAAAAGGACAATTTTATACACTGCTCAATACCCAAACCCACATTTTGTACCGAAGTATCACCTAAGTCTTTTAAATCTACCTTTTTATTTTTCCCTATCATCATAAAAAAATAAACTTGAAGCTGTTTAAAACTTTTCTCCTGGGATATCAGTGTTAGTATGCCAAAGTATCATGAATGCAGAGCCTGCTGTGAAGACAATACCATAGAGAGCTATGCTGCAGCAGGGAATCTGCTTATATGAAGAGGTAAAATCTGTTTTTATTCAATACTCAGTTTTCTAAAATTTTCTTTTAATACTCTTATTTTATACCCTATAGGACATAAAATACGAATACTAAAAGCTTCAGAAAACTATATAATATTTAATAAAAACAGAAACTTACCTTTCCCCCACTAGCAGACTCCCTCCTCTGGGGCTGACATTAGGAGCTATCAACATCACCAGCACAGGCCATGTTGGAATGCCTCAGAGGTGGGGAGACTACAACCCTGGGGGAAACGGAAGGTTTAATTGAAAGAATAATTTTGCTGAAATGCCTTAAATGATGTCCATTTGGGCATTTGACAGCTTCTAGGCCTGAATTTCCCGCCCCACAACAGAAGTTCACTTTTATTAAGGAAACTGAATTCTTTCTAGAGTTGTGAGGATTTTACTTTATCTTTTAGGAAGTTCGGTTAAACTGTAAAGACTCAGATAGAAGTCTTAACTAGAGAGCTCCCTTCTCTGCTTTTCTGCCTTCTCTGAATTATAAGTTCCTGAACTTCGAACTCCATATCCTCACTTTCAAGTCTTTCCAAAGCTTTGTTCATGCCTTCATTACTGTTTTCCCTGCAGATATTCTCATGCCAGTACTATCTTCCTGTCTTATCACACTGACAAGAAACAGTATAATGTAATTTTAAAGAAAGGGAGGCATTTGTATCTTGAAAATATCAGTATAGAAAGCATTAACAACTGCCATTACAACCTTTTCAGAACAACAAACCTATCAACAAAAAGCATAAAACATGGATATTCTTTTACCTCCAATTCCCTAAATCCTGTTTGTCAGTTATTCTTCAAATAAAACTCTCATTGACCTCAGTGGGAATTTTGCTTAAATTGGACTAGAGATTGAAGGATGTGACCCAGAGAGAGAATTGATTTAAAGGCAAGATATAAATGTGAGTAGTTTCAAAGGAGTCTCCATTTGAATATCTATTTCTAATGACACTTCTTTTCATATTAAAGGGTCATTACATGATCAGCAAAAGCAACAAAGAGTCCTGTGGCACCTTATAGACTAACAGACATGGGTATTCACCCATGAAAGCTTATGCTCCAATACGTCTGTTAGTCTATAAGGTGCCACAGGACTCTGTCACTTTCACAGATCCAGACTAATACGGTTACCCCTCCGATACATTACAGGATCAGTTTACTTTAAGACCAGAAAGTATCTGAGGGGAAGTGTGCTTGTCTTGCCCAAATTGCAATTATATTGCACACCAACATAAAGACAGACATTGTCAGAAACAAATTAAGCCTTCCAGTACGTTTTTTAAATTATTAGCATTTGAAAAACCTTCCACCTAAATAATGACAAGACAATGAGTTTTCAGAAGTTCCCTTGAGAAAAAAAGGTGACAAATTATCAGTTTACACCAAATACTGAATGGTAGTACTTACTCCCTCAGGAGATGAGAACTGCAGATTAAAAATACTCACTGACGAGTTAAATGCCTGTGTCACATGAAGCTTCCCAGTGCTTGAAAATGGACTGCGGGTTTTTAGACAGACACAAAGAAAGCATGATAAACGGAGATCATTACTTTATAAATACCTTTGGTACTGCTGCTTAATTTCACCCTCTTGCGCTTGCCCACACCTTGGCTTCCATCCTGGTCCTCCTGGAGTATGGAAAGAGATTACAAAAATCAATAGCTGTACAGATTTTACTGCAGAGAGTAAATACTCTGTATAGTAGACTCTCGATTATCCAGGATGATTGGGAAAAAATTAATCCTGGTTAATAAAATCCTGGATAATCACCATCCATAGGAAATATGGGGTGGAGGGTTGGTTCACCAGCCACTCCGTGCCGCGGGGAAGGGGGTGTTGGTTCACTGGCTGCCCTGTGCCCTGGGTTTTTTTGTGTGCTTGCGGCAGCAACAAAACCAGAGCCAGCCCTGCGAGTTAGGCGTATTTTTTTTTTTTTTTGACATCCTGGTTAACCCACTTTCTGGTTAACCCAATCCTGGATAATCGAGAGTCTACTGTAATTCATTTCTGGGGTAAACACATAGCTAAAAAACAACAGGAGACCCTGTACGATAAGAAATTATTTTATCTGCTACGTGAACTACAGACTCAAAACAACGCATTAGAAAAACACATTTTAAAAAATGGTTTCCCCAAGGACAATGTTATTACATGTGAGTTCAGACATTTTAATTTATTTGGTTCATTTTGCTGGCTACTTTACTTTCTTTCTGAAACTAATTGCTGAAAAATGTTTACACAGGTAAAATATCTAGATATGGTACAGGTAACTATGAAGTTTAATTTTTATCCCGTTGTAGGTGTTTTTTGGTTTAGGGTTTGTTTGTTTGTTGCACACGTAGCCTCTTCTGGCTTTTCCAGCCAAATAATGACTATGAATCTGAGATGGCAACATAAATAATTGAGTTGACATTTTCTAATCAATTTAAATGTTTCTATCCAACATTGAAATAATTTAATTTGTTGGCAGCCAGTTACAATTAGAACAGCCCTAGCAAATAAAGTAATATTTCAGATATATAAAAGGCACTTGTCATCTGAAGTGCACAGAATGCTTTATAAACAAGCAAGCTAGCCTTACAGAAACTAATTTAGACTAAAAATATCACCACTTAAATGGGAAAGAAGGGGAATAAAAAGAGAAAGTGATATGCAGATAGATATATGAGTTGGGGATAAGGATGCTGGACTCTGGCCTCCAAGTTTACTGTTCTAACAAGCAGATGACAGTGCACCCACTATAATATTAAAGAAACAAGTTAAATATATTTGTCTTCATTAGAGTTTCTGAAATGTGTGATTTCATCCATTTAAGAGGATGAAAGCTATGATCAAATTTGGGGAATAAAGCATAATTTTCTTGAAGAATATTTTCCTCAACTGAAATGTGTGCTGATTATTTGTCTCCCAGATCACAGAAGGGGAGGATTAAATCTTAATGGAAAGAGCTGACGTTTAACAGCAATACATCCTGAACACTAACCTTTTTAGATTCATCCTAAATACAAAAGGGAAAGTACCCCGCTGAATGCTATTTCTCTCCAATTACTCTCTCATGAACTAAAATACACTTAGAATTATAAAGGACAGAATAATTCACCACTACTACTTATTCAGCAAAAAAAAAAAAAGTCTTAGATGAGGAGAAAGCATGATCTTTTCTAACAAACTTACTTTCAATTTTACTTTAAGGCAATTTTGCTTTATTGTTCTTGATGCACAGTTACTGAACAATAAGTAATATTTTCCTTCCAGTAATTTGCACTGGAGAAACTGAACAAGGTTAAAAGATTGTTTATTAAACTATCTTAGCCCTGGTCTACAGTGGTGGGAGGACAGACCTAACATACGCAACTTCAGCTATGGGAATAGCACAGCTGAAGTCGATGTATTTACGTCGATTTACAGCAGCGTCTTCACGGTGCTGAGTTGATTGCTGCTGCTCCCCTGTCAATTCCGCCTGCGCCTCTTGTGGTGGTGGAGTTCCAGAGTTGATGGGAGAGCTCTCGGGGATTGATTTATCGCGTCTATACGAAATGCTATAAATCGACCCCCGAAAGATTGATCGCTACCCACCGATCCAGCAGGTAGTGTAGACCTGCCCTTAGAGTAAGTTAACTAGATTTATATTTACAAATGTGTATTTCAGGTCCCACATTTATAAAAGGCTCTTTGGTCTCTTTTTGAGTTACTGAAAAAACTAACAAAGAGTCTTGTAGCACCTTATAGACTAAGATTTTAGGGATCATGAGCTTTCATCAGCTAAAACCCACTTCATCACATTCATCTGATGAAGTGGGTTTTAGTCCATGAAAGCTCATGATCCCTAAAATCTGTTAGTCTATAAGGTGCTAGAAGACTCTTTGTTGCTTTTGCAGATCCAGACTAACACGGCTACCACTCTGACACTAAAAAAACTAAGGAGATCTGGAAGCTATTTTTACCCTCATCCCACATCATATTTACTTGTAATCCCCAACTTGTCTGAAAATATGTCAGGCAAATTAAGAAAAAAATGTATTCATAAATTAAAATTGGTTGTATTTGTTTGTTGTTAATCCTTCTTGCTATAGATGTTTATAAATAAAAGTCTTGGTTGAGATCAAATGTGAAAATGCCAATTCATGCTCTTTGAGATTACATTTCAATAGGATAATTGAGAACTTGACTCGGATCCCAGATAGGACCAAATTTCTCAGTTTTAATAATAATAAATAATAAAAACAACAACTGCATTCTTAATATAATTGCTAGTTTGATCTAACATATGGCAATTTGCAGCTTTATACTGGAGATTGGAAAGAAAGAATGAATTAAGTGTTCAGAAGGTATAAAACACTAACTGATAGGCATATTTCAGTTGTTGCTGTTCTCTTCCCACTAATCCAGGCAATTCTTTTCCCTAGGGCCTTCCATTCTATTCCTCAACCTTCCTTTTAAACTACTATACTTTACGCAGTGAAATAAATCCTTGTCCCTTTCCACAGTACCAATATATCTCCCCAGTCCCCATTCACACCCCACCATCCTTTCCAAAAGGAATGCCATATCTGATCCCTCCCCAAATTACCACAGTAGCATCAGTTTCCTTCCCTCACAATAGAGCAATCACAAACAAGGAGTGCGCACCATTTTGAATCAAATTCAGAATATTAAGATGATTTTTTTTGTTTCGTTTAATATCTCATCAGTAGTATTCGTAGTTATTTCATATGTGGGGCTGTGTTTGTGTAAAGATATGGTTAAAGAATAGCAAGCAGTACTTTGAAAAATGTCAAATTATAAATAGCACTGCTGAGAGTATAACATGCTGAACTGGTGACAACAGAGGCAAACATCTGATGTAACTTACTGTAGGTATAAACAAACAATAGATTTTTCACTGCTACACCTGTTCAAACAGATTTCAGGATAAACTAAAAGCCCTTGCCAAAGATGATGATGTAAAGCGTTTAAAACGTTTGTTCTGTCTCCCTGCTCATATTCTGAAGCAGTCATTTCTGAACAAGTTAGAAATGACCGCTGTCTGCTCCTGTCAGCTGGGACTAAGCTATCGTCTGAAAGACTGTTAAAGGTTCAGTAAAAATAAATAAATAAATAAAAAATTAGGTTCATAAAAACATTTTAAGCAAGTTAAAAATACATTAATAAAGCAAATCTACAGTGATCTAACTAGTCCCTATCAATTCTGTTTGCTGATTCTACCTAACCTAAACATAGGTTTTTCTTCCTTCTCCCCGACCAAACATGATTAGTAAATAAGGCCAGGTCTATACCAGGGAATTTACATAAGAAAATATTCTCACTGTTGCTATCACGAGCTCAACAGCACTAGTGTTAGCATCGCTGGGATATCTAGTACCTAACACTGCATACACCCCTTTTAGTATCATCTTTATTAAACCTGCTTAGAACAAGTCTAATTGACATGATGCTGAAAATGACTGCTGGAAAGAGGGAGCCATCTGTGCTAGATATAGCAATTTCCTGCCATATCCTTGGGTGAGCTATTGAATTAAGTTTAAGCATCTTTGGGGCCCATGGTATTAAATTAATGATTTATGTATTACTGTGGGCTAGAATTGTACGTAATTTCCTGAGGGGAGGGGCGGGAGATGTAACAGATGACCGACCCAGGTGTTCAAAGGACTACACCCAACAACGTGTCAGACAAGAATGGACTTTTGGAAAAAAAAAGTGTTAAGTGAACTTCCTGGGGAATACCTAGGGGGAAGTAAATATAAATACCTCACCACCAGTGATGCAAAAGTCAAACCTTTTGAAGCTATGCTCTGAGTAGGCCATTGTCTGCTAATCACTTGGTACATGAGGCCAAGATCAAAGCCCAAGCTGTATAAAGGAAAAACTGAACTGTTCATGGTGGTTCTGAATATGAAACAGTTATGAACTGATAACCCTGGGGGAAAATCCAGTTATGGACTTGAAGCTACCAGAGTCAGGTGACCTCTGGTTACGTTTTTTAGCATCTAGGTTCTTTTACTCTTTAATTTTTTTCTGTAATGCTTTCACTTTAAAAATAAATTTGCTTGCTTATGAAGAGCTGTGTGGTAACTGTGGGCAATTACACTATTCATAGCCATTAAAAAGAAAAAGCGCGAATGCTGGTCTGTTCAGCTCTGGCAGCCCCTGTGCCAGTCACACCGGCCGCTACTGGGGCAATCTCGAGCCACGATGCCTTCCTCCTGCAGCAGCAGAGCTTGGATGTGGGAAGGGGTAGGGGTATGGGATGGTGTGAGGTGGGTTCTGGGCAGTGCTTACCTGGGGGGCTCCCTGAAAGTGGCAACATCCTCCTCCTTGCTCAGCTGCTAGACAGAGATGTGGCCAGGCAGCTCTACATGCTGCCTCCACCCAGAGCACTGGCTTTGCAGCTCCCGCTGGCCAGGAACCACAGCCAGTGGAAGAGGCAGAGGCAATGTCTGCATGCGGAAGTGGCATGTGTGAGTACTACAGAGCTGCCTGGCCATGCCTCTGCCGAGCAGCTGGGTGAGGAGGATGTCACCACTGCTGGGGAGCCTCCCAGGTAAGTAATGCCCAGAGCCCACCTCACCCTGCCCCGTGCCCACACCCAAACTCTGCTGCTGCTGTGGGGGAGGTGCACAGTCACGTAGGGAGCCTGCTGGCCTCACCAACACCCATCCCCAGCACCAGCGGGGATTCCGGGCCACACTCTACTGCCCTTCCCTGCTCCCCCAACTCCAAAGTTTTAGTCGGGGGTATATAGTAAAAGTCACAGACAGGTCACGGCCTGTGAATTTTTGTTTACTGCCTATGACTTGTCCATGACTTTTACTAAAAATACCTGTGACTAAAATGTAGCCTTAGTCACCAACCATGACAACTGAGGACCTAGGAGCCTAGAGTGGATTCCCTTGTTAGACCATGAGGGAAGAATACAGATGGCAATTGCCCTGAACTGTGACACCACGTATCTACATTGCTTACACCAGTTCAGCTGCAGCAATATTAGCAACAATGGGAATTTATTTTTTGAAAAGTCATTTAGTGGAGCAAGGTCATAAGGATCTGGTCCTATAGATCCCTACTAACAGAGGCTCTCTCCTCTGAACTAGACAGACATACACCAAGTAGTAAACTTTTGCAGGATTTAGACTGAAGTAGTCTCTGTTTATATATTTTTACATTTCTATCTAATTTCTTTAAAAAAAAAAAAAAATCTCACCTCCTCTAAAGACTCTCCTTGTCCTGATGTTGCTGTAGCACCTGCTAAACCTTTTGAAATAAAAATAAAAGATTTCCTTCACAATTCTTGTACTGATGAGGGACACATTTTATGTGATGTAATGAACAATAAAGAAACACAAAACATAATCTCAGCTAGTCACACTGCCTCATACTGAACTTGTTAGCGCTCACAAGATAAGCAGTATTGGGCGTGGCAGTACTTGGAGGGGAGATCTCCAAGTGATATTCAGAGTACTTGAAGAAGTGATGCTTGTGATTCAGAAGTATGTCCCACCATCATGCTTCAGTGCACTGTGTTGGTGGAAAAACATTCTTTCAGAAGAGACAAACTGAGGTCTTGATCACTTCTGGCCATCAAAAATCCAGGGCACTATTGAAATAATAAGGACTTAGCCCAGTTACAGTCTCTAAATTCCAGTATGAGTAATTACATCTTGCCTACTCAAACTCCACTAATTCTCTGACTGGATATGGATTATTATTCATATCTTATGTACTATGTTTAGTTTTGTTGGTGCAGTACAATAGGTCCTGCATTTTGGCAATATGTGAAGCGATCCCTGCAAACAGTTTAATTCCATGACGTACTTCAAATACTGTTTAGGACACAAGAAAGAGAAGCTTTTTCAAAATAGCAAGATTTTTTTTCCCAAAGATATTTTTCTACACAAACCTTGAATTGCTAAAGTGCTAGTCCCAGATGCTTGCTCCTGCATACCACATGCAAGTTTATCCTCAGGAAATGCCAGTCCAGAGCCTTTCAAAGCTATGAGGTACTTTTCATGACTTTTCTTTGCACATGCATTTCCTCCAACACCTTAAATATATGTTTAAAACAACATTAAAGCAAAGACAAACAAGTATTCAGTTCATGTACTAACACAAGAGGCCTCACTTAACAAGATTCATTCCAAAAGCATTTATTTTACAAGACTAAAAAAACATAAAAAGTGATCTACAATTTTTTTTTTTTTTTTAAAAAAAAGATATGAACAAAAGAGTTAGAGACGCAAGTCTACAAACCTGACCCTAAACAGTCAGTTTGTCAACGGATAAATTTAAATCCAAAATAGGATAGATTTTTTCTGATTTTTTATTTTTTTTCAAAACAAGCAGCATTTTTCTTCTAATCAAGGCATCACTCATTTCTGTTGAAGCAAGATTACTACCTACTATAATACTTCAGCCATCTTCAGCTCAACAGAAAGACTTGTTTTGCAATACAAGTGAAAGGAGGGGAGAGACAGAAACCCCAAGATGGTGGAAATAAAAAGATACTGAAGTGATTAGGCTTAATATATAAAATTCATTATTAATGGTCTACATTTTGTCAGAGAATCTTCCAAGAGCATCAGACAGGAAAAAACATGCCCACTTTATTTCTGGATCTCAGAAATAACTCCTGGAGCAGGAGTTAACCAAGATTATTCCCCGAGCTATAGACACTTCCACTCACATTCAAGTTGCCGGTTCACAAAGATATGCATAAAATAAATCTTCAAAAACAAACAGCTAGAAAAAATCAATTATTTCTCCGGCAGAAAAAAAGAAAAAGTATGGGGAAATAATTTTGTTTTCAGGCTTTTAAGCAAGCTAAACAATGGAAAGGCAAATGCCACAGAGATGACAACATTCTTTTAAGCTGCTCACCTGCTCGCTGCAACCAGAGTTACCCTACGCAGCAAGTGGGCTACAAAAATGCCTCAGTGTTCTGCCTCCAAGGAGGCTAGATCTCCACTCATAGAGGTATGTTTCCTATTCCTGCAGGCATACATCCTTATTCCACACACACTCTTCCCATCCCCACCAATCAATCAATAAATCAATAAATCCATAGGCTCTTCCACCTAAGTATAACATGCATAGGACATCTACTACTTTGTGACGTAGGGTGTGCTTTTCCCCTGCAGAGTAAAAATTATTAAACTTCTTTCATTCCGAAGAAATCATGCCTGGCTCCCAAAAGACTTTTCCCTAATAGCATGAAAAAGTGAATTTGGGAAAGAGGAAAGCAGGGCAAAGTACTTTTCAGCAGTATTACTAAGTATTTCTCTTTCAGACAGAACACTGCTGTCCAGGAGTTTAGCCCTCCTTTAATCCACAGCTGCTCAAGATAATTACACTAACTTATAGCCAGAGTAACTCCTATCTGCTTTATAGTCATATAGAAGTAGGTTAGAAAGCCACAAAAATGAAAGTAGCAAGCCACAGAAAGCAGGGAAATCATTTGCATCAGGTCTTCCTAACTAGTGACTGTGTAACATTTTGGGCTGGATTGGGATAGGAGGGGGGAGCACACCAGAGAAAGAAAATAAGGGGCTTATGTATCAGGCTATTTTTACTCTGAACAGAATACCCCACTCCTTAGGCAGCAACAGGTATTTTTTATGAGAGCTAGTTCTAAAATAAAATATGAGGCATTTATGAACATATGTTTTTATGGTACTTAAATATTAGTTAAGTCAGTTTTGTTCTTGATCTTAGACCAATTATAATTATTGAAATTATATGTCCTTATAAAAATACTTGTGCTACAAAAGACCCTACTCCACAGTTCTTACATCAGCAGAATTCCCATAGGCTTCTCAAACCCTAAAAATAGCAATCAACTCAGATGTCAGTTTATAATTATTCTTCTGATCTTTTTGGTGACATCAAAACAAAAGAATACAGCACACACTGGGCTGATGATAAACAAAAATGGCTTCATTTTAAATTCCTAACACTTTCAACATTCATTAACAGGAATATGCATGAACTCACCAGAGCTCAGATCTTTGTAGAACTGTTGGTTTGTCAAAACCTGGGTAAGGACTGATCGCATTGCTCCTCCCATTTTTGTCAAGTCTTCTAGAAAGGAAACATGAGGCTCCAACATCTGAAGGATTTTGTGAAGGTCTTTTTCTGATGGCAGATCAAGAGCTGGAAACCCAATAAAAGAAGTTGAGGGCAGAGAAAGACAATTGTTTCATTTTATTTTATTGCTTCAACAAAGCATTGTATTGAACATTTCAGTAGATTAAAACACTAATTAGGTCACCAGTAAAATGTGTTCATAGACAGTCTAGTCTCCCTTAATTTTCCCCGTTTGACAAACATACAACTTCAGACAATTGGATTTATGATCAAGAGAGCTCCAGGACTTAAACAATTGGGACACTACAAGTTAGTACTATGATGCAAAGGCAATAATACAAACACATAGTGAGCTTACAGAGCAAAATGAATGGCCATAGTCAGTGCTGTCAGTATATTACTTCCAATAGAAAATCATGTTTGATTGAAATATAATCGCATAAATCATACATATGTCAATATCACTCCACAAGATGAAATTTCTATTTTTCAATTTGCTTTTGAAAAAATAGGAAATTACATACAAAAAGCTATGTTAAAAGAACATTATGAGTGCTTGTGAAACCTTAATTTTGTCCCCTTCTGCACAAGCATTACGAGAGACCTTAATTACAGTTTTAGAAAATTAGTGTTATGGAGGATGGTTAAGACTGATCAGAGCTTTCTGTTAAAAAGAGAATTTTTCAAAATGCTTTAAAATCTACATCATAGTTCAGGGCAACTGCATCTGTATTCCCCCTCCATGGTCCACCAAGGACACCCACTTTAGGCTCTCAGCTAATCAGGAGTCACCTCTCATGGGAAGTAGCCCACATCTCTCTCTCTCTCTCTCTCCTGACTGGGAGCTTTCCAGGCTGCACAGTTCCCTGCCTATATTGTGATATCCCCAGCAAGCCAGACTGCTTACACTGGCCAGAATCTGTACTTTGCTTTCTCTCCGAAGACTATGAATAACTAACTGCCAGCACTCAAAAAACACACAGATCTTTATAAGCAAGCCAATTTAAAATGAAAGCATTACAGAATTTTTTTTTTAATAATAAAATAACTTGCATGCCAGTAAGCTTACCAGAGATTAACCCCTACCCAACCACATTTTAACAAGAGTTTTGGCAGGAGTTAGTCTTTCAAACCCTAAAAAGGAGTTTTTCTGTGGTTACAAGTTCATAACAGCCTTAACTCAGAAAAAGAAACACCATAAACAGTTCAGTCTTTCCTTTATACAGCCTGAGCCTTTGATCATCAGATTCCAGGAACAGTAATTGTAGGCCTGATCTGACATGAGTAATTGCACATGGGAGAGGCCTCATGTCTTGAGAGAGATTAGGAAGGTAAATGGATCAGCAGGTTGGAAACAGAATGTCTGTATTAGCTAAGACAGGGGAGATACCCAGGAAACCATTTACAATGGACAAGAGAAGTCAAGAACATAAAGATGAGGTAAAGTGTAACGCATGGATGGTGCATGGACAGAGTATGCTGCACAGGGATTGGTTCCTACAAAGTAAACAAGCCAATCCCAAAACATGTAATGCAATGTACAATAAATGCAGTGCAGTGTGTAAATGTATATAAAGGAAGAGGTGGGCTGTGCAACTATATATATGTGGTATGCCCTGTACCCACCCCATGCTTGAGACTGATCAACTCAAGCGTAGTTTGATTGTCTGCCCATAAAGAAACCCCCGTGATGAGTTTGGAGTCAAGCTGAATTGTTGGGGAACTGAGTAGAAGAGATCTTGGGGAAACCCTAACAGTAACCAGCAGACACTTTCCCCTAGAGATTCCTCAGGAAAACTACATGACACTGTCCCAAAAGTCCATTCTTGTCTGGCCCATTCAATTACATTGTTCAATTAGTCCTTTGAAGCTTATTACACTTCCCCAGGCTCATACATTCAAACATACCAGGTTCATTATATCCTTCTCTTAAGTACTGAATAAGACTAAAGATGAATTGTGGAAGAACTAGTTCGGACATCATCAATAAGTCTTTTGGGACACAGGGAACATTTGAACTTGATTTCATTCTGTGGCGCTTACAAAACCTATAAGACAAACAGGAAAAAAAATAGTTAGCCAAGTACCAGTACAGTTCAAAACAGGTATCTGAAAAACAAAAACAAACAAACAAACAAAAAAACCCTAAGCCCTGAGCCATCACTGTTTTCAGTTCCCCTTACTGAGCTTCACACTTATGTGCATTAAAGAGGGTACCATGGAATAGGCATTCTGTACAAAAGTTAGTTACAGTGAAGATATAATTGTGTTCACATCCTCCCTGTCATATCCTCAATAAATCATAAAAAAAAGCTGAGATATTATTTCAGAAGTTAATCAGAACATAGAATGATTTTCAACATTATGAGCATCTTCCAAAGAACTGCAAAGAGAATACAGTCATGGTATTTCTCATAATTAAAATGTATTTATGCCAGCCATTTAAAATAGAAGTTGAATGTTTTCCTTCAGTGAATCTGTACTGGTTTGCTGTATGGATATTGATAAGCACACAGTTGACACTAACACTTTTTTGAAAGCATTAAAACATTTGTTTTGAAAGGGAAACACACTTATGATCACAGACAGTTAAGAAAAAACTTAAAATCAAATGTGGGGCCTACCAAATTCCAGAGTCTTTTCAACTGAGAACAATTCAATATTTTATTCTCTTTGCTAAATCTGGATATTACAAGTTTGCATGTTTTGTTCAGTGTATGTAAAATAGGAGGGGAAGACTGTCAGCCCACTCCAACATGCTCAGGACTGATATGCAGAAACCCCACAAACACTGGGTCCAGTCAAAGGAAAAATTCTGTAGTTCCTGTACTAGGGAAGACAGCCATGAGGCTTATGAGGCTGACATAAAACTTAGACAAGCAGCCAGGGCTATCTAAGTTTCACCAGAAATCCCAGAGCACCCCATAATTAAGGAGACACAAAGGTAGCTTAAAGCCACCATACCCCACCTTTCCACCCGCCCTCTCGCTGTGTGAGAGGCACAGCACAGGATCACACCCTGAGTCTTGATATTGTTTTAGTTCACGAATTTGCAGGTTTAATTCGGGGGGGGGGGGGGGAAATATAATCCTAAAGTATGTCTGTCCCCCACCTCCTACCAATCTTTCATTTAACTGGGGGGAGTTGGAGGAATCTAACTACACATCTCCGCTTAAATCCTTCCATGAAATATCTGAATCACTGTACAGTCAAGGAGAGCACCTAATTCTTCAGACCCTTATTCACAGAAACAGGTCTGCTTACATCAGCAGAACAACTTGTGAGAGTGTAAGGATTCACACCATGCCCTATCTCTGACTGTGTAGCAATTCAGATACATCTACAAAAGAATAATAGGCTGATCCTGCATCCTTAATAAAAGCCCCTCCTCTTGTCCTTGTTGGGAAGCCCTGCAGATGATAGCACTGCAAGCCTGGAGGATTCCTTTTAGGCCACAGGTATAAACTAAAGCCCACAGAAGTCAGTGGAAAAACTCCCACTGATTTCAACGGGCACTGAATCAGGCTGAAGATAATGACTAATGGTGTTCTGTTTTTTCCTTTGTTGGGCCTTTCCTGTAGTAGGTGGCTTCTGGGTACTCTTCTGGCTCTGTCAATCTGTTTTTTCACTTCGCCAGGTGGGTATTGTAGTTTTTTAAGAATGCTTGGTAGGGATCTTGTAGGTGTTTGTCCCTGTCTGACGGATTGGAGCAAATGCGGTTGTATCTTAGAGCTTGGCTGTAGACAATGGATTGAGTGGTGTGTCCTAGGAGAACACTTCGATCTCCCTGGCTATTCTATTAAAGACTTGAAGATGTCAATTTTAAAACAGAAAAACTTCCAAAACAGACTCCAATGGGAAGCTGACGAACTAGAATTAATTTACAAATTGGACACTATCAACCAAGGCTTAAATAGGGACTGTGAATGGCTTAGTCATTACATTAATTGAATGTATTTCCCTAGTTAAGTTTCCTTCACACATTCTCATCAACTGTCAGACACAGATCCACTTGATTTTCACTACAAAAGGTTTTTTTTCTCCTGCTGATAATGGCTCATCCAAATTAAACAGCCTCTTAGAACTGGTATGGTAATTTCCAACTTTTTCTGCTTTCTGTGTATATAAATGCATCTTGCCTCTGTGTGTTCCATTCTATGCATCTGATGAAGTAGGCTACAGCCCATGAAAGCTTATGCTGAAATAAACTGGTTAATCTTTAAGGTGCCACAAGCATTCCTCATTTTCTTTCCAGATAACCAGGCCCCAAGCCTTACAGCATGTGTGCCAAAATCATTCTGTAGAGAGACACATTCCATAGCTGTGGTTCATGGACTGGGAATATAAACATACTCTATTCAATCCACAGTGTCAAAGGAGCTTTGAACAATAATCAGGAGTAAAATACAGCCATTAAGTAGTAACTATTATGTTATTGTCACACTCATCATTAATGGGAAAATATGCTGGCTCTTGTCTCTCTTCTTTTCTTCAGTTTCTCTCCCACTTTTCTGTTTTTGTATCTATCCTTTTTCCCTCCTACACTTCCCTTCTCAGTTTCCACCTCCTGACTTTTACTCCTACCCCTTCCTTCATCCCATCTGCTAAAGTGATGAGCAATTAAACAGCTAATGCTGACATTTAGAGTGTAACCATTAGTCTTTAGAGTTACCACTCCAAAGAGAATAATGGGGGCAGGGGAGATCACACTTCTCAGAGCCATTGTTTCAAGCTGTATGTAGATTCAGTGAGGCTTGGTCTACACAAGCAACTTACGTATAACCACGTAGCTCAGAGGTGTGGAAAATCCACACCTCTGAGAGATGCAGTTTTATTGATCTAACTTCCAGTACAGATAGCACTGTGTCAACAGGAGTGTTCCTCCCATTGACATAGCTACAGCCTCTTGGGAAGGTGGATTACCCATGCCAATGGGAGAAGCCCACCTGTCAGCATAGGTAGCATCTTCACCAGTGGTTTTAAAATTTTATATTGGTATCCCTTGCACACAGCAAGCCTCTGAGTGTGATCCCCTTATAAATTAAACACACATTTTTTATATTTATCACTATTATAAATGCTAGAGGTGAAGCAAGGTTTGAGGTGGAGGCTGACAGCTCGCAACTGCCATATAATAACTTCAATGATCCCAGTTTGAGAACCAAGGATCTTTGCTGAAGCGCTACAGTGGTACAGCTCCACCAGGGCAACTGCACCATTGCAGCATTTTAAGTGTAGACAAGTCCTAAGACCACACCAGTTTACACTCAGCTCCTGTTTTCAAGGTTATCTTTGCACTCCTGAGAGCCACAAATTTTATCAAATTTTTATCAAAAGAAAACTTAGATTCTGCAATCTGAATATGCCAGATAGGCACATAAACATAAAAAGCAGGATGGACCCAGCTCCCACACTAGGTGTTTGATCCTCTGCTTTATATCTTAAGATCAACACCTTAAATAACAGCAGGAAATCATCAGACAGTGAAGATCACAATAGGTGAGAGGAGTGGTCCTTAGTTACAGCTAGTCCAGTCCACTGTTGTCTTTAAAAATCAGGACCAAGACTGTAACTAATCCAAAATAATCCAGAAAGCAAGTTGAACACAAGACTGGTTTCAAAATAAAACAAAATAAAGAAGCCTTTGGGTTTATAGTGCTAACTGCAAGACATTTCTTTTACCCATGTTCCAGAAAGCTTGTTCTGCCACCACCTGGTACTTCAAATCCTGAAATATTGGTCCTATGCTCTATTTACAGGTCTCCTGACCTGTCACGGGATTTTTTTTATTATTATTTTTTTTTAATGTGTACCTTAGCCAACACCCTGTAAATTGAACCAGGAACCTAAAGACTAAAAGCACAAGCTATTACAGCTAGAGCCAGGGTTCTGTAACTATTCATATCTTCTTTTAACTAACACAGGGTTACACATACACTGGATTCACTGGGAAAACAGAAGAATAGGCTATTCCATAATCAATTCTCTCTTATTACTGTAAGAGCCCCATAGCAGGAGCATCCATTAAGCAAGTGCCTGACTAAATAGTCACACATTTCAAAACACCATGAAGACGATCAAAACTGCTTTTTGATACACAAGGAAAGGGAGCACATTCCACATCCCGGACCTTCCACTGAGAACACTGCCACAAGTCCAAGAGATCCAACATTTGGAATGGACAAGAATACTACAGCTAGTCGTCTCAAGGGCTGTAACAAGGCACTAGAGAGGAAGTAGCCTCGATATATTGTCTACCTTAGAAATATATATTTTACCTTTATTTTAGTGAGGCAACAAAAAACACACTGAAAAGTACAATTCTGTACTGGAAGACTGAGAGACTAAACTAATAGGTCATTTCCAAGTCTAGTTTCTATTTTTACAAAACACACTAGTACCACAAATAATGTATTTTTAGATAGGAAAATATCTTTTTATGTGTCTTATGCTGCATGATTTTTCTTTGTGAATATTTTACTACTATAAGTTCTCTGATAATCATATTTGAGAATGTAAGTATGTTAGAAAGAGCCATTTCTTTAGTCAGAGCTGTGCAAATCCCATTTAACTGGAGACATTTAATTGACAGAGGATGGTGGGTTTGGTTTGGTTTTCTGAGTTACAAACCCAAAGACAAAGGGAAACACTGTTGTCCTTCCCCATCCCTATTCCCTTCACCAGGTTGAGGTTCATTTTTGTATTCTTTGCACCCTCCACATACCTTTTTCAGAAACATCCTTGAGCTAAGACCAAGCATGTAAAGCTTCTGTTGAAAGAATTTTTCAGAAAGTTACAATTAATGAAAACAGACGTTTACCATGAAAACGTCACTGCAACTTTAGTTACAATGATTTCTCAGACTTATAATCACAATATATGGAGATTTTTCTCTGCAATTCCCTCTGCCATGTTGTATCATAGAATCATAGAAAATCAGAGTTGGAAGGGACCTCAAGAGATCATTTAGTCCAGTGGTCCCCAACGTGGTGCCCGGGGCCATTTATGTGCACCTGTCGGAGTGTGTCTTCCGAAAAACCACCAAGGTGCCTGCTTCCGCTGTCGGCTGCATTTTGGAAGACACAGGGACGAACGCAGTGGGCCCACCGAAATGTCACTGAAAGCAGCAGCAGACACTCTGGCGGTTTTTCGGTGGACATGCCCCAGGCGCGAGAGGACGCAGCATAGGATAGGAATGTGCTATTGGCCACAAAAAGGTTGGGGACCACTGATCTACTCCAACCCCCTGCTTAAAGCAGCACTAACCCCAATTAAAGCATCCCAGCCAGAGCTTTGTCAAGCCTGACCTTAAAAACCTCTAAGGAAGGAGATTCTACCACCTCCTTAGGTAACCCATTCCAATATCCACCACCCTCCTAGTGAAAAAGTTTCTCCTAACATCCAATCTAAACCTCCCCCTCTGCAACTTGAGACCATTACTCCTTGTTCTGTCATCTGGTACCACTGAGAACAGTCCAGATCCATCCTCTTTGGAACCCCCTTTCAGGTAGTTGAAAGCAGCTATCAAATCTCCCCTCAGTCCTCTCTTCTGTAGACTAAACAATCCCAGTTCCCTTAGCCTCTCCTCATAAGTCATGTGCTCCAGACCCCCAATCATTTTTGTTGCCCTCCTCTGGACTCTTTCCAATTTTTCCACATCTTTCTTGTCGTGTGGGCCCAAAACTGGACACAGTACTCCAGATGAGGCCTCACCAATGTTGAATAGAGGGGAACGATCACATCCCTCAATCTGCTGGCAATGCCCCTACTTATGTAGCCTAAAGTGCCGTTAGCGTTCTTGACAACAAGGGCACTGTTGACTCATGTCCAGCTTCTCGTCCATTGTAACCCTTAGGTCCTTTTCTGTAGAACTGCTGCCTAGCATTCAGTCCCTAGTCTGTAGCAGAGCATGGAATTCTTCCGTCTTAAGTGCAGGACTCTGAACATGTCCTTGTTGAACCGCATCAAATTTCTTTTGGCCCAATCCTCTAATTTGTCTAGGTCCCTCTGTATCCTATCCCAACCCTCCAGCGTATCTACCACTCCTCCCAGTTTAGTGTCATCTGCAAACTTGCTGAGGGTGCAGTTCAGCCATCCTCCAGAGTCCAGATCATTGATAAAGATATTGAATAAAACCGGACCCAGGACCGACCCTTGGGGCACTCCGCTTGATACCAGCTGCCAACTAGACATGGAGCCACTGATCACTACCCCTTCAGCCTGACAATCCAGCCAGCTTTCTATCCACCTTATGGTCCATTCATCCAGCCCATACTTCTTTAACTTGCTGGCAAGAATACTGTGGAAGACCGTATCGAAAGCTTTGCTAAAGTCAAGGAATAGTACATCCACTGCTTTCCTCTCATCCACAAAGCCAGTTATCTCATCATTGCATACCATAAACTGTATTGTACATCCAATGCAGTTTATGGTATGCAATAACAAATGATATATGAAAGTTCACCTTTAAAAAATAAAATAGGAATAAGAGATACGATGTATCACCAACATGATCATGTTAACATTTCATCAGAAACCTTAGCTTCAGGATTTCTTGACTTCAGAACCTTTCACGTTACCATGCCTTTTTTGTCTTTGAATTTCCCTTGTCAACTTTTTTTTAAAAAGTGTCAGAAGCAATTTCAGGCAGGACACCTGCCCAAAATTCCACAACTGTTGTAGTTTTACAAATCACTTTAAGTGCCAACAAATCCCCTCTCCACCCCCACCACAATCAGGTAGTTTCCTCTGCATTCTCTTCTGGTTAGTGGAGGAGCTTCAAAGACTCCAGTTCCCCTAACTGCCAGGGCAGCAAAAGTATATACAGCAGGGACCTAGCGCAAGTCCAAGGCCCGTCCAGCCTCTTCCCACCACAGGTGGACCATGGGAGCACGGGTCCATCATGAAGCCTTGTAAGCCAACTTGTCTATTAGTCTGCTAGGGACAAGTCTTTAAACTCCCCAGTATACACAGCAGCAACTGCAGCCACAGCCAGGGCACACCTTCACAAGTCCTTCACTGCAGCGCTCCTCACACTGTCTCCACTTTCCACTTCATTTCCACAAAACCAGACATCCAATCATGCAGTTAAGTGGGCTAGTTGTTATTTAACCTTCATCTTCCCCTTCCCTCCTACTGTTTGTCACACACACTTGATTCAAATTAGATCATAAACTTGCCAGGAACAGCACCATGTTTTCCAGTGTGTCGTACAACACCTAGCACAATGGGCCCTGTTCCTAATTACAGCCTTTGAGCACTACCAGAATCTAAATAAATAATTATTATTCATATGTTCTGCATGAAAGACCCACACAAACAAGAGAAGGAAATCAACTACTCAAACTGAATTTGCACTAGCCACGAGCACAGAGTAAATGAAACAGAAAAACAGAGTAAATGTTTATTTTATCTTAGTTTTAGTAATGTTAGGTGTTGCTTATAATTAAGTAAAATAGTGTGATGTTTTAAACTGACTGCATTTTAATTAAAAAAATAAGCCATATAAATATAACAAAATTCCGTCCTGTTTATTGCCCTGTTAACAAGACGCTACATTGGAAACTAATCAAAGTACTTTCTGTATTGAATAGCTTGACAAGTTGCAAATAAGAACTAAGTGCTAGCTTAAAAAAGGAGTTTGCATATTGTGCCAACTATGAAATTCTCTTAAGCACTTAATTTCAAAAAGCTTCTACACAGCATAATTTGTTTTTTCATGCACATTTACCCTGCATAAGTAGTAATTTCATACGTTTTCTGCATTTCTTAACACTGCAATACTTCCTGAGAGTTCTTGTAAACTGAATTTCCCCCATTGTCTTTAATATAAAGAATTCTCTGTATAGCTTTTCAAAATGTCTTTGCATGTTTAACAGTTCACTGACAACTACTCTTAATTCTTCAGCTCCAGATGCATCTTTTTATTCAGAAGTGGAAGATGTTAGTATATCATCCTAATTTACCAATATAACTGCTTTGCATGGGCTTGAATAAGCCCCTTTGCCCAATCACTGGTGGCAAGCAGCAAATCCTCCCTAGAGAAGAGAGTACAGTAAGTCATCAGTTTTAAGCTGTCATTTTTGAAATAGTGAAGTTTCTAGTCCTCATCTGCAAAGATAACCTTCCAAAAGTGAACCAACAGAATGCTGACTTCTGAGCCTGGAGAATCCTACTCCTGTACCTGTGCTGTTTTCACAGCTCTCTCAAAAAGAGGGGGAAGAAACTGACATATGTGAGGTTTCATTTCTGCTATTCAGGACTCTGTAGGAAACCACAAAACTGACCAGAATCTGTTTCATTCTGCTGCTAATTGAGATAGCTATGGAGCAAAAGTACAGGTATTAGAATTATAAAAGGAGAATAGTGACCACGAAGTAAAGATTGGGAGAGCAATGCTCAGGAGGAAGAGAGACAAAGCAGCTCCTCTTTTACAAGTAGTAAGTGAATTTCAAAATTGATGCCTACTAACCAGAGGCTAATACAAACAGGGGTGAAGAAGAGCATCCTGGTGGCCTTCCCTCTTCTAAAATTAGGACTGCAGGTGGAGTGTTAGTCTTGTCACCAGGGCCTCCCACACACATACACCTTTCATATCATTTTTCAAGATTTCTTGAACTTTGGGTCATGACCTTATAAAAAATAATTCATTAAATACATGTATTAAGTACTCTGATAAATGTGAAGCTGGTATGTAATAATATTCTGAATGCTGTATGTGACCTGGTCAGCAAGGAGAAGTGTAAGATAAATATTAAATTAAATAATTTTGGTTATTTTAAATTTGGTTAAAGAAATACAGTAAAAGCTGTGTTCTCCATCCCTGTACCAACCAGAAAGCTCTATAAACCGGCAATTGATCTAAACATGTCTAGCACCCTAAAAATAAGCACTCACTACATCCAATACAGTAACAAAACTTTTATTAGCATTTGATCAAGACACAAGCCAAATCCAGGGTACTTAGACTTATACTGATCAGCTCCAACGTGGTCAGGAAGGTAATAGCAATGAACCCTTTAAGACAGGCCTGCATAACATGCGACCCGGGGGCCACATGTAGCCCACATGAGCTCACTGTGTGGCCCGCAGGGAGTGAGTAAGCGTGGGGCAAGCCAAGCGGTGGGGTGGGGGGAAGCGGATGGGGGCGGGGCAAGGGCAGGGCTTTTTCACCCGCAGCTGGGTTTTTTGCAGTAATATGGCCCTCACTCCTTTCCAAGTTGTGCAGGCCTGCTTTAAGAGTTTACTTTGTATATCCTTTAACAAATAAATGGTAACATTGCCAATTACTTGCGCTAAAAACCAGTTTGAGACAGTATGCTCTTATTTCCAGTCTTAATCCAGATAAGATTTACAATCTCCTCTTTTCCCAGTCTTTCCTCTCCTACTTCTTGCTGACCAACAGTTTTTTCCATTGCACCTGGATTCAGATAAGATTTACACACTAGCATTAAAGCCTATCTGTATGTAGTGAGTGTTTATTTTTAGGATGCCAGACATGTTTAGATCAATTGTATAAATGCCATTTGGTCCTTGGATTTAATAAAGGAATTTATGATTAAATTTGTGTTTGGTGGTTTCCCATATCAATAATTTCAAATATTATTAATTCCAACAGGAGGCTACTATATATTGCGGGTAACAATGTTTGTTATACTCCTATAATGCACAAATTCAATGGGATCTTTACAGGAAGGCAACACACTGGTTTCCCAGATAAGAACACCGAAGCACAAACTTGAAAGACAGTGGCATCCTTCCAGGCTCTAAGCTGAAGTGACACAGCTGTTTTGACAGAGTAAGAAGCTAGAGGGCTATAAATAATTAAAAAGTCTCTCAAGCGCTACAAAATATGGGAAGGAGGGGGAGAGTCACCAAGGACCATCCAGAGCGTGTCAGTGAGCTCTGATGGGGTGACAAATGGACACAAAAGCTTTGAGTAAGAATCTAGAGCTAGTTCAACCAGAATCCCCACACGTAAGATGGTTAAGCACCTGGTAAGAAAGACTTGCATATAGCATATTTTATTTTTTTTAAGATGTCTTCTCTAAAATGGTTTTGTTGTAATCAATAATACTTTGCTTGAATAAAGCTCTTTGGCCACTGCTTACAACTGTCATTTCCCACAGGGGAATAAAATTGCAGAGGGGAGGGACTCAAAACCTTAAAAAATAAAACAAACATGATTTGGATTATTCAAACTGACAACATACATATAAATGGCTTTCAGAGATGTTATAAGGTATTTCTACAAATTGCACAATCATGAAAAGTGCACACCACTACAGAAAATCTTGTTCTTCCCAGCTCATTATATAGTTTCAAGGATTACAAAGCCTAAATCAGCTATCAAATTGAAAACAATGATTTTGACAAAACATCATTTTGTACCATATCAGTGATGTGACTGAGGAAATTATAGCAGCTACATTCAAAACGCAGGAAAAGTGAACATTTACCATTTCAGCTTGATGCATCATCCAGCACAGCTTCTATAATTTGTGAAGCATGTTTATGATGGTTCTGTTGAAGAAGGTTTGTTCTTTGGTATAGCTATGCCAGGAATCACAGTAAGAGAATTCTAGATTTCAGGAGAATCAAGATTTTCATTTTTAATGGCAGTGGTATAATGCAAAGTGCTGAGATATTGCCAAGGCAATGACAGATAAGAACACTGGTCCTAGTTTCCATTGTTTCACACACAGCAAAATTCTCGCTAAAAAAAAATGGCAACAATTCTCAGCCAAGTATTTTATAGATGTTAAAGTAATGACAATTCATTAAAAGACATCCAGTGAATTCTCAAATTTTTGCATGTATCTATTACATTGATTCAAATTTGGAAAATCCTACTGCCCAAAAGCCTGAGACAAATAAAAGAGCTATATGGGCAAATAAAAGTGGCAGGTTTCCTGTCTATTGGACGACAACAACAAGAGAGGCTGGGGCCAGAGTGAGTGAGATCAAGTAGAGCAACACTCAGCTGTCAGTCAAGAGCTCTAAAGGAACTCTGAAGGAAATTGAAGAACTACTAACTGTGGTAGGTAACCTATCACTTAAATTAGCCTTTGTATCAGATGACTGGAGAATAGCTATTATGATGCCAATTTTTTAAAAGGCTCCAGAAGTGATCTTGGCAATTATATTCAGGTAAGCCTAAATTCAGTACCTGGCAAATTGATTGATACTATAGTAAACTGAATTATCAGACACACAGATAAACACGATTTGTTGGGGAAGAGTCAACACAACTTTTATAAAGAAAAGTCATGCCTCACCAATCTATTAGAATTATTTGAGTGCGTCAACAAGCACATGGACAAAGGCGAGCCAATAGATATTGTGTACTTGGACTTTCAGAAAGCCTTTGACCAGCCCTCACAGTCATGGGATAAGAGGGAAGGACGCCTTACAAATCAGTAACACACCAATGGACAGGAAACAAACAGTAAGAATAAATGGACAGTTTTCACAATGGAGAGACGTGAATAGTGGTGTCCGCCAGAGATCTGCACTGGGACAAGCGCTGCTCAAAATATTCATAAATAGTCTGGAAAAAGAGGGCAAAAAGTCAGGTGGAAAAGTTTGTCGATGATATAAAATTATTCAAGATAGTTAAGTCCACATCTGACTGTAAAGAGTTAAAAGGGATCTCACAAAACTGAGCAACTGGGCAACAAAATGGCAGATTAAATTCAATGGTGACAAATGCAAAGTAATGCTCACGGGAAAACGTAATCCCAAGTATATATACAAAATGATGGGTCTAAATTAGCTGTTACCACTTAAGAAAAAGATCTTGGGCGTATCAGAGAATTATAGGACTGGAAGAGACCACAGGAAGTCACCTCATCCAGTTCCCAGCACTCATAACAGGACTAAGTATTATACAGTATTATTTCATGGACAGTTCTCTGAAAACATGTACTCAATGTGCAGCAGCAGTCAAAAAGTTTACAGTGTAGGAACCATTAGGAAATGGATAAATAATAAGACAGTAAATATCATAATGGACATATAACACTCCACGGTACACCCACACTTTGAATATTGCATTCAGTTCCGGTCACCCCATTTCTATATATATATATACACACACATATATATACACACACATATATATACACACACACACATATATATATTAGATTTGGAAAAGGTACAGAGAATGGCAACAAAAAGGATGAGAGAAGATTTTAAAAACTGGAATTGTTCAGCTTGGATGAGAGATGATAAAGATAGGATACAACAGAGGTCTACATAATCACGAATGGTGTGGAGAAAGTGAATAAGGATTTGTTATTTACTCCTTTGCATAACACAAGAACCAGGAGTCACCCAATGAGCTTAAGAAGCAACAAGTTTAACACAAAGGGAGTACTACTTCACATAATGCAAAATCAACCTGTGGAACTCATTCCCAGGGGATATTTTGAAGGCCAAAAGTATATCTGGGTTCAAAAAAGTATTAGATAAGTTCGTGAAGGATAGGTCTGTGATGGATTCTCCCCCCGCTTTCAGGCTGACACTTAGAATTGGGGTACCACTGAACCCCCCAACCCACCACCTTGGGCTCACTTTCACCCTGTAATGCTATGACAAGCTGCAGACATGCTCCTGGTCTCTCACTTTCACCAGCACACAGGTAGGGACACACGCACCTGCAGAAACACACAGACATTGAAACTGGCTCTGTATGGGAATTGCCTGATACTCAAGTGCATGCTCCCTTCCTAGAGGGTAAACCCAAAACTGTACCATCTTGCACTGCACAGAGAACTGTACAGTGTAAGTTCATGAAATTCACCCTCTCCTTCATATAGAGAAGGATATACACAGCTTTTTGCCCCACATTATGATTTCTATACTCACTGATTTTAGACAAAACAAAAAATATCTACTACAAAAAATAAAATCTAAGTGATTATAAGGGATAGCAAACAGATCAAAGCAGATAGCCTATCAAATAAAACAAAAACAAAACTGGATATAAGCAGCAAATTCTCACACTAAATGTTGTTCTAGGTAGTTTGCAGAGAGTCTTGAAGGCAAGCTGCACTTGGCTTGCAGCTTAAAACTCCAGATATTCCATTCACAGGCTAGACAACCCTCTAGCCTGGGTTCAGCCCTTCCCCCTGGCTCAGTCCTTTAGTTTTTCAGGTGTTTCCAGTAATCATCTTTCTTGGGCGGGGAGTCAGTGAAGAACGAACCACGATTTCCTCACTCTCCTGCATTCATTTTTTCATATGGTGGGAATCCTTTGTCTCCCAGTTTGATTCCCAGCCCCAGTCAGTGGAAAAACACTAGTATTATCATGGAGTCCAGTACCAGGTGACTTGGTCAAATGTCCCTGCAGCCACATCTCAGGGCTTGTCTACACTGGTATTTTACAGTGCTGCAACTTTCTTGTTCAGGGGTGTGAAAAACACACCCCGATTGCTGCAAGTTTCAGTGCTGTAAAGTGCCAGTGTAGCCGGGCTCCCAGCACTGGTAGCTATTCCCCTGCATAAAGGTGAGTTTTTTTAGGAGGGAGCAATCAGTTGCACACATACAAAATGGGAAATGACTGCCAAGGAAGGAGGATTGCAGAAAGCGATAGTGTATCACAAGCTAACCATGAGTCAACAGAATAACACTGTTGGGGGTGGGGAGAAAAGGTGGGCAATCATCATTCCGGAATGTATTAGCAGAAGCGAAGCAAGCAAGACAAGGAGTAATTCTTTCACTCTACTCCGTGTTGATTAGGCCTCAACTGGAGTATAGTGTCCAGTTCTGGGCACCATATTTCAGGAAAGATGTGGTCAAATTGGAGAAAAGTCCACAGAAGAAGAACAAAAATGACCTCTGAGGGAAGACTGAAAAAAAAGGGTTTGTTTAGTCTGGAGAAGACTGAAGGGGGACCTGATAACAGATTCAAGTACATAACAGACTGTTATAAGGAGGAAGGGGAAAAAAAGTTCTCAACCTCTGAGGACAGAACAAGAAGAAATGGGCTTAAATTGCAGCAATGGGGAAGAAGTTAGCTTGAACATCAAGAAAAACTTCTTAACTGTCAGGATAGTTAAACACTGGTATAAACTGCTCAGGGAGGCTGTAGAATCTCTGTCATTGGGGATTTTTTAAAGAGAAGTTTAGACAAACACCTGTCAGGGATGGTCTAGATCAGGGGTCGGCAACCTTTCAGAAGTGGTGTGCGAGTCTTCATTTATTCACTTTAATTTAAGGTTTCGCATGCCAGTAATACATTTTAACATTTTTAGAAGGTCTCTTTCTATAAGTCTTTAATATATAAATAAACTATTGCTGTATGTAACTAAATAAGGTCTTAAAAATGTTTAAGAAGCTTCATTTAAAACTAAATTAAAATGCAAAATCCTCAAGACCGTTGGCCAGGACCCGGGCAGTGTGAGTGCCACTTAAAAATCAGCCTGTTGTGCTGCCTTCGGCACCCATGCCATAGGTTGCCTACTCATGGTCTAGATAATACTTAGGCCAGATTAATGCTCCTGTGGGCCTGCGGTGATCAGATTTTGTGGGACCCCTGTATATAAGTCTTTTTCCAAATTTAAAACAAAATGATCACAATATGGCATTGAGGCTATTAACACTATATTAAACTTGCCTTTTAATTAACATAAAGTCATTCTGTGGCTACATTTCAGTCTTAAACCATGTAGAATATAGTTAAGTTAATCCAAAATAGCCTACTTCTCATCTTAGAACAGCTGTTATATTAGTTTCTTTCTGTGAAGGAGTTTGGATGCAGGAAGGGGCTCCAGGCTGGGGCAGAGTGTTGGGGTGCAGGAGAGAGTGAGGGGGTACGAGCTCTGGGAGGGAATTTGGGGCAGGAGGGGATTCTGAATGGGGCAGGGGTTTGGGGTGCAGGAGGGGGTGATTGGTCTGGGACAGAGTTTGGGTGCGGGAAAAGATTCAGACCTAAGGCAAGAGCTGAGGTACAGGATCTGGGAGAGAGTTTGGATGCAGCAGAGGATTCTGAACTTAGACAGGAGTGCAGGAGGGGCGGGTGAGGTGCGGGCTCTGGCCAGGAAGAGCTTACCACAGGTAGCTCCTGGCTGGCCGCACAGCAGGGCTCAGGCAGGCTACTTGCCTGCCTGCCGTGGCCCCACAACACTCCCAGAAGCAGCCCACCGCTCCCAGAAGCAGCCAGCTGCTGGCACATCTTTGCGAGTCCCTGCGGGGAGGGGAACAGCAGGTCTGTGTGTCTTGACCACACCTGCAAGTGCCACCCCCGCAGCTCCCATTGGCTAGTTACTTAGAGAGGTGGTGGGATCACCATCCTTAGAAGTTTTTAAAGCCTGGCGTGACAAAGCCCTGGCTAGGATGATTTAGTTGGGGTTGTTCCTGCTTTGAGCAGGGAGTTGAACTAGATGACCTTCTGAGGTCTCTTCCAACCCTAATCTTCTACGAACAACTTTGTTTTCCCTAGCTTCATTCTCAGAAACAGTTCAACCACTTTGGCTGAAATTTTCCAAAAATATTCAGCCTGAGACAGACACCCAGGATGGAAAATTTCAGCCTTAATAGTTAAAATTTGCCAGTGTTATAAGGAACTGAAAACAAGGTCTTACCATGGAAAGTGTCAGGCAATGTCAATAATATACAGTGCTACCAGCCCCTGCTCATAATTAAACAAGAGCAAAATGAAATGTCTTACCAACTACTGGTCAAACATAATCAAACAAGACAACAGAAATGAGAAACCCTGGCACAAGTCCAAAAAAATAAGCAAAATATGAAAACAGCCTGTACACAATCACAGCAGCAATAATATTTCAATTAACTTGAGAAAACACCTACATTCTTAGGTGGTGGTCTCAGACTTATTTTCTTGTCAGATTACCAAATGAGAAAAGTGATTAGAATGCAGATAGCAAAATTTTCTTTGTTTGCTATTCACCAGCAACTCCTCTTTCATGCCAAAGTGAGATGGCTTTCATAAGGTAAAGTGCTAGCTATTCTTACAATTAAGGGCAGAAAAGCAAGTTTTCCTGAATGATCTCACTTACATGCTCAATAATTCACCTTGCTCATCTTTGGGATCAAAATGAGTTGATGTCTTCTCCTCAGCAGCACAATGTGAGTTTTCTATCGATACATGTCAGAGTAGAAACAGTCATCAAAAAAACTTAGAAGTTCTTCTTCTCAAAAGTAATGGGAAAATGTAGAACAGTTTCAAATTGAAAGGCAGCAACAGTCAATGTAAGCAAGGCAGTGTCTACCTTGACACTGCGTCAACCTAACTACATCTACCTAAGCGTTACGCCTCTTGTGGAGGTGAAATTAAGTCAGCGTAGTACAAGGTACATCAGTGGGAGCTCCATATTAGTGTAGACGCTTACAGAGTTAGGTCGATGAAAGGCAGCTTACATTGACCTACCTCTGTAGTGTAGATCAAGCCTTAAAAAGAACTAGATAAAAACTATCAGGAACTTGTAAGTCAACATTTGAAGAACTATTTTTCTGATGACGCAGAGAAGCAGAAAGAGGTTGCTTTCCTTCACATAAGTCAGAGGTTGTTCACTTGGCAAAACTGACTGGGCAACTGCAAAACAAAGCAACAAAAAAGCAAACAAACAACTGACTGTCTGTAGCTCTTATCTCATAAGTTCTTAGTGCTCTCTGAAGAAGGGGGACTCAGTTTTAGTAACAAAAACCTTGAAAGCTCTCATTCCATTTTGCATCCTTGTATCTGACAGTCAGGATTCTTTTGAGTGGCAGTAATAAAAACAAAGTCCCTCTCCCCGCCCCAGTCACCTGTCAACTGAAAGGGACCTAAGTTTCCCCCACCCTCCACTCCCGCTACTTCAACTTTGGATGGGACAGTTTTCATCAACATGACAGGCTCATCCATAACACTTAGGGCTTGATTACACTAACACTTTATAGCTCTATAAAGCCGCTAGAAGCGCTATAACTCACTACCCTGGCGAGGCACATAGAGCGCTATAAGTCCACAGTTATAACGGGCCTGGTAATCCTCCTTGCCAGAGGATTAACAGCTATAGTGTATTGAGTGCTCCATTTTAGCTCCAGGGTAAACAGGTAGTAACAATACATCGCTTTGAGTGATCTCTGGAACCACCCCTAAACTATTCAAGCCTCTCTTCCCTTTATTTTGAGCTCAGCTGGAGGAATGCGGAAGTATGTTTTCAGAGCTTAGCTGTAATTCGGCAAATCAACAATGCAAATGTTTACCTTCTGGGGGACCGTGAAGGAGAAGAGTAGCAGGCTTTGCAGTTCAAAGACAGTTTGCTGACACACTCTTAGCACACCAAAAATCCACTCGCTCTCTCCCTCCACATACACACAAAACGCTCCTCCTCACCCCCTTGTTTGAAAAGCACATTGCACCCAGCTGAATGCTGGGATAGCTGCCCATAATGCACCACTCCCCGTGCTGCTGCAAGTTCCACAAATGTGGCCACGCCAGTGCGGTTGTGGCTGTGAGTGTGGACACGCTGGAGCGCTATCCCTGGAGCTGTATCTGAAGGCAGGTATAACCAAAACCGCTATAAAGCTGTAAGTGTAACCAAGCCCTTAGTTGGGAGTGTATTTAAACTCTTGTAAATTTCTTATAATTAAAGTTTTCTTTTCAAAACTATTATTAGTTATTTCTGATACAGTTATGATATTTCACTTGCTCGTGGTTAAGCATCTAGGAGAGAGGGTCATAAAATATTTTAGTCTGAAAGTAGGTCACTGGCTCTTAAAAGTTTAGAAATTTTGCTCTAGATAGCAAAGTTAATCCTCGCACAAGTAGGCGTCCAAGTAAATTTTCAAACCCTGGTATAGATCATTTCTAATGTTCAGTATGTATTAGCAGAACTACAAATACAGTGGCTATAACAACATTATGTAATAAAGAGATCAGAAATGCTGAAAATGGCATGGATATGAAAATGTTTGTACAGCAATTTATAAATTGTGAACTAACGTTATCTGTAACATCTCAAAACTCAGCAAGCTACTTGACACACACACACCGGCACCTAAATGTCATTCTAGATGCAAGCTTCCTTGTTTACAATTTTATATTAGATGTCTGTATATTGTGGTAGCTGCAAGAAAGACTACAATCTTAAATACAAGCTTTACTGAAGCATTTATATACACCACATCACAGCCTATCATCTCTGAGTTTTCATTAACCCTCTTAAAGAGACAGTGCACTACACAGTGAACTAGACAGATTTATACTACAATAAATAAATCATGTACTTTGCTAAGACTGCATTAGAAAGCATTCTTCTGAGCCAATATGTCTTGAGTAAATGTTCAGAACACAGTCAATCAAATCACAAAAACTGAGGAACATAATACCAATACTTGTGTCTTTCATGGATAGTAACTACAAACTTTTATCTAAGCAAAGCAGATGGCAGACAAAGTTTGTAAGCAGGTTCCACATTTGAATCTCTTAGCTATTAACAGAAGCCTAGGCTGCAGTGACCTTATCTCAAGCTAGAAACCAAATTTCTATTACATGAATCCAAGTATTGAAAGCTGCTATCTTAACTTTGCACACCTCAGCACTTCTTACGTATCGACGACCTAATCTACACATAAAATTTCATCACTATAAAGTGTTATGCTAAACCAACTCAGCTTAACCAGCGAAACTTAGTATGTAGACACTCTGACTTTAGTTTAAACCTGTCTTATTTGGTTTAGCTTTTCCCTGTACATTAAATTGCACCAGCTTAAGAACATATCTTTAGTTAAATTGAGGAAATTTTTCATTTATAATTATATTAAATTTTATATTTAGACCAGGCAACCTCAGCAACCTCTAAATACCAAAATGCACTTTGTAATGTATTTATTAGCAAACTGAAGCTCACCTTCACAGTATTGTTCTTGTATTTTTCAAGAAAAAACATCAAAACAAATGCAGTAGAACCTCAGAGTTACAAACACCTTAGGAATGGAGTTTGTTTGTGACTCTGAACAAAGTGTTTGTAACTCTGCACAAAACGTTATGGTTGTTCTTTCAAACGTTTACGACTGAATATTGACTTAAAACAGCTTTGAAACTTTACTATGAAGAAGAAAAATGCTGCTTTGCCTTTTATTTTAGTACTTTACATTTAACATAGGTCTGTACAGTATTTGCTTTTGTGTGAGTGTATATCTACTGTTGTTCGATTGTGTACTTCCAGTTCCATATGAGGTGTGTTGTTGACTGGTCAGTTCATAGCTTTGAGGTTCTATTGTATTGCTTCATCTGGAATGACCATCCCCATGGAATGGGATATGCCCCACACAACAACTTTCTATCATTCCTACTCCTACTCCACCAGTGACAGTTCAGTCCATCTTTCCCCTTCCCATTTGTCTAAATGTTTTTATTTCTATCAACTAATAATATAGGTAACACCTTAAGATTACTATAACATTTCTCACCTCATTTTTCATTTCTGTATTTTTTTTGTTCGTTTGTTTACTTTGTGAATTTAACCACAATTCTGTTTCTTCTTTGTAAAACCAACATCTCCACAGGTGAGTAGTAATTTTAAAATAGGAAACTGATTATAAAAACTGAAATTCAGGATAAGTTACTGAACCAAAAACTGCTTTAAAACTATTTTGAAAATTTATTTTGCAATTTGGCCATATCCCACTAAAATCCTGCCCTGTGTCCATCACAAATGGACTGTTGATTGGTGTGCCATTCAAGTCTTCTCTTTCTCTGGCTTCTCATTACCTACGGGAGCTGTTACTTGTGCTCTCACCTTAGTGCCTCAGAAGAGGAAGACTGGAGATACCAATAGTAAAGATAGCTGACTACCTCAAGAAAAGAGCTAGACCATCAACCTCATGGTTTTAATACTCCAATCAAGGCACGGCAAAGCAAGAGAGAGAAACATCCCATCCAACTGTGGGGAACTGAAGAGCAGAAGGGGCTCACAGAAAACAGGAGAAGGAGAAAAAGTGGGAGTGAGACAGGCCAGAAGACCAGCAAATGAGAAATGATAAGAGAGGCAGAGAATATTGAGTAAAGTTGTAGGCAATAGAGCAGGTGAATGGAGATTATAGGAAAAGAATAAGTCAAGAAGACAACTTAAAAAAAAAAAAAGGCAAGATAAGAGAAAACCCTAACTAGGGATGCAGAAAGAAAGGAAATAGAGGAACAGAATGAGTTAGATCAGTGATGGGCAACCTACAGTCCATCAAGGTACAGGAACTCCTCACTTAACATTGTAGTTATGTTAATGAAAAATGTGACTTTAAGCGAAATGATGTTAAACAAATCCAATTTCCCCATAAGAATTAATGTAAATGGGGAGAGGGTTAGGTTCCAAGGAAAATATGTTCATCAGACAAAAGACTATATTTTTAATACATACATATACACACACACACATATATATATATTATATATATGCTTACACACATGTTTTAAACAAATAATTTAATACTGGTACACAGTGATGATGATTGTGAAGCTTGGCTGAGGTAGAGGAATCAGAGTGTGGGATATTTCCAAGGGAATGCCTTACTGCTAAATCAGGAGTTCTCAAACTGGGGTTCAGGACCCCTAAGGGGGTCATGAGGTTATTACACGGCACAGGGGTCACAAGCTGTCAGCCTCTACCCCAACCCCCACTTTGCATCCAGAATTTATAATAGTTTTAAATATATTAAGTGTTTTTAATTTATAAGGGGAGGTCACACTCAGAGGCTTGCTATTTGAAAAGGAGTCACCAATACAAAAGTTTGAGAACCACTGTGCTAAATGAACTAGCAATTTGCTCAGCCCTCAAGGGTTAACACTCACACTCTTCTCCTTTAAGTAATCAAGAGTGAAGTCAAAAGTACATTGTTAATTAGATCTGCAAGCCTCCCTCCCTGTATTCCCTCTGCTCTATGGAAGATGGGGTAAGCAGGGTGCAGGAGCATAGGGAAGGGAAACACCCTGACATTAGCCGCCCTCTCCTTCCCCTGCTCCAGCAAGCAGGAGTCTCAGGAAGCAGCTCCAAGGCAGAGGGGAGGAGCAGCACATTGCAGTGGGGGAAGGGACATGAACTGCCAGCAACTGATAGCCTCCTGGGCAGCTGACAAAGTTAGAAGAGAGCACTTCACAACTTTAAACAAGCATGTTCTCTAACTGATTAGCAACCTAACAATGAAACAAAGTTAACCAGGATGACTTTAAATGAGGAGTTACTGTAATCGGACTGCGGGCCATGAGACATTTTGCTAACATTGACAAAGAGTTCTGTAGCACCTTATAGACTAACAGATCTTAGGGATCACGAGCTTTCATGGGCTAAGACCCACTTCATTAGATGAATGTTGTGGAAATCTACAGAGGCAGGTATAAATATGCAGGCAAGAAAGCAAGGTACATTCAATGGAGGGGAGAGGTGAGGCCCACTTCCAGCAGCTGATTTGGAGGTGTGAACACCGAGAAAGGAGAAACTGCTTTTGTAATTGGTGAGCCATTCACAGTCAATATTAAGTCCAGACCTGATGGTGTCAAATTTGCAGATGAACTGGAGCTCAGCAGTTTCTCTTTGAAGTCTGGTCTTGAAGTTTTTTTGCTGCAATATGGCTGTCTTTAAATCTGCTATTGTATGTCCAGGCAGGTTGAAGTGTTCTCCTACAGGGTTTTGGATACTGTCATTCCTAATATCTGATTTATGTCCATTTATCCTTTCACATAGGCTGATGTACATAGCAGAGGGGCATTGCTGGCACATGATGGTATACATTATATCGGTAGATGTGCAGGTGAATGAACCAATGAAGGTGTAGCTGATCTGGTTAGGTCCTGTGATGGTGTCGCTGGTGTAGATATGTGGGCAGAGTTGCTAACATTGCCTGTCTGCAGGCATGGCCCCTCGCAGCTGCCAGTGGCTGCAGTTCTCTGTTCTCAGCCAATAGGAGCTTCTGGAAGCTTGTATGTGTGAAGATGACTCTTTTGATAACATTATCTAATACTATCTACCTAGTATTGACTCTGAGTAATGTAGTTAAACAACTGGGGTTCTGTTGGAAACCAGCCAGTACACATTCTGCATTTAAGTAACCAAAAGCAGTGTTACTTGCTGTTTACATTTTTCTTTTAATTATGCTTTCCCTACTACCATCTTTTTCATTTCCTCAATAATCAAGACATACCTACAAATTAGCCATTGTTTGACTACTGCTCGACTGATTGCTTTATTTTCTGACAAGGCATACCTCATTAACCCTTTTTTATAATTGTATATATCCAGGCCTGGTCAACACTATAACTGGAATCACATTAGTTAAAGTTAAGACAGATCCTTGATGATCTCCTCACTTTTCTTGGAGCCCAGCCGGGTTCTGTGAATCACACACAACCCACATAAGGGTAGTGACTCCAGAATTTAAAAGTTATAAACAGCATTCAAACTGAAGGGTAAAATAATCTCAAAATAAAGTATGTCAAAATGGCACTTTTAACTGATCTGTGTATTTCATCATACCTACTGACAAAATATTTTGACAAATTTTTGCCTGTTTGGTTCTGTTCAATGAACACAGCGGACAGAGAGTTGAATTTTATTTCTTTTTGTGCATTATCAGACTCATTACTAATTTCCATGTACGCTGCCAGTTATACCTGCACAAGACCAGAAAGCAATGGGTTTATACAACTGTCCCTGTACAATTGTACACTCATTGCCGCCAGAAGAAGAATTTAATCTCCAAAACCTATATTGCTGAAGATGGGATGGGGCACAAGAAGAAAAGAACCCAGCTTGACTCTCCGATCAATTCTGCAGGGCTGACAATGTTGTTAAAAATGCACCTTTTTACTTGTACACTGAGCACATGAGACACAGATCCGCTGATACACAATAAACATGGAACCAACAAAGCCATTTTTGTGGTTACTTTCCTGGCACTCCCTACCTCCCAGGACCTGAGAAAGGATTTTGGTTTAAAGGGGAGAACAGATGACTATGTTACCACAGTTCTCTGGCCTCCCTTTTGCAGCGCAGGCACCTTGGTCACAGAGCCCATCACAAGCTAGCAGGGTGAGCCCCCTGTTTAAATACTAGCAGCACAGCACTGCACCGGCCTCATCCTCTCCCCAAAAAAGAGACTCCCACCAGCTGTGCCACCTCTTCCCTTGGGAGCCGGCTAACGACTCACCTGCAGTCCCAGGCCCACCCACTAGGGCAGCAACTACAGGTGCCAGCCCTCAGCCTCCAGCCACAGGCCCCATTGCCCCCGGCCCGCTCCCCTGCCAGCCATGGCGCCCCCCGGCGCTCACCCGGCCTCCCGCATGACGTTGCCGTCGCCGCAGTCGCAGGCGCCCCCTGCCTGGCTCCGGAACATGTTGTAGTCGTGCCCGGCGTGCTCGCCCTGCTGGAAGCACTCGGCGCACAGGCTCATGCAGGGCGAGATGCCGCACGTCCGGCAGCGGTAGGCCACGAAGTTGGCCGTCCACACCAGGCCGCAGAGCGTGGCCGGGTCATAGGCCCGCACCGCCTGCACGAAGCCCTCCCAGGGCTCCCCGCCCGACAGCAGGCAGCGACACCACTCCAGCGCCTCGGCCACCGCCTCCCCGCCGGCCGGGGCCGGGGCCGGGGCCAGCGCCCGCTCCAGCAACGCCTGCAGCTCCGCCGCCGCCCCGCTCTCCCCGCCGCCGCCGCTCAGGGCCGCCTTCAGCCGCGCCGCCGTGGCCCACTTCTCCCGGCCGCTCGCCCCGGCCCCCGCCATGATGCGCACTGGGAACCCGGGACGCTGGAGCCGCTACGGCTGCGTCGGGCTCCCGGCTCTAGGGCTCCCAACCCCCGCCCTCTCTCCTCTCCTAGAGGCGCCTCTCTCGCGATAGCCTGGGAGCCGGCACCGTGCCCGCCGCAAGACGCCCGCTGCCCCCGCCCCGCGTCTGCCTCCTGCTGACACTGTCCCTCCTTCCCCTCCTCTCCCTCCCGGGCCCTGTTTTGGGCCGCCGCCGCCACCACCCGCCTTTCTCAGGCACCCTCCCGCCTCTCACACCCCCCTGCGCTGATGAGCACGGCCAAGGCAGATGCCACCAACGGAGGTAACTTCCCAGGAACTTTTCAAGAGGGACATTGTCGTGTCCTTCAGCCCCATCCTCGTGTTTGGCATGATATTTACAGCGCCTCGCATCTGTGACGCTCAGCGCAAAATAAGGCGAACCCTGGTTTCAGAGAGATTGTGAGATAGGCGCTTAAGTCAGAAGGTTGCTTAGAGAGGTGCCTTGTGCAGGTTTCCCTGTAATCGTTAGTTTAAGGGGGGGAAATGGATACAAGTTTTGACCAAAATGATATTATGTGATCCTAGCCCATCCAAACTTAAATATGTACTGGTCACTTCGGATAGTTGTATCAGTTGCATTCTGCCATTGTATTTATGGAGAAACACAAAATTTCTAGAAAGGTTTTACAAACCTATGTTAATAGAATTTTTTTTTTTAATTTTCAAGTAAAAACCATTTTGTTTGGATTTAAACATTGCACTGTTGTGATTGCTGAATGGGGCCTTTATATGCGAGTTCATTCCTAAGGATGAATCAATATATTAACTTGCAGGATCTGGGCCCTGCCTGCAAAGCAGAAAGAGGAAAATGACTAGAAACAAAAGTGAAACTGGCTAGCATATTTTCATTGTCCACATTGAGTGAAATGTTAACAGCATCCGATGAAGCGGGCTATAGCCCATGAAAGGTTATGCTGAAATAAACAGGTTAGTCTCTAAGGTGCCACAAGTCGTCTTCATTTTATTTAGTGAATAAAAAGTGAATAAAGCCACAAACCTGCAAACACTTGTGTATGTGGTTATTCACATGAGTAATCCCATTAAAATGATAAAGGCTGGATTTATGCCTCTAGTTGTTTATGTGAGATTGCTACCATTTTTAGGCTTTTAAAAATAAAATAAATAAATAAAGGAATACTGTTAAGTACATGAAACCACAGATTAAATTTCAGTAGCCATAGGTACCAATCCTGCAATTTACAATACAGAGCAGACTATTGCTGTATCCATGTGGAGCTCTGCAGTGTAAAGTGCAGGAACAGGACTCTACATTTTTACAGATTAAGGGGGGAAATCCTCAGGATTATAATATTTTTTAATTTACAACTGTTGGCTATAATACTTTTGAAGCGATATTGGCTGTATAATTAAAATTTACCATTGAGTGATGACAAGTTTGAAAAAAAATGGTTGCCTTAACAAAAATAGACCTACATTTTATTTGGCCTGCCAAATAAACAAAACGAATAAACAAAGCGTAACAAGGTGGATACTCCCTCTGCTGGTTTTGCAACATTATTCCTAGGGCTGTCCACTTCTCTGCTTGCAGTGTTGTAGCTATGTTGGTCCCAGGATATTAGAGAGGGGGGTGAGGTAATATCTTTTATTGGACCAACTTCTGTCAGTGAAAGAGAGAAGCTTTCAAGCTACACAGGGCTCTTTTTCAGGTCTGGGCAAGGAACTGAAAGTGTCACCGAGCTGAAAAAGATACTAAAATATATCACTTGTTTCTCTAACTTTCCTGCTGGCATACTCCATCAATAAACTCAACTAATGCATCTTGTATTTTGGTACATTAGGAACATAAAACCCAAGGGATAATGTGCAATCAGCATGATATTTTTTCTCCAGAATTCTAGGAAGGAATTGCAAATGAGTGTAAAAGTATTTTAATCCAATCTATTAAAAGATGACAGTCTTTCTAATAGACAAAGGAACTGCCAATGTTTTGGTCACTAAAATCCGGTGCTAAGCAATGGCTCTGATATGAAATAAAGAGATGGTTGCTAGGGAAATGGTGACCTGGGAGGAATTCAAATCTATCTAATAGCTCTCGAGTCACTGCTTTGAAATACTGGAACTAGGATTTTGTTACAGACATTTTTTGGTCAGTAAACTGTTGGACAAAGAAAAAGCTGCACCTGCAAGTGTTTTGCAAAACATTGAACATTTGCACTTTGCTGGAAAAATCATGAAAAAAGTAGCATCTTCAAGTATTTAAGTCCCACAAATATGCATTTACAATAATATGTGCTCAGTTACAGATGTATTCTTTGCCTTTTTACATGTGTATCCTTAAAGAGTGGTTATCATGTGTCCTTCACAAAGCCCAATTTCAATTCAGCTAAGAGAGGACAAACCAGCAAAGGGGGAGAGTGTTCCTCTCCATCTACAAGCTAAAAGGCTCACAGGGTGATTTCTTCCATTTCTTTCTGCTGTGTCTAGAAGGAGCAAAGCAGGGAAGATAAGGTGGGTGAGAGAGACAAGCTATGGTGCTTACCCTGAGCTCCTTTTCAAGTCTGGGAAATGTACTCACAGTGTCAGCTAAATACAGGTGGAACAGTGGTTAGCACAGGGGTTCTCAAACTGGGGTTGCTCCCTCAGATGTCAGGAGGTTATGTGGGGGTTGTGAGCTGTCAGCCTCCACCCCAAACCCAGCTTTGTCTCCAGCATTTATTTAGACTTAAATATAAAAAGGGTGTTTTTAATTTATAAGGGGAAAGTTGCACTTAGGCTTCCGGTGTGCAATGGGTCACCAGTACAAAAGTTTGGGAACTACTGGAGTCCAGTAAGTACTTAACACAGTGGTTCTCAAACTTTTTACTGGTGACAGCTTTCACAGAGCAAGCCACTGAGTGTAACCCCCCCATACACACACACCCTTATAAATGCAAAACACTTTTTTATATATTTCATGCTATTATAAATTTTGGAGGCAAGGTGGGGTTTCGGTGGAGGTTGACAGCTTGTGACCCCCTCAGGAGTCTTGACTCCCCAGTTTGAGAACCCATCAGTCAACACATTTCAAGGAACTAATCAAGGGCTCTACAGTTTGTCTCTGGAGTGAACAGAGATTGGTCCAATACAAGATATTACCTCACCCATCTTGTCTCTCTCATATCCTGAGACACAACAACACCGCACACAAGAAAGCAGGGAAAGGAAAGGAGCGGGAACTGACACCGCTGGTCTCAGTTTATGTGCATGCAGGGGGGACGAGTTAAACTGCTGCACTGTGGAGAGGCGGAGGTGCGCTGAAATGGGCGGTGGGGTCTCCGAGTCTGGGTTCCGTGGGGGGCGGCCGGGACTGGGCACTGCGCTGGGTGCTGTGCAGAGGCGCAGGCGCGCCCTGCCCTGCATGCTTTGCAGCGAAGGAAATCAGCAGTCTGCCCCGCGGCGAGGCTCCCCTCGCTACGGGAAGGCGAGGGGCCTTCGTTTGTGCGTGGTGAGGGGGTCGTGGCAGTGACCCAAGTGGGTAGGCGATGGTAAACCACTTCAGTGGCTAGGGAGAGCTGCCGAGAGGTATGTGTAGGGGAGATCTGCTGTGACGATGTGTGTGTGTGTGTGTGGAGAGAGGGCAGTTTTAGCAGCCCTTGAGGGTAAGTGAGCCACTAGGACCCCCACGGGGGGGGGGGGGTCATTTTTCTGGCTGTCTTCAGACAGGGGAGGACGGAGACAAGCTGCCTCAGACCAATTTTATTATAGTTAAAATGTATATACAACTTTAATTCAAGTCCCTTACTGGCTTTAATTAGTTAACATTCACAGCACTCAGTTTTGGTTCTGGAATAAATTGCTAAGTGATGGAAAAAGAAGTGAACTTGCAGATACATCATATTTACATGACTTTTCCAGCTAGATTTGCAGACATAGCATTAGGTATTGGGCCTATGCAGCAGAGCACTGAATAGCTGCAGCTGCTATTTAAGTTAATACTTGTTAATACTCAGCCAAATAGGACTAGAGGGGGGCTGGTTTTGGTTTTTGCCAACTATATGATCTCCTAAGTGACACTGGGTATGCTATATACATAAAAGGTAAGTGAGAAACAGGATGTGTTTTTTTTTTAAGTAGTTTTTAATTTTTTGTTTTATGTATAACTAAGAACAATTTTAATAATGCAAACCTATGTCTGGTTATAAACTTTTTTTTTTTAGTTGAAAAAACATGAAGAAGTTAAGACTTAAGGAACTAGAAAGCCGTCTTCAGCAAGCTGATGATTTTGAGAATCCAAAATTACTTCTTGAACAGTATCCAACAAGACCACACATTGCAGGTACAGCATAAACAAAATTTGTATCTATGTTTGTTTTGTGTGTGGCTTGAGAGAGTAACATTCATTGTGCATTATTGCCAGAGGTAGCTTAAAGAGAAACTCCAATGCATTTGGTTCAGTAAATGTCTCTCTAGTATTTCAAACAATTAAATCTGATAAGTGGATTTTAAAGTTAAGCATAGAGGTTGTAGAAAACTTCGATTTGTACTAATAAGTATTTATTTGCATCAGGAATTAAAAACACAAACATGGCTCTTTGTTTTAATATTGCTCTGTCAGTCTAATTATAAAATACCATTTCCACTGCAGGACCATCAAAAACAAAATTTCCTTGTGCATCTTCCATAATTACAATGAATATACCACTGTACCTATGAAACCAACATGTAGGACCTATGAGCTGGATTCTTTTTTACTTTTCAATTTTTGTTCCATACATAAACAAGGATGTGCATTTTACTGGGATCACTAGGTTTGTGTATGGCTTGGTTCCTGTATAATCTATTGTAGCCTGTGTCTCCTTGCTTAATTTTGAATCTACTTCAAAGCTTTCTGAAAGACAAAAGAGAATAATACATTGACTAATCAATTGCCTATTTGTTCTTATCCTATAATCTCTTATTTTTCAGCATGTATGCTTTATACAATTCACAACACTTTTGATGATATCGAAAACAAGGTGATTGCAGATCTAGGATGTGGTTGTGGTGTACTCGGCCTCGGAAGTGTAATGTTAGGAGCAGGGTAGGTGTTTAACACCCAAGGTCTTTTTGTTTCTTTCCCGGTATAGAACTAATTGAGATAAGATTAAGAATATGACCAATGCTAGACTGTACTTAACGTAGGTAACTAAAAATGGGTGCATGTTTACCCATTTTAGCAGTCTAGCCACTGTATGAGCATGCAAATAATGACAAGTAATTGGGGCAACTGTTCTATATTTAAAATAGAGAATTTAATAGAAACATCTTCATAATTTAGAAAATATTTTTTCCAAACTATTGTTCATATCCTGTTCAAAAAATTCTTTAAAAATAAAAAGCTTCACTTACATACCTTTATTAATAATTTACTTCTAAAATATATCACTATTTGCTGCATGAGTAAGAACAATGTTCTGTTTTAGGCACCTCTCAGAACTTTACAGCAGGAACAAACATGACTGTGTTTAGAAATGTGCATTCTGAAAAGAAAATATACCACATCTTTTAAAAGTAAAAATACTGCACTTTGTTGATGATTATTTTCCAGGTTGTGTGTGGGGTTTGACATAGATGCAGATGCCTTGGAAATATTTAGTAGAAATGCAGAAGAATTTGAGCTCACAAATATTGACATGATTCAGTGCGATGTATGTTCTTTAGCTGCCAGAGCATCAAAAACTTTTGACACGGTAATTATGAATCCTCCGTTTGGGACCAAGCATAATAAAGGTTGGTAATTCTAGAAAGAAATTATAATATTCCTACTCCCTTCTAAGAATGAAATATTATAAAGGAAATCTTCATCCGCTAACAAATGTTAGTGGCAAAACCTTTGCTATTCCATATGGAATCTCTTAAGAGACAGTTACTCCTTTGCCCATTTTGTGATGTAGCCACAATCACACGTGAGCCGTATGTAAAGTTCTTAGTTAAGCTGAATCATATCAGCAAATGATATTCAATTTACAATAATTGGCCTTTAATAACCAGTTGAACTAGTAGTTTTTTGTATTTTGCTATTACAATTAAACTTATCTACACCTATGCTAGACACCATAATTAGGAAAAAATATGGAAATACACACCCTTTCTTCAGTGCCTTAATGCAGGGGTCTTCAAACTTCCCCCCCGCGACCCCTTTCCATGGAGGGAAAAGTCTGGCGGCCCCTGGGGGGTATGTCCGCCGAAATGCCGCCGCAGAAAGTGGAAACTTCCGCTTTCCGCAGCGGTGTTTCAGTGGGACTAAAATGGCCTGCCTGGGAGTTCAGCGGTCTCTCGGGTGGGCTAGGCGCCAGCATCTGCACCCCAGTTTGAAGACCACTGCCTTAATGTACTCAACACTGCTTTTTAAAATGTACAGGCTAGCAAGTATAACCAATTATTAGTTTTAAAATTATACTATCCTTTCTCTTTATACAAAAGTAAGGACACCTAAGCATGAAATTAAAGAAGTTAAGACTTGAAATAAATGCAGACAGACAAATAAGGCTTTGACCACAGCTTGGGTCATCTTCTTACAGGAATGGATATGACTTTTCTGAAGGCAGCTTTGCAAATGGCACAGACAGCTGTATATTCCCTACACAAAACTTCAACACGAAAAGTAAGTCCTTGACTTAAGCCAGTTAAGCACTAGCAGGTGCAAGTGGCATGCTAATCTTCCACTGCTTCTGCAAAATCAAATATGGATTCAGTAGCCAAGATGAATGCTTGTGCCTAAGGTGTTTGAAAACTAAAATACTTAATTTATAGTGCTTAATACTTTAGGTACATACACCTTAAAAAAAAGGAGGAGACACAGAGAGAGCGACAGACAAACTCTGGCTGGAGTTCTGTCTTTGGAGCCTTAATAATTACCAGGTGTGAGAATGACTTAAGGTGGAACACTAGCCTTGAAGCAGAAGAATAGATGTCAGACAGATTAATACTTTAACTCAAAACTCAAGTACACTTAAAGTATAAAATATCTTAGTTACTATTTTAATTAGTTACTATTTTAATGCTGTTTCCTCAAAATGCGATAAACTAATTGGAACTAAATTCATGGACTATTTTCTTACGTTCAGCATATTCAAAAGAAAGCAGATGAATGGAAAGTGAAGATGGAAGTTATAGCAGGTAAGATTATCTTGTATATACATATTTTTAAAAAATGTTAGTGGGTAATACCCTCCAGGACATGCTACTATTCATATTTTTAAACTATCTCCTCATGTGCTAATCTGATCCATTGGGATGAAAAAAAGGTAGGTTGGAAAGTGGGAGCGGGGGGGATGCAAAACAAACTACAAGGAGCAAGTGATAGAGGTTTAAATTAGTGAAGTAGTAAGTTCTGTAGATTCTTTTGCTCCCAGGACAAACACTTCTAATGATCAACCAGGACATCTTTCATCAGAAAGTAAAGCAAATATTCTGGATATAGTCAGGAAAAACCTTCTCAGAAGTTGCACCAATTCTGTCTTAACTGGACAAGATTTAGTACTGAAATAGGAGCAGTTCTGTCATCGGAGAAGGCAGCAGATCCCATCTCAAAGCATTGTCAACCAGTTTTACCTTTCACTGTTCCTGCATTCCCTTAGTCCTCAGTTCGAGCTGTCTGTTTTTCTGATCTTCAAATTTTGGTGCCTACTTCAAGACTTATGCCCTACTTCAACAGCATAGGAGTGAAGAATGTAGGGGTAAAAAACATAATGCAATATTTATACAGCAGAATGCAGAGTTCCTTCATTGTCATAATTGTTTTGTGATGATTATCTAGTAGCAACTTCTTTCTAGAAACAGACTTGCTAATATGAAAATGCCTGTTCTGGTATTAATGTGCATTCACCTATCAGGCCAGACCTCAAGAACAGGCAGCTGGAGACTGAATAAATGAGAAGCCAAATAGTTTTAGTCAAGTTGCTGGCAACAAAATAGTGATCAAGAACTAGTAGTTTGTCTACCACCACTTAGCAACTGAGTGATTTTAGTATGACAGGTGTTCTCTATGCTCTTCACAGAACTTAGATATGATTTACCAGCATCATACAAGTTTCATAAGAAGTCATCTGTAAGTATTTTCCTAATCCCATATTAAAATTATGAAATTGTATCTGAAATTAGAGGTAATTGGCTAATAGTTTCAGACTAAAGTCTGAATTTAGTTTAACTTGCATTGCAGTAGTGCCTAATCGTGTGCTGGACACTCTACAAAGGGGTTAGAGCTGTACTTGTGACTCAGTTTAATATTGTTACAAACTCATTTGGCTTCAGGGTTGATGTCATGTGCTTTGCTACAGAGCAAGTTAGGGTATAATTGAAGTTGGTGGAGTAGAAACATACCAAAAAAGTTGTCTCTAACCCTCTTCTAGATGGGTTGAGACCAGTGCAGTTAGTACCTTTAGCATAAAGAATGCTATTGTAGGATTGTGTTTGTATTGCAGAGCATTTAGGCTTAGATCTTGCCTACAGTTTACCACACTTAGGCCCTGAATTAATCTAATTAAGACTTAGCAAGTGGGTGCAAGAGGCTATTAGATCATGTTTCCATGTATCAAATAAGTTTAGTGTCTAAATTCTACTTGCTCTCATGTACAGCTGACTGCGGTGAAATCCTGCCTCCACTGAATACAATAGCAGAATTCCATTGACTTCAGAAGGGGCCAGGATTTACTCATAAAGGAAGGGTCATAGTTTTGGTCTAGCGTGAGGGTGTACCGTTCATAACGACAGCATGGACAAAAGCAATCGAGAGCTGGTGGGAGCAGGCAGTTAAGTGATGACAGAGTAGGAGATAACAGAAGTAGCAATAGGTGATGTAAGATATGAGAGGAAGTGGTTGAGTTATGAAGAAGGACCAAAACTTTGTATTTCACATAGTGGAAGCAGTATGTGTTTTGAGTTTATTGGTTGGTTTTTTTTTTTTTGTTTTTGTTTTTTGGAAGGAGAGGAGATCACCACCTGATTAGAACAAGCTGCATTTAGTGTATCCAAAGGGAACAAGGTGGATGCCAAGAAGGTTAATGGGGAGGTCACAGTAGTCACACAGAGTGGAAGACCTGGGTAAGAGTCTGATCAGAAAGATGGTAGAGTTCAGCAGTTACTTGCAAATAAGGGGCAAGGCTTGGATGAGAGTAGGTGTAACGAAGGCAGAGTCAAGAGACCAAAACTTGTAGCATCACTGGCAGTTCTGACTGTGTATGTACCACATGGAGTTGCATATGGCTGGATATCTTCTCCACAGTGAGGGACTAAAAGAGTTTTATCCCATTGAAAGTATCCCTATGCTAATCAGGAAATAGTTTGACTATCTATAGACCAAGTAGCACGCAGATATCTGTGCTTTGACAAGAGTTCTGTCCACTAACATTAATAAGTTTGAAGCTAGCACTCACAGTCTATGATTTTTAAATATGGAATTTTATTGTTTTTCATACAACTTCAAAATTACAGTCAGATTCAGGGATAGGCCCTCCCTTTATACATTTGACTCCAATGCCCAAAATACTGAAGAGGATCTGACAGTATAAGCAAAACTATAAATATAAAAAAATATCCAAGTTGGCATGTTAAGATAAGCATGCATCTGAAAGAAAAAAGTTTCAAAAATAAAAAAAAAGCTTTCCTCTCATTACAGGTGGATATTGAAGTGGATTTAATAAGGTTTTCCTTTGAAAAACTTCCAAACTGAAGAGTGGCTTAAAACCTATTTAAAATGGATTAATAAAAACTCAGTGCTTTTTTAAACACTATTACTGATCTCCAGCTCCATTTTCTGTTTTCAACTGTTTTGATGCAGGTTCTTCTTTTTCAGTCTCTTCTAGTGGTCTTTTCTTGGGACTTGCTGGCCCTGTAAGAGTTAATATAGGCAGACACTTATGGGACTAGTGAAGTTTGATATTACTTTCAAGACTATTCCTATCCAGCTCAAGACATACAATCTTTCAGCCTGCTACATATGAATAGGTTGCCTTGAAATTAGTACTTCACATTTTGCCTATGGAACAATTCCAGGTGATCCACAGCTACTATGTAACAATGATTAATCATCCATTCGTGACTTGTTTCCAGAGGCTTTGGACCACATACTGGGGAGGGGAGGGGAAAAGGGAGAGAGAGGAGATTAACTAAACAGGAGCACCCAGAACTTTTCCAGTCTGAAAAATAGTAACAGTATTGGTCATTTAGAGAGACAAGGTAGATGAGGTAATATCTTTTATTGGATCAATACAAGTTGATCCACCTCATCTCTCTAGTATCCTGGGACCAGCATATCTACCACACCACTTCAAACAATGATGGAAGATACCATGTTTTTCCTTTAGTCACATACCAAATCTCAACAATGATGGAAGACAGCCCACAACATGGAAGAGATAAAAACCACTACTCCTGGCCATGGCTAACAGATAAAGATGATCTACCATACTGAGGAATAAAGGCATTCATTTACTTGGAAAAATATGAATGATTAATTTGCTGCAACAGCTGTGTAGAACTAAGCAAATGTAGGATAAGGACAGTATCTCTTCAGCGCAAGCTACTTTGTATTGCCCTGTAAATGTTCAATTCTGCAAAGGAATAGGTCTGTTTCTGTTCCAGTTCAGTCCTTCATTTGACAGACCTCCACAAGACATCGCTTAAGTGTCCCTGTGAACATGACTACATTTGAATGATCAGGAAAACTGCTCTGGGAGGGAACAAAAACATAATAGGATATGATAAACCATATTGTGCAAATCTCAAATTTCTTGAGCAGTTTCTAGAAAATATAAGAGAAGACTGAACAAAGAGTTTTCTTGTATACACAGACATTGATTCAAATGGTTGCTTCCCAGCAGCTCATGAACTCCCTCTCATGCACAAAATAGCTTACCTGTTTTAGTGTTCTCTTCATCCTCTTCATCCTCACTCTCAAATTTTGTTTTCTTGCCCTGGAACTGTACTTTCCCTTTGTTCTGTGAGCCCTGGGGTACTTTGCCACCTCTTCCTTTACCTTTAAATTTGCGACCTGTTAAGATGTACAAGATAGTTCAGGGCCTAAGAACCATGTGTCATTTACTAATCTAAAATCAGACAACTCTGTGCATGCACCATCTGACAAGTTCACTTTAATATAATAGAACTTCCATGAAAGTTATCCAAGTGGTATTCAAGTCAGCCAGGGAGAAAGTCACCTTTTGCTTTCCATTTATTTAATGATTCTTGCTGACCCTCCATGATCTTTTTCAATGCTTCTTTCTCAGCATCTCCTTCCAGCACTTCCCATATGACATCTTTGTTGCGCAACTGTAAGTTTCCATTATTTGTTTCTTTGGCTTTATCCAGTGCTTCTTTTGCATTATCCTTAAATAGGATAATCCCCTAAAGACAGAAACAAGCACCCTTTGCATTATGGAGTCTTGCCAATGCAAAAGCATTAATATGACTGTAGCTGGAGTGTCAGGTACCCCCAGGTCTCCTGCCAGACTCAGATGCTGCAATTTGCAACTCATTTAGAATAAATTTCTATCCCATATGGTTTTGAAGATAACCTACATATTAACAGGTTTAGTGCTTCATCATTTTCAGACTTGAGTATTAACTGACCAACAATTCATGACAGTTTACCATTTAAGCCTAAAAATACCAGCTCCCAGATTTTAAAAGCCCTTAGATAACTGCATGTTCACTTCATGTGGACAATGACATGTTGAGCTATGCACATAGATGGTTGAATAAGAAAAAAGTCAAGGTTTGCTCTGCATAATTCTCTCTACTCTCCCAGCAACTGGTGCATTTAATACTGGTTTGTTTGAGATCTTTAGACTAGCCCAGGGGTTCTCAAACTGAGGGTCACGACCCCTCAGGGGGTCACGAGGTTATTACATGAGGGTCGAGAGCTGGCAGCCTCCACCCCAAACCCAACTTCATTCCAGCATTTATAATGGTGGTAAGTGTATTAAAAAGAGGTTTTAATTTATAATGGGGGGGTGGAAGTGTTGCACTCAGAGGCTTGCTGTGTGAAGGGGTCACCAGTAGAAAAGTCTGAGATTCATGGGTCTAGCATTTATGTTTTATGCAAACTCCTGTATCAGTGTGCACTCCTCTACGGCTCTAGGTTAGCATGTCCTTACTTTAACCATAGTCTAAGCATAACTCTGCAGTAGGAGAGTCACATTAATGCTTTTTAGCTTCTAGTCAGACCCGCTGTCTAACAGTAGTTACTGTAGAAAACTGAAGAAATAAACTAATTGATCTCTTCAGCACGATCATATTCTGCATTCCATAAGTCCTCAATGGAAGGCGTAGTAAATACCATTGCTAAGTTAACCATCAGACACTTGAAGCAGCATTCAAATACCAAACAAATTTCACATAAGACATCTCATCCGAGAGCCTTCTGACCTCCTTTGCTCCTCTGACAAAGTCTATCCATTTAATTTCTCCATGGTCAGAGAAAACTGCATGAAGATCTTCTCTGCAAGTCTGATCTTCTAGGTCACCAGAGAATTTCAGCAAGCATCCTGTCTTTTCATCCAGTGATTTCTACATACAAGAGAACTTTTTGTTAAAATATAAGGCAGCTAGAATTTGAGGTTTTCACTGAGCTATATTAAGGAGATAATTGCTGCAATCTTTTGAATACTAAGAAGAGATCAAGTGATCTAGCAATACAGTTGATCCATTAGGCCAAATATTTCATACTTTTACACAAAAGCACCTCCAAGCACAAAAGAGTTTCTAGAAGTCTTATATGGCTTTGCTTTTTTCAGCCTTTTCCAGACTCACTGTCACGAAGTTTTGTAATCCCCTTTTCCTCTCTCCCGCCATAGGATATTCACAACCCTTGATACCCATGTGCCACTAGCCCTGGAGGCTGCAACCCCAGTTTGTGAAGCTATGCACATAGATTTTCAGTACAACTAGAAGTGCTCATCCCTGCCATTCCCCCTCCTCCCCCCAATCTTGTTAACTCATATATGGATTATTGCCCTGGCATACTTCCCAGCCATTCAGTGCTAACTGTGGAATCATGTACAGTGACATTTGTTCTATACAGTAGAAAAAAACCTTAACTTTTAATAAACTGAAAAAATTAGGCCAGAAAAAAGATGATGTGCTTCTGGGTGGGAGGTCAGATTTGATTATGGAGGCAAAATGATACTCCAAGCTGAACATTCACATTTTGGGTAATGTTTGGCACCCTCCTATATCTATGTTAGAACACATAGTTACTATAAAAAATACAGGGCAGAAGTAGGTTTAGTACTTCTCAGGTATAGGAAAGCATACAGTATCAAAACAGACTTGACAATTACTAAAGTAGATTCATTGTAACCTTGTTTATTCTACCTTTCCAGACCATTCAAGAGCTACATACCATTTCAGCATCTTCTGCTTGCTTCTGTTTTTCTTCTCTCTCTCTGTAAAAGTTCAGATCACAGTTGGTTAGAATATAATTAACTAAATACAGCAAGGTGCTTCATTTATTAAACAAGAGCCTAGCTTACTGTTTTGCCTTTGCTTTAGCTTCTACTTTGTTTTGTTTCCTCTCTTCATTCTTCTTTGTGAAGTACTCCTCCCTTCAATAGAGGTATAAATTAAGTAAATGCAGCCTATAAAAAAGCTTTTAATTTTATTGAGAGAGAAGACAGTAGTCAAAGAAACTTCTAGCCTTAGAACATCTTTATAATTAGAGACTGTTCCAGAGGAACAGCGAAGCCTGCACAATCAAACAGTATTTGACCTGTATGGCAATACAGGTATCTGTTCAAACATAAGTGAAGTTGACTTACTTGAAAAGCACAATCAGGTCCGTGTCTTTATACTTTTGGTTTGGTATTTCTGTGAACTTCTTAGCAGATTCAACATTATCAAATACTGCAAAAATGGATCCCTATTGAATAATTGGGGAATATTAAGAATTAACCAGATTAATGGAATGTTCTTTAGTAGCCTGTTTTTCATAGCTAGCAAAGCATCAGTTATTGTGATACACAATTACCTTGAATGTTTTACTCAATGTTCTCCTCATTTGAATGTTTTCTACTGAGCCTTTACCTTCTAGCCATTCTTTGATATCATCAAGTGTTGCATCTGTTGGAAAGCCTTTCTGCAAAGTAATATTGAACTTCCAATAATTACATGAAACACAAGCTATGACATTCCCATTAAAGAAAGTATCATTACAAACTGGTATGATGACTGAAAAGTATAAATCAGTTACTTAATACTTATGCTACACTTGCTTTATATTAAAAAAAAACTAAGCAATAGAATCAGAATTTCATTTGCGTTAAAGCCTTTTAAGTAATAAACTGAATGTAATGTAGTACAGTGTGAAAGCTTACAATATATACAGATCTGTTTTTAATCGCATTTTTATACTGGTCATTCACTTCAGGGAGAGGTTTGCTTGGAGATCTTCTGATTTTAGTTTTGTCCTCACTTATTTCCATAAGTCCAGCTTTAGATTTTCTCAGTGCTTCTACTATAACATTGAAGTCTTTTGAGAGACTGCTTAACCTATGGAGAAAAAACACAGTATAACAAACAGATCTACATACTCCATCCCCAGCATTACTCAGTTAGGATTTGAGTTGTACACACAGTAACTCCTCGCTTAACATAGTTATGTTCCTGAAAAATGCAACTTTAAGTGAAACGATATTAAGCGAATCCAATTTCTCCATAAGAATTAATGTAAATAGTGGGGTTAGGTTCCAAGGAAATTTTTTCACCAGACAAAAAACTATATTTTATTATATATAATGCATGCACACACACCATATTCATTTTAAACAAATAATTTAATACTGTACACTGCGATGATGATTGTGAAGTTTGGTTGAGGTGGTGAAGTTAGAGGGTAGAATTAGGGTGAACAGATGTACCGATTTTATAGGGACAGTCACGATATTTGGAGCTTTTTCTTATATAGGCTCCTATTACCCCTCCCCCACCTCCTGTCCCGATTTTTCACACTTGCTATCTGGTCACCCTGGGTGGAATATTCCCCAGGGAATGCCTTACTGCTAAATGATGAACTAGCTTTTGGCTGAGCCCTCAAGGGTTAACATGTTAATGTAGCCTCACTCTACAAGGCAGCAGGAATGGAGGGAAGGGAGACAGCATGGCAAGCAGAGACAGACACACACCTCTGTGTGGGAGAGAGAAGCGCATTGCCCCTTTAAGTATGCTGACTCCACTCTTAAGTACATTGTCTTTTTAAGTTGATCAGGAAGTTGAGACAGCAGCTGCCACCCCAAAGTCTCTCTGTGTCCCCACTCTGCTCTATATGGAGAAGGGGTAAGCAGGGTGCAAGACCAGGTGAACACACTGACATTAGCCCCTCCCCACCACACCCGCCGCACAGGAAGCTCCCTCCCAGGAGCAGCTCCAAGGCAGAGAACAGGAGCAGCAGTGTGGGGAGGGACAGCTGAACTGCCAATTGATAGCCTGCTGGGCACCTGCTGCACAGGGAACTTAGGGAAGCAGGAACCTAATGGGGTGGGGGATGTCAGTCCACCCTGGTTCCAACACCCCACCAGCCAGCTGCAAGGGGCAGTGAACAAAGCAGGAGGCTGCCAAAAGACTTTATAAGGGAGCATTGGACAACTTTAAATGAGCATGTTCTCTAATTGATCAGCAACGTAACAACAAAACAGTGTTAACCAGGATGACTTTAAGTGAAGCATTACTATACAGACTGAGGACATAGGGCCCCGAATTCAGACAGTATGGTTATTTGAAAGGCACCCAGTCACCAAAGGTTATTTACACTTCACTTTACCTGTTGAATTTGATCATTATTTCTAAAGGCACCCAGCCATCATCCAGTTTGACCTGCTCCTTTAGGAACTTGTCTCTTGGTAGATTGTGATCACCAAAATAGTACTGCAAAAATAAAGACAGATTTGTCCTAGACTGTTGAACCATAAGAGAATTTGATGGAGACTAGATGCAATAATGAACTAGCCAATGGAAGTTTGGCATGCCCCTTTACACCAGTATCACAGGAGCTACCTTTAACTCAATTATGCAGATATCCAACTTCAGAATTTCTAAATTCCCCTTTTAACTGGAATTCTTCAAATCTAACTGCAGGTAGCTAATCATCTAAAGAGTGATCTTGTCTAGTGGGACAGTTGTAAAAAGTTGCAGACACAAAGAGTCTATGGCCTTGGCTGAGCAAATGCATGGAGACTTTTGTTCTGATGGCATTTAGATATCAACCTGATCAAATTAGTTTGATTAGTATTCAAAATTGGTATCCTAATGGCTTTACATTTTTTTTTTTTAAACTAAAAAGAAAGATAGCATTTGTCCCAGTAGGATACCATCTATATGGGCCTCTCATAGCCCATTCAGGAAGCTTCTAACTAGCTTTTATTTTGGAGGTTCTATTTTGCCAGTTTTAGTACCATTCCCATTTCAGTTGGGCCCACTTCAACAATCCACAGAATGTTATTGTTCTTAAAGGATTTGCCTGGCCTACTTTGAATTAGCCAGCAGAGTTGTTTGTAAGGAGTCTCTTGCTATGAGTCATAATCCAAATGTCAAACATTTTATGCTGCAAGAGTCAACATGGAAATATTTTATTTATCACTCTATACCAGCATCAGTTCCATTGTGCATATTTTAAACAATCAGTTGAGTTATACTTCTATGTGAATTTAACCTACTATTGTTACGTTAACACTGGTGGGGTTTTTTGTTTAAGTTATGGCAGTTCTCCCCCCATCCCAGTATTTACTCTGAATTTCACAGCACTTCCAGCATTACTAATACCCGGATGGATTAAGAAAGCACTACTAATGTATTATGTCTCCTACTTTCAAACTTAGTTTTTAGACCTTTGCATCTTGAGATGAGGAGGTATAAAGACAGTTGATGCCTTATGTCCAAGTCGTCTTTAGTCAGTAATTCAAATGTATTTTTCCAATAAAAAACAGGGTTGCAGAGTAGTATAGGACAGTAGTTCTCAACCAAGGGTATATGTATTCCTGTGGGTACACAGAGGTCTTCCAAGAGGTACATCAACTGATCTAGATATTTGCCTAGTTTTACATCAGGCTACAGAAAAAGCACTAAACAAGCCAGTACCAACTAAAATTTCATACACTGACTTGTTGTAAGTAGTTTTCAAATGAGGTGAAGTGGGGGTATGCAAGACAAATCAAACTCCTGAAACGGGTACAGTAGTCTGGAAAGACAGAGCCACTGGTATATGATATCATCACAGCAGTTAAAAACCAAGACACTGAGGAACTTAAATGTAATAAGTATGAAATTGCCATCTTCACAACCTTGCTCAGATTGTAACATATTAAGTACCTTTCTCTGTTTGCATGCATAGTTGCAATAATAGAAATTAATATTTTAGTTTAACAGTCTATAAACTTGCCAGTTTGTAAGGTGACTAGTATTTAAGGTGTTAGTAAATTCACAGAATGAACACTGTCATGGAACCATGGACAAGCATTTCTAGAACTGGTTTTGAAGACTAACATTTAAATACTAGGTTTAGTATTTTTGTTTAGAATACCTAAACCGATTAACAATTTAGCTAACGAAAGAAATTGATTTAGCATCCAGTATTAAAACAAACATACCTCAATTTGCTGACAGATTTTGTTTTCCAGGTTAGACATATTTTCACCCTCTCCATTTTCAGCCATTTTGGCTACCTGTATTCACAAACCAGAGTTTGGTATTACTTAGTATTGTTCCATCACCATAAATTTTGCAAGTCTAGAAACTTTTTAAATGAACTCCCTAATTTTGGGCAACAGCCATTTAGAGAAACCATTTCGCTAAATGAGAATGAGGTAATGAGATTACCATTTAGAGAAATGGTTACACACAGGCTTGGATACTCTGGAGACCTGTGGCCTCAGTACCCAGGGAGAGACAATTATCGTACCATCTCTAAAATAGTGGCACCAACAAACTTTCTGTACTGAGCACAACAAAACTCTCATTTAGGGAATGCTCTGCACAACCATTGGTACTGACAACACACCACAGACACTCCTCTGTGGTACCAAATGAACCCATGGTACTGCACAAGCTCTGGTATCTTGGAGACCTGATGACTGGGGAAGAACTGCAATCCCTATTACTTGGTACCAGGACCCTGGTATCAAGCATATCCTGGTACCCAGAATCGCTCTTGGCATCAGGCTGTATACTGCCAATACCCCAGTCAGCGGAACCCTTACCCACTAATGAATCAGACACTGGCCAGGAGGAATCATTCCTTGTCCCCTCATTGTGGCCCACTATCACACTACAAGGGTCCTCTCCCAATTCCATCACACCAACCTACAATCGAGGTATGGCCTCCCTGAGGTAAGCCCACTGCCCATGCCCACCTTCCTCTTCTCTCCCACAAGGCCATACTGTAACTCTTTGGCTATGTACACACATCATGACTGTCTCCAGTGTCTCTCAGAGAGAGTCCACCAGATGGTTTGCTACAGCCTGGCTGTCCAGAGCACCTGAGCTAGGGCAGGAGAAAGCTTTTTCAGACAGGACAAAAAACCCAAAGAGGGAGCTACCCCTCCAGCAAAGACATTGATTTTCAGCCCTGAACCTACAGGGTGCCTACGTCCATATCTCAATACAATATAATCATCGTACAGGACATTTCCTACCGCTTACCTTTGGGGCAGGATCATTATCAGTACAGACTGCTCCACACAGGGTATTCTCCAAGGTTCTCTTCATTGTAGTGGCATACTAACCCCGGTACAGTGACTGGACTTTATCAGCACTGACCTTGTGCAGTACGAGCTACCCACATTCACCACCCTGTGGCACTTCTCCCTAGTATGCTGGAGAGCTCAACTACACAACAACAAGGTTCAGAACAAATGGCCGTCCACAGACATGAACTTCCATATCACTCTTTTGGGGCTAACGGCTGTCAGGAGTGCCTGTGCGCACACTCTGCCTTTAATCAAAAACAACACACAAAGGTCATGATGGATTTAATGTGACCTGCATGTTTTGTATAAACCACCAAGGAGCTGCCAGATCTCCCTCCCTTTACAAGACAGCACTCAGACTTTGGAACTGATGCACTCATCGCAACATGCTCATCTCAGCTCTCTTATCTACCAGGGATACAGAACGTGACAACCAACAGTCTCAACAGGAATTTTCTCACAACTAGGAGTGTGTACTGAATTCAGAGGTGTTTCAAGATGTATCTGTCCTTTGGGGAACTCTGTCTATGGATCCTTTCGCTAATTAATGGAACGAGAAAGGTCCTTGGTTACTGCTCCAGGGCCAGCCTGTGGAAACATTCACTGGCAGTTGCCCTTATCTTCCCATGGGACAGGGCCCACTTGTATGTTTTTTCCCAGTTTCCTACTCTATCCAAGATTCTGTTGAAAATTCAACAAGACAAAGCGAGAGTTATTCCAATTGCCCCTCGACCATGACAAGTCTGGCTCCCTTACCTGACGCAGATGGAAAATTAGTTAAATTGGAGAAGATGGGTATTAATATAAGAATTGAAAGGTAGATAAAGAACTGATTAAAGGGGAGACGACAATGCTTCATGCTGACAGGTGAACTGTCAGACTGGAGGGAGATTACTAGTGGAGTTCCTCAAGGATCAGTCTTGGGACCAATTTTATTGAACATTTTCATTAATAACCTTGGCACAAAAAGTGAGAATGTGCTAATAAAATGTACAGATGATAAAAAGCTGAGATTCGTTGCCAATACAGAAAACCAAAATAGCCTAGATTTGGATGACCTTGAAACTGGACTTAATAGAAATGAGATTAAATTTAATAATGCAAAGTCATGCACTCTGTGACTAATAAACATTTTTGCTGTAAGCTGCGAATATAATGGTTGAAAGCAAAAGAGAAGAAAACCTTGGTATATTGGTCATTATAGTATTCTGAGCCACCAAACATGCTGTGAAAAAGGCTAATGCAGACCTCGGATGCCTCAGGCAAGATATATCCAGTAGAGATAGGAAGTGTTACTACCATTATACAAGGCACTGGTGAGACTATCTGGAATACTGTGTGCAATTCTGGTCTCCCATGTTTAAGAAATGTGAATTCAAACTGGAACAGGTGAAGAGAAGGACTACTAGGCTGATCAGATGAATGGAGAACCTACCTTATGAGAAGAGACTTAAGGAGCTCAGCTTGTTACACTTAAAACAAAGGATGAGGGAAGATCCGATTGCTCTCTATAAATAAATCAGAGATAAATACCAGGGAGGGAGAGGAGTTATTTAAGTTAAGGGCCAGTGCTGGCACAAGAACAATTGGATAGAAACTGGCCATCAACAAGGTTAGGCTTGATAGTAGATGAAGGTTTCGAACCATCAGAGGAATGAAATTCAGAAACAAGTTCCCAATGGGAGTAGCAGGGCAAAACAACTAACTCACTAAGACTGAGCTTGAGAAATTTATGGAGGGGATATGATGAGATTACTTACAACAACATACAACCTCTCTGTAATTGCTATTAGCAAATATCCCCACAAGATGGAGATGGGATACTAGATAGGGAGGGCTCTGAGTTAATACAAAGAATTATTTCCCAGGTGTCTGACTGGTTAGTTTCATCCACATGCTTAGGGTCTAACTCAGCGGTTCTCAAACTTCCTGAGACCGCGACCCTCTTTTCTTCTCCGGCGGCGCGGTGCGACCCTTGTATGTCCACCAAAATGCCACCGAATTGATTACTTCCGCATTCAGCATCTATTTTCAGCAGACATGCCAAGTGCTCCCGAAATACCTCGGTATGTCCACCAAGAAGCCACCGAATGTGGAAGTAATCAATTCAGCGGCTTCTCAGCAGCCACAGGGACTCACGACCCCTCGGGAGGCACCTGGCAACCCCTCGAGGGGTCATGACCCCCACTTTGAGAACCGCTGGTCTAACTAATCCCTGTATTTGGCAGCCAGAAGGAATTTTCCCCCAGGTCAGACTGCCAGAGGCTTGGGGTGAGGGGAGGTGCCTTCCTCTGCAATTTGAGCAACAGGTCACTTGCTGATTTGAACTGGAGTAAATGATGGTTTCTCTATAGCCCAAAATCTTTAACCAAAGATTTAAGGACTTCAGTAACTCAGAAGTTACGGCCTTACTGCAGGAGTGAGTGGGTGAGGTTCTGCAGCCTCCAACGCACAGAAGGTCAACCTAAATGATTCTGATGGTCCTATCTGGCCTTAAAGTCTCTGAGAATCTGTAAGGGGAGCATATTAATGAGTGTGTTATTTGCATGTTAAGACATCACACAAAGTAGTCAGAGTTAAGGTTACATTGTGGAGATGGCACAAGAAGAAGAAAGAGTTAAGTTAGGCCTTTTCAGAATGTGAAGAGTGGCTGAGGTAGCATTGGGCAACCTTACCCAGTCATGTTACTCCTTAACAGTGTTGTTTAATTTCCATGTTTTTGTTTTGTTTTGTTTTTTAAAAAAATTCTCTGTGTACCACAGCCCAATCCTCTCCCTCTGCTGTCTCTAGCTCCTCAGCTACGATTTCCCTGGCCACAGAATGCACTGGCTGCATGCTACTCCTTTCACAGGAGTAACTAATATAATACTCCATTATGTTAGTTAAAACATGCTGATCTCAAAATTTTCAATTCCATTAGGGATCTCTGGAGAATAAACAGGTGTAACTATGCCAGCATATCCCTTTAGCACAGATGCCTCTACACCAAAGGAAGGGATCTTTTCCATCACTGTGGAAACATCACCTCCCTGAATGATGGTTGATGCATTGACTGAAGCATTCTTCCATCGATACGGCAGTGTCTACACTGAGGATTAAGTCGGCATAACTATGCCATGACCAATGTAGTTATCCTGACTTAAGAAGCCTTTATTAATCCTTCCATTTACTCTACTCCATATTATTTCGTTCAACTACACTTTTTAAATTTTGAGTAGACAACCTTGTTGTGTGAGGATAGCTTGTTTTACCGCCGTCAAAAATTAGGTGATGTTCCTTGACTACCTTTCCAGTTTGCACTTGAAAATGGTGCATGAGCAACAAGTTCACAATAAGCCCTCAAACAGAATTTAATATGCAGACATGATGTGCACTTTTGAACAAATTCTGATTAGAAACCAGGATGGGGCCTTTTATCTGGGCAAGATGCCCGTGGTTTTGTACTAAAACAATTCTGATAGCAGACATAATCCTGTCATGTCAATAAATGGTTCAGGCAGATCAGAGAAGAAAATCCTATGGTCAGCCATGACAGCATAAAACTACATGATAGCGGACTGGAGTTAGTAAGGGCTGGTCTTCTCTTACATTTTACCAGGATAAGTGTGCCTTGTACCGTACAGTTTATTTCAGTTCCCAAACCAGTATAATCACTTTTATACCAGAATACCTGTGTCCATTCTAGAAAGGGGCCAGCGGCTGCTGCTTTAAGATATTGATATAGTTCAAGTAGCAAAGCTTTCTGGTTTCAACAAACCCTGATTTAGATTATCCGAGATGTTAGAGATTTTTTTGTTGTCCACTCATCCCTTCCTAGCAGGTTCACATCTCACAGGCTATACTGTATACCGGGGTTGGCAACCTTTCAGCAGTGGGGTGCCAAGTCTTCATTTATTCACTCTAATTTAAGATTTCAATGCCAATAAATACATTTTGTTGTTTTTAGGAGGTCTCTTTCTATAAATCTATAATGTATAACTAAACTATTGTTGTATGTAAAGTAAATAAGGTTTTAAAAATGTTTAAGAAGCTTCATTTAAAATTAAATTAATATACAGCACTCCCCAGACTTGTGGCCAGGACCTGGGCAGTGTGAGTGCCACTAAAAATCAGCTTACGTGCCACCTTTGGCACACATGCCATAGGTTGCCTATTCCTGTTTGTACACTATAGCTAATGTGATTGGTTACAACCAATGCACTTAGGTCTCATCCACACTACTAATGAAGCTGTTGGCATGGATTCAACTAACAGTTTCCCTCCCCAGAGCAGACTAGCCCAACCATATTGAAACATTTCTACTAACCAGCCAGTGGCTAGACAAAGGCCTAATTTTACTCTGTAAAACTGAGTCAACACATACCATAGTTAGAGTGCTAGCATTAACAACTTTCTAAAATGACTCAGGTTAATACATTTACTCCCAAAGCATACAGGACATGAGACTTAGATCCAGCAGCATTATTAATCACAGAAAGATAACAGTGTGCCATTTGAAACACTGACATCAGGGAAATAAATGAAGAGTCAAAATGGGCAACATCTGTGACAGCTGTTTGCATTATAACCACTGATACAGACATATTAACCTTGGTACTTAGTTTTCTCTTATCAACACTACAAGGGCAATCGTGTTAAAGTACATGTGAACCAGTGCTCCTTAAAGCTTCCTACCCTCGCTACGATCAGTACAGCCCGCCTAGAGGGAATATGGCAGGAGCACTGGTGCAGAAGTTAGCAGCAGGCGTTGCGGTGTCAGCCACCATGTGGCTCAGACCTAAACCCATCCTGACCAACGTTCAACAACACAGTTAAAGGTCTCCCGTGGCCAGGTGACCGGTCTACTAACACCAGGCAGGCCTCCCCCAACACAGCTCTCGGGGCCAGGCTAACACCTGCTTCTCCAAGATGCTCCTCCCGGAACCCAGCAGCCCCAGCGCTTTCGCCGGGCGCGCGCCGTCATTGGCCCCGCACCAGCTCAGCGCGGAGCTGGTGACGCTCCCGCTGGTGATTTCACAGCCGGGACTGACCCCCCGCTAGTGCCGCTCGGCCGCAAGGCGGGTTAGACGCGGTTACGTCTCCAGCGCAGCCCGGGCCCGCGGAGCTGTTTTACGAACCGCGGACCAGGCCCCGCTAGCCCCGCGAGGCGGCCCTGGCCCGGGCTCGGGCAGACGCCGGCGCACGGAGCCGCATAGGCCGGAGACCGAAAGCTCAGAGCCGCGGGGACCCGCCAGACCCCCGCGCGTAGCCGCCACCGGCGGAGGAGCGACCCCGGCTACCTCCCGCGGCGTCTCCGCACGTGGGGCTGGTAGCGGCCCGGGCCGGGGGAGACTCTGGGCTATGCCCGGCGCGGCGCGGCGCGGCGAGCCGAGCCGCCCCGGCGGGAAATGGGGGGGAGGCAGCTCCAGGCCCCCGTCGCGCGGCTCTGCCACCAACCTGCCGCGGCTCCCGGCGAGGGCAGCACCGCGCGCGCTCGATCCTCTAGTGACGGCGCCGCTCCGCAGGCCCCGCCCTCCGCCTTTAAAAGCTGCGCTGAACGCTCGACGCCCGCCCGGGCATCCCCAGCATCCCCCGCGAGCGTGCGGCTCCCTGGCCCCGCCTCACGTGCCGCTCCAGGGGCGGGAAGCGGGCGCGGCGTCCCGGCGGGCTGCTGCCGAGCCGCGCGGCTGTGGAGTCAGCTAGCGAGGCTGGTTCCAGGCGCCCGGGCCCGGAGCCAGCGACTGCCGGCTGGTACTTGAGTTTGCTGCGCCCCCGCTAGGGAAGCTGGTGCTGGGGCCAGCCCCGCCGTCACTCCGCTCCGTCCCGTACACAGTCCCTCGGCGGAGTGGAGCAGAACCTCCCGCCCTCGGCACAGGCTGCACAGCCCTGCCCGACCTAGCCTCAGGGAGGGGCGTGCGCGAACCCTGCCTCAGCCTCGTCCTAACCGTGACTAGTAGGGCCGGGGTCCCTGGTGTAGACGTGCCGCGACTTACTACAGCCCACGCGCCCACTCGAGCTGCCCTGCCCAGGGCGAGTCGATGTGAAAACGCCAATGGCCCGTTTACACGAGGGTTGAGCTGAATCGGTGTTAGCAATCGTGAGAAATCTTTGCAGAGCTTCCCTTCTCTGCCCAAGCCCAAAACATGTTGTGTGAGGATGATACAGATGAAATGGCCCACCTGGCCCCCTTCCGTGATTGCAAGGCCTGTGAGAGGTGTTTGGGGGACAAGGGTTTGGTTTGAGAAACCCAATAAGTATGTGAAGGAAATAAATCTCAGGCCAAGTACTAACCCCTTCTGCCATTCTCAGAACTTTTTTTGTTGGTTGGCTCTTTGCCCTCTGGGACCCCAAGTCCAACTGATCTTTCATTTAGGCTTATGACTCAGGAGTTGCCTGCAAATCTATTTACAGTATTTTCCTGCAGTAAGTCTCATGCCTCATTTGTAAGTGCTGCAACGTGGGGAGTTTCTGCCATATTGCTGATTCATATGAGCAGCATAAAAAGCTGCAAATGGCCAAGCACTTCTGCCTGGCACTTTAAATTGTGCATGTGATTTTTACAGTAAACAGTGCCTGGTATAATGAGACTCCACTCTGCAATTCAGTAAGAGCCACACCACACCTCTAACATTCAGAAATTTTATTTCAGTTTTCCTAGAATCCTTAGATGCATGTAGGTTTAGTCAACTACACTTAAATTTTTGCAGGTAGTAAGATTTTAATACACTCTTTTGCTAGGAACTCAGCCACAAGATTGCTAGCTCTAAGCAGCCTGTTGAAATTGGTTTCTTTTAAATTAAGGGTGAGTCTAAAAATCTTTACTTCAATTAAGAGCAAAAAGTTAAAAGAAAATACTACAAAGGGACTTGCTTTTGTTTGTCGTTATGGGAAAATTAACACCAGTTACGTACCCAGCAAAAGAGGACAGTTAGATATTTAGTTCCTTTTATTCAATACTCAAGTACCTGCCAAAAAAAGTACCCAAGTATTTAAAAAAATAACATGTGATAGACATTCCTGTTAAATGTGTATATTCAGATTTTGCTCAGTCATTATAAATGCCATTTTATAGATGATGTAATGATTATCACTCTGTAATATGGTACCACCTGTTAGAAGAGCTGATTACTTTATTCCTGTGTAAAGTATCTAAACAAAAGCAAGTTGTTGTAATGATTATTTTGTTTCTGATACTAATCCTTGTCAGCTAAGTAAGCTTGTTAAAACTTCTTAAATAAATAGTTTAAAGCAGCCCAGCTGTGTTTTTTTCTTAAATACGTTGTGGAGGGGACCTCGTTCAGTGTATTAAATACTTCCTTCAGGTCTTGTATAGTTCTGACCATGAGAGTCTTATTTCCTTACTCATATGTATAATGTGTCTGATGTGAGATTCTTCTTCAACCTCAATATGTGAGATGCATGTATGAACAGTAACAAAGTTTAGATGTATTACATTGTTAATCCTTTTGTAAATGTTTTTGTTTAAAAGTGGTATTAATACTTCAGTGGATTCAAATGCATCCTGCTTTTATTTTGTTAATAGTAACTCTTAACTTTTTGCTCAGAGTTGTTCTGTATATATTTGCAATTAAACTGCATTAGCCAAGCTAATTGTAAAACAGCTCAGATAATTAGTTTGAAGGTCATTTCCTTGACAGAGAGGATAGTGCTTTATTTTTTAATTGATGGGTACTCTAGTCAAGAAAAGGCAAAGGAGTTTTGCCTGTTGTCCATGTAAGGTCCCAGGTACTAAGACTAGTGGGAGTAAAATTGGGTAGCTGGATTCTAGAGTAGGGTTATATCTACAGTCAGTCAGATTTAAAGAAAACAAACAAACAAAAAAAACCCAAAACATCACCAGCCTATAGCGCCAGGGCAGCTGGCTCAGGCTCAGGGGGTCTAAAAACTGTGATGTAGACCAGGGGTTCTCAGCCTCTTTCTCCTCAGCCTCCTCCAATATGCTATTCAAAGAAGACACATACTATCCATGCCACAACTGTTTTTATGCATATCCAGTAGATTAAAAGCCAAGGACAGCATTTGAGTAGCTTACAGGGCATTTGCCTGGGGCCCTAGGTGACCCCCTGAAGCTAAGTTGCTCAGGTTTCAGACCCACACGGTGGGGCTCAGGCTTCAGCAGAACCACTGCTGTACATTTGGGCTCTAGCTGGAGACTAGGCTCTGAAACCCTCCCCCATCACACACTCTCAGAGCTAACGGGAACATCTACATTGTAATTTTATATCTCCACAGCCCAAATTCTGTGAGCATGAGGCAGCTGTCAGCCCAGAGGCTTGTCTACTCTCACAGCAGTGCAATGGAGCTATAGCACTTACTGAAGATGCCACCTACACTAACAGGAAAGCTTCTCCCACTAATGTAGGTACTCCACCTCCCTGAGAGGTGGTAGCTATGTTAACAGCAAAAACTCACCCATCAACTTAGCATGATCTACCCTGGGAGTTAGGTCAGTATAACTCACTCCAGTATGGATTTTCCACACCCCTGAGCAACATAGATATACTGATGTACGTAACTAGCATAGAGCAAGTCTGGGTCTTTTATTGCAGTGTAGTAGCAAACTGAACTGGGTATGACAAAAGGTGTTGGACAGCTCTCCCAGCCATATCCTGCCACTTAATGAGGTCCTGCTCTCATGGAGATCACAATTAAAAGCCCAATATGTAAAACATGGGAGATAGTTGGCCCATTCTTTGTTGTGGGATGGGGCCTCAGGTGGAGAACTATGTCCAATTCTTGGGGTCACTCATTTGGACTCTCTATTTGTCCTCATCTTTCCTGAGGAGAACAACAAACATGATGAAAAGCTAAACTACTACAAGACAAGCCCAACAAAGAAAGTAACAGAATGCCACTAGCCATCACATACATCCCCCAACTAAAACATCTCCAGTACACCATCAAGGATCTAAACCTATCCTGAAGGATGATCCCTCACTCTCACAGACCTTGTGAGACAGCCCAGTCCTCGCTTACAGACAGTCCCCACCCCCAAGCCTGAAGTAAATACTCACCAGCAACTACACACCACACAACAAAAACACTAATCCAGGAACCAAACTCTGCAACAAACCCCAGTGCCAATTCTGTCCATATATCTATTCAAGGGACACCATCATAGGACCTAACCAATCAGTTTCAGCATCAGGAGCTCATTCACCTGCACATCTGCCATCATGTGCCAGCAATGCCCCTCAGCCATGTACATTAGCCAGACCAGACAGTCTCTATGCAAAAGAATAAATGGACAAAAATCTGACATCAGGAATTAAAACATTCAAAAACCAGTGAGTAGAACACTTCAATCTCCCTGGTCACTCTATAACAGACTTAAAAGTGGCAACGCTACAAAAAAAGTTTAAAAAACAGATTCCAATGAGAAACTGCAGAACTGGAATTAATTTGCAAACTGGACACCACCAAATTAGGCCTGAATAAAGCTGATTTTCAGTGGCACTCTCACACCAAGGTCCTGGCCACCTGTCTGGGGGAACTCTGCATTTTAATTTAGTTTTAACTGAAGCTTCTTAAATGTTTTAAAAACCTTTATTTACTTTACATACAACAATAGCTCAGTTATATATTATAGACTTGTACAGTGAGACCTTATAAAAACATTAAAAATGTATTACCGGCATGCGAAATCTTAAATTACAGTAAATAAATGAAGACTCAGCACAGCACTTCTGAAAGGTTACCGACCCCTGCTTTAACACATGAAGAGTAAGTCCCATTGACTTTAATGGGATCACTTTATTAAAATTAAGCACATATCTAACCTTGCAGGATCAGGGCATTTTTCCATCTCCAGGATGGTAGTCAACTGAGATATTTTACCGTAACTCCCTATTTTGCCTAACAAGCTTTTTCCCTAGGGCACGGAGGGAGAAGAAAGAAACCTCTCATCCTTAGACTTCTGCAGCTTATCCTGCTCTTGGAAACATAGTCCTTACAGTCAGTGCTAGAAGTCTATTTTAAGCCCTATGAAGTTTTTAAAAATCTATATAAAAGAAGGAGCTGGAAATTCATAGTTCTAGTTATAATAAGATAAAAAGATAATGTATATAATAATAAGATAATGTATCTGTGGGCCGGGAAATCCAAGAGCCATTAAACCACTACAAAAGAAACAAGAATTCACACTAGCCCTTTGATGTGTATGTACAATCAGAAGAAATTTATGTGGTAAAAAATACCTGTTATGTACAAGATTAGAAGGTTGTTTGCACCATTTTTTGTTTGTTTAACAGAAACAAAAATGCAAACATTGTTGACATATTGAAACATTCTCCATGCTAGCAGTTTTCATCTTTAAATACCAGCCACCAGTCCCGCTCAGCCCACATTATTTAGATTGGGGAGGGTTTTTTTGGCCGAGCGCGTATAGTTGAATTTGCGCAAGTTAAATGTGCATATGATGCAACTTCACTGTATCAGATAGTTTAAATGATCTTTTTTGTGCTCAACTCAGACAGCTATCCAGGCAGAAGTTAAAGATCCCAGATCACACTTCTGAAAGGAGTAATGAATAAATCTAGTGTCCTGGTCAGTATTCTAGCTCTAAACTTTTTGCTGAGTTCTTGTGGCTGCTGTATTTGCCTCACTCAGTGCACTACCAGAACCTAAATCAGGGTTTAGTATCTTTGGAGATCCTGGTGTGAAAACAACCATATAAAATATAATTCTATTTTCTAGTCTGTATCAGAGGTGTTTGTACCTCAGAGGGTCCATTAGATTCCCTGCCAGTCTTTTCCACTCTAAAAGACATGTATCATTACCAATTCTGCAGTCAAGGATATAGCATTGTCTGGAGTCAATCAACAATATCCCTGAATCAGCTTGAGAGGAGGTTATTGTGGAGCAATGTGAGGCCCTCTCCCATTGCTTCCTAAGTGCCTTTTCAGTACAGGAATAAAGGAATGATCACGTCTCAAACTTGAATCTTTAGTATCATAGAGCATTAATTATTTCTAAAGCACTAGGGCAAACTTCTTCTATCTATGTTTTGTATGGGGATTTGAAAGTGACCAGCAAAATATCCTATCAAGTCAATCAGCTTGTGACAGTCACTGAACAATAAGTGTTAATAGCCACATTCAAATTATTAAACATTTAATGTGAAAACCAAGTAGTCCACAGAAGTGCAAAGTCTTTTGTTTTTTACTCCTCTTAGCAATGTGACAAAACCTTGGGCATGGTTCCCCCCAGGGGTTAATTAATACAAATTAGTCTTTTTACATTATTCCTTATATGTCCACAGGAAGTATATTTTGTAAAGATGATTCATAAACCTTTATGACAAACAATAACTGATGAATTTATTTTGAAAATAAAATTATGTAAATATATTGTCACAGCATTTATATTATATGAAGTGAATTTTAATAAATAAAGGTTTGTATACAGATTTATATTAAATATGAGTGATGGGCTGTATTAAATACATTGCTGAAGAGGTAATCTGTACTGTTACAGATATTGTACTTGCTTATCTCTTGCAACAGACAAATGATATTCAGATTATGTTAGACATTGTACACACAGACACAACCATGTGAACGCATAGCACTGGGAAGATTGCCGACTACTTCCCATTTATTAAGCTCAGGATCATATTTCTCAATACTCTGCAGATATGTTCCTTTTGAATAGGAATATCCTCCTGTTACATAGACGCATCCATTCATGACAACTGCACCACATTCCATCCTTCTTTCCATCATATGCGCCATCTGCCTCCATTCATTTTGTTCTGGGTCATAGCAGTCAGTGATTGCGGTTTGTCCACCCACAAGATAGAGCTTATTTTGTAAGGCAATGGAACACAATCCATATTCTTCAGAAAGAAAGGGAAAATAGTTTAATTTAAAATAATAAAACAAACAATACTACCTAGCTGGTGAAACTGCAGCTACATATGATAGACTGTCACAGTTTCAGAATAACTGCATCTGTATTCCCTCTCTGTGGTCCCTCAAGGGCACCCACTTAAGGTTTCAGGCTCCCAGCCATTCTCTCTCTTGGATAGAGATACCCCTGCCATACACTATGAGAACTCCTACATGCCTGACTGTCTATGGGCCAGCCTCTGTATATTGTCTCTTCTCCAAAGGCTGTGAACAGTGCATTGTCAGCAGATTTTATTCTTAGGATAAAAAAGTATTACAGAGAAACCATAAAAATAATAAAAGCTCCTCCACACTTCAGAAATCACGCATCCTCCATATTCGGAGTCTGGCAGGCCAATGTCCCTTTCAATACTTCAGCAAGGGTTGGGTCTTTCCTTGGACAGAAGGTCCTGTCCATTTGCTGAATCAAAAGAAAACCTCCCAACTCAGTTTAAGCTCTACCAAAAGCCCTTTCTTTGTTTTGCAGTCTCTGGAAAACCCAGCCTGGAGCTGTTTGCAAACAGAGACTGCTAGTAATCATTTTTGTTTTCAGTTCCTTCATGAGCTGTATTAACTCTCCCCCAATGGAGCTGCAAACAATCTCTGGCCCACAATGATACATAAAACATTAATAAACTTAATACACTATGATCCCCAAAATACTGCATCTGATTGCAATATTGGTCACAGTGGGGTCTTTTTCAAAAGCCCATTAAAGTCAATGGGAGATTCTCCATTGACTTAAATTGGTTTTGGATCAGATCAGGTTCTGAAAAACCTCAACAACTTCTGCTGCATCTGGTCTCAGGAAGACTAAGGGCATTATAGAAGCTACATATATTATAATCAGTGGTTAAAGAGAGTCTTTTTTAAAAATGTATGCAGCTGCGCAAAGGAAGTAAAGAGTGAAATCTACTCCATTCCTGTCCATTCAGGATTGTTCCCTTCAGTTAATTTTCTTGTCCTTTATCCAATCTAGATTAGATTACCCTATATGATGAGGTTTCCACCATTTCTGGAGCAGACAATTCCACAGTCAAATCAATGTAACTGTCAAAAATTTCACTTTATTAATTTCATCTAATTACATTACAGGGAGAAGAATCAGAGGAGTAGCCGTGTTAGTCTGGAATTGCAGAAGTGACAAAGAGTCCTGTGGCACCTTAAAGACAAACTAAAGTTTTAGAGCATAAGCTTTCGTGGGCTAATACCAGGTTTATACCTGCCCCTGGATACTTCCACTGCATGCATCCGACGAAGTGGGTATTAGCCCACGAAAGCTTATGCTCTAAAACTTTAGTTCGTCTTTAAGGTGCCACAGGACTCTTTGTCATTACAGGGAGAGAGTATGTCCTAGTGGATAGAGCACAAGACAAGGCTAGGATTCAGGAGACCTAGATTCTATTCCCAGCTAAGCTACTGACCTACTGTGTAATTTTGGACAACTCACTTCACCTTTCTGTGGTTCAGTTCTCCCTCAGTAAAAGGGGGATAATCATACTGACCTCCTTTGTGAAAAGCTTTGAAATCTTCTGATGAAAGGTGCTACGTAAGAGCCAGGTGTTACTACTTTTCATTCCATTCTAACGCATCATCCTCTTCCTTATCAGGGTGTACACTTTCCATATATTAGTAGTTTGTTATCACTATCCTGTTCCTGAGCCAAAACCTTCTTACTTTTTTTGTCAATTTCCATTTCCCTAGTCTTGCAGCTTGTCTTTATGCAGACTCAAGATAATAGTTGGTTGCACTGTGCATGATCTCTGCAACCAACAAAGCTAAAATTAAACTTTATTTTTAAAAATTAATATGTAGATTCTGGAGTAAAATCTGCTTGAGACTTTCTACTCTGCCAGGCAGCAATTCATGTAAACCACCTTTGCCAAATGCTCAAGTGGTTATGGAGTTCCTAGGAAAATAGTGTACTATATGAATATAATCCTTCCTTAGTAATATAAATAGCAATTTATTAATTATATGCTTAAGATACTTCTGAAACAAACTAAGGCCTGGTCTAAACTAAACAATTAAGTCAGCATAACTACCTGGCTCAGAGGTGTGAAAAATCCACACACCTGAGGAGCAGAGTGAAGCTGACCTAAGTCCCTGTGTAGACAGTGCTAGGTCAATGGAAGAATTCTTCCATCAACCTTGCTACTGCCTTTTAGGGAAGGGGATTATCTATGCTGAGAAGATAGCCTCTCCCATCGGTGCAGATAGTGTCTACTCTGAAATGGGACAGCGATGCAGCTGCACAGTTGTAGCATTTTAAGTGTTAACGAGCCCTAACTTTTGTCATTCAGTCGTGTGAAAAAAAACCCACCACCCAAATGACAAATGTTTTGCCCTCAAAAAGCACTAGTGTGAACAATGCTTTGTCGGCAGGAGAGCACTCTTGCTACAAAGCTACCACCCCTCGTTGGGGATGGAAGTTTTTTTGTCAGCAGGAGAGTACTCTCAGAAAACTCCACTTCAGCAAAGATGTGTATAACATGAGTACACAGCTGTCACAATGAAGTAAATTCTGGAAAGGTTGAAAATGAAAACATGACCAGGAGCACCATCTCCAACAAAGGGGTTCGATAGTAATTAACAACAAAGTTATACTGCTACTGAATGTATCCATTAAGGGTTGCTAAAACAATCATTTATCTTCTATATTGTCTTTAATCTTAATGCCCTATTACACTTCAGTCATAAAAATACAGATGCACACAAATAAAAAAACAAAATTAAAAATAAGAACAGTGAAATAACACTTCACCTACATTTCAGTACACCCAGGACACTTATTTTAAAATATTGTTAAAACTTCTATAAAGCAAAGCTTTAAAACATAAAACTCATATGTTCCCTCCCAAACTATACATAGAAAACAATTCAAAATGTGCATTAAAAGTGATTTTGGTCATACATTTAGCATGTTTTCTCTGAACATAACTCTTATGTTCACTTTCTATAATATTTTTAGAGAGAGAAGATAGGTGAGGTAATACTTTTATATTGGACTGGCTTCTGTTGGTGGAAGGTGTGATGTTATTGACATTAACTGGGACCTTATAGATCATTGTTGCAACCAAGGTCCTGCAGTGGCACCAAATCTTGTATAAAGGGCATCAAATATTTATCTGTATGCATGCATCATTTTTGCATTTAAAGTTATACAGATTGGCTCTATACTGTCTGTATTTCAAACTCGTGCTGTGTTTCTGGGTGACACCCCAGACAATTTGGCGTCAGCACTGCCTAGCCTGCTCAATGGCCCATTAGGGACTATCAGCTATCACTGACCCATTGAGAGAAGGCAGATACACCTTGTGACTCAGCAAGGCATGGAGAGACGTGCCTATGGACAGAATTCTAAGGTTTTTTCATCCCATGTGCTGGATAGCTTGTCTTTGGAACAAAGAAAGAGAGACTAGAAAAGGCTGCTGCAGCTCCTCCACCTTATCTTCAGCTGGCTCAAAAGGTAGCCTCTCCACCCCAAAGAGATGCCTAAAAGAAACTGGAACAAAGGACAGTAACTACGGGGTCTGAGTGATTGCTGGACCCAGACTAGGAAGGAGTTTAGTCTGTGAAAGAAGTTTATTGGAACATTTCTGAGGTGAGATTTACCTGCATTTAGTTTCCTACTGTATTAAGCTTAGACTTGCATGTTTTTATTTTGTGTGGTAATTTACTTTCTTCTGTCTGTTATTACTTGGAACCAATTAAATCCTACTTTTTACATTTAATAAAATCACTTTTTATTTATTAATTAACCCAAAGAAAGTAATTAATACCTGGGGGAGTAAACAGCTGTGCATATCTCTCTATCAGTGCTATACAAGGTGAACAATTTATGAGTTTACCCTGTATAAGCTTTATACAGAGTAAAACAGATTTATTTGGGGTTTGGACCCCATTGGAAACTGGATAGCTGAGTGTTAGCGACAGGAGCACTTTCTAACCCGTTTTCTGTTAAGTCTGCAGATTTTTGGGGACGTGGTTCAGACCTGGGTCTGTAGTTGCAGCAGGCTAGTGTGTCTGGCTCAACAAAACAGGGTACTGAAGTCCCAAACTGGCAGGGGGAAATAGGCTCAGAGGTAGTCTCAGCACATCAGGTAGCAGTCCCCAAGGGATCTCTGTGACCGAACCCCTCACAGATGGTACAGGCTTTCAAGCTACACAGAGCTCTTTTTCAGGTCTGGGGAAGGAAGCAAAAATACTACTTCACCTACCTTGTCTCACTCATTTCCTGAGACCAGAACAGCTACAACAACATAGCAAACAATTTTATAATATTTTAACACTTTTCATACCACATTAACATTAAACATTTATTTGCTGGCTTGCTGATCAAATATTTTGCTAGCTATTATCCTTACAGCGATTTAGAATGCATTGCAGTACTTTAGGCTTATTATCTTTACAAAAGAACATTATCTAAAGCATTGACAAAGATCATTAAAACTTACAGCTATAAATAACCAAAGTCAAATTCTATATTCCAAAAGGGAAATGTTTCTGTTTACCTGGATGTGGACTTGTAGAGACTATGCTCCATTCATTGCTACCCGAATGGTAGCTCTGAATTTTGTCATAGGTGCAGCTTCCCCTGTAACCATAGTGGCCTCCAATTACATAGATGACTTCACACAGGACACAGGCTGTGGCATTTCCAACACCTATTTATAGTATTAAATTCACAGCACACCTTCAGATTCTGCAGAATACTCACTGCCACTTCCATTAATAACATGAAGTTGAAGTTACTTGTTAATCAATATTTTAGTATAAAATTATTCTTCTGGGTGTTTAAATGAACGTATAATAAAAGCACCAAAGAGAATTCTTATGACACCTTACCTTACCTTGTCAATATAAGGCAAAGTAAACTAAAACAATAGAGCTTCTTACATATTTTATTGAATATTAATCAATATCAATCCAGTCTTTCAAGCTACACAAAAGCTACATGTGGTATTTACATGTTAGGTATTGTACCTAGTTTTGCAGTACTTAAAGAAACACTGACAAGGTGGGTGAGGTAATATCTTTTATTAGACCAACTCCTGTTGGTTAGTGAGAGCTTGTCTCGCCCACCAACAGAAGTTGGTCCAATAAAAGATATTACCTCACCCACCTTCTCCATAATATCTTGGGACCCAAAGAGCTACAACAACATTACATACATTAAAGAAGCACGGTCAAGGTTAGGATGGAAATTTGACTTATTTTAAAATTATTTCAATTTCATAGAGAATTTTAAATACCATTTCAAAATAATCATTGAGTTGGCAACTGAGTTACTAAATACCTCACAGAATCACTTCTACTATTTTAATCCTTTGAGTGACATCATTAATGATGCTGTTGTACAAACAAGGACGAAAACAAATTGAAGCCATGTCAACTTTATCTCCATTAAAAAAACAGTAACAAAAATTAATGCCTGCCAAATGAATATGGACAAAAATCAGAAGGAAAGTATAGGTTTTTAAGCTTTTAAAACACAAGAGAGAAAACATCTACACAAAAGAGACAAAATAGTTTATAGTATAATTCTAATATTCTACTCCTTTATAAATAAGCAATAATTATATAAAAAAGAATAATGGTTTATAGTAAAAGATATGGACATCTAAGTAATGTCTGCATGAGCAGTATGAATTTTACTGATTTTTAACATTGTCATTATTCATTTTCTGTATTTTACAGACCTCTTATAAAAGAGAGAATATGTAATTTAAAAAACCTTATCCAGTGAGTTAATTCATATTTTTTTTTACTTCTGTTATCTTTGATAACAAGATAACACAGTTTACTCTTTGCAACTCTTCAAATTAAAATGTTAAAAATAACTAAGCAAATGAAATGTTTTTCAGTCTGTAGAATAAATTGCTGCCACTTTTCAGCTTCCCACCAAGGACCTAATTAAAAGTCCTGGACTGATAGTACACAGAGATGTGATAAAATTACATGAACAGAAGTTATGAATGGTGGAAATGTGGCTATAAAGAAATGGATTACAATTGTTAACATTATGATACCTGTAATTTGTTATTCTGATCAGAAGTTTTTATCAGATAGCACTTAACTGCTGTTGGGATACAAAGTAATTACCATCCATTGGAGCTAAAGTTAAATGATATTTTCATTAGAGTACAATCTGAATAAAAATATTATGATAATTTTATTGGAACTCAGCTTCTGGTTTCAGAAATCACTTTCTGAAGGTCCATCCAGGGCTGAAATTGTACAGTGACTTTTGTATACCTTATACAGAAATTTTGCTCAAGAGAAGGTAACATTAAACTGAACATACTACCTGTAAATTCACATTAGTGTTGTTGGGATACAGTCCTATACAGAGCTCAGATGTTTCAAGTGGTTTGGCTACAGACCTGAACCCATTAAAATTAATGGGAAAACTCCCATTTACTTCAATGGGCTTGGATCAGTCCCAAAATGTGGCTATAGAGCTTACAGCTGGCAAGTGAAAAAGGACAGACATTGAGGCAATAACCATAGGAAAGGTTACATACCTTTGATCATGTTTGCAATGGGAACCCATTTCTTTTTTAAAGGATCATAGCATTCTGCTTCTTCTGCTGGAGCCCCTTTTCTGTAACCCCCCAAAGCATAGATACAGCTACCCAAGGTAACTGCACAGTGATAGTACCTTGCATTAAGCATGGGGCAGCCTTCTGTCCATTCATCAGTTTCACTGTTATAGATCCACACAGTATCAAGGGCTTCTATGTTGTCAGTTCTATAGCCCCCCATTACATAAATGTTGGGTCCCAAACTAGTGACCCCATAGCTCTCCCTTGTGTGATCAGGCATCTGGGTTCCCTGGATCCAAGCATTAGTTAAAGGATCCCACACATGGACTTCTGATAAAGGATGCCAGTAATATCCTCCAATCACATACATAGCTGCTGTGGGCCTTTTGGAAATGTCTTTTGGGTTGGTGTTTAATGCACTGTATATTAGAGACCTTATCTTGTTTTCATTAAGCTGGCATTTCTTTCGCAAACTTAAGGCTGATCTTAAATATATTTCATTTAAATCTATTTTGAGACAGTTCAGAAGATCAAAAATGCATTCAATTCTTTTCTCCACATCATATGCTATCCATTTAACCACTGGTTCTATGACTGCCTCTGCTTTCCAAACATTGAGATTCTCTCTGGAAAGAATAAACAGGAGTTTCTCACAGCTGACTTCCAGAAATTCTTCATGCCGCCACACTTCTTCAAATCTTGATAACAATATCCTCCTAGATTCTTTCTCTAGCTCCAAACAAAGGTGATACTCTGCGAAGGAGTGCATCCCTATACAGTTGACAGTATCTACATGCCTTACCAGAAACCGCTCACAGGCTTTCTTTACTGACACAAACTGGAGGAGATCCGCAGCTTGGAGGAGACTTTGAACATTTTTCTCTGTAATTTGGATTTGTGATGTGTATGCATAATTGACAAGAGCCTCCAGTATAGTGTGGCTGACCACAGAAAGTTTGATCTGATTTTTAGATTTTTCTTCCATGTCAGCTGTGAACATGGCCTTAAAATAATTGCTACAAGCAGCTAAAACAGCTTTGTGGCAAAAGATCACACCAGACGCACACTGAAGAGTAATATCAGTAAATAAGCCATCCCGGTAAAATGTTCTGAAAGCCTGCAGGAAATCCACAGGGTGAGAAACATCGTTGTAAACATAGGTGTAGTCCTCTTCTCCGTTCAGCGCCATCGCTGGAAGAAAGTCAAACAAAACGGGGTAGCTTTCAGTTATGCAAACTGCCTCGGATAGTCTGCGCTGAATGTATTAATTGTCCGTGTATTTGTATCAATGCTGCAATCCAAAAGGCAAAATATTTCCCAGTCACTAAGCAAAATCACACTCAATTTCAAATGAGGTTTTATTCCTAGCTTTATACGTATTCCAACACATCCAGGGGAAAGCAAACTCGATGCATATGGATGAGTCTCCTTTACCCCTTCTAATAACGGGTCTGCGACAGACTTTGCTCTATTGTAGGATTCAAATTATTGGACTCCGTGGGCACAGAAACTCCCAACGCCAACATGGCACGTGAGGCGGTAACTGGAACCCATACATCTGAACATTTTACATCTAACTCCATGTGGAGTCCTCCAAGCTGCACAGAGACCAAATGTCCAACTCCAGCGCAATCAGGGCGTAGGAGAGCTGCTGCTGCTGCTGCTTTCAGCACTGAAAGGGGGGGCCGGGGAAGCGGCACGGGACAGTATCGCACTGCAGCCCTCAGAGGGAGCGGAGCGGCATCGGCCCGCGAGGAACTCAGAGGGACGTGGAGCCTCGCAGCACGGGGTGCCAGCTCCTCGTGGCTCAGCTCGCTAGCGCGCAGGGGCTCCTGTCGCTGGCAGCCTCACCCCACGGGCTCAGCCTGAAGCCCCGACACAACAGCTGGGCTTGTCCTGCTCGGGGCTGGAGGAGCGCGGCGGGGAAGCCTGGATCGGCAGCGCCCGGCCAGCCTGCAGGAGCCCCTCGGCGACAGCCATGAGAACGCGGGGGAATCCCGCGAGGAGCCTCGGCCATCGCTCCGCCCAGCCCATCGGCCCCGCAAAGCCCCCCAGCAGCCACGAGCCGCCCTCAAACCACCACGCGGGGGGCTGGGCGGCCGCGGAACCGAATCCTACGCGCCGCGGGCGGCGCTGTCAGCTCGAAGCGCGGGCGGGGTAACGCCTCGCGCCCCAGCGGCGCTGCCCGCCCAGCGCGCGAGCCAAGGCCGCCGCGCCGCGCGCTACTTACCGCTGCGTGTGAGGCGGCCGCCGAGGCTGGGCTGGGGGCGGGCTCAGGCGGCGGGCAGCGGCCCCTTGACCATGTTCGGGAGAGAGGCTGATTCGGGCTGATGAGCTCAGGGGCAGCTCCCGACCCGTGTCCCTGTCTCCGCTCCCCCCTCCTCAAGGTCGCCGCGCCCCCGCGAGACACCAGCGCCCAGCTACAACAGCTGCGGCTCCGCCTGGCCCGGGCTGGGTGTGGGGGCAGTAGTCGGATTGCGGGGTAGGGCGCGTGCCGGGCAGGGCCGCGGGCGCCAGCAGCTCAGTGACAGGCAACCAGGCACGGGGACGCCACGCTAGGACGGGGCTTTCACAGTCCCCACAGTCACCCACGCAGCGAGCATCCCCCCAGCACCGGCCAAGGCCTGAATGAGCCTCTCCTGCTGCAACCCGCCCAGACGCTGCTCCCGCGAAACCCGCACACAGGAGTAGAATATGGAAAAGTTATTTACTTGTTCCCATAATACAAGAACTAGGGGCCACCCAATGAAATTAATGGGCAGTAGATTTAAAACAAATAAGAAGTTTTTTGATAGTTTCACACAGCCAACCTGTGGAACTCCTTGCCTGAGGAGGTTGTGAAAGCTAGGACTATAACGTGTTTAAAAGAAAATTGGATAAATTCATGGAGGTGAAGTCCATTAATGGGTAGTAGCCAGGGTAGGTAAGGAATGGAGTCCCTAGCTTCTGTCAGAGGGGGGTGATGGATGACAGGAGAGAGATCCCTTGATCATTACCTGTTAGGTTAACTCACTCTGAGGCACCGATCATGGGCCATGGGCAGTAGCCAGGATACTGGGCTTGATGGACTTTCGGTCTCTGACCCACTGCAGCCATTCTTACCTTGTAGTAATCCTAAATAGGGTTGGTGCATAAGTAACTTTGGGTTTAAAATGAATGTTGTCCATCAAAACCAGGGAGCCAAGACTCCCTTGAAACAGGAAGGACTGTAGAAAAACATTCTCAGAGCAAGACTATTATTTGCTAAGTGCTAGCAATGAACACAGTGCTATAGAAAACAAAATAATAGAGTTGCTGTGTCATGACTCTAAAGGACTGGTGCTAGGATCCCAGCTCTGGAAAAGTCAGAGAGCCAGGCCCTCCGTAGGGCAGGCCACGTGGCTTCACTACCACTTTAGGCTAAACGTCTGGTTCTGCAGTACCCCACCTCAGACTGTGAGAGCCATTCAACGAGTCCAACTAAGGTAACCTCTTAGGGAGACTTGTACAATCTTCGGGAGCAAGTGCCTCCTCTCTGACATTCAGCCAGCATTATAAAACAGAAAAGTGTTTTAGTTGCCTGAAACACAGCATTAATCGTCCTTTGTCAGCATAGAGAAAATAAAATTACAGCATAGTCCATCCTGGTGAGCATAGAGCCCAAAGCCTTGTGCCTCACACCTATCTTTGTCTAGATTCAGGTGTGCACTAATGGCTTCCTGCAGCCCACACTTCCACCTCATGCCTATTCCCCAGTCCTTTGTTCTTGAACTGGGGAGATGTGGCTCCACCTCCCTGCTGAGAGGCAGAGAAGTCCATATCTCTTTGGGACTTTGGTCGCTAAATGTCCAGGTCTGGGCAATTGGCAAGATGGTCCGGTGCCAAGATAGGGCGATAGACGGAACGTATATCCCTACCACAGTTAGGGAACTTAGCAGAAGGTACTGATTGCCCGGGCAACTTGGATAACAGCAGCCCCCATTAGACTGGCCCACTCCAAATTAATTCCCGACTGACCTGTAGCAGTCAGGCATTGCAAGCTTTCACAGGGCTATTGCCACTCACTTCTCAACTGTCAGGGCAGATCTCATCTTGGTATTCCTGCACTTCAGGGTGGGAGAAAGCTCCCTATTCACATTCGTTGCATCATGTTTCTGAAAGAGAACTGAAGAGGACTCATGTTCCCATGCACATTATTTCCTTAAGGAAACAGAGAAGATGCCTTTGAGTGACAAAAGGCACTCCTTCCACCCATAGGCTTTGGGCATTTGAGCCATTAAACATATTACTCTTGTTAGACATTAATGTTTAGATTCAGAGACGGTGTCCTTAGCCCCTCTGTTTGCCAGAAGCTGCAAATGGGCAATGGGATGGATCACTTGATGATTACCTGTTCTGTTCATTCCCTCTGGGGCACCTGGCATTGGCCACTGTCAGAAGACAGGATACTGGGCTAGATGGACCTTTGGTCTCACCCAGTATGGCCGTTCCTATGTTCTTAAAGCCAATAAAAACTATTAGAAAACTTGCTTTTGCTTAGTAAAATATTTAGTATTTATTTGAACATGTCCCTTTAAACCAAATATACAAGCCAATAAACAATTTTCATATTAAAATTTTTTGCTGCATTAATAAATATATAAAACCAACAGTGGCAGTTCCTTGCTTTTCATGCCTAATATAAATCTGAGACACATAGATGAATCCTCCATTAAAAGCCATTATTCTGCCTCTCCCCCTAAATATCTGACGAGAAGTAATTTGCACAAACTGGTAAAGTCAAGATTTTTTAAAAATAGCTGTATAAATTATCCTCTTTCCTGCCTTTCTCCTTGCTCCCTTCCCCCTGTGCCCTCCCCCCATTTAAATGAATGGAAAAAGCTCATACTAAGTGTTTTTCCATATAATAAATAATCCATTTAAACATGCTCACTTTCCCACTATGATAAAGAGTAAACACAACACTTTATAGCCTGTATTTCAATGCCTTAGTTTCAGATAATAGCATCCCAACATTGTAACTGTGTGCTTTGAGATAGATATGGTTACCATTAGTCACTCCACACAAGACAAAACACCTTTACCAATTTACTTTTGTCCATCTTTACAGTTTGAGTTACTCCTTTATAAGTAATTTCAAATGAGAGAGAATTTCAATACCTGATTTCCAAACGAGAACAGAGGACTGCACAGGATCAAGATCCTCAGACATCTGAGAAATCATTTTCTGTAATGTGTACCCTTGTCTGGGCATAGCAATATCATCCTTCTTTAAAAAAGTTACTGGACAGAGATCATTCCCACCATCACCTACATATATAATTTTTGTATATTTTACTCCTTGGTGTAACTTTTTATCTACAAATTCTTCTAACACTTTTCTTTTGCAGAGGTTTTTAGGGCACTTTGCACAATGATGAGTGTGAAAATTCTGCACAGTAAGGTAGCCAGCGCCACTGAAAGTTGCAGGATTTGTAAACACTTCATCAAGCACTTCATGAAAATTAGCAGCTTTTAAAATCCAGTCAATAAATACAGTATTAGAATCTGAAATTATTATGCAATCAAATAAATCTTTGTTCTTGCCAATAAAATCTAAAAGATCTCTCATTCCTGTAGTGAAAGGAATTGTTGTCATAGTTCTTTTCATCTCATCTTCTCTTACTCCACTGTCTCCCAAATATCTAAAGACGCTCCTCATGTATTCTGTCCAAAGTCCTTTTTGATAAGAGTTTCTTAGTCTGTTAGGCAGTTTTTCTTCAGGAGCACATTTCACAATCCAGGTGTCACTGTTCTCATCTATGACCGTATAGTCAAAGTCAAAAACCAGCAGAAACTTCATAGTTGTTAGATAAGAATATATTCTGGAAAAAAAGAAAAATATTGTTTATATAACAGAAGCTTCTACTAAGTATTTAATTCCTACCATGACCTCTTGCTTGGAAAAATGCAATTCTGCGAGAAAAAAGAAGTCAAGACAAATGTATAAACATAGTGAGTTGTTTATGAATGCTACAGCTGTGGGAAAGGTTGTGTGATTCAATCAAGCAGAAGATCTGTAAAGGTCAAAATTCTAATTCACTATCCAATTACATTTTTTATTAGATAGTATAAAAAGTATCTGAAACAACATAATTATATTGTTACTCACTAGTCTTTGCTGGCACAAGCTCAATCTTGCATTCCTTGGACAGCATCATTTAAACAGCCAGGTTGCACTTCAGTTCTAAACTTTTTTTATCCATCTCACCAGCAAAGCAACCCTCATGGCTTGAGCTCTTCAGCTTGGAAACAGGTGATGGAAGCTTTTTATGAAAACCTTGAGAGAAACATTTGAAGATGCTACTGTTGCTAAGAATTTAACCCATTTTCTCCACCTCCCACCTTAAAAACAAAACAACATTCAAGCAATCACCTTGACTCAACATCAAGAAAGCAAGCAATGCTGGTGGTGAATATTAGTGTTGACCTGCTATGGGGAGATTTGTAGGTGACACTTAATATACTGTGGTCCTGGAGCATTAGAGTTTATGGACCAGCATCCGGGTATCCAAATACCTGGAGGCAACACCTCACCTTTTCTTTAGTGCAGTTGTTGGCACATATTTTGTTTATCTTCTCTGAGTAATAACTTATAACTAACTTATCTGAGTAATAACTTTATCACTTTTTCTTCTTTCAGAAAGAAGCCAGACAAGTCCACAGCGGCTATTGTTAACAATATTTAAGCTACAGCTCCAACTCTCTCTCATCTCAGTCCCAGTAACTCTATGAAGGACACTTCACACAGATGGAGAAAGGACCATCCAGCATTAGACAATATCACTCTTTTGGAAACTGTATCCCCGCCCCCCAAACAAAACAGAAACACTCACAGCATGACACTGGAGCAGAGGGAGCGCAAAGCCAAGGCAAAAGGAGATGAAGGTTTTCAGCTGTGCTCTGGGGAGCGGCCGAGCAGTTACACCGAGGGACTGGGCAGCCAGCAGACCAGCCGGCAGGAGGCCGGTGGAGAGGCGGCCCGGGGGAGAGGCTGAGCTAACGAAACGGAGCGGCGGGGGAGGCAGACCAGGCCGGAGTAAGCCGAGCAGGGACTCTCTCGGAAGCCGGGAAGGCCGTTTGCACGGTAGCCCAATGACCGGAGAAGACCAGCGGCGTGGCCACAGGGCAAGTGCCGGGCCGGCAGGGATGGGGAGCCGGCGGCAGCGCTGATCTAACGCCGGACGCGGCGCCCGGCCTGGCAGGGCCCGAGAGGCGCGGTCCAACAGGAGCCCGGCCGAGGCTCGCGGCAGCGGCAACAGCCGGGACTACTCGGCCTCACGGACGGCAGCCGGGCCGCAGAGAGCCGCGCGGAGCGCTCACCCTCAACCTCCGGGCCGAGCGGGGACAGGAACCGCGAGCGGGACGAGGGGCGGCCCGGGCCCGCCGGTCGCGGGGCCGTACGGCCGCTATACCGGCATCAACGGGAGGCGCCCGACTGGGGCAGGCGCTGCGGCAAGTCCGGTCCTCCAGCTCTGACACTGAGCCCGCCCGCTTCCGGCTCCGCCCCTCTACGTCACGTGACACCCCTCTCCGCCAGTCGCGCCGTCTGTCTCCTTCCGCCTTTCGGTTGCCTGGTAACCGACGTACACAGGCGCCGACCCAGCTGGGCGCCGTCCCGCCCGGTTGCAGGGTGATGGAGGCGGCCGCGAGGCCCGCGGCGCTGTATGGGAGGCGCAACGGCCAGAGACGGGCGCCCACGCGTGAGTGACACGAGGCTGCAGGACTACGCGGAGCCCACGCTCGGGGCGACACGCGAGTGGCGGGGGCGACGCGGACAGACGGGGGCGGTGCCGGGACGTGGTGCTAAGAGCGGGCTGGGGGCGAGGCCGGGCACCTCCCAGCCGTGTGGAGTCGTGCCCGGCCCCAGAGAGCGCAGCGCCCGGCCATAGAGCCCGCCCCACCCCCCCCGCGACGTGCTGCACGGGTCAGGCGAACCTATGGGTCGGTGGCGGCAAAGACCCCACAGGATACTCCCCCTGGCACATGCACCACACAGTCCCGGGGCTTCCCTCCTGGGGGTAGTTGGCTCGTAACCGCGGCTGTCATGGTGTGCCAAGGGAGGGGAGCCTACCCTGACCAATAAAGCAGTTACGTGGGGGTGAAGAACGGGTGGCCACTGAAGGACATTTGAGATAAATGGTGCCTACATGTGTGACGTGGTGGGGCCCAGACAGATGGGGGATGATGTCCAAACACAGAGCTGCCATGCCAGGCCCAAGGAAGGCAGCAGGGGATGCCAAGACATAAGGGATCCATTACCAGTTCCTAGAACCAACAGGTTAGATGCAGAGTTTGAAGAGGTGTAGGATGTGAAGTGCAGTGAAGAAGAAAATATAATCCACTTTCCCCATTCTCACTCCAAATGAGCTCTTGGGCTCATGTTCTGGCATCACAAGAGGGCAGGAGAAATACAATACAACCCCCTCTATCCATTCCTTTGCTGGGTGCCCCTTAAGAAAACTGGCAACAGAGATTATACACAATGGACAATCAGACATAAGATACCAGTCAGAGAAAGCAGTGTCTCACATGGTAAAAACCTTCCATCTTAAATCCCCTCACAGCTCTGTCTCCTTGCAGACATGCAAGTAGATTTCTAGAGCCTGTTTCTCCTTTCACAAGGGTATATATAGTTGAAGAACTCATACATAGGTGAGTAAGTCAACGGAAATTAATGGAGTTACAGGTATGTGAAACTATTGGGGGAGTAGAATCAGGCCACTTATAGAAAGATGCAACCTATGATAGCCAATCATGGCTATATACAGTGTACTACTGCTGACGGTTGGTTTGTGCAAATCCCTTTGTTTAGAGGTGGAAGACCAGGCCCAAGGCACCAAAGGGCAATTAGCAGAGAATCAGTTTTATCTAAAAGTAGGTTTTAATTTTAAACACCACTGTTAGATAAAAGTTGTCTTCTTTTTTAGATTTATCATACAGTACTCTTACAAATCAAATGGGCAAGGTTTTCTAAGAAAATTTAACTTTACTCAAGTATCTGTTTTTTTCAAAGCAGTAATGACCAACATGAAGGACATTTCCTGAAAATTAATGAATGTCAGGAGGAGTTGAGGGCCTGAAAAGTACAGGAAAGCAAGACACAGTGGTCTGTCAAGTAACATGAGGCTCTGGATTTGAGGGTTAGTTCTGACTCTGCTCCTGCTCCTGGATACTAGAACTACATTACACTGTAGAGTCACACTAATATAATGCTTTACTGTCAGCACTGTGTAGGAGTCCAAATCTTGGTATGGGTTTGAACCCATGTTTTTCTGGCCAAAGTCCTACAAACTGAGTGAACTCATTCTTTTCTTCTTTTTTTCACATAACAGCAAATGGTTTGGAAGAATATAATGTTCCAGATGGTATTTTTCTTCCACATGGAGTAGATCTTCACCAGGTTACTGTTCTGCCAAAGGCAGAATGGGTAAGGATTCGAGACAGTGTTGACAGTGCAGCTAGAGAAGCAGCACGAATTCATGCAGAGAGGAAAGAACGGAAAGATATGCACTTACGTTCCAAAGCAGTTGTGAAAAACTGGCCCAACACCATTGCAGTAAGTGAAATGTACATTTGGTAATTGGAGGGTTACTTTCCATATACATTAACACACTCAGAGTGAACTCTTCCTTCTCCATATACAGACACATACACACACACACACTTCCTAATAAGAGTTTCATTATAACCAGAGTCTACTTTTAGTGCCGTTTACTAATTCTGTCTCCTGCGTAGGAACACTGTAGTTTCTTCACTCTAGAGAAGTATTAGGGAACTCCAACAGTTAAAGAGAGAGGGCAGCAATGCCGCATGCAGCAGCCCATTAGACCTACCCACACCATGGTTAAGTTTAAAACAGGATTGTATAGAGGAGGAGAGAGTAAGAGAAGTGAAGGGAAGGTCTCTGTCTTCCCTGCACACTGCCAGTGGAGTCACTTGCTCACCAGGCCTCCAGTCTTTCCTTTCTCCCTACAGGATTCTTGTTCAAAATATTTCAGTGGACAAGTTTAGAACTTCTGCACTTTCAAATTACACATCTTATTGCAGCTCAGGTAATTACATTCTGCCTACCTAAATTTACCTATAATTTTAATTGGCTATATTATTATTTACTATCATCTGTATTTCAGTAGTATCCAAAATGTGGATCTGAGAAACAACCATGCCTGCCCACATAGCATACAGTCTAATAAAACATACAACAGATAAAGTTAGGGGAAAGGGAGAAGACACAAGAAAATTTTGTTGTCATACTGGCCCCCTGCCTCAGCTACTGCGCTGCCTATCCCTAACTAGTTGGCAGTCCTGTAGGCACTGTGGTAGAAGTGAATCTTGGTGAGGGATTTGAAGGCAGTTCAGTTTAGAAAGCGTGTTCCAAGTGCAAGAGGTGGCCTAGGAAAAAGCACAAAGCCTGTTGTAGGAGAAGCAGACAAATGTATTGTGAAGGCTGTGGTAATTGATGGAGCAGAAATCCTTGCTCATTCTTTTCTTTACTTCCCTGTCCTAAACTGTCACAGTGCAGTGCTGTTAAACAGCAGCTGCTTATTACCTCAGAAATGGCTGCACATCAGGGGTGACTGAAGTGATCCTTATCCTTTATCCAGTGATGTGAAGCTTACTATAACTACTCATAAAACACTTTGAGATCCTCATATGAAATACGCTTTTTAACTGCAAAGCATTTTTATTCTACCTTTAAATTTCTAATTGATATTTCACACACAGGACAGCAGCACAAAAATTGTTTGACCGTTCACTTTAGATATGAGTAGGTATAATCAACTTCTTGCTGATTTGGTCTTTTGACAAAGTTGTAGATTTTTGAGCCAGTTCTTTTCAATGTGATCTGTAATGAAAATGAGTTTTATCTGCATTTAGGGCCAGGCACAGAGGAAACTTAAAGCCAAAAAATTGCGAGAAGAAAAGGAGGAGGAAGAAAGAAAACTACTTGATCTGGAGGAAGTACAGTTTCAAGCAGCAAAGCGGAAGGAGGCCATAGAACAGGCCAAAACTTATCAATATTATCAGAATGAGAGAGTGAAAGGGTTACATGTTTGTAGATGGTTTATTGTCTTTAATTCAAATTTTATTGTTTCTTAGCACATAATTGAATATGTAATAAACAAAAAATGTTCCAATTCTGTTTTGTAGAAAGCACTTTTACTTACTGAGGTCCTAAAGGAAAGAGATGCTCAGATTGAATTTAAAAAGACAAAGCCCAATATTTACAAAAAAAAGGAAGAAGAAATGGAACTTGAGCGTGAAAGAGCTATCCTTAAAGAGCAGGAAAAGGCATATAAACGCTATATGAACCGACAGGCACTTTGCAGAGACCATCTGGAACAGTAAGTAAAACAGGGCTATTTCTGACTAATAAAGATTATTGAGTTAAACTGTTTCTTTTCAACACATCTATTTTAATCAAGTTGTTAAAAGAAACCTAGTGTTTATCTGCTAAGGAAATGAGTTACCAGGAATTTTTAACAGAAACAAAATGAGCTGTTATTTTCTCAGTAGAGAGAGAAAGATCTATTAGATCATCCATTCCATCTTCATGGCCATGCAGAATTCTACTGACATTATAGTTTCTAATATTTTGTCCAGTCCAGTTTTAAAAGCCCCGCTGCTACCTTTGGGAAGAAACTTACACTTCTTTCCTTGGGAGGCTATTCTATAATCAACAGATCTCATTTCCAGGAAATTTATATTGCAGATAGCATAAAAATTGCAACAAAATTGGGGCTCCATTCTAAGTCACTGAGCTTATCTTCCATCCTGTGTACTTACATTATATTTCTAGCAAAATTTACTAAATTGTGATGACCTGGCCCAGCCTCACTCTCTGGAAGGATGCCAGTCTTTTATGGAACCAGTTGCTGGATCCCATGTGCTTCTAAGCCCTCTGGATCTTGGTAGTAACTAGACATTATTTCTAGCTCTGGGTCTTAAGGACACTCCCAGATGCAGACCCCATGTCTAATGACTTTCTTCGGCAGTGTCCCAACCCTTCCAAGTTCCCACTTTCTTACAGATACTTCCTCAGAGTTCCATCTTGTTTCGCAGTTAACCCTTTCAGGGACAACATGGCTGGCAAACAAGGAATACAGGTTTAGAAAAGGAATTTTTTTACCAACGGTACTTTACTCTCAAATAGTACTAGAGAGTTACAGGTCTTTGGGAAACAACAAACGATCATGAATGCAACTCCCTTCAAGTTGGATTTTACCCCTACTCTGAATCCTGGGTTTGGTCAGCTGCCACAGATTTGACAGCCTTTCCTGCTTTCTCTCTCCTTAGCCCAGGTTGGCTGCTCTCTGTAAGACAATCAGAGTTGATGGCCCTATGTTGCTATGTGCCAGCTTCTTAGACATAACTAGGGATCATGCCCCTACTACAAAATGGATGCTTTAATCCATAATGGAGATTGCAATACAACATGAAGGTCACAGTCCAAAATGAAGATTATTATACAATTTAGAGCTCCTGAAAATAAATGGCATTCAAGGTGAAGTTCACAGACCTCCAGATCTTTCAGTCATTCTTGAGAATTAGCAAGGAATGTGCTGTGCTGGGCATGGATATCAGTATGTAGTGCAGGGGTTGGCAAACTGTCTGGCCCAAGGGCTCACAGCAGGATTGCAAAATGGTATGGAGGGCCGGGTACGGAAGGCTGTGCCGCCCCAAACAGCCTTGTCCCGCCCCCTATCCAGCCCCCTTCCACTTCCCTCCCCCTGACTGCTCCCCTCTGAACCTCCAACCCATCCAAGCCCCCCTGCCCCTTGTCCTCTGACTGCCCCCTCCAGAGACCCCCTTCTAGAGACCCCCCACAGCTCTAAGATACAACCGCATTTACTCTAGTCCCTCAGAGACAAACACCTATGGAATCTCTATCAAGCATTCTTAAAACTGCAATATCATCCTGGTGAAGTGAAGAAACAGATTGACAGAGTCAAAAGAGTACCCAGAAGTCACCTACTACAGGACAGGCTCAACAGAGAAAGTACCAGAATGCTATTAGCCATCATCTACAGCTAGGGTGATCAGACAGCAAATGTGAAGAATCAGGGGGTAATGGGAGCCTATGTAAGAAAAAGACCCCAAAATTGGCACTGTTCCTATAAAATCAGGACATCTTGTCATACTACCTACAGCCCCCAACTAAAACTTCTCCAGCGCATCATCAAGGATTTACAACCTATTCTGAAGGACGATCCCTCACTCTCACAGATCTTGGGAGATAGGCCAGTCCTCGCTTACAGACAGCCCCCCCAACCTGAAGCAAATACCCACCAGCAACTACACACCACGCAACAAAAACCACTAATCCAGGAACCAATCCCTACTACAAAACCTGTTGCCAACTTTATCCGCCTGTCTGTTCAAGGGACACCATCATAGGACCTAACCACATCAACCATGCCATCAGGGGCTCCTTCACCTGCACATCTACCAATGTGATATATGTCATCATGTGCCAGCAATACCCCTCTGTCTGTACATTGGCCAAACCAGACAATCTCTACCCAAAATAATAAATGGACACAAATCAGACATCAGTAATTGTAACATTTAAAAACTAGTAGGAGAACATTTCAGTCTCCCTGGACACCCAATAACAGACTTAAAAGTGTCAATTCTTCAACCAAAAAAAATGTCAAAACAGACTGCAACGAGAAACTGCAGAACTGGAATTAATTTGCAAACTGGACACCATAAAACTAGGCATGAATAAAGACTGGGAGTGGATGGGTCACTACAAAAAGTAATTTTCCCTCTGCTGATACTCACACCTTCTTGTCAAGTGTTGGAAATGGGTCACCTTGATTGCATTGGCCTCCTTAGCACTACAAAAGTAATTTTCCCTCCCTTGGTGTTCACTTCTACTTGTCAGCTGTTGAGAACAGACCACTTGCACCTTAATTTAATTGGCTTGTTAGCACTGACTCGCCACTTGGTAAGGCAACTCCCATTTTTTCATGTGCTATAATATATATTCTGCTTACTGCATTTTTCATTCCAAGCATCTGATGAAGTGGGTTTTAGCCCATGAAAGCTTGTTGTTGTTTTTGCCGATACAGACTAACATGGCTACCACTCTGAAATCTAATGTTGTTTAACTCTTAGAAATGTGTAACCTTTGTCCATTATGTACTGTGTACATTTTCTTACCTCTTTAGTATTAATATTTTATTTTATGCTTTAGAATAAAGGAGCATAAGCACCAGGCAGAATTAGACAAATTAGAGGCAAAAAAAGAAGGCGAAGAGATTCAAAGACTCACCAAGTTATATGAATTAGAAGTGCAGAGAGAAAATGAAAAGAAACTGGAGGAAAAACTAGAACATAGGAGGATGCATCGTGTAAGTAACAGAAAAGCAGAAAGTACAACGTTTTTCAACTGGGACGCTTAAATTAGGAACTTATATTTATATTTACATAAATAAGTGGCCAGATTTTCAGAATTGCTAAGCTCACACCTAGCAGCTCTCACTGACAACAGTGGAAACTAGTAGGTGCTGTGCTCTTTTGAAAATCTGGGGGCTTAGTTATACTGGCACTTTAATACCGCAATAAAGCCTCCCAGAGCGCTCTACCTTACTACTCATCCACACCGGCAGGGCATGTAGAGCACTATTCATCCGCAGCTGTAGCAGTCCTGGTACTCCTCCTTGCCAGAGGATTAACAGCTGTTGTGTATTGGGTGATGCGCTTTAGCTCCAGTGTAAGTGGGTAGTAACAATACTGCGCTTTGAGTGATCTCTGGAAACGCCTTGGCTCTTAATGCTGATTTGCAGTTTGCCACATGCATTGTGAGCAGGTGTCTTTCCTAGCCTGCTCTAAAACAAAGTCACACAAGCACAGTTTACTTGGCTTTCATAATAAATACATTAATAAAATAATTTTCAGCTGTTGCTTTATGCTCAGACCTGGCTCCTCCTAGGAACCTGCCTTAGGACTACTCAGTCAGTCTGTATTCTGAATCATTGTAAATCATCTCTCCAAAGGGCTTCTCCCACCACCTTTGTATCTGTGTAGGGTAAGGAGCCACTTGTCTCAGAGGAGCCCACTTTCTGAGCAGGATCAGTAGCAGAGTGAGGTATTGAATTATCTATGTGCAAAATTGAGAATTAGCACTAACAGAACAGCTTCATAGTAATAGCTCTGATGAAATCATTTGCACATGCTGTAGGCAGAGTGGGGAGGAGAGTAGTGAGAAGTGTATTAGGAGAGGTAAAGGAATAACTTAAGAAAAGCTGGAGGTCTCTAGTGCACGATCTTCAGTAGTGGCAGCAGGCTGTCTAGGAGATTCATGCTTATAAAACTGCTCATGGAAACTTCAGGCAATAAACGTAATTATTGAAAAACTGCACTCACCAGCAGTTTTTCTCTCTCTCTTAGTAGCCAGGTTTGCTTTTCCAGCATTAGGATTTTCCCTGCTTCTGCAGTGTAGAAAGTGATATCAGGCCTGTCTGGCTTGGCTCCACTCACTTGTAAAACATTTCCAAATGAGATCTCTTCCATAGCTGACTGTGCCAGACCTGTGTTGTGACTCCATTCCGCACTTGGAGTGGCAATGCAGGATGGCTCCCCTCTCTTCCCTGAGAGAGAAGAGCATAGAGATCCATTTGATTTTCCCCAGTCAGGAGCATCAGAGACCTCCCTGCCCTTGGGAGCAGCAGAGTCCCCTTTCCACCTAGAGAAGCAGAAGTGGCAGCAATCAATACTTTGCTCAGCAACCATGATATATGGGCTTGGGGTTGGCCTGGTCTACAGCATTAGTCTCATCCTGTTACACAAAGTCCTTTGCTGGGTGCAGCTGGCAGAGCACTGGATCTTGGAGTTAACAGCTCATGGGGCAATTCATACCTCTCAGAACTGTTGTACCAGGCTGTTGGCAGACTCAGGCAGATATCTCTGCATCAGTTATACTAGAGTCATGTTTTTGAGCTTTTCTCTGCAACCAAAGCAAACTAAGATTCTCACCTCATCACATGAATCCAGGACTTGGGGCCCTAAACAGAGGTGCCTATGCCTTAATCTGGCCCTGATGTAGATTATTGATGATATAGGGAAAACATTCCCCTTCTGAATTTTGTGCCTCTACTGCATAAGTGAAGTCTAGATAAGCCAGTGCAGAGAAGTTTCCCCAGAGGGTTAGTTGGAATAGTGAAACTGACTACTAGGAGAAGAAAATCGTCAGGCAAACGTCACAGTTCAGGACAACTGCACCTATATTTCCACTTTGTATCCAGCAAGGGAACCCACTGTCAGGCTTCCAGCTCCTCAGCTGTCATGTCTCTTAGGCAAGAGACACACATTTCATTCACTCCTCACTGGGATATTTCCAGGCTTCACAGTTCCCTGCCTACATTGTGTACTTCCCAAGAAATCAGACTGCAGCAGGTCTGCTGTGCTTTTCTCTCAGAGGCTATCTATAGAATAATGGTCTACAGTGATAAGGTACCACCCACCTTTTTCTAAGTAACTACATTTATTTCATAAAGTAAAAGCATTACTGAGAAAACATTAAAACAATAAAAGAACGTACACACATTAGTAAGCTTATCAGAGATCACCCCACCTGAAACAAGCTGTGTTATCGGGTCAATATTTCAAGCCCCAGATTAGGTTTTCAGTGGTTACAAATTCACAACACTCATAAATCGGTGAGTCATTTCTTTATACTACCCTGGCCTTTGAGCTGAGAATAGGTAAACTTCATAGACCATGGGTTTTTCCTCAGGTCATAGCTTCAAAAGTTTGGGTCTGGAAGTGGGAATTTTTATTCCCTTCTCCCATATATTTCCTATGAAACCCACTTAACTTTGTTTATCCCAAACATTCCTTCTTGTTTGGCCCATTGTTAAATGAGACCTTGGAAGCTCATGACACTTCCCAGGATTTGTGTTAGTCCTTCCCTGCCCTCCCCCAGCCCATTAGATACAATCCCACAATAATACATAAACAGTTGCACTTTTAATAAAATGAACTCCTAAAATACTTGTACTTAATTCAGTAAGGTTTGTCCATGATATTGCAGGAAATTGCTGTATCTGTCACAGCAAGTACAAATATCTCCTTGCAGCTAGTTGAGTTTGTCATTCCAACATTTGCCTGTGAGGAAGCTCTGAAGGAGTCTTCAGAGTTGACTCAGTATGTGGAGTGGCCTTGATAATACCTGTTGGTAGAGCCTCTAATGAGAGCCTCAGAGTGACGTAGCTACCACCACCTCTTCCGATAGGTGCCTTTTAAAAAGACTTTGAAGGCGTTGATATTCCTGCCCCTGGCTATGGCTACACTGCAGCTTAACTCAACATTAATTATGTCGCCCAGGGATGTGAATTAATCACACCTCTGAGCGACATAATTTATGTTGATTTAAGTTTCGATGTAGCCCCCCCGCTCACTGGTGCTAGAGTAATTAAGCCGAGGGAACAGCTCTCTCCCATCCGCTTAGTGTGGCTACATTAGAGAGCTTACAATGGTGCAGCTGCATCAGAATAGCTGACCACTGTAAGCTCTTTAGTGTAGCCATAGCCTGTTTGAGGAGGAACTGCCTGAGGTTGGTGGCTGCTGCTGGGGCCAGAGCTCCTGGAATTATAGTCCTGTCTGTAGTGGTTGCTGTGCTGTGTCTTGCTGACAAAAGAAATAGGTTTTCTTCCACACTTAACTGAAACTCTGTGGAGCACCTCCTGGATTATGCCAGGATGCCCCTGAGATAGAGAGGTGCTCAGGCTTAGAGGCTTTCTTTTTCTCATTTGTTCTGAAGATCAGAAATCTCTTGCCATACCGAAAAGGCAGAGTGATTTGGGGTTTTCTCCCCAAGTGAGCAGAACCTAGATAGTTCCCTTGAGTAGCAGGTCTGACACTGCTTCCTAGCTGCAAAAGCAGGGGGAAAAAAATTCACTGTTATAATGGCACACCTAGCTATGCAGGAGAATCATGTGACTCCTGACTGAATTGTAAGTATTGTCAAGGATGCATTTCACACGTTACAGGCAAAGTTCTGCCCTGAAATTCACACTCACAACTCATTGACTTCAAAAGGTCACAGACATTAAAGGGCAGAATTTGTGTGTACACAATACAGGAATTGTATCACCACTGAAATACAGCCATCTTTGGGAGAAAACACTGGCAGCAGTTTAAGCCCAGTGCCTCACATCAATTTAAGACACAGTGAAAAATATAATATTGTTCCATTGAAATGGTATGAAATGTATGATGATGCACTGGAGGTCCAGTTTCATCATCCTCAGCCTTATGCAAACTTCAGAAGGAAACTGTGAACCTGGGCAATAAGGTGGATAGGAAATAGAACCGACTTTCCCCTGTAAAGTTTAGAGACTGATTCTGATTTGTGGTCTGCAGCTGGCAGAGGCCAGAAATGTCAGAGCCCAAGGGGTAGTGCACCCTGAGTCCATCTCACCTTTCCATAGGGTGCTTATTGACAAGAAGCACAGAGGGCCTTTCCAGTGTAGCACCTGGAAGTCAGGGGACATGAATCAAGTGTTTCAAGCCTCGTTGCTGGGTCAGCGAGCACCACATACATGCATGGCATTGATATCTCCTGTTGCTGGCATGAATAGTGTGTGCATTAGAATATTGGTGCATATTAGTGTTACTTTTGCAGCAACTTGTGGTAATTTGGCTCTCAAAATGTAAGGCAGTTCATGGCTGGGCAAGAACGATGATTCTTTTCTAGAAGCTTCTCTCCTCCAGAACCTTGTTCTCCCCTGCTGCAGGCCTAGGAGCACCTCCATAATTTTACATAGTATGTTTTAAGTCTCGAACAGATTTTTTTTCTTTCTTTAAAAAGATTTAGCTACTTGTCTTAGTAAATATAATTAGACACCTTTTTTTTTTTTTTAAAGGCACATGTAGCTGACCAAGATATTCTTAAAGCTGTACAGGAACAAAAACAAGAAGAGGAGAACGATAAAATTCGAGCTCACTTTAAAGCAAAACAAAATATGGCCAAACTGAGAAGAGAAAAAGAAGCTGAAATGAACAGGTGGGTCAAATGCTAGAGAATTAAATAAAGTATAGATTCAGAATTATGCCTTTGTCACGTGATTATGATAACATTCTAAACGCGTAAATCAGCAAAACAGATCTTACAGTATTACAGCATGGATACCTGGACAAGTGCTTGGGGATATGAAAGAGGAAAAGATCTAAAAGGAGTTCCTTTTTCACTGGCCCTTTGTAGTCACAGATGATGTGCAATGAGCTGGGCACTCACCTTGATCTTGCTAGTCTTCAAGGCTTGTGGACTTAGCAAGAAAGTGATTCTTAACCAGGGGTATGCATATCCCTGGTGGTGTGCAGAGGTCTTCCAGGGTGTACATCAACTCATCTAGATCGTTGCCTAGTTTTACAACAGGCTACATAAAAAGCACTAGCAAAGTCAGTACAAATTAAAATTTCATACAGAGAATGACATATTTATACTTCTCTATATATGATATACTGAAATGAAAGTACAATATTTATATTCTAGTTGATTAATTTTATAATTATATGGTTAAAATAAGGCAATTTTTCAGTAATAGTGTGTTGTGACACTGTTGTAGTTTTGTCTGTTTTTTTAAGTGAGTAGTTATTAAGTTAGGTGAAACTTGAGAGTAGGAAAGAGAAATCATACTCTTGAAAGGGGTACAGTAGTCTGGAAAGGTTGAGAGCTACTGTTGCAGGACATTGGGCCTCACATCCATGTGCTGGAGCTGGAGGCTTTTCATCTGGTCTGCAAGGCTTTTACTCTCTTACAAGTTCCAGACTATCTAAATCCTGATGGAAAACAACATGATGATGTGACTGATTTCCTTTCAGTGAAACAAGGGAGAAAAGACAGAAAAGGGAAGGGGGGAAACTGATTTCTTGATCAGACACTTACATATAACTAGATTCTAGTGAGATAGTTGTAAAGAAACAAGGTTTATCTTTTTAACATTGACATGTTGCATTAATTGCTGTTGTGCTATAGGTTAATGGAGGAGCGTAGGGATATTACTACTAACCGGCTAGTTGAACAGATGAAACAGATATTTGAGAATATAGAAAAACGAGTTGCTAGAGATGTTGCAGAGAAAGAAGCTGAGTGGGAAAAAGAGCTCAAAGAAAAAGAAGAAAAAAACAAAGCTGAATTGAAATCAATTGCAGAACACAGAGCCACCGTGGTAAGATACTTAAAGAAAAAGCTACATTAATGTGGTTGTGTACAGTCATTCTTATAAATATTTTTAAGAAAAGCAATAGTTTTTGCAGTTCATGCTGGGAGATTCATCTTGAATGTACTGTTCAACACATATCTCATGATTAAAGTAAATTGCAAGTCTTTAGACAAAATGTATAAGAGCAGACTAGTTGTAAGTCATAAACAACTAAAAGTGAAAGTCTATGTTATCATTGAGAGTTGATGTAAATATCTTAATTTTAATATTCATTCTTTCAAGCCGAGCTTTTTGAGCTAGAACAACCAATATAATCACTTAGCACTTTTAGTGAAAAGGGCATACTGGCTAATAGCTGTAACCTAACTGCTTAGCTGATGCTCCTGCTCTCCTGCAAGCTCAGAGTCAGAAGGGAATGAGGGCTGCTCTCCCTCAGGAGTCAGAAAGGCCTTGGTCTGCCTGGTAAGGGATATGGCCTTCAGTCTGCTGGCTTCTATCCTACTGAGGCAGAATAATCTAGCCCATCACATTGTCCCTGCTTCTTCCATTTGCAGTCTCCTTCCTGCACACACGTTCCAGCATCATCCATGGTTTTTCTTCTGATCACTGCACACACTATCACTAGCACACCACTCAAGCAATGTGATGATTCAAGAGCTGTTCCTAGGGTACTAGTCTCTCACAATGCTCAAGAGTCAGGATCTGAAGCACAGCTATTCCAGGCATCTTGACTACAATCCACTAAAACTCATGGGCTCGACCAAGCTATGGTCTCTTACTGGGTGACATGTTAATCACTAGGTTTAGTGAGCAAATAAAGTATTGAAAATCCTTGGTTCCTTGACTCCTTTACTTGCATAGTAAAGACCTCCCAGCAAAGTGAGTGTATCACAGCTAAATACATAGTGCAGGGTTTGCAGCATTTTTCATGGTGTTAACCACATTTCTGAACAGGTGAATAACCTCCCCTGTTCACAACTGTGCAGCCAAAGCACCTCCTGCTTTGTATCTTATAACCTCTACCACAGTTGCTTATGTGGAAAAGTAACATTAGAAAACTAATATTTTTTTTAACCAACTTTCAATGGAAATTAGTATCTGAAAATAATGGGGGAACCAGAACCATGAAACAAGATCTCTTCTGGGGACCACTAGTAAGTGCTGTACAGGCCAATTTGAAAATTGCTGTTATAATGAAATGAGCATTTTAAGGAAACACTGGGAGATTTTCCAAGTAACTCTGGTTGGCTATTGACAGGTGACTTACATTACATGGTTAATCAATCACTGATAAAATTAGGAAATACTGAGAAAAATTATGTAAAGCTTTGGAGTAGAGGAGAAACTCTGATAGGTGTGTGGAATTACTAGATTTTGGAAATGTTTTGCTGATGTTTCACTGCTTCTTAATATTATGGGCCTTTGGTTTTTTAATTACTCTTGCCTGTAGAATAATAAAACATGCCTGAAAAATATGGTTTTAAAATTTGTTTAGCAAATTGAGTTATTTTTTTTATAAAATGTAGATAAAAATGAAAGAGGAGAGAGAAAGAGAGGAGAGATTAGAGGGTAAAGAAAAGCTTCGTGAACTAATGGAAGCAGACCGCATCTATCTGGAAATGGAGAAAGACAAGAAACGAAGATATCGCAATGAAAACATAAAAATGCAAAAGATTCAAATCCAGCAAATGGTAACTAGGGGGATTATCAGACTGTCAGACATTTTACAAAGCTATTTCGGTGTACATCTATGGTATAGAGGTCTTGCAGGAGACCTAATCTTTATATTATTACAGTACTGTTCAAAACAAGAGAAACATGAGAAAATTTTTATCCCTTTAAATATAATTCTTCAAGAGTTGTTCCTCAGGGACCAGCCTCTTCACAGCGCAAGGGTGGGAATGTGAAACGGAGCTTATATACATGAGCGGGGGAATCATTAGTTCACAGGATTGGCAGTAGGATATAGATCCTTTCATCTCCAGACACCTTGTCTGACTTGATTGAGGTACCCCAGTCAGCCGCAGATAACAGTCTCTCTGAATCAGTATTCAGGGACATTGTTAGCACATGGTTGCTGCTCACTTTGTACCTATTCTCTGGACAAACGGAGACTGTCAGTTACGCATTTCTAACTAGAGTTAGATTGTGATTAACAAATAACTGTTTATCAGAAAGGTATTTACACCCAATTATTTTTTAAAAAAATCACATAAGGACTTCCACGACTTTATGCTCTGTTAAGCTACTCGACCACAAGTTAACCATGTGGAAATATTTACGCTTTGTTATTCCCTTCCCCAAAACAGGCTGAAAAACGGGCAAAAGAACAGCATGAGAAACGAGCAGAATTGGACTATGAGGCCCAGAAAGAAGTTATTGCAATGTGCAAAGAGCAGGAATTTCAAGAATATGCAAAGCAAGTAATTGATTCAGAATCCAAGACAGCCCGAAATATTTATCCTCTTCTCAACGCAGCAAGGGAAGGGGCAGGTGGCGGCCATGGACCAGTTTACAAAGAAAGAGGAGGAATAAGACCTAGTTACCAAGCACGAGATATCAATGGCACTCAGTTACCTTCTTATAATTGTAACACTACTGAAGAAATAAAAGAGCTAAATACCAATGGTAATATCCAACAAGCTAAGGGAAGACTAGGTTTTACATGGTAAAAATAATTCTTTGGAGTCTTTACAAAAACAAGTCCAATAAATTGGTAAATGATCCATATTGTATGAAACCCATGAAAGGAACTAGAAAAGCCATAAGTACTCTATGGATGGTTGATGGGGATCCAAGTGCGTTTCCTAAACATTAAAAGTTGAATTGTACTAAAAAGTCACTAAGTTAAATCAAATATACAGGCAGAACTGAATACCATACTGTTTATAACCAGTGTAGAACCTTATTTTATATATAAGACTCATATTAAAAAAATAAAATATTTTGGTTTCAATTTTGTAAGTTTCAAGTTCAGTCTTTTTCAGCTCAAACACCAGATCAAACACCTTTCTGAGACCTGGTGAGGTGGAGTTCCGTTTATCTTCTAACATACATTTGAGTGAGTTCCCTTCTATCAACCCTCTTATCTCTGATAATATCTTTGTCAGGTTCTGTCCTGCAATAGTGAAATTTTCCCCAAATTCTAACCGGCTAAAAAACTTGTTAAAGATTTAAGCCAGCTGGAGTTATAGCAAAGGCTAGCTTACAACTAGCCTAAACATATTTCAAAACCAGCTCTGTTTTGGGCTCTTGGCAAGCAATAATTAAACTTTAACCAATTGCTTTGAGTTAAGTTGATGCTGTGCGGCAAGCTGAGCTGAAGATCAAGATTTTGCTAGTCACAACTTACTCACTATTCTATAAACAGGACAAGCTTTTCATTTTATGCTCTGCTGTTGGAAACTTATTTGGTGGCTGCTAAAACATAAGCTTTTTTGGCCTTTTTGCAGTCTTAAGAACATATTAACTGCCATATTAGATTAGCGTAGCGGGCCATTTCATTATTCTGTTTTCAACAACAGTGTTTTGGTGCTTCAGACGAAGGTGCAGACAATAATACAGTAACTCTACAAAGAGGGGAAGTTTCCTTTTAGTCCCTAGCAGGAAAGTGGTTAGTTTATGCCTTGAAAGGTGAGTTTATATTCTAATTTTTTACCCTATCTAGTGTAATTATATTTTTATTCCACACGTCTAATCCTTTCTTGAATCCTCGTAAGCCTGCATAAGGTATGGCACTGAGTTTCACAATGTACCCCTGATCTTTTATGCTAGCAGGATAAATAAGAGAGACCTGATTTACCTCTTCTTTTGTAGCACAATTTTGTATTTCTATCCTTTGTTTTTCATCAACCATTCGAATAGCCCCAATCTTTCAGTCTCCGTTCACACGGAAGTTTTTCTCTACCCATGAGGACTTTCACTCCCTTATGCTGAATTCCTATTTCTGCTATATTCACTGATAGGATGGCCAGACCCAAAAAGTACTTTAAGTTAGAGGGCACAGTATCAGTTTTATATTTTCAGTATTTTTCTGTCCAATATCCCACCCCTTAGCATTGTCTGCTCGGACTCCCTGTTTTTCCAAATTGAAATAATGACAACCCTCAGTCTTGTGCACCCATTCAAAATAGTTAGACATGTCAGCTGCAGGGCTACAGGAAGCAAGAAAAGAGAGTTCCCAAACCAATTTTAAAAATAGACAAAGGCATTGATAGTTCCACCTCTGAATATAGCTTTTTCTCTGATTTGTATTTAAAATGTAATTGCAGAATAGGTTACTTTTTTCTGTTAGAACCAGAACGTATAGTACAATTTTTGGATGTTTCTTTCTTCACCAAAGAACAGGCAGATAAAATGCCTTAAGCACTAACTAAGAAAGAAAGAAACAAACCGAAGCTTCTCTGATTTGCAAGACTGGTCTACAACAGTCGTTTTCAGCCTATGGTCTGCAAACGCTGGAAGGTCTGCAGACTGTCTAAGATTTCTCAGGGGTCCACACCTCCATTCAAAAATTTTTAGAGGTTCACAAATGAAAAAGGGTGGACAACCACTGGTCTACAAAACACTCTCTGCTGCAAACAGCCCAAGGCAACCACAGAACAAGAATTAAGTTATTAAGTACAGAATTCCACTAGACCTCACCTAAAACTGCTCAAGAAATAAGTATCATTATTATCCAGCAGATGAAGGAGAAGGCTTGAGTCTACATGGTAAAAGCTGCCTGATTGTAACTGCTTTGTAGTTACTAATGATCATTAGTTTAACAGATTTGTTTTACGAAAAGATACTTAATACAAAGGGTAGAGTATGTACTGTCTTTAACCAGTGCCACACCTCACTTAATAATCAACATCTTTGTTTCACAGAAGTTTTAGCTAAACCTTTAACAGCTGTCTTCTTGAATTAATATAAGAACAATTCTTGGTCATGCTTTGTAACAATCAGCGAAACAATTACAATTATTAAAAAAAAACTTTCAGTACATGAATCCAACATGAAATCATGCTTACCAGTAATGATTTTTCTATTCTTTATGTACAGAACTCTAAATTTATGACTGAAAGTTGGACAAAGCAGCTTTCCAACTGGACTTCTTTTTGGAGAGCATAATTTATGTGGTAGTAAACATTACAAATAAGAAAAGTTTAAGTAGCCAAACTATTGCATGACAATGGCCAGCACTGTCACAGCAACTACCTGACAATTTCTGTGCTACAGTGTTATAATCAAGTGTTCACCCATTTCTCTTTAAAAAACAAATAAGGACAGAAAGGTGAGCTGTTCTGGCACAAAGAAAAAATAACCCTATTTTGTGAAAAAAAAACTAATACAGGATAAGAATGAAGGATGAACAGTAGTTAGCGATGTCAAAAGTGATGTCCTCAGATAATTACAGCCTTAGTTGCAGGTTATTATTATTTTTTTTTTTAAAAGACAGCCTATATTCCAAGAAACGTCGGTCCATTATGGGGCATAGAAATATGGAGCAAATGCCTGTTTTTGCATAAGCATTTGTAGTCAGCAGTTGCAGAAATATTAACAGGCTGTGGTGTGAGACATGCAACCCCATACCCTGGAAAAAAAAAAAAAATTCTGCTCATAGGAGATTATTACTTTTCAAAGAGGTTGCATGACATTTTATAGCAATTGTTAAACTTTTCAAAACTGATAGTATTAACTAGTCAAAAGTGTATTTAGGTACAGAAGTTTACCTAGCACTTTGATGCAGAATCTCTTGTGGTACTTCTCTCTCTCCTTGGCAATTGTCATTCCTCAACCAAGTCCCTCCCACATACCCTGTAATAAATAAATAAATAAAAATTGAAGACTAAGTTGGGAAATTACGAGAATTTCTGACACTGTCAAAGGAATTTAAGTTACGGGAGGATCTTTTGTCTGCTGTCAAGGAACTTCTTACACAGCGGCATCCCTTTTTTCATATGTTCTGTAATACAGGCAAAGTCCTTGTCCCGTATGTAAAACAAGTTTTCTGTGCATTGTGTAGAAAGCCACAGCAAGTTCTACAAGTAGTAACAAGGCTCAGCTAGACAAGAAGTGGAATGGACAACTTCATCTTCAGACTGTATTGTAAAAAGACTTTCCTATAAACATAGATGTAGGTTGGAGATCTTGGTTTAATAAACAGCCTGACTAACAAAATATGAAAAAAGCATTTAATATTTCTGAAAATACTTTAATATACAAGTTGCACGTTCTATATCAAGCACTCACATTTTGGAATGTCCTCCCATTAGAGAACTACAGATTAAAAATTTCCATGAGACTGAGACCTCAGAATACTTATTGAATTTTAATCTGTCAACACACAGCACTACTTTATTATCAGTACAATTCTTACCTATTGCAGAAAACCAATAACAAGATAGCTCCTGTTACCACTGCTTACAAAATTAACTATGCCTAACTTTTTTTTTTCTTTCAAATAAATCATTCACAGTACAAAAAATACATGTAAAAGTTAACAGTTACAGCAAAGTTAACACAATGTATACACTTATTTTACAGGGATAGATGTAAAAAAGGGTTAAATGCTTGCAGAAAAATCATTGCAAGTTTTCCTACAAACATGCTTTGCATGTTGCAAAATTTTTAACCAAAGAAGTCAACTATTGTATTACATTAGTGCAAGTTCTAGTCTATGTTCAATGTATTACCATTAGAACATTGTTGAATGCACACATTTAATACTTTATGGAGTCTAGACATGCATGGTTGGCAGTTCAAGGAACTGATCCTGCAGTCCTTGCTCATGTGAACTCACTGATTTCAGTCGGGGCTGCTCCTAGAAGTACCTTGGAGGTACTACTACAGCTTGATTTATCAAAACAAGACATAGAATCCTGTTACTTATACTTTCCCTTTGAATTGACTTAAAAATGCCCAGACTTACCATTTGATTATGTTTTGTCACTGCTGCCTCTTCCCTGACATTTCACAGTGAACCTTACATTTTATTTTGGAAATGAGAGCGTGGAGTTTATTTGTTTTGGGTTTGTTTGTTTTTTTGTTTAAGCTGGACAGAGCATTGTGCTCCTTAATGAAAAAGAAAAACAGTGTCATTTTGCTAATATGGTACTCCCAAACCACTCTGGGGAAAAAGTGTTCTGAATAGCAAGGGGTAAAATTCACATCAACTATAAATCTACATTCAAGAGGTGATAGTTCCAAAAACTGAACACATCAAAAGTTTGATTTACCATATAATGCTTATACAAGCAGATTTAAGGGTTTGGAATCTAAAATTATGCAAAATGCAGTTAGTTTGCAGACCTCTGGGTAGGATTTAAATTTCTTGGATAAATTATTCTAAAAGTATTGTTCCAAAGAATCATGTGAAAAAAAGTGTAAATTTTAAGAAGCATTACACTGCAGTGACTTTAGGAATTAGGAAAGTGTGAAGTTGTGTGTTCTCATTTCCTCCTGGAAATCAACCAGACATCAGAATTAATTCTCATCACACATGCAGAAAAAAATAATAATCTCCAGCTCTTTTCTCATACAGACTTCTTCCAAATACTATAGACAAGAACGGAAGGTAATTTAGAAAGATATAAATCTGATAATGTACAGTATGTTTCTTATGAGAGTTTATAGTATAACAGGAGTTTAACATTCAGTAATACATATTCTTCTGCCAGTAACCTAAGCAGTAAATCAAATACACTCCTGGAATATGTGTCCAGCAGAGCTATTTTGTCTTCTTAATACAGCAACTATTCTAGGAAAGGAGTATAAGGATGAGAGAACAGAAACAAACCTCAGTTAAGGTTTATATTATGTTGAAGTCTATTTGCAAGACTGAGTAATATTTATAAACTAGACATACCTCTGGGATGGTCATCAGTAAATACCCGAAGCCATCCAATGGAGAAATAATGCCATAAGAAGTCCATAGTGCGACAATTCTAATAGAAAATGACCTTTTACAAGGTCATTTATTGATAATTAGATGGTTTGGAAGAGGGAAACTTGACCCAGGACTTTTTAAACACTAACACTCTGGCTACTCTTATGTAAAAAACAAAAAACTAGAATATGGCAACATGTCTTTAAAAGGAAATGGTTTTTGAAAAAAAGCCCAATACTTCCACCTTCAAGGAAGAGTCTGCACTTCTAGGTTAATGATGGCTTCAGAAATACCCAACAACAAATTTGGGCTTGGTCTGATAAAGTTTGCAAAGAAACAATAATTCGATTCTTCAGTCACATTGCACATAGCATACAATTCCAGATTATAAAATCAGCAATCTTTACAGGTCATTAGATTAGCTGTGCACTCTTGTCAGGGTGTGGAAATCCACTTTAGCAGCATGTGCACTTAATACATCACAAGATGGCTTTGATAAAAATGGAATGAATATCCTTAACAAGGACAGTACCACATTCTGTCCATCCTTACTGTTTTTTCTTGAATCACTGTGGCACATAAAGACTCTTGAGTGGTCCAATTTTGGGAGATTAGTTAGAAAACACAGCTTTTTCCATAACAATATATAATATGCTTTCCATGCTGGATAGACCATGAGCATTGTTTTAAATTACCTGGAATAAAATATTTATTATATTTCAGTTCCCTGTCTAAGCAACTGTGGGTAGGATTTTCAAAAGAGATCAGCCTTTGCCCCATTTACCATCAACTTTAGCATGAGTGGAGGTAGGCAACATCAAGTGCTTTTGAAGATCCCACCATGTGTGGTTAAAACTATACCACCTAATTCCCCTCAGTACAAAATTCAATTGCATTAAATAGTAACTGATTTATGGTGCCATCTCCTCAATTGGATTTAAAATCAGCTACAAAGAAATTACAAGAACATAAACTATTTTAATTATTTTTTTGCAACAAAACAAGGGAGGCAATATATAAAAGGGTATAAAATATATTTTAACTTCTAAAATAAACAGACCATACAAACTTATCTTTCCCCAAACTAACCTTAAATAGCAATTGGAGGACTTATTTTTCAACTCTCTATCCAATAAGAATTCTGTTTGAAAAGGAGATACTTCTTAAATACGCACAACTTTAACATTTTAGTCTTTGATTGTAATGTAGTCTTAATCTTGAAAGTTATTTTCTACTGATTGTCTTTTATCCTCACATATTGGGCAATTCCCTCCACCCCCCGAATTCCTATGCAGCAGAAGCCAACATAGTTACTCATTAGTTTGCTACTTTGATTTTATACACGCTTCAGTGATGTCAGCAGAGATATGCATAGCAATGCAAACATTGCTCATTGGTTAATTGCTGCTGAAGAACCAGCAGAGGCAGAACAATTATTTATTTGCACAGAGGCCCTACAAAAATAATGAAAAAATGCTCCATTTAACTGCCTTTTTTAAATTAGAAAGATTCTGGAGCACATTATCTCCCTACTCAATTATAAATATGTCAAGGAAGACTGGGCCCAAAGTAAGCTGATAGTGCTCTTAACTTTAATATATTTGCTTTTGTTTAGTGTCACACCCAAAACAATATGACTGGATCAGATGCAGTTCTGTAACTTTACTGACATGGTACTGGGTTCATAGTTGCTTCAAGTCCGATCCAATGACAAAGACTCCATTATGGATCTTTCTTTATCATAACCCCTCCTAAGCAGCAGGTTTTTTCACACTCTTTAATGGGCTTGCGTGGCATTTTTACTCATTTGTCATTAAGACCACCACATACAAAATGTGTATTAAAAACATTATGAAAAATAATTCACAGCAGCTCTAGCTACTTTTCTAACAATAAAAACAAAATGTTGCAGTTTTAGTTTTATTCACCCACAGGCCAGTCCATATTGTTTACCAACATTCCGTATTCTCCCATCTCCTCCCCTGCCCCTTAAAACAAGCAATTATTTGTTCCTTCCCTAATTTTCTGGATATCACTAAACTGAATTCAGGCAAGTTTTAACAACAATGCACATGTTCAGAATGAGGGGTTTTGTTGTATAATGAAAATGCCTGACAGGCCTATAACAGTGGCAATACTATCAGGCGTCAATGTAACAGTCAACCCAATATTGAGATTTGACCAAATCCAATACTAAAATAGTAAGTTACACTGTTCTTATGACACAAATAATAGCATTACAGTAGTGTGGTGGCACTTCTTTAGGAGTGCAGCGATTTGCTGACCCTCCACCTATTCATGCTGAGTAGGTTATGCTTTTAGGCTACAGTAACCAAGACGACTCATAACTGCTCACTATTCTAAAACTATTGTCAGTCCCCTGCTTTGCTCTTCTATTCAATTTTTAATGAGGCAGTGGTTACTGAACATAATTAGGAACCAAGAGTTCCCAGGTGCAAATGCAGTCATAGTGTAAATTCTGGGGAATCACTCGCTCTCTGTGAATCCATTAACCTGGACAAGGACAGGATTTTCCTCAAAAATTAGCTTCTGCATCCAAAGTTGAGTTTTCCACAGTAGGCAAGTTCAAAATAAGCTAGCACTCAAAGACAAATTGTGACATGGAAGCAAGAAACAGAAAAAGGAAGATTACAAAAACTCACATTGAATGATTAGCATTTTTGTTTAAAAAAAAAATGGTTTCTATGAAAATAATATTTGTCCCAAAGAGATGGCTCCCAAATCCAGATGGTTGCCCCACAGAAGAAATAAATTCTACTGTTATACTGATCAACAGTACATGACAGCAGTTCAAGCAGAGAGGAGGCTCAATGAAACTATTTCACTTTGTGATTACAAAATCTCTGTCCCACACACATTTTCCTTAGGCTTTTTAACTACTGTATTAGGAATATAATTACACTGTAGTGACAGATACAGCCTGGCAGAGTTCTACTAGCTTCAAAAGACATTTAATGTATTTGAAGCTTTTCCTTGTTCCCAATAAAAAAAAAGCCTCTTTACAGACAGTCATATGTTTGCAATGGGCCAACCAAGTTTATAAATTACAAATGTATATGCAACACAGAAGGTATTCCCCTGGCTGTCAACACACAAAAAGGATACATAAGCAATGAAATAGTTAAAACACAGCACACTATATTACACATAAAATGTTTCTCATTTCAAGTTTATTAAAACTTTAGCAGTACAAATGATCCAGGTTTTAGATTATCAAAAGACCAAACTGAAGTCCACATTAAAAAAAAAGGTGTCCCCCAAAATGTCTCAAACTTTGAGACAGAATGGAAACAACAAGTCCATAGCTCATCCACGTCTGTCTTCATCTGTTCCAGGACTTGATTCGTGATCAGACTTTTTATCCTTACGATGGGCATGGTCTCTCTCCTGACTCTTTGATTTTTGGTTAATTTCTTTTTCTATTGAGGATCTAGTCTTCTCTTTTTCCCTACTCCTGTGTGTAGATGACTTTTTAAATTCTCTATCCTTACTGCTTTGTCTTCTCTTTGAGTCTGGACTTTTATCCTGATCTCTACTAGCCTTTTTATCTTTATTGGTCTCAGGGCTACTACTTTCACGGCTTTTTGAACGCTTCTTCCTTTGGCTTTCAGCACCATTTTTCTTATGTGAACTTCTACTTTCTCTGTTCAGATACTTCTCTTTGTTTTTGCTTTGACTTTCTTCTCTTTCACGGCTCCTTGAGTCTCTCCTCTTCTTATTCTCTTTTCCTTTAGATTTTTCTGGTGTGCCTTTTCTCTCTCTACTTCTTGATCTTCCTTTTCTTTTTGCTTCTCTATCTTCATTTTTTGAATGCTCTTTACTTCTGCTCCGGTCTCTGTCTTTACTTCTAGATCTGGCTCTCTTCCCCCTATCTCTGCTTCTGCTTCGTTCTCTTGCTTTACTATCGGAACTATGTTTTCCTTTAGTCTGCTCATGTTCTTTGCTCCTGGACTTTGCATGTTTCTCCCTGTCTTTGCTTTTACTGTGATCTTGTTCATTACTTTTTGATCCTGCACTTTTACATCTCTCCTTACTTCTGCTCCTTTCTTTCTCTCTCCCTCTAGAATCATGGTGCTTGTCTTTACCTCTCTCATGATTCCTCTCCTTGCTTCTTGATCTCACTCTCCTTTCTTCATGTCTGTTGTGCTTAGAGTCTCTTTCTCTACTCTTTGATTTCTCTCTGCTTTTGCTCCGGCTTTTAGATTTAGCTCTTTTCTTGGCCTTGCTTTTATTATGCTTATCGTCTTTTTCTGAATTCCTCCTTGTCTCCCTGTCTTTACTACTGGATTTGTGGTCTTTTGTCTTCTTCTCCTTTTCCCCTCTTCTGTTTGGACTCTCAGAAACTTGTCTGTGGTCTGATACTTTTCTCTCCTTTCCTCTTCCAGGGCTTTTTTGAGCATCTTTCTTGTTTTCATTTACTTCACCCCTTGAGAAAAGTAAAATATTTATTTTTAAATCTTTTGAACTAAAGAAAAGTAAGAAAGTAATTTCACTTCTGAAACTGTTAATCATCACATGAATTTTAATTTGTATTATGACATCTATATTAATGGCTACACACAGTTACCATAACCATAAAGAAGTTGCTTTAAAAGGGGTAGAGCAAAGATAGCAACAAGATAACTAAGCCAAAACCACGTATTCTGAGAATAAAAAAGTTCACTGTGATACAACAGATGAGAAAAAAGACACTACTGTATTCTAGACAGAAATTCCAACGTATATAGGAAAAAGCAGCATCTTACTTGTCTCCCTTTATCCATCTTTCTCCACTCGAAACTCTCATTCTTTGAGCTCTTTGCATTTCCTGCCTCCAATGTGGAGGAGTCTCACTGCGTCTGAAGCGATCCCTTGACCTGGATCTGGAAGGTGTCCGATAGCGCTTGAGAAAGGAAAAAGAATGAATGTTAGATATAACAGAGTTTAACATTCCACAGTAGGCAAGATGTGTCATACATCTGGGATGAGATTCTGAGTTGCACCTACCAGAAATATAGCATAGAACTCAGCCCAGCAGAAAAAGGGTCAAAAGTGGATTTATGTCATCTTTAGATCACCTACATTCTGGGCTGCTCTCGGGGCCAGACTGGCTGCTAGCATAACTCAATTCTGAGAGCTGGTATAATTTACAACATTCCTTCTCCAGTCTTCCAATGGACTGCTCCACAACTTATAGTAACTGACAATTCACATAACTGTCTCAGGCTACGAGGACTCTCCTATATCTGACATGCCCCTGCCATCCCCATTACTAGGGTTTAGGGTGGGGGAAATCCTCAGCCATATTTGGAAATTAGCACTTGAACATGAGGTACTGAATGACCAGAGCTCCAAGGCACTACAGAAATACAAAAATATTACTTATATTTTATATTTATTTAAAATGGATACCCCAAATGGTTGATCAAATAACTACACTGCAGTCTCAGAAATTCCAAAAGACCTTAAATGAGTTTTATGTAAGAGCCACACACTATTATTGTTTGAAAGAGAATTGTTGGCCTTGAACCTGAAAATCCTTTAGCTATTAAATCAAATTTAAAGAACTTTCTTCCTCAGGATGAATGCTGCTCAGCCTTGTCCTGCAATGAAAACGCTATGTAACATTTTGCAAAGCATCACCAGAGCAATAGTTTACAACATTTTTATCATTAGCTTTAAAATTTAAGGGCTTCTATTGCAAACGTTCACTGTTGTAGATGGCTTGAGATGAGTAACTGGACATGGGTGAGACCTCATTTCTGGAAAGACAGAATTAGGGAGGTGAGTGGATTGGCAGGCTGGAAACAAAATGTTTGTACCAGCTAAGATAGGTAAATAGGTCAGTAGGCTAAGAAACAGAATGTCTGTACTAGCAAAGATAAGGGGCAACACTCAGGAAACCATTTACAGTGGTCAAGATAAGCCTGGAACATAAGATGAGGTAAAGAGTAAGTCATGTATGGGCAGAGCATACTGTACAGAGACTGGTTCCTACAAAGTGTCTAAACCAATCCCAAAACACATGGAAATACCATGTAATGTGTATATGTATATAAAAGAAGAGATTTGCTGTGAATCTGGATGTGTGGTATGCCCTGTACCCATCCCCTACACTTGATCCTGATCAATTCAAGTGTAGTTTGATTGTATGCCAATAAAGAAACCTCAGTGAAGAGTTCAGAGTCGAACTGAGTTCATGGGACTCAAATGGATAGGATCTTGGGAGCTATTGAGTGAATAAGGTCTCAGAAGCCACCACAATGTACAATTAAGCGGCTATGGTCTCAGGTCTGGGCCTGCTTTTTACCATCATTTCAATTAGGCTTGCTTTCAGCTGAAATGATAAATATGGATTCAATCATTGGTGCTGAATCTACATTTGAGCTCCCACAAATTCAGCTGATCTAGGATTAGTATCAGTGGGAATGTTTTTCCTGCATTTCCCCTAGTATAGATGCTGTCTCAGTGTTACAGTAGAGAGTACAAAAGAAACCCCCAATCTGATTTAACAATCTAACTTCAGTGGACGTTATTAAAATATAATAATGAGCACATGATTTAACTGGAATTTTATTTAGTATTATTATTAGATTCCTATTTTGAATCCCAAGCCCCTGGTACCTGACATGTCAGCACTTGATGGAACTAGGTTGTTCTTCTGAGCCATGTTTTCTGCTGGTGTCTGTCAGTACTTTTTTTTTTTTTTTTTTTTAAAGGATTAAAAATTGTTCCAGATATATTCCTAGAGTTTTCTGTTCTCTCTAAAGTGGAATTTTGTTGTACACTGGATCCTTTGAAGAAAACTGCTTACTGTTTTTCTGAAGATTTATATACATAAGATTACCACTCACCTTTCCCTCAGAATTGGGGTTTGTTTGGGCTTTGCTACTTTTATAAAGTCAAAAGTAGATTTTCCAAATGAGCAGGAGTGGCGTTGCTGGACATTGGAACAATTGATCAGGACGGCATACACTTCCTACCAGTTGGTGGTTCAACAATTCAGAGCTTTGAGCTACACACAGTTTCACCTGCCATGCATCCAGCTATGAAATTCAGTATAGTGGACCTATTACAACTAAACGCTATTTCTCAAACCAATATTAAAGCAATTGGGAAAATGCTTACCAGTCTCTTCCACCAAACTCCAACAGTGAGCATAACAAATTAATGTTACTTTTCATGGGACAACTGGCAATAAAGTGAGATTTTGCCAGTGGTATTTAAGATTTTACAGTTTATTCCAAATGATTAACAACTCATGCTTATGAACATTCAGATAATTTGGGTGAGCAAAATAGATGTAGTTTTCTTTAAACACTTCAACATCAATTTCAAAATCAACTTTCTTTTAAATGTATTTAGTGATCAATACTGGCTAGTGCACAGACAAGGAGCACTGGAGTCAGAACTGCTGGGTTCTATATCCAACTCTATTACTGTCTCACTATATGATCAGATCACTTAACCTAAATGCCTTACTTTGCCAATCTGTAAAATGGGCATAATATTGCCCACCCTTCCATTCTCCCAAGAGGGACGTGAAATTACTCTGAGATCCTCAGATGATATGTGCTATAAAAGTGCAAATCATCACCACATATCAAGGTTGTGGTGTGGGTTTTTGTTGTTGTTGTTTCTTTGTTTACACTTACCCGTGGTCCTCTTCCTTTTATCTTCCTTCCAGATCTGGTCACTAAAAGCCTTCTCTGGTATGACGACTGGGAATTTGACGGATTACTAAAACAAAGAGAATTGAGGCTGCCTATTACATTGCTTTAAAATTTTGGAGGGAGAAAGACAGGAAACGATCATTTAGACAGACTCAACTACTAGTTTGGACTGATTCTTTTGCAAATTAAAAGAAGTCAGCCCAAATGAAAATAAAGATTAATTCTGACTCTCCAGCCAGTTCAGATAACAACTAATGGTCACTACTTCATTACTTTAAATATTATTATCCTCTTCATAGTATATAAAAAGACACACAAAATTTAAAATATCCTTTTAGGGCGGATGGGAGAAGAAGTGTTCCCTTGCATATTTTTGGAGAAGACTTGGCATAGGAACATCTCAATACATGTACATGCCAAAATAAAGTCACTGTGTCATCAAAAGCCTGGCCCTTTCTCATCCCTATCATTCATCATTCTGCCTAAATTTGTCCTGAATTATTAAGGATAGGAACCTGGTCTCTTTATATATTTCTCCAAGGTGTGCATCTTTTGGATTCTGCAAAAAAAGATATATTATAGTTTGCAGCGGAATTACAGTTTGTGAAATGTTCCAGAGACAGCCATACAGAGTGAACTCCTCCCTCGCACAAGATAATATTGAGGCCAAGAGCAGAGTAAGAGAATTATACGCATATACCAAGAACAGATATACTTTTTATCTTGTCTAGTACAAAGAATATAAATCTCTATGCTCCAGGGCATCAGTAAATCACTAACTGCATGTGGTTTAGGGAATACATTTTCTATATGGACAGTTTATTTCATAACTGTGAATTATAATGTTTCTTGTACTTGTCTCAGAAATTTCTGTACTGGCTATAGTCAGAAATAAGATACTAGAGAAGATTAACTATTGGTCTGATAAGGTATGGCAGAAATAATTAGCATCCAATTTAAGGTGGTTCATCAGAAACTGGACTGAGAAACAATTTTTCGTATGAGCCACTAAACTGTAATATGGTGCTGAATTTCCAACGACACTAACGAATCAAGGCATGAGAGATAATATCTTTTACTGGACCAACTTTTGTTGGCGAGAGAAGCACGGGGGCCATACCGAGCTCTCCTTCAGATCTGTGAAAGGTCTCAAGAACTCTGTGTAGCACAAAAGCTTCTCTCTCTCATCCACAGAAGTTGGTCCAATGAAAGATATTACCTCACCCACCTTATGTCTTAATTACCTGGGACCGACAGGGCTACAACTATGCTGCATACAATATTTGATACTAAAGCAGTGATCTACCCTTGAAGTGAAAGGCTCCATATTCTGTTTGTAAGTCCCCAGAGACAGCCATCTCAAGTGGAATTGTATTTGTAAGCCAGTGCTTACATTTTCTCCATTCTTTCTTACATCATTGTAATATCCACACTACTCACCCTTACACACAAGCACATTTTATGAAATTTGAAGTGCCACTGCTCATAACGTGCCAGTGGTTAAGCACCAAATGGGAATCCTGGACTTGACCTATGAATCTAAAAAGTACTGACTTGATCACATCACTGTCCGTGTGCAGTTCCACTCAAATACATGTAAGCTTACCTCTCTCTTTCCTTCTCCCTGCTCTTCCTTTCTTTTTCTTTTTCATCTGTTTTAGGAGGACTTTTTCTCATGAGGAACCTGTTTTCTGGTACAGGAGGGATCTCCTCGGGACGTACAGTAGACAATGGCTGTGCTTCAGGGTTTTCATCTTCACTTTCACTGGATGAGCTTTATTTATACACAAACAAAAAGCTATCAGTGCTTCAGTTTTAGATATTTGTGTACTTTAGATTTAGGCTTTTCAGGAAAGGTCTCTCAACGCTGTCTATACTTAAGTACTTCAGAAGCTGTATCAATTGATGATACACATAGGAAAAAAAGAAAGGAATTATTTACCTGGTCATCAGAACAGTTTAGAAAAGGTCAGAGTTCTTCAGGTTATTCTTAATGGTCTTCTTAGTAGTAATAAAAAAGAAATCTAGCAAGGGCACAAAAATCTGAACCCAAGCACTTACAGATATTTGAAAGTATTTAAACATATAAAACAAAGGCCAAGGCTTCAAAAACAGCAGTCATTTTGCTCCCATGAGCTCTTCACTCGGAGATGTATATTATGTAAGTATTCCTATCTGGCATTATAGAAGATTTTTGACCAATGATTTTTCAGTACGTACAGTGAATTGCTGAATATACTTATATTGTATCTTTAGATTAGAGCTGGTTGTAAATTTTCTGGGGAGCCTGAATGTCCATGGTCTGTAGCTCTGAGCACAGCCCTGCCATTCCAAGGCTTCCAGGCTCCCTTCTATGGAGCTGGGAGCATGGAAGAAACAGGAGTCCAGCTCCACATGAAAATCCTGAGAATCTTGGTTCATAGGCCATCCAGGGTCCCTGACACAGAGCAGTGAACCTGGAGGTCCTGGGATGGGCTTCCAGGATCTGTGTCTCCAGGGCAATCTGATTTTGAATGAAATCAAATTTCCAAATACCAAAATTTCTCACGAATTGCAAGTCCCAAGTTTCAGCCTCTATTTTAGAAGAAACACAGTTTGGAAAATGTATATAAAAAGGGTCATGTTCAGATTGTATGTTTGAATGTAAAACTGCGAGTAACTGTATGATTATTTGTCAGAATCTAATGGGAGTATGAGAAAGCTGAGTGCATTTAGATGGTAAAATACAAGAGGCTGAGGCTGGTCTGGAGAACAGTACTGCTGTAACACATGATTTCCTTTATTCTTAGTGGTTGTACTGAAAGAAAACCCACTTGTACAACAACTTTACCTCTGAGTCAGATTTTTGCATGGGAATACCTAGTAAACTGCGGGTAATATTTTCAGAAGCAGCCAAGTGACTTAGGAGCCTAAAGTTCCAATGCCTTTTAAGGAGACTTTGGTGTGTTTGGGCAAAATTTTCAAAAGCACTAGACAGATTTACCTTTAGTACCTGATTTTTGAGAAGTTATTTATTACAAGTCACACATCAGTAAAATAAGGTGTTAATATGTTTGAGCTTTAATTGTTTGTATGCTCCTCATCACACATTATAAAAGTTTCACTGTCTATAAATTAATTCAAATTAATTAATATAAAAATGAGTCAAGGTATTAACTTCACAAATCAACACATGAAAGTCTTAATCCAAACTATGTAAGTGGTTCTCGTTACGTACACTGGCAATAATGTATAGTACTAAAGCAGGAAAACTCAAATCATTTGCAAAAAAAAATAAATTCAAGGATCTTGCAATCCTGCGTACACCTAACTGCTGCTAGTTCAAACAGGCACGTACAAAGAAATTATATTATATATGTGCAAAAATTGCAATGATTTTATTCATAGATTTTTTTCCCTACATCAACACCAAAACAAGAAAGTAGCTAGCTGAAAACATTTATTTTTCTACACCATATATACTAACTTACATTAAGTTTTACAGTTAAATTTTTAACAAAAAGTAATTAGAAATTTAACAAAAAGTCTTTTAGAACAGCAAAAAGAAATCCTACCTTTTCTTACTTTTCTTTCTCTTTTTCTTTTCCTTTTTATGTTTTCTAGAATTTTTCTTGTGTTTCTTTTTTCTCTTCTTAGATTTCTCTTCAGAAGCACTTTCAGAGTCAGATGATGAATCAGAGGAAGATTTTGAATCACTTGAACTTTCTGAATCGCTGGATGAGGAAGAGGACTTGTGTCTTTTCCTCTCTTCTTTCTTGGCTGTAAATCAAAGTTACAAAGACATAAATTTAGATGTCAAACAGTTCCATCGAAAGCTCAGAATAGACAATTCTATCTAATATCTCCTGAACTTCCTAAATAATTCTGACATGATACTTCACCCTGTAACAAAAGTCGTTATGGTAAATACATAATAAAGATTTGGGGAAAATATTTTTGTCATACAAATAAAGGAGAAATTTTAAAACACATAATAGTCCATTTATTTTGATTAAAAAGGAAAATTTTATTGCCAACTGTGAACTCTCAGTAACACTTAAGCACTTTAATTTATTAAAATATTACTTCTTTTTAGCAGCAATCTTACACTAAAAGTATATCACAGAACGAAAAGTCTTTTCAGGAGTTTATTCTCTAGTTTCTAGTATCAACATGATCTCAGACAATCTATTCTATTCAAACCCAATTAAACCAGTTTGAAAGCAGCAGCATATGACCTATGCTGATCCAATGAGTCACTTAGCAGCTAGCTCAGCATGAAATACCACAGATTGGGGAAGACCCAAAAAGAGATAAATAAGACGAGGAAGACTTATAGCACCTTTGAGACTAACCAGTTTATTTCAGCATAAGAAGAACTATCTTTTTTTGGTTTAAGTGAAACTGAGCTCAGAAAATAGAAGTGACTCTCAAATCTCATCATTTTTCTACAAAAATATGCCATGAAGTACGATAGTACAAGCCAACTATTAATTGCCTTAGGTTAGAAAGAAACCTCCACTATGGGCAGGTTTTTCCACAATTGTCCACTACAACATTCTCTGCACCTTCCTCAGTCCATGAAAACATACTGGGCTCGATGGACCATTAATCTGATCTTGTATGGCAGTTTCTATGTCTTATCAGATCCTTGGCCTCTAATGAAAAGGAGTACAGTGCCACTTTTGGAGGCAGATAAGTCCATTAGGGCCTGGATTGAGAACCTGATTTCTTAACTTTGACAGCATGTGAAGCATGTATCATTAAGATGATGACGGCAAATGCAGTAGTGTAAAAAAGACAATTTAAAAACAATATACCGTATTTCATCCTTTCATCAATCAGGCAAAATAAAAAGGATGTCTCAACTAGATATATTAACCAATGCAATCTAAGCTATTTTCCAGTCAGACTTGCCCCCACCCCTCCAAAAGTGTCAAAATAGGGGAGTTGTGGGATATTTTCAGACTCTGGAACATCATTATAATTGGCTAATAGAATTAGTTTTATTCCTCCCCCCTGTAAGTTACAAAGAAAAACATCACTGGCTATAGGACAGTTTTATATGGTAAAAGGCTGAATCTCAGGCACTAGAGCAGCAAGAAATGCCAAAAGAAAATTTTTAAAAAGTGAAAAGAATCTCCATTGTGTCTGTAGAAAACCTCATTTCAGCAGAAAGTTTGTGATGATCTTAAAAACAGACTTCAGAGTCAAAGAAGGATTCTAAATTTGAATGACTCCCAGCTGGGATCACGTTTGACTACTTAAATAGTTATTGGAGCTATCGTAGAAGTTAATGAATCAGTTGCACTAGTGATTTATGCTGATTTCAGCTGGCATACATCAATGTACAGAAAATGGAATGTCTGCTTGGTACAAGTTATAGTGGCAAAACGCAGCCTCAAACTTCCTTCGAAGGCAGGGTGTTTGCAGAGAGAGAGGCAGGAGCACAAAAACGTGGGCACAGGAAGTCAGTACAGCTGGAAAGTGAATGCTACTACCTTAGAAGAAGGCTTGGTTGGGATCTGCACCAACTCAGTGAATTCCCTCTGAAGCTACAAATTACAACATTGCCTCCTCTGGAAGAAACCACAAAAAAAAGCACCAAAAGAAGCTACCAAGCTGAGCCAAGCACAGGGGCTTTGATAGTGCAGAGAGGCGTAATCCGTACCTAGCTGTGGTGGAATAAGATGTGGCTATAAAATGAATATTGAGCTAATACACTGGAGTAGTTGTTCTTCAGAAAAATAGCCAGATTTACAATTACCTAAATTCCACAAAATAGAACCTTAATTTTATTCACTGCAGGTTTACAAACCCATAGAGGTTGAAATGACTGTAGCTCCACAGTTCAACAGAAGTGAGCCCCTCAACAACTCCAAATAATTGAAGGCTGACAACCAGCTTCTTTCCTGTGAAGCTCCTTAATTTTGCAGAAGTGAAGTTAGAGAAACTGCTCTCCAGCAGAGATCTCTGTTGGCAGCTCCTGACAACATAAAGCTTTTGCGTATTCAGCAAACTTAAGAACAATGAGTGCGTTTACTGTGTTCAACTGACCGTAATAAGGAACCTTTTAACTCAATCCATGTACTGGAAGTTGTATACTAGCTATTTTGAAAATGAAATGGGAACTCAGTTAATTCCATATTTCAAGAAGAATCACTAGACCAAGGCAACTTTCAGAAGCGGTGTGCCGAGTCTTCATTTATTCACTCGAATTAAAGGTTTTGCATGCCAGTAATACATTTTAACATTTTTAGAAGGTCTCTTTCTATAAGCCTATAATATATAACTAAACTATTGTTGTATGTAAAGTAAATAAGGTTTTTTTAAAATGTTTAAGAAGTTTCCTTTCAAATTAAATTAAAATGAGGAGCCCCCCAAATCGGTGGCCAGGACCTGGGCAGTGAGTACCACTGAAAATCAGCTCATATGCCGCCTTTAGCACTCGTTCCATAGGTTGCCTATCCCTGCACTAGACAGTGAGCAGAAGCAGAGGATTGACCTCTACATACAGAGCTAGAGGAGGTGAAGAGCTTCTTCTGAATTAGTATATACCTAGAAATCCTGCTCAGAGAGGTATTAACTGCTAATTCAGGGAGCAGTGTGTTCATTCTGAAAATTATTAGTAACTTTAAGTCCTTCAAATGACTCATCTGTCATTAATAAAATGCCTGCCTTAAATGAGTCAGAAATTGAGTTCATGATCACAGTCATAAATACAACTGGCCAGAATAGGGGTTGTCATGTTCAGCCCTCAATATGGGGCATTTTTTTAAACAGAAATTAAAAAGAGGAGATAACCCTATAAAAATAGAAGAGGAAATAAATACCATTCAGATATTCACATCTAGAGTCTCCTGGCCAGTCATTCACCTATGCTACCCACCTCTTCTACTCAATGGAGGGGATATAAGGAGAACAGTTACTCCCCTTTCTCCATCCATTAAACAAGGCAAGCCAAGCCAACACTCATTTCTGAAAAGATGTAATCTGGGGGACCTGCAAGACAGCAACACACCTCTCTAACCTAATTCATTTTCACGTGTGTTAGGCCTAAACGTTTTACAGTCAGTGGATTATTCAACCAGTAGCTAGGATTGGATAGTTATTTGTTTTCCAGTTGTTATTACACCATCCTGATAGATCATAAGAGTTGGAAGTAGCAGTATCCCAACAATGATCAACTACAAAAAGTGTATATAAAAAATCCTGCATGATGGCCATCATGGAGGCAAAAGCAATTTACTTCTCCGGTATCGATACATCATCTGTAATCAGAAATTAGTATTTCTCACTAAGATTTTTTAATGTTATCACAGGAAAGTCTGTTCTGATCTGGACTAGAATGACCAAATCAGTGGGGACAGATCCACATCCGAAAGGCAAAACATCCACATAATTTCTGGTTGAGTTTCAGCCAACTTCCATCACATACTCTCAATGTGCTGGGGGGGAACTTGAGATTATTGTTTACAAGTTGGGCACATCCCTCATGGCTAGCAAGATCAAGTAGGCAGACACTGTGTTTGCTGTTGGTAGTGCGTGTTAATTCTTTCTAAGGTAGGGCAAGATGCCAGTGTTTCTCATAAGAGCAATAATTAGGCTACTGAAACCATCTCTTCGTCTCAACACTGCACCTTGTTTCAAATATGCCTTTTCTGGATACTACTACCTTGTTTCAAATATGCCTTTTCTGGATAAAATTATTGAGCATGCATTAGGCAGTATGTGAAGTCTTCAAATTTTCTTTGTTCCCTATCAATCCAGTTTCTGATTGGATGTATTTGGCTGAATTTCAATTGCCTTCTAGTGATGGAAGCCACCATTTCAAAAACTGTCTGGGTGGGTGGGTAAGATCACTGAAGCAGTTCTGCTCTTTCAGAGAAATACCAGACAGTGGTGTTAGCTTGCTGGGCAATGGCTTTCTAGACGAATTCTGCAGGTCCAATGGCTTTCTAGAATAATTTACATTGAGGTGCTACAAGTACACTGGTGAAATGCAACTCTATTTTTTTCATTGCATACAAACTGAGTGCTCTCTTTGCTTTTCCAGTGACTGGCTGAAACAGTGACTTGGAGAAGCTGAATCCAGACAGCACTTCGGTGGCTATTCACTGCAGAGAAGCTTTCTAGAGCAGTTGGCGGGCAAGATATTTTGCCCCTGAATTTTGCTCATCCTAAACAAGGGGGTTTGCAATTTATGGGTACTTCTTTGAGCCCCAGATGGCACACTGGCCAAAAGTGTCTTTTCCCAACCGCACCTGTAACAAATGTAATCACTTTTCAGCTTTACACAATATCACAATTATTCAGACCTAATGTTCTTGATATTCTCACTTGGAAGTTTCAGCTGGTAGAGATTGTAAAGGCCTGACTGCCTACTGCAGTTGGCCACAGACACTACATCAGTGCTCCACAGACTGTGTTAGCTTCCCGCTCACTTCTGGGCGCAATTCAAAGTGAAGAATTCTCTCCTGGACGGCTTATATGGTTTAGCTCTTAACCACCTGAGACCATTACTTTGGTTATGCACTACCATGGCAATTGATGTCAGCTGACAAGCTTGTTAAGCATCCCTCTCACCAACGCAGTATACCGGGGTTAGCAACCTTTCAGAACTGGTGTGCCGAGTTTACATTTATTCACCCTAATACAGGGGTGGGCAAACTACTGGCAGAGTGCTTTCAATAGACACGCCTCTAATCTACCATCTGGTCCAATATAGAAGAATAAGGCATAACGCCTAATTTTTAATAATAAAAAACTAATTTTTCCATTGTCCACATTTTTTAAAGGATACCATTACTGCACATAGCATTCTAGTGTCTCTCACCAATGCAATATACCAGGGGTTAGCAACCTTTCAGAAGTGGTGTATTGAGTCTACATTTATTCACTCTAATTCAGAAGTGGGCAAATTACAGCCTGCGGGCGATATCTGGCCCGCAGGACCGTCCTCCCCAGCTCCTGAGCTCCAGCCCATATGGGCAGTGCTCTGGAGGGCAGGGCTGCATGCTCAGCTCAGCAAAGCGTCTAGCTCCCTCCAGGCTGCTGTTTTAAGCGACATGGTAAGGGGGCGGGAAGGTTGGATAACGGGCAGGAAGTCCCAGGGGGCAGTCAGGGGACAGTTGGATGGAGTGGAGGTTCTGGGGGAGGCCATCAGTGGATCGGGGGTTGGATAAGTGTGGGAGTCCAGGGGGTCAGTCAGGAGGCAGGGGTTTGGACAGGGGTCAAGACAATCAGGGGACAGGGAGCAGGGGACTGGGGGGGTAGACTCTCGGGAGAGGGCAGACTGGGGACAAGGAGCAGGGGGGCTTAGATAGGAGGTGGGGTTCCAGGGAGGGTGTCTCTGGTGGGGGCGGTCAGAGGACAAGGAGCGGGGTGGGAGTTGGAGGGGGCAGGAACTGGGTGCGGGGGCAGGGCCAGACTGTTTGGGGAGGCACAGCCTTCCCTACTCGGCCCTCCATATGATTTTGTAACCCCGATGTGGCCCTCGGGTCAAAAAGTTTGCCCACTCCCGCTCTCATTTAAGGTTTCGCGTGCCAGTAATACCTTCTCAAAATGTTAAAATGTCTCTTTCTATAAGTCTATCATATATAACTGAACTATTGTTGTATGTGAAGTAAATAGGTTTTTAAAAATGTTTAAGAAGCTTCATTTCAAATTAAATTAAAATACAGAGTCCCCCTGACCAGTGTCCAGATCTCGGGCAGCATGAGTGCCACTGAAAATCAGTTCACGTACTACCTTTGGCACATGTGCCATAGGTTGCCTACCCTTGCTGTATACAAAGGTAAAATCATCATCCTACTTACTGCTCCCCTGTTCATATATCTTAAGAATCACAACAGTCCTCTTCCCTACAGCATCACACTGGGAATTTATGTTCAGTCACTTGCACACTATGATCCCTAAACTCGCTACAGTCTCACTGATTTCCAGGATACAATCCCCCATTCTGTAGGTTCCTTATTCCCTTCTGTGCAACTTTGCATTTTGTTATATTAAATTTCATTTTGTTTGAATGGGCCCTGTTCACCACATGATCCAAATCACTCTGTATGACTGTATTAACCTTTCCATCTATCTTTGTGTCATCTGCAAAATTTATATTTTTTTATTTACTTTCAGACCACTGATGAAAATACTGGACACCAAGCCTAGTACTGATCCCTGCAAAATTCCACTAAAAACACCCTTATTTAATGATTATTTCTTACTGACAACTACTTTTGAGATCTTCCAGTTAGCCACTTATTCATCTATTTAATGTGCACCCTATTGATATAATATAATGCTATTTTTAAATCAGAATATCATGCGGTACTAAACCAAATACCTTACAAAAGTCTACATATACTGCATCTATGGTCATCTTTATCAACCAAACTTGTAGTGTAGAAGAATTAAATCAGATTTGTTTGATAAGAGCTAATTTCCACAAAACCATGCTCACTGTCATTAATTACATTCCTATTTGTTAACAGTTGAATTTTATACCAGTTTGCTGTTATTTTGCTTAAGACTGATATTAGACTAATCGACCTCTTGTTACCCAGATCATACCACTTGCTCTTTTTGAATAGACACAATATTAGCACCATTCCAGACTTCTAGGATTTCCCTGGTATTCTAAGATTTATTAACAATATCAGTGGGCCAAAGACCTCCTCAGCCAACACTTGCAATTGGCTGAAAGTTATCTAGGCCTGCTGATTTAGAAACAGTTATCCTTGGCAGATGATGACATTCTCCTTAGTTATTAATGAACTAGAAAGTACATCACCCTCATGTGATACAAGTACATCCTGTATCTCTCCAAATACAGAAAAAGAATATTTATTGAACACTTCTGCCCCTTTTGCACTATTATTAATAATGTTACTATCTCCATGTAATAATGGGCCTGTACCATTATTGTTCCTAATATATATTAAAAACTCCTTATTGTCTTAGCCCTGCCAGCCATAATTTTTGTCCTTTTGTCTTCAGTTTCCTTTATCAATCTTTCATACTTCATAACTTCTAATTTATAGCGATCACTATTTATTTCCCTTTTTCCCATGTTATATATTTCTTTACTACTAATTTATCTGAGGTGTCAAAGGGGAGAAAAAATTGGCAATATCATCCCCCTTACCTTGGTGAGAAACCTACTGAACTCCAAGTGAAAGATTTGGTTTTGGCCTTCTGACACTTATATTATGCTCTTTGCTCTCTGCACCCCTTACAGACAGCCTCCAACTATGTCCAAAGTCCAAGCAAATTAGCCCAACAATCAGGTAACCAAGCAATCCTTAATTCTCTGTCACCTAGACCCCACATGTATCACTTCTCTGGAGAAGCACAATTCCCCTACCTTCATTCACCCACGATGGTACCCTAGAATACAATCCCCCTTATTTTTACCCAGTTGATAGTATCTGAGAACTTAACCTCTACTCCCACAAAAATTATTTTTACCCAACTTTACACGCTCCAACCCAAAACCGTACACCTACCGCAACTCTAGCCATTCACTCTGACCTCACTGAAGCGCCCCACTAAACCTAAGATCTGTCAGCTTTATTTCTAGTCCTTACAGATACAGCCTTGTACTCCTTTCATCCCGTTCCTTCCCTGGATATTGCCACCTCACCAAATCCTAAGCCAAAAGTGTTTTAGTTCAGCCTCCCTTGCTATAAGATGATGATCAAACGGCAAAGGTATTTTTGGTCACTCTCTCCAGGAACCCACCTCCCTTCTTTTGTCTTTATGCCAGTTCCCCTAAAGCAGTCTGCTCCAGTAACTACCACATTTCACAGCACTCGCTCCCTTTTGCTTCCTGCAGTAAAACACTGCATTGTTTGATGCCTCTCTGATGCTGGTCCTCCATGACCACCAGTAGTACTCTGTTCCGCTCACCTCCCAGGTATTGGTACTCACATCTGTATTCCCTGGCTTCTTCTGACCATGGCTCCAAAGATCTCTCTTGCCCCATCACTCAGCCTTGGACTGCAGCTGAGCCAATATCCTTTTGCTGAGGTGATGACAGACTGTTCCTCCCATCTCCAGGTACTCAGATCATCACAGCTCACCAGTGGATCCTGGTTGTGCCCTCAGCGAACCAATTTAGCCATAGTCATCTCCAACAACAGGAATAGATTTCCTCTTGCAGTAGCTTGCATAGGGCCTCTCTCTGCAAACAGCAGAGTCCTCCACTCACCACAAACGCCGTCACAGTTTGCCAGGTAGCATCTTCATCAGGCTGGTTCGGCATTAGTTGCCCCTCCTGGGGGCCCACACTCCTCCCTGCACTCAGCTCTGCCCTCCACCTGCCTGCTCCTGGCGCCTCTAAGGCCTCTTGTTCTCCATGTTCTCCTGTTGCCCACCAGTATCTAGTACTCCCAGGAGCCTCAAGGTCTGTTGAGTGGCTCAACCCACGGCCCTGGCAGCAATCTCCCTCTGTGGCACATCAGAGCAGCTGCAGGAAGCAGGATCTCCAGACTCCTAGCAGTACCCAGGTGAAGAGGCACAAGAAGAGGGCCCAGGACTCAGACATACAGGTGGGATCAGACAGTCAGATCTCTCCAGAAGTCTGTTTTCTTTCAGGAAAAGTTAAAGGAAAAATATTTTATATTTATTTCTTTTGCTCAGTGCCACTTTAAAGCCCTCAAGCAGGCACCAAACAGTTCAGCTCCAACTAAAACCTCTGTTAGTTATTCAGTTTCCAACCTTTTAGAATAGTCCTATGAAGGGAATATGGTAGACTAGGATATATGTATCATGCAAGGGATTGTCTCATCCACAAGCTCTACTCATTATACATATTCATGTATATCGATTAGCTCTTTTCATCCACTGTTAGAATATTACGTCTGTCACAGGAGAAGTGCTATCCAGTGAAATTTCTGGAAAATAAAATTTGACATCATAATAACCAGGACATCTTATGAACCAGCTGAAAAAGTTGTCTGACTTCTAGACACCCTTAGCCATGATGCAGTCTATCACTGAATTTTTGGGAGTGAAGGAGATCACTTCATAACCCAAAGCGATTCTTCTGCCAATCATATCAGAAGATGGAAGAATAGCATGAAAGAAGAGGGAAGTCAGTCAAGAAGTTCAGGTATGAATGTTTGTCTGCTTCCCTTAGGCCAAAGAAACAGGGTAATCCTTGTCCTGTGCTTCAGCATACTTGTTGCAACCCTTCCAAGTAGGCTAACTTCCAACACCATGTTCAGCTCTGGAAGAGCACAGCATCCTTTCCAGAGAGAGAGAGAGGCAGATTCTGTCATATCCCTGGTTATAGTTCAAAGTACCTTACAAAGCATACTTACAGCAGGGCAAATTGCAGGTCTTCCAAACCTAGCTACTCACCTGAAGCACTGTAGATAAGGACTATACCCAGAACCATAAGCTCAATAGTAGCAGCAGGTGTTAAGAAAAAGTCAGACTGACATGAGTATATTTATATGTCAGATGACTCTTTATGGGAGCAGTACCTATCAGAAAAGTGACAGAAGCAGGTTGGGCTAGTATAGAAAGGCCCAAACCTTGAGAACCATTGAGAAAAGCATGAATTCATTCCCCAATGGCCAGGGGCAGGGGAGCTGCTGTTCTTCCTTGTTCCTAGAAGGAGAAACAAAAGGTAAGAGGCTGGAGTGCCAAAATGTGCACTCCAGCTGCCAGGTCAAAGGAAGAAAGACTGAAGAGGAATGTCTGGGGCCAACTCGTATAGGCTGTTAGGGATTGATATTTCTTTTGTCTATAGGTTACCTGATCATATGACTATGTGGGTGATTCTTTTTTAACATTGGGATAAGATACATAATCATATGTTTAACAAAATGACATTTCTTTAATGTCTCTGTCACTAGCTTTTCAGTTACTAGATGGTACATAGTTCACTGTAGGCAATTACTAAGTCTTTATGAACTCTCCATCCATTACAAACATGTTTCTACTTACTATTATAAGAACCGAGGAAAAAGCTACACTTACTTAAATGTGTTAGAAATAGGTAGTTCAAACTTACCTTTGGATTTTGGAATCAACTCTCCACAACTCAGTATTCGTACTTCTGCATATGGTTTACTAGATGCATCTGTTTTCTGGTTTTCTATCTCTCTCACAACTTCCTGTCCTGAGATGACTTGTCCAAAAACAACATGAAGTCTTAAGTTTAAGAAAAAAAACAAAAAACAAAAAACCAAACAAAAAAAAGATAAATGCAAGTTTTCTACTGCAATAAAAGTTTTAAAATATTTAGCATCTTAAATTTTCAAAGCAGTGTCTATTTCACAAACACAAATAAAGGAGATAAGATATTTACCCATCCAAGTGAGGTGTAGGCTTGGTTGTTCTTTTGATACCATCAAAAGGAATAATTGAAAGCAAGAGAAAAATAAAATTAGCTCCCTTTACAAAGGAACCAAAACTGCATTTGAAACAAAATTAAGTGCATGTATTAAACGTTACTTTGAATGAATAAATTAAGAATTCTCTTTTGTTCAATTTTATAACAGCAATGTAGTTATAATTTAAGTATCACTGAATGAAACATTACAAAAGGCACCTATTAAAATCCTTACTTTTTTTTTAATAAAAAGATTTAAGGATGTAAATGAAGATATTCGAGCATTAATCCAATTTTTAGATAGTATTTTGTATACATACATCATAAAATTATATTATTGATTCAATCATAAGAACTTGAGGGCAGATTTAAATAGAAAATGTATCTGATTCTCAGAAGAGACTGCAAGTAGTCTTACAGTCATTAGAAAAGGAAGCAGTGAGAAGTCAGAAAAGAAAAAAAAGATGGGCACCTGCTTCATGACATTTGATGTAGCTCTACAACTGACTTAAAAAGAGTCTTTAAGAGGAGCTTTATATCTACAGACAATGCATGTGATTCACGCAAGCTCCTACAGCCCTCAGGCCAGGGTTTGACATCCCATGGCATGCAAGCATCAATAATGAGAGAAATCAGAAGCTGGGCTGAAAGAGGCTAAAGATCTGTCGACAACCCAAAAATAACTGGCTACTTGTAGATGGTGCATGCAACTCATCACATTAATTAAAGGAAAGATCTTTAGCAATTATAGGTAACGGGATCAATTTCAAGAGAGAATGTTTTCTGTAGATAAGCCTGATTCAAAGGAGGCTCTCTGTTGCAGGTATGTTGTGATAAATTCAGCCTTAGATTTATTATATGGGGTGATAAATTTAGCTATGTGGTTATTTTTTCCTTTAAAATAAGATTGCTCTTAGAATGATTTCCAAAAACCACAACTTTACACACACACACAGAAAGAGCTACCATAATCCCCAGAGCTCTTCTCATCCAAGACTCTAAGCAGACAAGACGCTTTACACAAAATTGAGAAAAGTTTGCTGAGAAAATCAATTAGCTTTGCATTACTTGCCAAAGTTAGAAGCCATTAATGAAATGTTTTTCTATGTATACGAGAAGCACTTATCTAAAATAATGAGTGCTAAAAATGATCAGCTTATCTCCAAATTAGATATTTTTAGGAAGCATCTCTTTTTCATGGAGTTTCATATCTGGAAAAACAGTTCACATTTGATTAATGAAAAAAGGTTTAGATTTTTTAACAATGAAATGATTACTACAACCTTAATGCTGTAAGCAACATGCATATAATACTTACATAAAGAACTGTGAACCGTTTGTATCTTTCCCTCTGTTGGCCATTGACAGAAGAAATTCTTTGTTGTGCTTTACAGCAAAGCTTTCATCTAGAGAAAGTGTTTTTGATTGCTTTAAAATACCAAATATTTACTTTGTTCTATTAGTTAAATGGCATGTAGCTCTTTTTCCCCTCAGCCAACCCAAATAAATTTATCACTGAAGTAAAGAGCATTAAAAAAAATTTGTTTCAAAATAAAGTATATTATGTCATGTCCTTGGGATACATTATGCTTCACATTCTAATTCCTGAATATAAAAAGGAGAAAAATAAATGTACTTTCTTATTTTCACCTGCCTATTAAATTGTAGTTATGGTATGAAGAGTGACTGTAAAAATGAAACTCTTACTCAACAGATGTATTTCCTGCATATACTCATGCAACATCTGAGTATAGTAAGAGCAGGCCTTCGCTATTTTTCACTCTTGTGGGCACATGCAGATCCGAAGATCTTCGGAAGACCAAAATGTTTTATTTTCTAGCTCATATACCATCAATATAATTTTTAACTATGTTTTGATGAAAAAAAATATTAATGGTGGTGATTCAGTTTGGTGTCAAGCCAAATAAGCAGTTTTATTTTTAGATACCAGGATGAGTTTACGCAGAACTTGCTGTTAGAAAAATAAGTTTACTTAAGATGATCAAGTTGGATATAGAAGTCACAAAATTAATCATGATAGTAGGTTTAGAATCAGATATATACAAATGTAAGTCTAATAAAGTTGACAAATTTGAATCAGAATAGCTTGATCCTCCTTTAGACATGAACATTATCTGAACAAAATAATGAAGTAAACAAAATACACCTTTACAGCCTTCATACTGCCATCAGAACAGCCAGCGAAGACCCCTGCGCCCATGCAGAACCAAATAAACTCAAATGAGACTCAAATGCACAGACCCCAGATGATTGTAGGAACAGGGCCACGGACTATAAGTTTAATATTTATAAGACAGAACATTGAAAAGGTATACATATTGGCTTAATAAAAAAAACTTTACCTTCAAAAAAACCACCATAAATGGATTCTCCTCCTCTCCCATTTCCTTGAAAGAAAAAAATACATCGTATTACAAATAGATGTAGTGAAAGTATAAATTATTTAAAGTTCAAGGTGTGCCTAATGACTCTTAAAGAAAGTATAATATAAAAGATATTTCAATTATTGCATCCAAGTCAAAATATCTTCAAGAACAGTCAAATTGGAAGCTACATCTTGATAGTCTGCTTAACTAGAATGGGACTGAGAAAATGCAAGTTATTGCTTTTCCATTTATTCTGCACTGTCTCATACATTTCTAGATCAAGCTAGGACTACTACTGGGAAATACGATGCTTTACACTGCATTACACTAAAAATTTCCTCTGGGAGGCCACTCCAAGCTATAAAGATAATGGAACCGAAAGCTATTTATAAAAATGTTCTTATTTGAAGGCCCTATTCAGCACATCTTACTTGAACACACACCTTAAAGTCAACAGACATTTCATCTGAATACATGGTGCTTAACAGGACCCTTAAAAATATCTTACTATTTAAAAACTGGAGTATTCTTTTAAGGCTGTGTCCTACCTTCACTGAAGTCACCTCCTTGGATCATAAAATCTTTCACAACTCGGTGAAACAGACAACTTTTGTAATGCAATGGCTTCTGGGTTGATTTTCCGGTACCTTTTTCACCTAAAATGGAGAGCAGGAAGAGGCAGGGAAGGAAGGGGGAGGGGAGATAAAAAAAAGGTATTTTACACTTGTGCAACACCTTTCATCGGAGGCACTCCAACAGTCTCACTAATATTAACTACAGTGGAACCCCGCTATACCGCCACGATCGGGGTCCAAAAATATCAATCATGATAAATGCGGGGTCGCGGTATTCGGCGTTCTGCTGCATCAAAACAGCGTCCGCTGCCATCGGGAGCCACGTGTTATAAGCAGATTCGCGCTATCGCGGGGCGCGTTATTGCAGGCTTCCACTTTATTAAATCTTGCAAATCAGTTTGTGAAGTAGGCAAACATCTGTTTTGTAGATGGGAACACAGACGAACAGATTAAGTCCAAACTGGCCATTGATTTTGGTTCTCATTTTCTAGATACCCATCTTTCAGGGGAGCTGAGTGTTCACAGCTCCCAGTCAAGGTCTTAGGAGCTGTGAGAGCCCAGCATGTCTGAAAGTCAGATCCCAGGTCTCTCAGGTTGGGCACTCAAAACTAGGGTTACACCATTTCAGTATCTGTTTTAGAAAAATGTGACCAAGGTAATTTCCCAAGATCACAAAAGAAGTCTGTGGTGAATTGCAGATAGGACACAAGTCTCCTAGGGAAATTTACCACCATCACTCAGACCTTAAATGTATTATCATTCCAGAGTAAGATTGTCTACATGGGGAATTATACCAGTATAACTATGGTGATAAAATTATACTTGTATAAATTTTCCTGTCAAGACAAAAGCCAAAAGACTACTCCTAAAAGGCTAACACACCACTGGTGTCAATAAGTACAAAGTCTAAAGGGCAGATAACTGAACGAACACTAAAATTAAAAAAGCACTACACTGACTTAGAGTGTTCTATAATTTAAAGACAAGTTTTTAGACATTTGAGAAAACCTTGCAAAGGTTCCACCACTTTCAGAAAGTTGAATATATCTTTCTCTGGACTGATTGCCAGAAGAAAACCCAATAAATCGACTCCTGGTCCCTCACTCTAAACATTTTTGACCATATACATTCCCAATATTTCAATAAGAAGATCAAATTCTGAGCTTGATCTACTTTATGTGCATACATATTACTTGTTTCTGACATGGAAGTGATAACCAAAAACTCATGAGAGACTGAAATGTAATAAAAATATCAAAGGGGCAGGCGATGGGAAATGTTAGAGACGGTGAAAAAAAAAGTGAGTTTCTATAAATCCTCTACTGCGATGAACTAAGTTTTTAGGAGAAAATAAATTTGTTAAAAAATTATCTTGGAAACAAGTTGACAGAGGCTGGAGAAATCTGAATCAGATTCACAACCACCCTTTAAAACAACGTTTTACTTTAATTACTAGGCTTGAACCAATATCAGTATTCTTCAATTAAAATAGCAATTCAGCAGGATAAAAATGCCATTTCAAAAATATTTCCACGATAGGGCTTTGAAAGGACTGATAATTTGACTTAGAAACAGGCAATTTTAATTTAGTTTGGGATTAGAGATCACCACACATCTGCTACAAAGAAAAAAAATAAAGGGGTTAGTTAAGAAGTGGATGACCAATCTTAGAGAGCAAAGGCCATGAATATTCATAGTAGCTCAGTATATTACAGGAGTCAGAAGAAAGTCTATAAAGTCCCAACCTTTCATTGGTTACCTTTACTGTATGCTTACCAATTTCAGGATTAGTTAATATTATATAGTTTCATCTTGCACAAACTGATTTAAACCACTAACTTTAATCATGATTTAAATCAACAAGCAGGAAAACGATTAAAATCCTCAGTTTGAATCACGTTTTGCATTTGTACTTACTACTAACTTTTCTAAAGAAAAGCTGATTCTCATTAAGCAGTAACCATTAAAACATGTTGATATGTAATTAAATATGACCATTTATAGCAACATTCATGCTTCTTTTTGCTAACCAGCAGTATACAGTATTTTATATATATATATACACACACATTAATTTATTATATAACTGAACTTACAATTATTAAAGCCACATTTTTTACATTTTTACTATGTTAGAACACAGTGAATGATTAATTTCCTGTTTTAGATTATTCTTATTTTACTTGTGATTTATGTCAAGCTCTATTTGAATGGAAATTCAAATTCAATTAAAATGCACAAAACCAGCATTTTAATTATTTTATTACTAAATAAAACTACTTTAAAAGTAGATACAAGACAAAGTTCATAAAACATGTTTTGCATTTAAAACTCGTTTATTAAACGAAAGAAGTATTATCTGTAGTTAGTGAATTGAACTGATTGTTTCTGGTCACCAGGTCCTTTGAGATTTTAGAACTAGTAAATCTCATGTTATCATAGACATTTTTATTCATAGATTCAAACTGGTAAACTGGTCCTACTTTTTTTACTTTGAATGAACTGAAATGAAAAAAACATTCTCTCAGCACCTGCAGTATTGGCTACACCTGTCAAAAGCTAGTTTAGCACTTCAACAAACTCTGGTTCCAGGTGCTTAGCCAGTGACTTACACAAAGTCAATGATTTGACTCTCTTTAAAACTTATCAGCAAACATTCTGCTTACTAATATTTTTTTGTATTTTAAATTAATGATTTTAATATATTACAATAAGTGTAAATCTTAAAACAGGTTGTAAATTTCATATTTAATTTTAAATAGGTTTATTTTAAAAAGTATTTAAATTAAAAAATCCAATTTAAATATAACATTCTAATTTTCTATTTAAAATTGTTTTGATTTTTATCCAGCCTGCTTTCAACAAGAGTTTTGAGGCCTTTGTAGGCCTGACGCTCCAGTATGTAAGTTTGATTAGCATATGTTCCATGTACTAACTGATGCCACAAGTGCAAGTGCTAATACAAACCTTGCATTAAATGCACACAAGACACTGATGTTAAATCTCTATAGAGACCAAGACTCCTCATTTTAAAGTCTACCTTCATTTTCTGGTATGCAAAAAGTGATAATCATTGGATCTCTACAGGGGATTCTATCAAATATAATAATTCACAATATGAAACTATCCAACAATGAATTAAGCTAAAAATCATAAATATCTACAAACCTGTGCAAAGGCAGCGAAAATTCTCACATGTCTTTGGGCACACATCAGAGAACAATTCAAAGACCACTCTTCCAGCTGAAAAAAATCCCACACATTTATAAAGTTAAATTATATTTGTCTTTGTTTGACCATTAAATATTTATATTGCTATAACATAATATAGACTAGAAATTATTTTTCTCACCAGGTACATTGTTGATGGCTATGTCAAAAAAGCAACGTGGCCGCTGGACCTTGATTCCCATGGCTTCAAAAGTTTAAAGACTGTAAACAACAAAAATATAAAAACCTTTGAGTTTTTCTCCTCTGTGTAGTGAAACTATATATTTACTTGATCTCAACCTAAAAGCTTTTTATGAAGGAAAAAAGGTGTGGTCATCCTGAAATATAAATGAACAAAACTTAATGTTGAGATGTTGAGAAAGGTGGCATTTTTGCTCTCAAGTTGTTTTAAATACGAACGTCTAGGAGCTGTTAATCTTTGTTCTTTAGGACAAAGGAAAACAATTAAAAACAGTTTTCTGTGCACATTCAGTTTAACTTTATGGTGTTACCAACTCTTGCGAAACTTGCTGGAGCTTTAACACAAAATGATGCATCTGTCCTGCAACACCAATCAAGGTATTATTATTGTTTGTATTACAATAGCACATTGGAATCCCACTCATGGACCAGGGTGCCACTATGTTAGATGCTGTACAAACACAGAAAAAAAAAGACTGTCCCCGTTTCAAAGCTAAAAGTCTACAATCACCAATTCTGGTGAATCAAAGAGATCAAAAGATCTCTTGTTATTTAAAAAAATTCCAGTTGTCATTGTTGCACACTAAAGCTTGTAAACATGAATGAATGTATTCTAAAGGTTTCATAATCCACTATTTTTAAATATTATGATTTAAGCCAATCTCAGATTCTGGGGGGCCCACATTCATGATTTTTGAATGTTTGGTTTGGCAATCCTGACTTTATTCACGTTTACTTAGATAGTGTTCACTTCAGGATTCAGCCCCATAGTTTTTTTTAGAGGAAAGCGTACTAGAAAACTGCAAGGGAGAATAAGGCATCAGTTGATGAGAACGTCACGCAACTTTCAAACTGACTTTATAAGAACATACTTGAAAAATGAGAGGACTTGGAAAAAAGTGAGAACGAGAAAAACAGCTTAGGATCTTCTGGCCTCCTAGCTGGGTAAAAGATTAAGATCCAGTAGAATACAGTGCAACCCCACAATACTGTGCGCTGCGATAGCGTGAATCCGCTTATAATGCGGAGCGCGCGGGGCTTCCGATGGCGGCAGCGGGCACTGCTTTGATGCAGCAGAACTCCGCAATACCGTGACCCCGTGTTTATTGTGATCGATATTTTTGGACCCCGATCGTCACGGTATTGTGGGGTTCCACTGTACTTGGATAATTTGCTCCCAGAGGCCTTGGATCTGCAGACCCAAAGCTGAATCAAGTGGCAAGGGGGGCATGAGGTGGAGAGAAGGAGTTAACTTTGGGGCCAAAGGTCTGTGCACTCAGGCAACTTATTAAGACTACCTCTGACCTATTTGCCAAGAAAAACAAACAATTCCCTCGTATGACAGACAAATTCTTACTGGCCATAATAAAAAATTAGAATATTTTTGCAGGACTAGTCAATAAACAGAAGTCAAATGACACAGATTTACATAAGACAAACAATATTAAGTTCATATTAAAGTACTATATGGGGAGTGGGAAATTAGATACTCCTGAGATTAAATTGGAAGAGATGCAAGGTTCACTGAGGTTTTAACCTTACACCAAATAAATAAATAAAACTGACTAGCCTAAAAAAACTGCAGCATATGACAAACACTTGGATCCTGGGTTACCCTTCATTATTTTACTGCAAAGGGAAGCATCATAGCTATTTGTTTACGCATTTTGCAACAGCTGCTTACAGACTTTACAAGGTATATGGTCCCTGCCTTGTAATATTTGTGCTAAGCTACTGATATACATCTTTCAGCCTATGGACTTTGAACAAGTGGAGGCAGAGATGCCTCTTCTATAACCATTAGGCCTAAGAGTTAGAACACTCACCTGGGATGTGGGAGACCAAAATTCCATTTCTCCACTGCTTGATATGGTGAAGTGATTTACACTCAGATCTCTCACACTGCAGAAGAGTGCCCTAACTACTGGGCTTTGAGATATTCTAATATAAGTGTATCTCAGTTGCTCGTGTTGAAGCTGTTACACTGCATCTAAACGTTATTGGAACAAGGACATGAACTTGGATCTCCCACATCCTATGTGACTGCCCTAACTGCCAGCCTGTAGAGCGGTTCTCATTCTATTTTCCTAACTCAATGACTATTCATTGTCATTATGAAAGACTATGACTGGCCATTAATGCAAAAAATCACTTGGATAAAGGTTATTAGGTACCAACGCCTCTTCTTCTGACCATTTTGTGAATGACTCCAAAGTCTTTCTCACCTCCTCCCCATGGAGGGACTTAGCAATCTTTTAGGGATAGGCTATTCCTGTGACTACTGTAAGCTACATTCGTTATATTTTAGAAATTTGATTGAAAAAAAATAAGCAATACTTTGTACTTTACTACTTTGTACAGTTAAATTCCTTGCAATTGCTTAAGATGGGCAAGGCCACTGCAGAAATGTCAGACTGGGACTTGTGCTATAAACGCAAAAAAACTAAGGGTCAAAATGTTAAAATAGTTTATCGTCATTCACCAAATCATTGACAATATTGACAGGTTTCGTCCTAGACATTTAATGTTGCAAATATTTTTAAGATGCCTATCACTCAAGTATCCAGGAGCTGCTCTAACTATAACCCAGCCCAACCCATTCTACTGGTTTCTTTTAGAAACAGAACACATCTTGAGTAGGTAATTGCAACAGTTTTGCATTAGCTTTACAGCAATTAATGAATACATTCTCAGCCTTTTATCTCTTGTGTTTGTTTTCCCTTTCATAGCACTGTTTCTTTCTTTATGTTGACTATCTTGGTGTGTGTTTTCCTGTCTATATTTTAGTATATGTTCCTTCTTTATTACTTTTCAATAACAAACAATAATTGTTCCTTCATTTCATCCCACTAGTCTCATTCTTCCCACACTGTGCTTTTTGCCAAAACTTTCCTTCTACTATCATCTGCTCTCTTGGACACTATTGACCTCTCTCCTGGGCTTCCCTCTATAACACAGTCACTGAACCTAAGACAAATTCTTTTCTATGAAGGAGAGATTGCAGCCAGCATATGCATAGAAAGTATTACACTCTTACTTACCATCAATTACTGAAAAATGTCTAAAATTATTGTCATATTTTGCACTATATACCCTAGTAACAGATAGTAAGTTGGAGTTCAGGTTAAAAGTTAGTTTTATGGAAACTTAACTCTCAATTTCTTGACCTTAACAGAAACTCAAGAAATATTTTCAATATTTTAAACAAACAAAAACATATTAGAATGTGAGGGGTGTATTTCCCACTTTTAAGTTTTTATGTGAAAATGTATATAAATATTTTGCATTCTTATTAGGCCATTAATATTAATCTAAACCTGTTTCTGCATTTAATCATTCTGGCACACTGTCCCTGACAGCCTAGCTTGAGTTTTAACAATTCAGATCAAGAAAATTCCATAAAATATGTTATCTACAGGTAAAGTTAAATTCTCTCTGGTAATATAATTTTTAACCTGGCAATAATTCCCCAAACACACCCAGTGAAAGTATAGTAAAATTATATCCACACTAACACATACACTTTCAAGGTGCCAGCAGGAATGCAGATTCAGCAATTAGCATCCTCAGGTTGCCCTACCAAGGGAATCACAGGTTCCAGTTACTGAAATTTGATTAGCCTGATTTTCCCAGCAGTTTGTGAGGAGAAAGTCTCATAATTTTTGTATTGTCGTGGAGCGCAGTGACCATGCAGCTGCCTTCTCAGATGAAAGCAGAGTAAACTGGAGTCAGTGTGGTCCTGCAACAAACAGTCTAGCAGAGAGTCTAAATTGATAAGACTAATAAGGAAGCCCAACCTGCCTTCTGCCTACACTGTGAAGGAATGAATATTTCTAAATCATGAACAACCTCTCGATCAGTGCACGCCATGCATAAGAAAAAAACAAACTCATTTGCTTTTTAACATTAAACAAAATTTTACTTACAAGCTACTAGAATCGACTGAAGAAATAAAATATAAGATATTGTAAGGCATTTTATCCTGATGATTTAACAAAAAAAAAATTTAAATTATCTTTAGAAAAAATGTTTGCCTTGTAATACAGTTTGCAATGGCTCACCAACTTCTTGAAGCAAACAAAATAGTATCCTTAGGACAACGCATATATAGAGAAATACAGAAGAAACTCCGGGGGGAATTCTGTGCTACTGCACACGCACATAATTAATGAGCCCTGCATATTTTAAATTTTTTGCACAGAAAAAAGCTTCCACTGAAAAAGTTGCTGCAGTTCCGCCTTTTGCTCACCAGAGGGCGCTGTGGCAAAAGAACAAAGCAGCAGCTTCCTGCCAGCAAGGGAAGAGAAAGAACTGCCTTCTTCGCAGCAGGCCAAGTCAGGAAACAGTTACTATGGGGAGACATATAGCTTGGGGTCCTGGGTGGGAGGGGGATCAGAAAGGGGCTCATAAGGGCTAGAGGGGGAAGGCAAACTGGGGCAGGAGCTGAATGGGAATGGAGGCACAGAGCCACTGTGGGAGGGAGGTGCAAGGCCACATGGTGATGGGAGAGGGGAGGTGTAGAGCTACATAGGGACAGGGAGCGGCTGGGTGAGAGCACAGAGACACATGGGGACAAAGGAGTGGCTGGCCAGGGGCACAGACAAATTTTTATCCCCAAAGATGTTTTCAGTTTGTGAGCATGTAAAGGATCATAAATTAGGAATTCTGTTTTTGGAGGTTTATTCATTACATTTTTCAGGGTTTCTCTTTAGCAATTTTTGAGTTTTATGTAGCTGTCAAAAAATTGCAGGTTTTTGGGCTCTCTTTTTATATATATTGTAATAAGTAGCATATTATACAGTAGTACATACTGTGATGAGTAATCTATTGGAGGGTTCCATACTATGCTTTACTATAGTACTGTTTCAAACATTTAATGCACACCAAGAGAATCTACACAGACCAATTAATATGCATCACATTAGTGCACTTTAGAAATCACACCCCTGTAGGCTGGTGAGTTCGCATCTGCTCACCAGCTACATGCAAACTCTGTTTCAACTTTCTGCACAGGCTCTTTCACCCTTCTGTCACACAATCTCAAGGAACACACGGAAGTAACAGAAGCGATAGTCCTCATCTGGACTGATACTGCTCTGGCCCCAGCTGCTCAAGGGTCACTGCTGTTCCTTAGCTTTAGGGGAACTGCAAGGCTCTACCTGCCCTGTTGCAGCCTTTCGTTGCTGTCCAGCAAAAATTTTGTTTCTCCTGGCCCTCCTGGGCTGGGCAGCTGGGTCATCACTTATGTCTTCTAGCTGGAAATCAGAGCCAATTGTTAGCTACTTCTTAGCTGGATCAGCTGGTACCAAACACCTACCTGGTGGGCTTCTCCCTAGGTCAGGTCTCACTTCTCCCTGGCTCCACAGACCTTAAAGGGGTAAACTGCCCTGCTACACCCCCATGATCTGCATTACTGCTCCATGTAAACAAGCCCTTAGACACAAGTAATCATTTCTAGTGTTTATTAGATAAAACACCAATATTTCTTTTTTGTTTTTGTATCAGGGTTATTTTATCTGTGTGTACTGGTTAAACCAAAAATCAGAAACCCTAATCATGAGAGTCTAAACATTGTTCACCCAAGAAAGAATTTGACTAATTAGGGTGAAAAACATCGACATTATCCCTCTAACAAAGCTATGCCTGCTACAGTTTAAATGAATAAAACAGTTTCATACTTTGTCACTGATAACACAGTCAATTTTCTATACAATCTTTTTTTTTTATAATACAAGTTGCCTTATTTTTCCTATATCTTATTTTCCTTCAATCTATTTTCCCTTCCTAAAACAGATCATGCTGTAATTTTTTCTACACTGTTTTCAACGTTATCTTCTTTTCTTTCTTCCTTCCTTCAACTGCTATATCCCTTTCTTCTTGTTCTCTCTCTCTTCCCCCTTTATCTTTCTCCTATTTCTCTCCCAATAATCTCTTTCAATTAAACCTATGTCTCTTATTTAAATGTATTCCACTACTTTCTTTCTCCCCCACTTGCACATAACTTCACTACCATTATCTCACTCACTTCTTCACACAAACTTTTTGAAAAATTTACCAGACACCAAACTGTTAAAGGATTAATCTACTAGCCAAAGGCCAACACAAAAGATTTCCCGCCACATAAACAGCATGTCCAGTAACACACTCTGGTGAGTGGCCAACTTATCTTTCCCCTATCCCTCTTGCTCTCCTCTCCAACCTAAGTGCTGTCCCTGAACTGTTCAGGGGCTTCTTCCTTCACAGCCTCCCTCAGTATAAGAGGGAAAATTCCATTCGTAATAGAAGAGACAAATTACATTGTAATTCTGATCTGTAAACTAGTATATAAATTTAGGATTAAATACTTGCCTCAGACTCCACCCAGGGTATAGGCCCATGGCAGCAGGTATGTTTGTGTGCATGTCAAAGAGATATTTGAAGAAAGATCAATAGTAGAAAATGACCTTTATATAGGGTATGTCTATGGTCAGTATAGACACTACCTACTCCAATGGTAGAGGCGTAGGTAATCCACCTCCCCAAGAGGCAGTAGCTAGCTCCAGTAGAAGAATTTTTCTACTGACCTAGAGCTGTCTACACCCAGGGGCTTGGTTGGTATAGCTAAATCTCTCAGCGGCAGTTGAGAGGATACAGAATTTAGACGTGCATTAAAAATAACGTTTCTAGCCCCTATGGTTCTTCTGTCTTCAGATCATTTCAGTGCATTTGTTGCTGCCCATGACTTTCCAAAAAACAGCAGACAAACTGATCACTCCAATCAGTTTCATTTCTGCTATTCGTAACTTTTGGACCATCAGGGACAGAACAAGAACCATGTCATTTTACTCTGCAGATTCTGTTTTTGAAAGCTGTACGCAAAATCAAGCTTTGGAAAAGAAGGATTTTTAAGAAAATAAAAGGAATATGGCAGCAAAATCTTCTAGAAATAGAGCAGCCAGGACAACATCAAGCCAGTAGGTTCAGTGGCTACAAGGGAGAAGAGAAATTGTTAGATACTAAAGATTAGCAGACATTCAGCACAAGGGTAGGAAACCTAGCACTCTTCACCAACAGATAACTGGATAGCAGGCTCACTCATCAAAGAATTATCATTGTTGCTGCTCCTCATATACCTCTTTCATACTGGATTGGCTGTGTACATTTGTTCTGACAGAACAAATAACTAGTAAATAAAACTGACTAATTCAACACAGTGTAAATTGAGATAAAGTTAAAATAGGGTAATGCTTCATGAAGAGTGCTTGAGATTCAAGTGCGGTTATTCTCATTGTGGTAATGCCTAGGATTGCCAGTCACAGATCAAGCCCTGGTCTACACTATGAACTCACTTCAGTATAAAATCCATAACCCTGAGCAACGCAGTTATACAGCTTGAACTCCCTGTGCAGACAGTACTATATCAACAGGATGGTTTCTCTCATTGACATAGCACATGCCTCTTGGGAAGTTGATGTTAAAATCTAAAAAGAATCTGGGTTTATATTACCCTATGCACAATTACAGGTGATAACCAGAACTTCAAGGGCTTTAGGGGCTCAATTAGTTACCAAAGATACTTCACCAAGTCCCATATATTTATGGGAGGCAATTCCTTCACTGGGAAGGAGTTTTAACATAATATTTAGCCTTGGGATAGAAGATTTAGCTATGTGTACTTCAACAAGTCATGCATCATCTTACTTTTTCAAATCTCCTTCATCATACCGTCCTAACAGCTCCGCTAAATGTATTGTCATACATACACAATATTTTCCATTTTCAGTTAATTAATGGCTACAAACAAAATGAGCCTGTAAATGACGTCCTGGCTATTTACAAAAGAAAAATCTCTGCACAGCGTTGGGACATCCCTTCAAACTAAAAGACAGAGAGAGGACCCTCCAGCCAGCCAAAGAAACACCCCCTGTTCCAGAGGCCTGCAGGGGAGGAGGCCATGTGGCAAGCAGAGAGCCCGGTGATGTTGCCCGCTAGGGGAGAAGAGAGAGGAATCATTCAAACTGTGAAGCAGGCAGAGAACACGGCCCCCGTGCGTCCCAGCAGCTGGGACGATCACTAATGATTTCTATCGGGAGGACTGGAAGTGTGGCGAGCAGCACATCACCAACATGCGCGGAGAAAAGGCTCCGGTCCTGCTCCAAGGAGCTGATTTTTAAAAAAGCGATTCATCACAGTCCCCCGTTTGTAACTAATCCCACCCCACTTGGCTCTCGCCCATGACCCGCCACAGCTCCCTCCTCTAACTTCCCTCCAATTTGCGGTGTATTCCCTGCCACTCAACGCCCCCTTTCTTCTCACACCAGACCGGACCACAAGACCCTCCTCGTCTCCCCTGGCCTGGGTCACCCCCTACTCTTTCCCCAAGCCCGTCACAGGCAGGCTGAGCCCCCCGGAGGGCTAAAGCCCTTGCGGCCCAACGAGGGGTGGGCCTCTTCCCGTGACGGAGCGGGAAACTCCCGCCCCTTGGTGAGGGATGCGGGCCCCGGCCCCCACTATGGCGGTGAGGCCCTCGCTCGCATGGGGCCCGGCGGGACAGGCCCCCCGCAGCTCCCCAGCACTCACCGGCTCGCGGCCCGGCTCGTTGCCCGCGCTCTTCACTGCCTCGCCGCCGCCATGTTAGATCCTGGTGCGGCACAGACTGCGTCAGTGGGGAGAAGGGCGGGAGCAGGGAACCCCAGAGGCGGCGCTGGGCGGAGGGTGACCCGACGGGCACCGGCGGGGCGGGTGCAACAGTCGCGGTAAACCCCGACCCTACCGCGCCGGGGCGGCCAAGGCAGCCGCTCAGAGCCCACAGTGGTTAGGGGGCCCGCTCCCCGCCTCCTTCCGCCGTCAGAGCTGCTCCGCCCCCTCAGCCACTCCGCTCGGCTGGGCCGCCTGCCTGTGTGTGAGCTGAGACCCGAGCCCCGTGCCTCGAGCTCGCCGCGGGCCTCAGACCTCCCCCCTGCGCCAGAGCTCGCTGCCCCAAGAGCGAGGAGGGGGCGCCCGGCCCGCTCTGTTCCCTACGAGTGCCTATGGCTGGTTGGGTGAATTCCTGGAGGTTTCATCACATGGTCTAATCTTGAATTAAAGATTCATCTTTAATTCCTGGAGACTGCAGGACAGTCATGGAGGGAGGCACCCTGCTGACCTGTGCAGCCCCGTCTCGCCAGAATAAGGAGAGCGCCTCAGCCCTGAGCTGGGATGTGGGCATAGCATCCCCAGCCACTAGCTCAGGAGGCAGCAACCTTTCGGAAGTGGTGTGCCAAGTCTCCATCTATTCACTGTAATTTAAGGTTTTGTGTGCCAGTAATATGTTTTAACATTTTTGAAAGTCTCTTTCTATAAGTCTATAATATAGAATTAAACTATTGTTGTATGTAAAGTAAATAAGGCTTTTAAAATGTGTAAGAAACTTCATTTAAAATTAAATTAAAATGCAGAATCCCCAGGCCAGTTGCTAGAACCCAAGCACTGTGAGTGCCACTGAAAATCAGCTCGTGTGCCACCTTGGGCAGAAGTACCATAGATTGCCTACCCCTGCACTAGCTCTTTGCCCTGGGCGAGGAGAAGCCTCAGCCCCCTCCTCCACTACTGCCCCCAGAGGACACAGAGCCCCAATTTCTTCAGAGATGCGAGAGCCTCAGCCTGCCCCCTCTAGTGCCCCTATGTCCCAAGTGGGCAGTGCTCCCCACTTGCCAGAGCTTCTGAGCAAGGAGAGGGGCAGAGCCTCCACCCTATGCCAGAGCCCTTGTGCCCCAAGCAAAGAGAGGAGCCCTCGCCCATGTCAGGGCACCTATGCCCCAAGCAAGGAGAGGGGCACACACACACACACACACACACTTCAGTGTCCCTCCTTATGCCAGTCTGTATGGGTATATTATAAAATATGGGCCTGATTGGATCTTCTGTCAGTTTTTAAAAATAGCATGTCTGTACAATATCTGAATATTGTTCACAAGAACATGTGGGTAACCTCCAGCAGGAACCTTGGGCCTGGACTCCAGTATGTAAACTAGAAAAAGGGCTGATTACACTCAGATACTACGACACAAAATAAGGAACAATTACATGCACGCATGCTATTTTTTCTACAGGACTTATGCCCCATTCAGTGCACAGGATTGACCTCTGGATCTGGAGCAGAATTATGTACTATTTGTACCAGTCTGGGTTAGGCAGTCTAGGCCTGTCCACTCAGCTAAGGGGAAAGCACCACAAACCCTAGGCTACAACTTAGTTCTTGGGACAACAAATGAAAAAAACAGTAGGACTAGCGGACCTCCCGCAGAAACACCGCCGAATTGATGGGACCAGTGGACCTCCAGCAGGCATGCCACCAAAGGACACCTGATTGCCACGCTTGGGGCACAAAAATTGTAGAGCTGTACCTGTGCTGATACAGACTACCACGACTACCACTCTGAAACCTTAATTATTTCCTAACTTTTTTTTTTTTGCTGCTTGCCTTTGCGATTTAAATCTATTTCTTCCATGTTCTCTGACTTTCACTGAAGTGGGTCATAGGGTATCCAAACTCTGCTCAGGTGAAGATGCAACTTGTCCAAAATTTGCCCAGTGGAAAGAGCACTGCAGGACTGGCAATTTATCACACAGCTCTGGAGAGGTCAGGATTTGACCAGCTGAAGAAGCCAGAGTGCTGGTAGTTTCAGGAGCCTAACAAGGACTGATTGTAACTTGCATAAAACTGAATGGATTGCACCCACTTTCTTCCCCAATATGAGAAGCAGTCCATGGGAACTAAAACTACAGCTCTCCCAGCATGCAATCTTCCCGGTAGACACAGAGTCTATCAATTCCATGATCCGCCTTATTTCCAGGAGGAGACACTACTGATCCCAGCATGCAATGCTCCCAGTCTGTCTGAACGTCCCTGTGCGGAGCATTGCATGCTGGGGCATGTAGTCTACGCTGCTCGAGGTGGGGTCGAGGTTCCGTGTGCGGCTGGGCTGGCAGCTCGGTGCGTTCCCATTGCACCCCTGCAGTAGACTGCAGAGCGGGCTGCGGTTGCTAGACGGGGCCCTACTGCGTGACACCCCCCACCCCCGCAGGGGTGAGCCTGGGGGCTGAGGCGATGACCTTGTGCCATGCGGCTCCGAAGAGCCCGCGAGCACCGCGGTGAGTAGCCGGTAGCAGCCGCGTGGTTTTGCACCTCCCTCCAGCTGTGCGCTGGGCAGAGGGCTGGGTCCCTCAGGCCCCGGGTGGAAGCTGGACACTGGGGGGTACTGAAGCTCCGCAGACATTTCAGGAGGGAACCAGAGTAAACCTCCCCCCTCTTGGCAGGAAGGGGTGTGATTGCACCCAGCTGGGCACCTGGCCCGAGGAGGCCGCGCAGGGGTCTCATGGGCAACTCCTGACCCCACGAGCATCAGCATGGCAAGGAGAGGGCCATCATATTCCCATGCCAGTTTCCGAAGATGTATAACAGCTAAATGTGGATGTGTTTTCATGGGGACAAAGGGACCTTCGGAGTATCCCCCTTTCAGATTTGAAAATCCTGTTCAAACAATGCAGGGGTTGAAGTGCCTTAAAATTATATACAGTATTCATAAAATGGGAAGTGTTAAGCCATCCAAATATAGGGTTAATTACTGTTCCCCCTCTAGTTCTTGGCATATAGTCCTATACATAGATTCATAGCTCTTAAGGCCAGATGGAACCTTTACATCTTAGAAGTGCTGTATAGCCAGCATACTGAATTGCACAGGGCAATGAACTGTATGAAGTTAGCAAACAGAAGGGACAAAGGTTAGGTCATATTTTACCAATCTTGATGCTGCTTTGTCTGTGATACTTTTACTGAGTTGTAAGACAATTAGATGATGGGTGAAATCCACCCTGTTATATGTCTCTGATCTCAGAACAATAATGCACTGCTAAAAATGGTTTTCTGAATGTGCCTTATTAGTATGAGGTTATTGGAAAACATATAAAGTTCATCCTTAACTGAGAACTTTGTGTTCTCATTGGTTTATGAGCCAATGCTTAATGTTAGTTTCCTCTGTTCTGGGTTAATTTAAAGGAGTTTCTTGTTCTTTCAGTAAATCTTTTGTACACTACATAGAAAATTATGCAATAAGCCTGTTCTTTTAATAGCTTTGTATGTGTCTGTTTTGACCAGCATATTTTTAAAGTTTATGGCAAAATAAATTTTACTCTATACTCATTTTCTTTCACTTTTATTTGTGAAGAGTAACAGTTGGAATTAATGTTGTCTAGGAGGATTTTTAATAGCTTTGGGATAAATCATCTGCTTTAGTTAAAAGCCTACAGGAGCGACAAAGTTTATTGGAAACTGTGCGACTCCACCAGGCAGAAGTCCCAGGCCCTAGTCCTTGGGATGGAGGAATTTGTGGGCCTGCAGAGAAGCTGGGGGCATGGATGTTCTGAGCTCCATGGGGAAATCCTGTGGTACACCAAACATCTCCACAGAAGGTCATAATCTCCTTTAACTCTCTTCCATTGGGCTAGTGACCTACTTTCCTTCTCACTGTCTTGCAGCATAGCTTGTTAGTACATGTGGCAGAGGCTGTGCTCACCTCTACCCTGATCCTATGAAGGGTCAGGAAGTATTGGAGTTACTTTTGAAACTGAAAGTAATTTTCTTATTGTCCGCACTGAGGGAAATATGTAGTTTACAGTTATGTATTACTAGTAACACAGATAAGGAAATATTTTAAAAATTAATTTTAACCTGACGATGTTCCCTTTAAAGTGTTTTTGCGATACTTTTTTAATTATGTTGTAAAATTAGGCCAGGAAAATATCTGCATCAGTGTTAGTTGGCCAGCAAGATAATGGGGTTGTCATAATTATGATTTGTGCTCTCCTTCTCTCAGAATGAAAGGGAAAAAAAATATTTCTGTTTCTTTAGTTTGTTTACTTTAAGTAATTTAACAGCGCTGTGTAAACTCAATCTCATTTTTTCTGCTGAAAACCTCTCTCTCCTGAAGAGTGAATCAGTTTCCCTTTGGATTGTCTGATTTTGTATTTTTTCCCCCACACAGAGAAACAAGGAACAGAAAACCTTTTTTTAAAAAATGGGAAAATGTGATTGTAAAATCATAAAAATTGGCAAGGGATGTGGGGACTAGTGTAGTACTTAGAATGTTTTTAACTTATTTGTTGAAAACTATTAGATTTCCATCTTACAATGTCTCTTTATTGAGTATTGGTTTGCATTTTAGCTTATTTCAGTACCAGTAATAAAAGTCCTATGTTAAGAGGTCATAACTGGTGTAAAAAGGCGTGCATCTCAAGGAAATGAGCAAGTGTGTTGCCTTGCTTCTAGAAGGAAAAATTCAGCTACACTGGAGTTACTTTTTATGGACAAAGTTATATAAAAATAATCACAAAAGTCTTTATAATACAGAGGTAGATCAGAATGAATGCTTTATAGGTATAAGTACAGTTCAGAATAGATAGAAGAGATAAAGGTATTGTATAAAACTGGAGTAGAAAGGAAATTGGGGTTATAAAAATACTTAAAATAGTCTGCAACTTGATAGCAGGGAAATTCCTATCCCTTCTGATTTTTTTTTTTTTGTTAAAGTATTCTGTACAAAATGAAAATTATCTTGTGTTTAAATGGAACATAAATCATGACCACTTAATTTTCTTTGTTTCCTTATGTGTGCACCAGCATCAGTGATGTCAGCATTAATGTGTGCAACACTGTGAAAAGCACGTGACAGCTTTTGGAGGGTTATTGGGGCTTTATTTTTTTTTATTTTATTTTATTTTTTTAGTTAAATGTGAACTACAAAAATGAAAATTGCAGCTACTCCCACTCACCTCTGGAATAAGTTTAGTACCATTTATGAACTGTTCAAAATAATGTATGAGATTTTTTTCTTTTGTAGGGCTATTGTGTATTCGTGGCTTGGGTTTGGTGTGATGCCCAGTTTGTGCTATGTTGGTGAAGTCACACTTGCACCTGAAAAGCACTGAAGTCTGTTGATGGGAAAAGGTAAATCTTGTTCTTGGGGGAGAGGGGTGGGGAATTAACAGGAAGAATTTTGGGCCTTACTGTAAGTCTGGTGTATTCTGAAGAGAAATTAACTCAAAAGTTTAAATGGAAGTAGCTTTAATTTTTAGCTACTAATTATTAACTTACTTGTCTTAAATCAATATTATGACAGTACATTAGAATTAATTTATACCTCTTCCCACAGGGTCTATAAAAGATGCAAGAAAAACAAGTTTGTGTGTCTCAAAATGCCTCATCTTCTTGCTAATAGCAGCTTAGTTTATTATGAAAAGTGAAAGAGGAAAACATCTTTCTGGACATCTTAAAAGTAGCTTGTGGAGGTGACAAAAATGCTTTGTTTGAGGCATATTTATGCATTTGCAGTGAGACGCTGCCAGTTTCGAACTCTGAGTAGTGACACGTTGCTGAGCCAGTTAAATAGCTGCACAACTGAAGATCAGGTCTTTGATCTTGTTGGAAAGAACAAAGTCAAACTATCTGAAAAACACGTTGGAAGTGCAATTAGTCTACTATGGAAATTTCAAAAAGAGAAGTCCCAGCTATTGAGGAATATGGACCATGTAAAAAGCCATTCCCAGTTTCTTACTCTTCGCATTTTAGCTGAAAACAAGATAGAATTTATGGATAATGATCTCTTGGTGGATACACTGTACCATGTATTGAGGTAAGCAATATAATATTAAATTCCACATAACCAATTTTAAATGAACCCTGTAAATTGCTTGTAAATATAGTCTTAAACATTTTATTGTTCAGTTAAATAATATTGGCTTAGAAGTAAACTTTTTTGTCAACTTTTCTTCTTCTTGACTTTTATAGCCTTCTTCCAAAACTCATGACTGTACTCCTGGCTGTCATGCAAATTGGTCTCTTTAAGGTCTTTTAATATTCAGTCCATGTTACGAGTCTTTGGCATTTTTGGCATTGATTGTCTTCCATCCACAATCGTTCCAAAGGCCATCCTACCAATATAACGCTTGGATCTACACTGCACAATGTAGCCTAGCCTCCCCCAATTTGTCTTCAGTTAGGGAAAACCACATTTTTGCTGTCTTCTCTCAGTGTAGTGATCATAGATGTAACAGTACTAGGAACAAAATTCTCAGTCACAAATGTGTTTTTTTTTTTTTCAAGTTGATGAAGGGAAGGAAACTATGCAAAAATGAGGGGGTTAGTTAAACGGAAATTAATAGGTAAAGTGACTAAAGTGAAATCCCTGCAAGCTGCATGGACACTTTTCAAAGACACCGTAATAGAGGCCCAACTTAAATGTATACCCCAAATTAAAAAACAACGTCAAAGAACTAAAAAAGAGCCACCGTGGCTTAAAAACCATGTAAAAGAAGCAGTGAGGGATAAAAAGGCATATTTTAAAAAGTGGAAGTCAAATCCTAATGAGGTAACTAGAGAGGAGCATAAACACTGCCAAATTAAGTGTAAAAATGTAATAAGAAAAGCCAAAATGGAATTTGAAGAACAGCTAGCCAGAAACTCAAAAGGTAATAATAAAATGTTTTTTAAATACGTCAGAAGCAGGAAGCCTGCTAAACAACCAGTGGGGCCCCTGGGGGATAGAGATACAAAAGGAGCACTTAAAGATGATAGTCATTGCGGAGAAACTAAATGAATTCTTTGCTTCGGTCTTCTTGGCTGAGGATGTTAGGGAGATTCCCAAACCTGAGCCATCTTTTGTAGGTGACAAATCTGAGGAATTGTCACAGATTGAAGTGTCACTAGAGGAGGTCTTGGAACTAATTGATAAACTTAACTGTAACAAGTCACCGGGACCAGATGGCATTCACCCAAGAGTTCTGAAAGCACTCAAATGTGAAATTGCGGAACTATTAACTAGGGTTTGTAACCTGTCCTTTAAATCGGCTTCTGTACCCAATGACTGGAAGATAGATAATGTAATGCCTATATTTAAAAAGGGCTCTAGAGGTGATCCCGGCAACTACAGACCGGTAAGTCTAACGTCCCTACCGGGCAAATTAGTTGAAACAATAGTGAAGAATAAAATTGTCAGGCACATAGAAGAACATAAATTGTTGGGCAAAAGTCAGCATGGTTTCTGTAAAGGGAAATCATGTCTTACTAATCTGTTAGAGTTCTTTGAAGGGGTCAACAAACATGTGGACAAGGGGTATCCAGTGGACGTAGTGTACTTAGATTTCCAGAAAGCCTTTGACAAGGTCCCTCACCAAAGGCTCTTACGTAAATTAAGTTGCCATGAGATAAGAGGGAAGATCCTTTCATGGATTGAGAACTGGTTAAAAGACAGGGAACAAAGGGTAGGAATAAATGGTAAATTTTCAGAATGGAGAGGGGTAACTAGTGGTGTTGCCCAAGGGTCAGTCCTAGGGCCAGTCCTATTCACTTTATTCATCTATGATTTGGAGGAAGGGGTAAACAGTGAGGTGGCAAAGTTTGCAGATGATACTAAACTGCTCAACATAGTTAAGACCCAAGCAGACTGTGAAGAACTTCAAAAAGATCTCCCAAAACTAAGTGATTGGGCAACAAAATGGCAAATGAAATTTAATGTAGATAAATGTAAAGTAATGCACTTTGGAAAAAATAACCCCAACCATACGTACAATATGATGGAGGCTAATTTAGCTACAACTAATCAGGAAAAAGATCTTGGCGTTATCGTGGATAGTTCTCTGAAGATGTCCATGCAGTGTGCAGCGGCGGTCAAAAAAGCAAACAGGATGTTAGGAATCATTAACAAAGGGATAGAAAATAAGACGGAGAATATCTTATTGCCCTTATACAAATCCATGGTGCGCCCACATCTTGAATACTGTGTACAAATGTGGTCTCCTCATCTCAAAAAGGATATACTGGCATTAGAAAAGGTTCAGAGAAGGGCAACTAAAATGATTAGGGGATTGGAACAGGTCCCATATGAGGAGAGATTAAAGAGGGTAGGACTTTTTAGCTTGGAAAAGAGGAGACTAAGGGGGGATATGATAGAGGTATATAAAATTATGAGTGGCGTGGAGAAAGTGAATAAGGAAAAGTTATTTACTTGTTCCCATAATAGCAGAACTAGGGGCCACCCATTGAAATTAGTGGGCAGCAGGTTTAAAACAAATAAAAGGAAGTTCTTCTTCACACAGCGCACAGTCAACCTGTGGAACTCCTTGCCTGAGGAGGTTGTGAAGGCTAGGACTATAACAGGGTTTAAAAGAGAACTGGATAAATTCATGGAGGCTAAGTCCATTAATGGCTAATAGCCAGGCTGGGTAAGGAATGGTGTCCCTAGCCTCTGTTTGTCAGAGGGAAGTGATGGATGGCAGGAGAGAGATCACTTGATCTTTACCTGTTAGGTTCACTCACTCTGGGGCACCTGGCATTGGCCACTGTCAGTAGACAGGATACTGGGCTAGATGGACCTTTGGTCTGACCCAGTACGGCCCTTCTTATGTTCTTTGGTGTCCCTTGAACTATACTTTTATATTTGATAACCTTAATGGAGATAACTGCTAATTTCATTTTTCCAGTGAGCAACATGTTTGTTTTTAAAAATAAACACATCTGAATATTTTGTATTATTTTGAAATGTATTAGGTTAGCTTCTTTTTATTTAATTTCTTTTTTATAAATATATCCTTCCAGCCTTGTGATTAAAGCACAAGGCTAGAAGTAGAGAGATCTGGGTTTTATCCTGTTCTAGCTTTGCCATACCCACTGAGACTTGGGACAAGTCACTTAATGTATCCGTGCCTCAGTTTACCCATGTGTAAAATAGGAATGCTTATCTACATCACAAGAGTGTTATGATACTTAATCCATTAACATTTGTAATGTGCAGTTAGACCTTTGGTTGGAAGGTGCCATAGAAATGCAAATTATTATTGGATATAACTCTCTTACTAGAGCAAGCGTTGGCAAACTACAGCCTGCAGGCCACATCTGGCCTGCTGGACCATCCTGTCTGGCCCCTGAGCTCCTGGCCAGGGAAGCTCCCCCTGACCCCTCTCCCTGCCTTCCGTTCTCCCCTGGAGCCACGCTGCCGCACAGGCAGGGCTGTCGGGACAGGGAGCAGGGTGGGGAGGGTTGAGTGGGGCAGAGGTTCTAGGGGTGGGGGCAGGGAGCAGGGGGGTTGGATAAGGGGCAGGGAGTCCTGGGGGGCATTCAGATGGTGGGGGTGTGGATAGGGGTTGGGGTAGTCGGGACAGGGAGCAGGGGGAATTGGGTAGGGGTAGGGTCCTGGGAGGGCAGTTAGTGTGGGGGGGTCTCGGGAGAGGGCGGTCAAGGGACAAGGAGAAGAGGGCTTAAATGAGGGTGGGTCCTGTGGGGGATGGTTAGGGGCGAGGGGGATCTCTGGAGGGGGCGGTCAGGGTACAAGGAGTAGGGAAGATTGGATGTGTTAATGGTTCTGAGGGGGATGGTTGGGGTGGGAAGTAGGAGGGGGTCAGACAGGGGGCAGGGCAAGCTGTTTGGAGAGGCACTGCCCTCCCTACCTGGTTCTCCATACAATTTTGAAACCCCAGTGTGGCCCTCAGGCCAAAAAGTTTGCCCACCTCTGTACGAATGTTAGAGTTATGCAGCTCTGTCTGGTTTGTCTTGTCTTTAATCATCATGAAGGTTCAATATTGAGGCCCATGATTCACTGGTAGAAGAGCTGGTCATGGAAGCATGGAGAAGATTAGAAAGGCGAGTATTATACTATTCTACCTCCAGAGAGATGTAAATTACAAGCATGTTCATATTGAATTAATCTCTATATCAGTTCTCTCACAGGGTGCTTACTAGACTTCTAGACATTATCTAAGTATTTTTATATCATTATTTTAAACCTTGACTCTCTTTAAAACTGATTTTGTTTGTTAACATAATAAAACTTTGAGTATTGATGGAGTTTTGAATTGCAGGTGGCCAATGAAGATGCTCAGATACTAAACAATAGAGACTGTTATATCTAGATGAATAAGTGCAGATTTAAGATTATATTTAGATGTGTGAACACATACACCACCAATAAAGGAAATTCAAAGTTGGTATACATGCACTTTTATATTGATAGATAAAGCAGAGCTTTGCTTGTTGTTCTGCTCTTTAATGATGGATATGTCCCTCTCCGCCTCCCCACCTTAATTTTGGAGAAGGCTTTTAGTATAGACCCCTAAAGTTTTTTTCCTTCTTTGCATTTTTTGTTCCTCAGTCCCTGGCTGAATGCAGGGGCTAGCATCACACTCTTCCATTGTCACCAAGAGGACAGAATAGCCAGTCCTTGCCCACTAGCTAAGACACACTGACAGGCTAGTGAAAAGCCTGTACTGTGTAATAATACCGACACCAATTGACTTTCAGATTCACTTCAGCAACATTTATCCAACATGGCAGCAGTTTACTACATGATAAAAAAAAATCTTAACACTCCACGATGGTGGCTTTACTGAACCTAGGAACTCCTCCTGAACTTTACCAGACTGTGTACACACACTTCTTATTGTCTTATTTTGATATGCAAATTCATAGGTTTTTAAGCTGTTCAGAACTCTCTCCTTATGGACGTCTGTCTTATTTTGGTTGAGGCATGAATGTTATTGGGGATGACCTATTAGGAATGCATTTTATATAGGTCTGATTTTGGGGGGGTTGGGGGAGAGGAAAGGGAAGGGGCAAGGGAAAGGGCAGGAAGATTGTTTCTTAATTGTGAACTTCTGTCTACTTGCTAAATTTAATTATTGTATTAGATGTTTTACCTACATGCTTTTATGGAAAGAAAAATAATGTTTACCGTTCAGTTTTCTTTTGTTTGATGTATCAACAGGTTTAGTCTGCCAACTCTGTCTAAGTTTGCAATGTGTCTAAATCAGCAAGGGATATACAATAGCCCTCTAGTTGGCAAAATAGCTGATATTGTGAACATGAACTTGGATTCTATACAGGATGCAAGGTAATTCTGGTCCAGAGAGGTGGAATAATATTAGATGCAATGCGTACTGAGTTATTATGCCTTGCTTATTCAAGACTTTGACTTTTTATCAACTCTTCAAATTTTGGAGGAGGCAAATAATTGTACAATGGCGTAGAGTCAGTCTTCATGGATGAATCCACTCTGGGAAGTTCTTGTCTTCTAGATTTACTGACCTTGAGGATGGTCGGTTCACCTAGGATATGGAAAAGAGGAGGAAGGCCACCTCTCTTCCTTTCTTTTCAGCTCCCCCTTAAGAATTGATTTTGCATTTTAATTTTTCTTTGAGCCCAAACTTTTACACAGTTTTTTTTTATCAGACATGACACAGGCTCATCCCAAGCAGTTTATATCTGCAAATGGTGTGTTTCCTTATAGCAGAAAAATCCCAAGTTTTTTATGAATCCCAGCAGAAACAGAATTTTTCATCGTTTTGTTTTAATGGAGAAAATATGTTTTCACCCAGCCCTACTTTTCAGGTTGGATTTTCAATAGCTCTTGAAAGAGAGAACTTCTGCAACATCCTCTGTATAGCCTTTTTCTTTGTCCCTTTTCTGATGTAGTTATTTCTAAAAATGTTGTTAGGTTTTTTTTAAAGCTCAGTGTGTAAGTGTAATATCTCTTGAATGTTTTTAGGGTCCTGTCGATTTTGATGATCAGTATATCTGCTGTTATCTCACAGAGTTTTCAAGAACGATTAATACAAAAGGCTGAACTTCTGTTGGAAACAGTGAATTTAATCCATTTCAGCCATGCCAGAAGGATGGTGCAGTTTCTTCGAAATGTCAGACTAACTTACCGTCCACTGCTGGAAAAATGCAATAAGGTTTTCCTTGAGAATCCCAGTCAGCTTGATCTAGAGAACATCAGACTTATTCTTGGACTGTACCAGTCTCTACAGTTTAACAACACTGAATTCCGATTAGTCATTAAACAGAAGCTAACTGAAACTATTGATGATTGTAACAATCCTGAGAGTTTCATAAATTTATTTGCTACTCTAGGGCCTATGGCAGGACCAGAGGTAAGAGAACGGTAAGTTTAGCCATATTTATATCTTATCTATGCCTAGTGTATGTACACACGTGCTCCCTCACACAAACTAGTACCTAATAGGGTTACTGAAACTAAGACTTCAAGTGTTTAAAGCCATGCAAATCTTGAATTTTCCCTATGCTCAGTATTCTATTTAAAATGGATCCTTATCTTGCTTGCTACTGTGTTACCCATGCATGCATGAGCAGAGAAGCAATTTTTTTCTAGTTGGCTTAATTTAGACTGCAAGTTTTGTTGTTACATTGTGATACAGTATTGTAACAGTTTGTCGCAAAAGCTGTTGTCTGGAAAGGGGAAGCGCAGCACTGCCTCGATAGCTTCATTACTAAGACTGTGGTCCTGCCCTCCACTTGGAGTGGAAGTGGCAAGCTCCTAAGAAATCGGGACAACAAAATGTATGTCTTCTCTTTATATGTGAATAGCAGCAGCCTGGAGTCCCTCCTCCCCCCGCTGTCCTGGAGACGCAGATGTTACAGCAGGAGACCTTCCACTACTTATCCCAGCTGCTGGGTTGTAAATAATTGGGCACAGGGACTAGTTCTGTCTGCTCTTCTCATGCTACACACAGTCCAGTGCCATTGTGGTGGTGGGGTGTTCTCTGCAAGCCATTGTTTCAAACAGTCTGCAACTCAGGCAAACCTTGGTTACATTTGGTCACATTTCAAACTTTTCTTTGCTATCATAAACTAGACTTCAAATGAAAGTTGAGATATGGCTGTGTAGGGTTGTGCCACCTTGCAGCACCTGCCCCCAAATGACAGTGGTTAGCTGTGCTCGTGCAGACTTGTTGGTCCACGGTAGAAAGTTTCTGGGGCAAACTGATGCAAATAAACTGGTGCAACACTGCTGGATTAAAAATCCAGAGTTCTCTATTGTCCTGATTTGTGCAAAAAAATTAATTCTGGAAAATCATTGGCAGACTGATTTTGAATAATTTAGCACTCTTGTGTCTTCTAACAGCTGTTTAAGTCAGTGCTAGATCCCATTATAAAGAGTGTAGCATACCGGTTAACAGTGACTCACTCTTCATCTCCTTTTAAATTTATTTTTTCTTCTTCTTACAGAAGTAGACCATTTTCTGGCTTCTAGCATCCAAATCATGTGTTTACCATGTACTCTATCATCTTTTATCCAGTTGTTTATGCTTTTTCTACCCAACTGTGCTGAGGGAGGAAATAAAATAGTGAGGGTCTTTATTCTGAAGGAGTTTGTTTCCATTATTTTCTCCTATAGTTCCCTTTTCCCTGTAGTTCTCTTTTCCCTCCCTTAGACAACTGTGATTACTATATTCCCCTTCATTACACATGAGAATTGTTCAAAACTTGCAAAATGCATCTTTTCTCTTCCTTTTTAGGTTAATAGCAACTGCGCTACTAATGGTGGAAGAATTTAACTATCGCCAAGCATTAGTAGCAGTGGAAACAATGGAAGAAATGGAATGTAGAAATTCACATCTGGTTCAAAAGTAATTTTTTCTAATCATAATACAACATTATATTGAATTCTCTTTATAAGCAATTTCCACTTCCTACAGAAAAATAAGTTGAATAAGCTGAAGCTGATAAAGCCAGGATATATTGTAATGTATATATGCTATGCTTGTTTTTCTTAGTTATGTTGTCACAGTTGGATCCAAAGTGATTCGGTGGGTTCAGGATTTTTCTTAGAAATACATGCGGTCTCACCAAATTGACTATAACATCCTGAGCTAGTTTATGAACATGCATGAACTCACAGGCTCTCTGGTCTGTTGTACAATACAGACCCACAGTGCAGAATACATACATATGACAAGCTGCAGAGGCCCTGCCCTGTCTGGTGCAAAAAAGGAGCTGATAGGAACTCAGGCTCATATAGGTGCTGCAGGGAGGATCTGTAACAGCAGCTGTTCCAGAAACAGTGAGGAGGAGAGTGCCTGAGAAAAAGCTGTGGTCTGAACCTAGCCCTGTTCGTCTGGGGTAAGAAACCCAGAACAGGAGGAATATTTTAGTATATTCTAATGTTTTGTTAAGTGTTCTGTAGCAAACACACTGATCCTGCACATTCGACTAGCTCATCTAGTTTTCTGCTGAATTTTTTTCTCCAGTTTATCAGACTCTATTTTGAATTATTATTTCATGTATCCGACCAAGCCAGATTCTCTCTTAGTGTAAACTGGAATAGCTTCCAGTTTACGCTATTCAAGTGTCTGGCTCACTGATTCTCATTCTGTAAATTTAACTGACCAAGTGAAAGGTCAGCATATACTTTCCTTGTTAGAGCAGTAGATGTCTGTTTTATTACTTCATAGTGATTGTTTAGGCTAAATGGGTTCAACAATCTTCATAAGATTTAACAATGGAGAGGAGGAGGCTCAGAGGAAAGCCAAAGGTCTGACCACCTCGGTCCTTACATTACAGAGATAATACAGGACTAACACCAATCAGTTGCCACTCCCTAAGGCTCTGATCCTACAATTCATTATGCGCAGATGGACTGCTGCATCTGTACAAAGCTCCACTGAAGTCAGTTGGTCTTCACGCGCAACAAATTATACAGTCTTAGGTGTTGTCTAAGTGATGTCTTGTTCATGATGTGAGGAGTTCCTCTGTGATGTTCTTCCCCAAAATCATAATGAAGGAGGAATTTACCCTTATCTTTCTCATTGGTTTCAGAATTGCTTCTCTTCTACATAAGTACTTGGATATGTACAAGCCAGCAGAGTTGGCAAAAATAACACAAGCCTTGGTGGTGCTGCATTGCCAAAATGCAGAGCTTTACACCAAATTAAGAAGATTGACAATTGGGTGTGTATTCTTTTTGTAACTATAACTCTTGATTATTACACTAAACTGTTGTTATTTCACAATTGTATACAACTTGTTAGATCTTAATGTTTTACTAAAAAATAAAACGTAAGAATTCAAGTAAAAAAGTGCACATGAACTTTAGGACGGGAAGTGAATGTGGTCTAGATATTATAGTGATCTATGTAATAAATATGATTTCCATAAAATATAAGAATGGGCAAGGAGTGTTTGTATACTGGAACTCTAGAATGGGTTGCATTCCAACAAGATAATTGATAGCTGCTACTTTGATTTTATTAGTTTGTGGAAAGAGATGATGAAAAGGGCATTTCCGCCTGAAGAAATGCCTAAAAAATAATCCATTTGTGAGATGTAGGGACTCCGGTGTCAGCCCAAATGAAAGAGAGAGGAGCACAAATTAGTGTATTCTTCTTTAACTGGGGAACCTCAAGCACTTTGCCAAGTTGCTGTACCATAGTTAATGCAAACAAACCTAAGTGGGTTTAATGACTCTTAATACTTCATGTTGGGTGACTATTGCTCCATTGACAAGGAGAGACTTTTAAGAGCCACAGAAGAGGAGCTCTCCCATAATGGCTTCCGCCCCATTGACCTTTTTGTGGGGGAAGGAGCTCAGTCTGAATGGCCTGTGGGGATAAGACTGTGTCTAACACACTGTCCAAGGTTCCTCTTGGGAAGGCCAGGAAAAGGTTAATTTGGCAAGCCCTGAATGTCTGCAGAATCTCACAGTCCAAAATCTTTCTCTTCCTTCTTCTGCAGTGTTGATACAATAGGGGTATCCCTGGCAAAGGATATGTTAATTCCTGACACAGGGACTTTTTCCCCAGAGGACCCAGCAGACAGGAAGATAAAAGCTGCCCTTAGAAGGGACGTCTAAATTTCATCAGCAACCCTTAGGGCCTCTGACTGAATTAGTTTCTCTGTGCCTTCCTCCCTCTTCCACTACTAGGAAGAGTGATTCAGAAAATAAAGGAGAAAGGGACTATCCTCATCGTCATCCCAGACTGATAAAGAAGGCTGTGGTACTCAGATGTAGGGTAGGTTTTGCAAAGGTCTCATCTCTGTCTCCTCAAGCAGGCAGGATCTCCTCTCTAAGGGCTTGCTCTTGCATCTCAGGCAAGACTATTTGAGCCCAACAGTTTTACATCTGAGTGGCAAGTCTGAGATATTTCTCTTGTGTAATATGGCTAGGAGCTTCTCTATGAAGCCTTCCACCCTCTTGGTCTATGCAGCTGTTTGGACAGAATTCTTCTAATAGTATCAAAATAGACAGACCAACCCTAAAAACTGAGGCATCCCAGCTCATCTGAATTTATTATAGAGTGGTTTACATTTCACATGCCAAGAAAAGAAAATGTATCTGATGACTTCATTTTCTCCAGTTAATACTCTATCTCTCTCCTTCCTTCAGCATGTAGCTTAGTCCCATTGCCTCCGCTTCTTCTTAGATCCTCTGCACTATGGCTTCCACTATTTCCACGCCAAGGAGATAGCTCTAATGACCTCCCATTGATCAGTCTGAAAGCTTCTTTTCTGTTCACGTTTCATAATCTGCTTGTATTTAAATAGTGTTTCCTATTCTCTGCTCCTTAGGCTTTCATGCCTCTGTTTTCACCTGCTTTGGTTCAGGTGATTCTATAGTGGTAGTTTTGGTGACAGATATTATTAGCGAATAAAGTGGCAGGAAAATGTTGGTCTCACAATGAATAAGACAGTAGTCAACGCTTTCAACTTTTACCACATTGTTATTGTCATTATTGCAAACTTCTGAAATGTAGATGGCTAATGTGGTTAATGCTTTTTTTCCAAATAAAATTTATATTTACATTATTTATTTGCTATTTTTAGCCATACATTATATTTGTCAGTACTGATGGTTTTTCTTTCCCCTTTCTTTCAGCTACTTAAAAGTTAATGTTGTACCCAGTGTCATTTCTATGCTAACTCGTGTTCTGTCCATGCTTCATTCTTCTCAAGTGGATGAAGTAGTGATTAACAGAGTTAATGCAGTTTTGCCTCAGTGCGACTTAAGTGATTTGAATGTCCTTGCTACAGCTTTTGTCAGATGGGTTCGTCATCAGTCAAATCAGCAAAGCACTTTATCAGGTGCGAAGCTTCTGGAAAAATTAACTAATTGTGGGTATCAAAGGCTTCAAAAAGCCAGTGACTTGGATCTGTTGCTAGAAGAACTTAGGTATATATCTGGAGAATGGTTTGAAGAAATACTTGTTGAAGAAACAATGAATACTTGTGAGCGCTTGATGGACCAAATTACATGGATGAATGTACTAGAATTTTCATCTTTTCTCGTCAGAACAAACTACCGCTCTACTCCATTACTTGATAAAATAGCTTCTGTGGCAGTTCAACATATAAGCAAGGTATTGATGATACTTCAGGTATTACTATAATTTTAGTGTGTCAACTGCTATATGTTCACTTTTAGAAGTTTGGCTCCTGATGGTATGATCACATGCTCTGCCTTTTTCCTACAATATTTTTATTACAGTGCAGTGAGTGTTATTTCTCCTCTCCCAACTGCTTTACTGAATAATTTACAATGTCTGGAAAGAATCAGATTGACATAACGGTGGGAATGGGACTAAAGATACAGGGGATCTACTGATTTCAAACCTGTTAATTGGCATTTCTAGAAGTTTTACTCTACTTCAGTTATGAAATAGAGGAGGTTTTACTCCCAAAATGAAAATTTTCCTGAAACAGAGGACAGATGAGTTAGTCTCCTTTTCAACTGAATTGTCAATACAATATCTCCGGAGGAGATACTGACAGTTTTAAACCTATTGTATTTACTAGTTTTATGGTTCTAAAATGAAACTACAAGATTTTTAGACAATGAAGTTGGGCATGTCTCTGCTTTTGGAAAGAGAATAATGTTTATATTGTTATAACTATCTGCTCCTACTTTTGCCCTGATGCAGAGACTTAAATTTTAATACTTCTAAATATTATTAATCAGTTTTATATATTTTAAAATATTTGTATGCTGTAAAATCTGAGGCGCAAAGGAAATCATTTGAATTTAAAAGTAGTCCATGTACTCTAGGTCTTCTGCTTCTGAATCAGAACCTCTCCATTACAATGCAACATCAGACTATGTTGAAACTGATTCTTTTCACTCTTGAAATGGTTATTTTAAAATTTGTTATCCAGATCCATCCTTCTGGAGTGTATATTATTCTCCTTCCCTTCTCTGTTATGAATTATGATCCTCCTGAAAGTGAAGAGTTCTTTGAGACTTGCATCCAACATCTTAGCTCTAACTTAGGTAAGTGATACTAGGTAATGTAGACTCTGAATTGTCAGTTACTGTTTTTCCAGGGCACAAATTTAGGTATACTTGAGAAAAATAGGAATTGGATGGCTATTGAAACATACAGTTTAATTTTCTTTTCTTTTTCTAAGTAATGTTCTACAGAATTCATTGTGTGTTTCCATGGGAGTTCGCAGCCTTATTTCACCCTTCAGAAATCACTGTTGCTAGGGGACCAAGAATATATCTTGAATTGTACAAAGTGAGAATTTAAACTAGCGGATTTTCAAGTGGGTAAACGGATAAATTCTTTAAAAATAATTACTATGGCCTTTCCTAAAAGGAAACAAAGACAGTATTCTTGGCTGATAGTATAGTTTGAGAATTGTATGAAAGATTGCCATGTGATGCTATTATCTTGTCTAAGACTAGTCAGTTTCTTCCTGCAGAGAATATGCCATAATTAGGCCAAGCTTTTATGAAGTAGGAAAGGCACAGTTTCACTTGGCTGCTGTGACAAGCCTCACTACTAGGAACAATATATTTTACAACATAAACTGAAATTTACTGTTAGAGTTTTACAGCCCTCACTGGGAAAATTGGAGAAGCAATGGGTGTTTGCAAGACCATGCATGTATGTGTGTATATTTAACTCCAGTTGATAATAATGGGAGTCAGGCATGTTAATGGAAGGAAGAATAGAGCTCATTTAGACAATTTTTATAAGACTTTTTAACAAATATATGTAATACATCCATATAAATATATGTTTGGTTTTTAAAGGTTGTATTGAGCCTCACCTCCTTGTACTGTTTGGGTACGCCTTGGCTGTTGCTGAGTATTTTCCTCCAGCCTTGATAAACGCAATATTTAATGTTGATTTCCTAGCCAAACTGGATGCCCAGCTTGAAAGTAGGTATTTATCCCTCAGTTTTTCTTATTATGCTTTTTATAAAGATTGTGAAGCTTTATGAAATATCCTTTACATTGTAAATGATCCCAAATCACTAACCAAATAGATGTGTAGTTTTAAAAAAGAACAAATATGGTTACATTGAAACTCCAATAACCCTAGTCTCTTCTTCCTTTTACTTACACCCACTTTGAGACGTGCTGAGCTTGTCCTGCATGAGGGAGCTTAGCACCGCTCAGGATCAAGCTTTTTAGATACTAAATTCTGTTTCTCTTTCCTTTGCAAAATCTTATTACATCAGCACTTGAGCAGGACAGGAAGTGCTGTTTTCTGCTCTTTTATGTCATGATGATGTTGGCTGAGGTAGAGGAAAAATGAACTCTTGTCTTGGCAAGTCAGTAAAGGAGGAGTGTCTTTTCAAATAGTCTCTCTTAAAATGAAAATATACTTGAAATTCAAGTCTTTATCCCATCTGCTCAACCAGCTGGCAAATCTGCCAACTAGCAAACAGACTCTGCCATGTAACAGTGAGTTTGATACTACAGTACTAAGAATGCAATGGTTTGGGGAGATGTTTTATATTTTAATCAACTTGCTAAATTGTACCATAGTTAGTCTGTGTAACTATATATTTTCTATTTTTACCCTTGTGTTCCTTCCCCCACCCTCTCTGTTGGTTTGCTACACACACTTGTTGCATCTTGTCTAAAGTTAGGCCCTGATCCTGCAAAGAATGATTGTTATTTCACAACACCTAGTTAAAGTGTGTGTGTTATGTAAGGAAACACTGACTTTTATAAAGTTTGTTCTTCAAAAAGTTCTTTGCCTTTTAGACTAACATCTAGATTGTAACCAGTTATAAACTTTGCAAATTAAATAATTTTGCTTACTTTTGTCTGATTTAACTAATTTAATTATGTAGGGCATGGTAGATAAGTACAGTGGATTCCGGTTAATCGGGCCACTGGTCAGCTGGGGGCAGCCGCTTAGTTGGGACACATCACAAAGAAAGGAAACAAAGCGTCCCTTTTTATTTATTTTGGTTAATTGGGGCAGCTGCTTAATTGGGCCAAATTGTTCCGGTCCCAATTAACCAGAATCCACTTGTATACTAATATAGAGATAGAATGACTTTTAAATAATTGAGTCTTCCTGGAAGACACCTTCACAAATACAACTTGATTCAGGTGATGGTTGGAATGCTTGGTGGGAAGGAATGGGGAAATCAGTGTATTGGTTTAAAAAAACAGTGGGAATCTGAGCATCATCAAGGATTTTGTTTTGGGTTTGTTTGCAGTTAGCTTGTCCTCCTGTTAGAGCTCACATAACATTTTCAGAGTGGTTATTCATTTCCCATACCCAATATCTGTTTTGAAATAAATTATATTACTGCAGGAATCTTACATAAATACTGTCACATGCATAGCTCAGGAAATAGTGTGGAGGTTTCGTCCACAACAGAAGACTCCCCCAAGACTTCCTCCCTGTGTAACCAAAGGAACGAGCACTAGTTGCAAACTTTGATTCTGTTCCCCCCTACGCATTTTGCTACAACTAGGCTGCTGGGCTGGCCCCCTGCCATTTAGTTAAGAGCTGATGGGTAGAAAATTCAGAAGAGATGTTCTGAATGACTGCATTTTTCTAATTCCTTATTGTTGAATAAAAAGAGAAGGAAAAAATTCCAGTTGAAGGATTTCCATATTCTTTGTAAGATTCTGAACTTAAGTGCATTAATGCACTGCTAGCTAAAAGGCTCTTTCTCCATTTATTAAGTAGCCATTTTGAATGCCTCTCCAGACGTCCCATGTTCTAGCCTGACTTTTTAAATTCAGCCCTACCAGATACCTTAAATTGGAAGATCCGGTTACGCCTGATGGAATTGAACAGAGCCGTGTGTCTGGAATGCCCTGAGTTTCAGATCCCTTGGTTTCATGAACGCTATTGTCAGCAGATGCAGCGTAAAGGTCAGTATTTTAGGAGAGGCAACACCATTATTGTTGTTAGTTATGGAGAACCACCAGTTTGGTAGGTTCTACATTTCTTATAGCATTTTAATAGGGTTATTAGCATACTGTAAAAGCTGATAACTGAATGTAATACTTAGCATAAAAATAAATCAGATGAGGCCTTACAAATGGATGTCCATCTGTCCTGCATTGATGTCAAAATATCCTGTGGCAGAGCCTGAAAAAAGTAAGGAATCAGAGGGGTAGCCGTGTTAGTCTGGAATTGCAGAAGTGACAAAGAGTCCTGTGGCACCTTAAAGACTAACTAAAGTTTTAGAGCATAAGCTTTCGTGGGCTAGTACCCACTTCGTCGGATGCATGCAGTGGAAGTATCCAGGGGCAGGTATAAATAGGAAGGCAAGAACCAGGTGGGAGATAACAGGGTTAGTCCAGTGAGGCTGAACCAGCTTGTTATCTCTAATCAGGGAGGGTGAGATGTTCCTCTAGCAGCTGAATTGGAGGTGTGAACAGCGAGAGAAGAGAAGCTGCTTTTGTAGTTAGCTAGCCACTCATAATCTTTGTTCAATCCTTGATTGATGGTATCAGATTTGCAAATGAATTGCAGCTCTGCAGTCTCTCTTTGTAGTCTGGACTTGAAGTTTTTTTGCTGTAAAATGCTGACCTTTCAATCTTCTATAGTGTGTCCAGTGAGGTTGAAGTGCTCTCCTACAGGTTTTTGTATATTGCCATTCCTGATATCTGATTTGTGTCCATTTATCCTTTTTCGTAGGGACTGTCCAGTTTGGCCGATGTACATAGCAGAGGGACATTGCTGGCACATAGTGGCATATATTACATTGGTAGATGTGCAGGTGAATGAACCAGTAATGGGGTGGCTGATCTGGTTTGGTCCTGTGATGGTGTTGCTGGTGTAGATGTGTGGGCAGAGTTGGCATCAAGGTTTGTTGCATGGATTGGTTCCTGAGTTAGAGTTATTATGGCGCACTGTGCTGTTGCTGGTGAGAATATGCTTGACGTTGGCAGGTTGTCTGTAGGCCAGGACTGGTCTGCCTCCCAAGGCCTGTGAAAGTGAGGGATTGTTGTCCACGATGAGTTGTAGATCCCTGATGATGCGTTGGAGAGGCTTTAACTGAGAGCTGTAGGTGATGGCCAGTGGTGTTCTGTTGTTTTCTTTCTTGGGCTTGTCTTGCAGCAGCAGGCTTCTGGGTACACGTCTGGCTCTGTTGATCTGTGTCCTTATTTCCTTGTGTGGGTATTGTAGTTTTGAGAAAGCTTGGTGGAGATCTTGTAGGTGTTGGTCTCTGTCTGAGGGGTTGGAGCAAATACGATTGTACCTCAGTGCTTGGCTGTAGACAGTGGATCGTGTGGTGTGCCCGGGATGGAAGCTGGTGGCATGAAGGTAGGCATAGCTGTCGGTAGGTTTTCGGTATAGGGTGGTGTTGATGTGGCCGTCATTAATTTGCACCGTGGTGTCCAGGAAGTGGACCTCCCGTGTAGACTGGTCCAGGCTGAGGTGGATGGTGGGGTGGAAGCTGTTGAAATCATGGTGGAATTCTTTCAGAGTTTCTTTCCCATGGGTCCAGATGATGAAGATGTCATCAATGTAGCGTAGATAGAGGAGGAGCCTGAGTGAACGAGAGCTGAGGAAGTGTTGTTCCAAGTCAGCCATAAAGATGTTGGCATACTGTGGGGCCATGCGGGTGCCCATAGCGGTGCCACTGGTCTGGAGGTATATATTGTCACCAAATTTGAAATAATTGTGTGTGAGGATAAAGTCACAGAGTTCAGCAACCACTTGTGCTGTGGCATCATCAGGGATACTATTCCTGACAGCTTGTATTCCATCTTTGTGTGGGATGTTTGTGTAGAGAGCCTCTACATCCATGGTGGCTAGGATGGTGTTTTCTGGAAGGTCACCAATGCATTGTAGTTTTCTCAGGAAGTCGGTGGTGTCACGGAGATAGCTGGGAGTGCTGGTGGCGTAGGGTCTGAGTAGAGTGTCCACATATCCAGACAGTCCTTCAGTGAGAGTGCCAATACCCGAGATGATGGGGCGTCCAGGATTTCCAGGTTTGTGGATCTTGGGTAAAAGATAGAATAACCCCGGTCAGGGATCTAAGGGTATGTTAATTTGTTCCTGTGTTAGTGTAGGGAGTGTCCTGAATAGATGGTGCAGTTTCTTAGTATATTCTTCAGTGGGGATCTGAGGGAAGTGGCCTGTAGAAATTGATGTTGGAGAGTTGTCTGGTAGCCTCCTTTTGGTAGTCAGACCTGTCCATGATGACAACAGCACCTCCTTTATCAGCCTCTTTGATTATGATGTCAGGGTTGTTTCTGAGGCTGTGGATAGCATTGCGTTCTGCTCGGCTTAGGTTGTGAGGCAGGCGATGTTGTTTTTCCACAATTTCTGCCTGTGCACGTCGGCGGAAGCATTCTATGTATAAGTCCAGACTGTCATTTCGACCCTCAGGAGGAGTCCATGTGGAGTTCTTCTTCTTGTGCTGCTGGTGGGATGGCGTCTGTGTATCAGTGCGCTGTTCTATGTTGTCTTGAAAGTATTCTTTGAGTCGGAGACGGCGAAAGTAGGCTTCCAGATCACCGCAGAATTGTATCTTGTTTGTGGGGGTGGTGGGGCAGAATGAGAGTCCTCGAGATAGGACAGACTCTTCTGCCGGGCTGAGTGTGTAGCTGGATGGATTGATGATATTGCTGGGTGAGTTAGGGGTACCACTGCTGTGGCCCCATGTGGCAGGCAGGATTTTAGATAGCTTGCAGTCCTTTTTCTTTTGTAGAGCGGTGAAGTGTGTAATATAGATCTCCTGTCTTATTTTAGTAAAGTCTGTTTGTGTGGAGGGTTAGTTGTTTATCAAGGTCTCCAGGCTGGAAAGCTCTTTTTTGATGTTTTCCTGTTTGCTGTACAGGATGCTGATCAGGTGGTTGCTCAGTTTCTTAGATAGTGTCTGGCATAATCTCTCACTGTAGTCTGTGCAGTATGTAGAAAGCAATGGATTTTTCACCTTCAGTCCATTTGGTATGATGTCCGTCCGTTTGCATTTGGAGAGAAAGATGATATCTGTCTGTATTTGTGCAAGTTTCTTCATGAGGTTAATGGATTTCAACTCCATACGGCTAAATGCAGTGCCTTGCATGTTGTCAAGAATCAGAGGGGTAGCCGTGTTTGTCTGGAATTGCAGAAGTGACAGAGTCCTGTGGCACCTTAAAGACTAACTAAAGTTTTAGAGCATAAGCTTTCGTGGGCTAGTACCCACTTCGTCGGATGCATGCAGTGGAAGTATCCAGGGGCAGGTATAAATAGGAAGGCAAGAACCAGGTGGGAGATAACAGGGTTAGTCCAGTGAGGCTGAACCAGCTTGTTATCTCTAATCAGGGAGGGTGAAATGTTCCTCTAGCAGCTGAATTGGAGGTGTGAACAGCGAGAGAAGAGAAGCTGCTTTTGTAGTTAGCTAGCCACTCGTAATCTTTGTTCAATCCTTGATTGATAGTATCAGATTTGCAAATGAATTGCAGCTCTGCAGTCTCTCTTTGTAGTCTGGACTTGAAGTTTTTTTTGCTGTAAAATGCTGACCTTTCAATCTTCTAAAGTGTGTCCAGCGAGGTTGAAGTGCTCTCCTACAGGTTTTTGTATATTGCCATTCCTGATATCTGATTTGTGTCCATTTATCCTTTTTCGTAGGGACTGTCCAGTTTGGCCGATGTACATAGCAGAGGGACATTGCTGGCACATAGTGGCATATATTACATTGGTAGATGTGCAGGTGAATGAACCAGTAATGGGGTGGCTGATCTGGTTTGGTCCTGTGATGGTGTTGCTGGTGTAGATGTGTGGGCAGAGCTGGCATCGAGGTTTGTTGCATGGATTGGTTCCTGAGTTAGAGTTATTATGGCGCAGTGTGCTGCTCCAGTGTCCTTGGGCAAAATTTGCCCTCCCCTTACCTTATTGTGGTATGTGCCATTTATGCACCTGGCTGCTACTCTTCTCCTCAAAGGTGGTGGAGCTACATGTAGGTTGTGAGAGGTTAGCTTACAAAATTAGAAGAACATCTTAGAGTTCTACAGAAATGCTTTAATCCCACAGTCTGTGTTCAGACGTCTAGTGTAACGATTGCCGTTTTCTGTTTACTGTGACACTATTTTTATTTCACAACTGCAGGCTTGTCTGTTGGTGCACTAATTTGTCCATTTTGTTTTTGTAGGCAATGGCAGCACAAATACAGCGCAACAGCAGATTCATAGAATGCTGGGGGAGATCTTGGGAGGAATCCAGTGTGCAAAAGTGTCTGTTCTCACACCTTACTACTATGGAATAGGTGGGTGGTTAACCAGGCTGGTGGAAATAGCCTTGGGTCCACAGTTAATTCCCGTAGGGGTTATTATAGGCCTGAGTCTTCTCCCTAACTCCATTGGTATAGAGCTTTGGAGCATCTGAGGATTGTGCTCATGTCTAAATATAATAAGCCATCAAACAGAACGTTGTTATTTTGGAAACTGGATACAAAGTGGGTCTGAAAAAAGGCCCCACAACTCACTTTGCCCTATAAAATACAAATAATATTTGATAACTCCAGTGATAAAGATAACTGAGTTTTTCTTAAAATAAATGTTCTAGATACTAAATCAGTTCCATTTTCCTCCTGTATTGATTAGTGTACTGGGTTATTGCATTTTCTTAGATTTTGAATGCATTTTGGATAAAAACAAAAAGCCACTTCCCTATATGGATCAGAGTATAGTTCTGGCTGACTTAGTGCAGTGGGGACCAGACATTCAGCTCCTGGGGAAGAAGGGGCTACCGCCAGGAGCACAGAGGTTAGTACATGGTTTTCTATATGTTAGATTTTGCTAAGTAGATGAACCAACTTTGTATATTCAGGCTTTTTCTTACCCTTCACGATGCTGTGGCTTCTCTCTTTAATATACACATCACGCCTCCTGTGAGGAGGGGTGGTATTGAGTGCAAGGCAGGAGGGACAGCTGATCCTTGTGAACACCTAATGTCAGTATGGCCCCAACTCTTTTTTTACCCCTCTTCTTTGGAAAGTAGGAAATCAAAGCCTCTTTTGGCCATTTGTAGGTTCACTGAATGGCTGTGATGCAGAATTTTCGCAATACAGCCCTGACTTCTCAAAGGATGTTGATTTGCAGACTTCTGCAGCTGCTGTTGAACCTAGTGAAGTTGCAGGTGTGGAGCACCTAAAACAGGAGTGGGCAAACTACGGCCCACGGGCGACATGTGGCCCGCCGGCCATTTTTATCCGGCCTGCGGGGGCGTGGGGCCACTGGTCCCACGCTCCTGGCCCAGGGGCTGGGCCAGTGTGCCGTGCAGCCCTCCTAGCCTGGGGGCCGGGCCAGCGTGCCGTGGTGAGGGAGGCGCCGCCCTCCCAGCTTGGGGGCCGGGCTAAGAGCGGGGAGCACAGCCCCCAGTGCTCCCTGGCCCGCAGCCAGGCCAAGAGTGGGGAGCTGCGGCGCCCTGCGATCCCTGGCCCGCGGCTGGGCCCAGGACGGGGTGCCGTGGCGCCTGGCGCTCCCCGGCTGGTGGCTGGCCAAGCCTGGGGAGCCGCAGTGCCCGGCACTCCAGGGCCGATGGGCAGGCCCAGGCCGGCGAGCCGCGTAACCCGGTGCTCCCAGGCCGGCCCAACCCGATGAGCAGCGGGGCCCCGCACTCCGACTGGAGCGTCGGGTGAGTTTGGTAAGGGGTGGGGTAGGTGGTGGGGTCCTGGTGGATGGTGGTTGGGGGGGGGATCTCAGGAGGGGGCAGTTAGGGAACAAAGAACAGGGAGTCTTAGGGGGTAGGTCCTGGGGCGGAGGTTAGGGTGGGTGGGGGTCTCCGAAGGGGGCAATCAGGGGACAAGAAGCAGGGGTGGGGGTTGGATGGGTCGGAGGTTCTGAGGGGGCAGTGGGGGGCGGGAAATGGGTGGGGGTTGGATAGGGGGCGGGGCCTTCCTTACCCGGCCCTCCGCCCAATTTTTAACCCCAATGTGGCCCTGAGGCCAAAAAGTTTGCCCCCACCCCGGACCTAAAAGGATGAGGGCCTCATCCTCTATGCCTCAGCATCCCCCCTGTAAAATGCAGCTACAACTCACCCAGAGGACGGCGCCAGGCTGGGGAGGGTTAAGGATTGTAGATGAGCTTTAGGATTCTCAGATGTAAAGGACGAAAAAGTGTAAAGTTTTAAAGTGTACAGTGGTTGGTTCTAAAAAGTCAGTCTTTACCAACAGTTACCACAGCAGTATCTGAGATGTTAAACCGTTGCCTTCTGCTGATCTTGTTCAGATACAGGCATGTGATAACTATTAATAAACACTGACTTTTCAATGGCAACAACACACTCTAATTAGAAGTTGCTTCCAAAAAATGTGCATGTGCTTCCATTGGGTGAACACACCTGACATGTACATCGATGTGGTTTGATAACTGTAAAGTTGATAAGCTAGAAGGGCTTTTCCATCCGTAGTATTTTATTGTAAATGCAGCAACACATTTGCTCCTGAGTCTGAGCAGTTGATATTACACCTGTGCTGCATTGGCTGCCTTTCCAAACACAGACTGGTTTCAAGTTGGCTGCCTTTTTAAGTCCTTCATGCCTATATTTAAGGCTTCCTCTTCGAACTTTATCTTTAACAGTGTTTGTGCTGATAACTGCCTTTCAGGAATATTTTTATGATTGCGTGTGTGCAAATAAAGTATTTGCTTATATAAATCAGTAGTTAGATGCACAAAAAATTATGTAGGGAGATGCAATAAAATTGAATATATACCTTGAAAACATTGAAAATTAAAATATACCTTGAAAACATTGGTTTGGCTGTTTTCCTGTCTTGCCACTCCCAGAGGTGTAAAAGGGAGAAGCCTTTGGGAACCATCTAGAATTCCTATTTATCTAGATAAATATGGAGAAAATTAAGTCTTGACTTAAAGAATGAGTTTAATTTTCTTTAAATTTTTAAACCTTAGTTTCAGGTTAATCTAATAGTCTGACAACAACTATTATAATTGAATAGGGGGATCATTACTAGACATCCTATTAATATTTGAAAGTAACTATTTCGTTTGTTAGCAGAATTGCTGTGGAGTTTCTCGATGCTAAAAGTTTTAGCAAAAACTCACATCACCTCAAAGGAGAAATTGCAATGAAAAAAAGACACCTGGAAATTTTGGGGTACCAGGTGGTTCAGGTATGGTACACACAATCTGTTATATCAATCTTATATTTGGACTGGTGTGTACAATGGAATCCTCTAAGCTCTCCCCTTCAAAAACTTTATACAGTTTCTCTTTAACGGGAGAGGGCATATGTGGTAGGATGCTCTCTTGTATTTGCAGGGGATTCTCCAGGCTCTGTAATGTTATTGGGGAAAGACAGTATTTTTCCTTTCCAGGAGGAAATAGCTACAGAAAGCATGTCATCTAATTCCTGTTCTCTAGGAGCAGCTGCAGCAAAACAAGTCAAATGATCTTGTATACTCTTCCTCCACTATAGCATAATGGCTACTTCTGCTCAAACTGAGGAAGTGAGTGACGTGCTACTCTCTTTGGAATGCACACTTTTTGGTAGATGATTGCTGCGTTCTAAAAGTAAAGCCAAACTGGAACCATCTCTAAGTGGAGAGAAGCTCCATTTAAAAGGAGTGAGAGTCTACTGAAATGCACTGAATCAGTTTGGGAATTTTGCTTCACTTCAGTTCAAGTGGGGGCTTTCTACACTAGAACCCCCTAATTCTCCACTAGTGCATCTCCAGCAATGGAAACTGTGGGATACATAAGACTTGACACTTACCACTGTGGTGTCTAGCCCTGACATAGTGGTAAAAACAGGTCCTGCCTAAGCTATTGCTTTCACTGTTGTTACAAGTGGTGGAGCTGCCCCAGCAAAGGATTAGAGATCTAGGTTTATTATTCCTCCAACCCAGTGTAAACATAACCTAGAAGCAGAGCTTCACTATACGCAGGTTCCACTCTAACTCTTGCTTCATCTACTGTAATTTGAAACCGAATTCCTTCCATGTGACTTACAGTTTTGTTCTTCAGAAAGCTTGAATACCCTTAATTTTCTCCCTCCAATATTTTTCTGACACTGAGTGTTACACAATGTGGATCATCTCATTTCCTGTGTGAGACAGTTTTTAAAATTTAAGAGTCAGATCTTCAGCTGGTATAAATTACCAGTTTATACCACTGGAGGATTTAGTCCTTAATTAGAGGTATTTTGAAATTCTGACAGGAAATGACATGATGATGGAGCTATGCCAGCTTACTCCACCTGAGCATCTGATCCTTCATCTCCACTATTATTCTATGAAAGCAAGCTGACTATTACCAGGCAAATACATTTAGCATTAAGAAATTCCTAATATTACAAATGAAACATGGCCCATTAAAAGGCCACATTTTCTTCAGCCTTACATATCTTAAAATGGAGAGCACAGGCCTTAAATAAAAGGTGTCATGTATTGCATATGTGTATCTAATGTGACACTGTGTCTAACAAGAAGAAATGTTAACAGTAAGTTACCATGCAAACTCTGTCTTACAGATTCCTCACTTTGAATGGAATTCCATGGAGCTGTCATCAAAAGATGCATGGATGGAGTACCTGAAAAAGAATATATTTGAAACAAAGTAATATAGAAGAGACAATCATGATATATTTTCATATAAACATTTAACTTTATCATGTAACATTAAATATTTTGTTAAGACATTTATTCTCCATTGAAATCTCTTTATAAGCTTGGCTGAATAAGGCCAGGCACTGGGAATCAGGAGACTGGGGACATAATCCTGAGTTTATCAATGACTTGGCTGGTTGCAAAGGTCTAAGAAGTTGAATTTTACATTATCACCAAGTTGTTGTTAGTTAAGACTTGCAACCAGCTGGGGCTATGGCAGCTTGACCAGACACTACCACCTCCTCAGCAGGGAGGGGTAGGGGACACAAAATTTATCAAACAAAAATTTGGAAGTATTATTGCAGAAACAGCAATAAATTGTTCAGAAATGAGGGATGCTTTTTGGGTGTGTGATAAAATGGATAAGAAGTAAATGCAGAATCTCACTAGTAGCACAAACATTGGGAATGCAAGAATCCTAAGCAGATGTATTAAAGAAGGCTTTCTTGGCCATACTGCAGCTATCTGGTACCTGTCCATCAAAGTGGCAGTTAACTTAGAAGCTAATGAGGAGTTTCCTCTGGGTTGGGGAATCCTGGGTCTCTGGTGTAGAGTGTGTGGCTGGGGCCTCCCTGAATATTTCTTGGGCCCCGAAAAGTAAACTAGTCCAAAGGTGTGGCAGCCAGTCAGACCCCCAATCTGCACTGTAGACTGTTGACATGCAACTCATGATGTGGCTGTAAAACTGTAGCTACGGAGCAAATAAAATGAAACTATTTCCAAAATGAGGGGCAGGGAAAGCTAAAGGACTTTACTCTTGGAGTAGTGTAGGCCTACCTGAAGGATTTTGCTAGAGGTTGGGGTTGCACAGGGCTCTCACTGGACCAGCCTACAGGTAATAAAATTATATACAAATTAAAGAGAACACAGTGCAGAAGTTAAAAGTGAATTATATTTGGCAGACAGCATAGACCTTCCAAAACTAATATGAGTATTTGTTATTACATGGCACAGCTTGCAGCCAAACTTAAGTTCAAATACGAGTAAGGTAACTTCTCCGCCTAGTAGGAGAGTACACAGTACTCAATATTGTTAAGTTTGAGATGGAGATTGAGACCTCAGTGTCCTAAAGAACAGCCCTGCCTTACTTTAATGGTTAATGAGGGATTTTGGGGTTACTTTTCTTACTCATTTTTCCAAAATATAGAATGGCATTTCTATAAGTGAGGGAGAGGCTTTCCAATGTACCAGAGGGCAAAACTATGAATATGTGCTGAAAACTTAGAGTATCAGGAAGGCCCTCTTGATAGAGAAATCCCCATGCTTACCTGATGTCAGGCTCTTTAGGGACTTCCTCAAACCATCTCCAGAGTAACAAGACTTCCAGTAGTCTGACAGGCACTCAGGATTGTTGAGAAAACCTAGGATAATGAGATGCAGGAAAAGGGAACAGAACAGACAGGGAAGTGTTTGTTGGAAACAGATATGAGTGGTGGGTGAAGCAATGCTATGCAGAAGCAACCTCTTTCTCAGCAGTTTTCTTTATGATTGCCTAGTCATTAGGGCTCCACCAATATGTGAGCTGCCCTTTTAACAGAAACCTTTTCCCAACATGTCTTTCTGGTGCTTTCCCTTTAAATCTGGCAGGGGCAAGCTACTGCAACTCTAAACTAGTCATCTTGCAATTAGCTATTATTTCTCCCTTTACTAGCCTGTAAGTATTAGCTTATATTATACTTGATGCTATCTCCTCCAGACTGAGGGGAAAAAAAACTTCTAATGTGCAAGAGCAAGGCGTTCCCCTTACCTATTAGAATACCTGGCTCTGTGGGGCTGTTTACACTCTGGCCTGGGAAAGACTGGGTCAGGCTGCTACTGCTTCTCCTATGGCCATAGGATACCTGTTCAAGCTGATAGGCATTGCAAGTGCTGTGGATTGCTCTTCTACTGCAGAGTGTGAAAGCAGCACTGTACGAGAGGGCTACCCTTTGCAGACAAGGTCCTGGGGATTCCACAAACCGTGCACTTCATTTTGTTCCTCTTGCAAAACAGAACATCCAAACACTATCAAAGGTATTAAAGGCAGAAGAACTTCAGGTGAGGAAACCTAGGTTAAGCTGCAGTAAAATGTAGCAAAAAGCTGTGAACTAGTCAGAAGTCACCTGCATGGACTCTTTCTTTCCTACAGGCAGATTGCAGGCTACACAGGCTTGTGAGGGCGTAAGAAAGGAGGTTGCACTTGTGGCAGAAAGTGGTTAATATGTTCCTCAGCACACCTGATGGCCCCCTCGCTGGCTTACATGTGAGAGAAGCTGAACACAACTGCTCTGTAGCAGTTACGTTTTTCATTATCAAAGTAAGGTGGCAGGCATACAGATCTTGTGTCCAGGCTGATATATGTTCATAAGTTACACAAGGCTGGGTTCTGTGCTGAATATTTGTAAGGAGAAAGTAAGACCTAGATCAAAACTGGTGCTGAAGTAAATTAAGTACATTTGTCCTTGAAAAGTAAAAAAAAAAAAAAAAAATGAAACCAAATGTTTTTTATTTTATTTTTTAAAGTAGCATGTTTAATTAGTTTGAAATCATTTTCATTCTGAATTAAATCAGTGAGTGTTATTTTTAAAAAAACTACTTAAATAGTGGTAGGTTTGTTTGTCCTCCTAACCACTGCTGTCTACTAATGCCATCAGTGTTAGTCAAGTCCCTGAGGAAGGGCTGTTATCTTGTAGTGCTTGTTAAAAACAAAAACAAAAACTGAAGTCCTGGGAAAAAAGAGCTTCAAAGTCTCCTAAATGTGTGACTTTTCCACTGGTACCAGCTAGTTAATATATTAAGGAATACAGAAACAATTAATTAGCTAAAAATTCATGGAAATAAATTAATTTTACTTGAGGGAAAAAACCTGATATTACAATAAATAATTTGAATAAAACTCCAAAAAATTTACTGTACTGTTCCTCTAGAGTAAATGTTTAAATGTTAGTTATTTAATGAACACTCTGAGACCCTCCAGGTGGTGGTCTCTTGCCAGGGGATTTTACAATTTAAAAGAAATTACAATTCATTTGTTAAGGGTACTAACTGATTGATTATCAACATCAGGGTCATACTGGTCAGCAACAGGTGTCTTAATTTGTCTGAAGTCAGAATTGGGCCTTTGTTGAAGGAGTCTGAGTTTTCTTTTTTTTTTTCTACTCATGACTACAACCCATAGCAGAGGCACTAAGAACTCTAAAAGAGCCTGCAAAATAAACTGCAGAACCACAAGCAAGCATTTTGGATAAGTGTTGAAAAACAAATGAGAAGTTAGAGAGCCTGTGTGCTTACAAAGAGAAGACCCAACAAACTACCAATCAGTCTTTCTTGTTTCACTCTTGGATACAGGGAGGGGAGCTAATGCTATGTATCTACTTTATCTTTATTTCAAGTAGTAAAAAAACTTTTATCAGATGGTACCACCCATAGGCCTCAATCGGGACCCAATTATGCTAATTGCTGTAGAAACATGTACAGTTCAGGTTCTGCTGCTCACTCAAATACAGTGGATAACAGAGCAGGGGTAAGGTTGACATGCAGACCACAGGCCAAAAAGATTTTTTGGGTGCTGAAAAATATGGAACCCCTCTTATTCAAACCTAATACTCCTCCATATATAGAGACAACAAGGTGGTGGAGCCTAAAGGCGTGATCCGTATTGTTAATTACCATTTGAGATATTACCACTTTAAAGTGTATTGTGCTACATTGCACAAAGGCGCTTTTAATGTGCTATTTTAGACTTCACTGTGTAGACAAGCCCTAAATTATCAAAGCAATCCATCATACGGCTGGCAGCAAAGATCAACGTAAACTGATATTCCTAAAATTATAGGGCCAGTTCCTCAGATGGTATCATTCCATTGACTTAAACAAGGCTGTCAATATACTTCAGCTGAGGAGCTGGCTGATACTGTGTGCTATGGGGAAAACAGAAAAGATGAGACCTGGGAATATACTGGCACAATGTCATCCTGGAATGCCCTTTTGTGCCTGTTGCTTTGGGACATGCTAACTTTGCTCACCTAGGAAGGCAATGCTGGAAATATCTACGTTCATATTGGGTTTCTTTTCAATTTTTACAGTCCTGACATGTTTGCTACAATAATATTGGATTAGATTAGGGGTGTTTCCTCATTCATGTGCCATAAAAATACCAGCTGTACTATATTTTAAAGAATATATAATGCTAAGCTATATTTTGGCCAAAGGCTGCATGAAATCTGTATAATTTAAATTTGATAAACATTGAATATACAACCATCGAAGCCACTAATACATTTTCTTTGCTGATTCCTAGCTGCGTTTTAGTAACTATGTGAAAAATTAACTCTATCCAGACCTTGCTTTCCCCTTTCAAATTGTGGTAACTGTTGCATAGCAGACAACTGTTGGTGCTCACAAGGCTTGATCCTTTTCACAGGTCTCTGGAATTTGTTTAAAAAAAAAATCATGCCAAGGCTTGCTGACTTAGTCTTGCATGTTTAGCATGGTCCTCGTCCCAGAAGGGTGGTGCGCAGGAAAATATTTTGACACTTACCTTTGGAGATGTGATATTAGATCACGTTTCAAAGATCAATGCATTCTTCTTCACTGGAAGGGAGAGTTGTGGTGTTGCAAAGCATGTACATAGTTATTGAAGGCCAAAAAGGGCTGTGTGAATATACTGCTTCAACCTGCTGCCACTCCCCATGCCGTAAATAGCACACCTAAGTCTCTGCCGCCTGAAGGAGCTTCAGCGTTGTGGGGAGGAGGGAGAAAGGAAAAGAGGTAACCAACACAGAATGAATTTCCTTTGATCTTTGTAGTGCAGCAAGAAAATTCATGCCTCTCCCCTTCCACATCTTATGATGCTTAAACTTCCTTCAGTTTATTAATATATCACTGAATACAGTCTCTCCAGAGCCCTACACCCTATTAGATTGGTTGGGTATGGATGTGATGAACAGGCTCACTAGGACTTTGGTCTCAGTCCCTCTTTGCAAATTTCCTCCATTTTTACACCTGCACTCTCAACAGAAAAAGTCTATGAGTTTATGATGCCAAGTCTCTTAGCATTGTTTCCACAAAACACCCTTTGTTGTTTTCTTCTCCCGCCTCTTCTAACATATGTAAGATATTAAGGAATGTAGACCTTTTGTATCAAGATGATTATGACTTACTGAGCAGCAGACATAACTAACAAGCACCACAGAGACTGCTAAGATATTTTTCATTACTTTTACAATATTTTTTCCTTGCTACTATTTAGAAGCCCTAATTGAAATCCATTTCTTCATTAAAAATATTTCCCTTTGTCACGGCTGCACAGCGAGGGTTTATCATTGGAGGGTTGTTCATGAGTGATAGGTTACTGGCCTTGAAAATCTCTTACAAAAATCATCACGGACGAATCTGCTTTATAAAAAAGCCAAAAATCACATGCAAATAAAAAAAAATTACAAGGATTTTGCAACCAGAGGAAAAAGCAAAGCATGTCAAATTGTAGGGTGAATAACTGTAACCTAATAATCTTGTAAACTTCTGTTTTCATGGCTCACAGAACCACTACTACTGCATTAGCTAAAGCTTGGTTCCTAGGCCACGTGATGGACCTTTGCCTTCAGTAGGCTTATGCATATGTCTGATTCAATTACTCTCTTCTAAATGTTACATATAAAATACGTTTGTAGGTCTGGCAAGACAATGCAACTTCTGTGTATATCAGGGATCAGCAACCTTTCAGAAGTGGTGTGCTGAGTCTTCATTTATTCACTCTAATTTAAGGTTTTGTGTGCTGGTGATACTTTTTAACGTTTTTAGAAGGTCTCTTTCTATAAGTCTATAATATAGAACTAAACTATTGTTGTATGTAAAGTAAATACAGTTTTTAAAATGTTTAAGAAGCTTCATTTAAAGTTAAATTACAATGCAGAGCCCTCCCAGACCAGTGGCCAGGACCTGGGCAGTGTGAGTGCCACTAAAAATCACCTCATATGCCACCTTTGGCACCCGGGCCATAGGTTACCTACCCCTGGTATATATGGTTGGAGTGGAAAATAAAGCTGTATAAACAGCCTGTCAATAGTAAAACAAATTAAATAGAACTAGTAGGTATCTAGAAATTAATTGGCTTTAGTGAGGTCTCTTACATCTGTGGTGGGACTTAAAATTGTTTCAAGATAAGTGCCCAATCCTGTAAGCAGAACTTTGATTAATTCAATGAGAATTTCACACGTGGAACGATTGAGCTTCACATGATATCTTCATTTATTCAAAACCACTTCCAGTCAATGTCAATCAGAATTCTTTCTGATTCTAACCTGGAGCAAAAAGTTAATTTTGGTTTATTATCTTAAAAAAATTAGTAACCATTTAAAACACATCTGTAGTCAAAGTTTGATACACTTATCTATAAATCTCTGTACAGTGTTTTTTTATGCAACAAAAATAAAATGGCCATAATCAGAACTCCCTCATCATATTTAATTTCCCAGCCTTTTTGTTTACAGCTTTGATAGCTTAAATAGATTTAAACGTGTTGAAAGGCAGGAGGCTCCAGAAGCATAGCGAATCTCCTTCAACATGCCACACCATTCTTTCGTCTCGTCGTCATACCTGCAGTTAACAAAATACTGTGAATAGAGATCCACTTCAATTTCTTAGCTCTTTGAGCTTGACCTTTTCCCTCAGACACATAGATAAAAAGGAGAACAATCTACATGTCAAGCAAGAGCTCCAAACAGCCTTTGTGTTAAACTGTTACTACGCAAGAGTCCTTCTATCCTAGAATGTTAGGATGCTGATCCTTCATGCTTCCTTTATCTTCTTATTGGCTAGGCACCTTGCACCGTGTTTCCCTCATCCCTGGAACAGTCTCCTGGTGCCTGTTCTCCAAGTATCCCCTTTCTTCCCTCTTCCAATCATTCCTCAAACTCAATTATTCCCAGAATCCTTTCTACCTTCCCACAAATTGCTTCCTATGCCTTAAGTTACCTGAACAATTCAGGATTTGCAGACATGGGATTTTTCACATATTTTAGCTAATTCAGAATCAAACTTTAGAATGTGTGTTTGTGATTCTCCCTAAGGGAGTTTGGTCCAAAAGTGCATATGGATTGCAACTCATCATCTATTAATGTATGTGAATGCAATAATAGGGATAATACTCTCCATTTTGCTGTCTCTTTCATGTTCTCTTATGCAGGATGCTCTGATGAGTTCAAAATTGTTTAGGCAAGGTAAGAAAGAGGCTTGAAGCATTATGTACAAGGTGACATTAGGGGATTTTAGCCAAAAAGTCAGTGCATCATGTATTTCTCTTTATGGAGCTTAACAGACCCAGAAATACTGCACCCCACTCTCCTTTTTCTATACTTTGCTGTAGCCTGCAACTGGCTGGACATGACTTAGAATGTATTGTTTACATTATTTCACCAGAAGGTGGAAGCATTCCCCATATCCAAGTCTCACATCCGTATTACTTCACTGCACACAAAGATTGTGCTCGCAACCAGTCCCTTAATGTGTATAAATAGTTCATTTGTGGAGTGAAATGGTAATACTGATTTAACTTACTCCCTAGTTTCTACAAACCTCAAGGTGAATTTTCAATTTATAAAATGTGATTACAATATAACTTACTTCCATATGTCATTAACTTCATTGGGTGCAAATTCCTTGGACTCAAGTTGAACCATAGCAAAACCACCAATAGCATACAGGGATCCATTCAAGTCGACTAAACTAATAGAGCTTCTCTCCTGAGGGAATTCAGGCATGACCTCCCATCTATAAGTTATTTATAAAAAAAAAACAAAAACACAAATCAATTAGATAATACTTAAGAAATATTCTGAACAGAATGAAAGAAGTATCTGAGAGATCCCATGCTGACAGGTATGCTTGGCAGAAATACAATGGTTAAGGATTAGTCTGAGGAGCCTTAGCAAGTGGGAAAGCTCATAGCATACAAACACTGTCATTCTGCTTCTCCATTCACCAGCATTAAGGCCAAAGTGTACATGCAGGGAAGGTCCTCATTACTTCCTGCTGCAGGCTCCAAAGGGGTGTGTGCGCTTTCTGTTCGTTCTGCTGAGCCAGCATTAACATAACAGAGCAAGAAGAATCTCTCATTAGCATTGTTATGAGTTTTCTACTGCAACTTTACTCTCCCCTGTGCAGAATCATGGACGTAAAAACCTAAAATACTTGCACAGGTAAACCCACTCCTGCTGGATAGGACCAACTGCAGGGCCACTGGGCTCAATTTTCCTCACACTGATGTAACCCATTCACTCCGGTGGAGTTATTCCTGATCTCCAACAGTGTAAATGCAGCAAGAATGTTAGACTTTCCTGATAAGATAGGCTTAAATGCAGTATGAAAGTGTTAGAGAGCGATAAAAAGTATTAAAGAAGGATGATAGATAAAATTACCTATATTCTGACTTGCTTTTGTCAAGCATTGGGCAAAATGAAACACTTCTACAGGAAAAGGTCATAGAGTAGAAGCTAAAGTCAAATACATTCTTCCCTACATGAATATTTTTTTGGTAAAACTTCCATTTTTATATGATTAAGTCTAAATATGATCTGCTCTCAGACAGAATATATTTAACATCAAGTGTATCTGCTACATAAGATCAGCATATCTTCTAATTTGACTTTATTAATTTGACAATAATCTCATTACAATTATGACCTACCATAAATAGTCGCTATAAGTAGTAATTAAGAGCCTGGATTTAAGACTGAAAATCTGCTTGGAGCTTTTATATTAATAATATATTATATAGTAATTATTTGTGAAGCAAATAGTTTATCCTGAATTGTTTCCCCCTGACCTTAACACACTCCTTTACCATTTTTCCCACAATAAAATTAATTAAAAATAAGGCAACTTAGTCACTAAAATGCAAATGAAAAAATTGTTTAAAAATGGTCTGTATATGAACTCACTTATTAGTGGTGAGATCAAAGGCTTCCACAGAAGCTGAAAGGCCTTCTTCAGTAACACCTCCTGCAATCACAATTTTGCCTTTATGGACAGCCACTCCAAACATTGAGCGAGCCACTTTCATAGGAGCCAGATCTCTCCAGTCTCCCTTCTTGGAATTGTATATAAATACCCTGTTAGTACATTTCCTGTGGGGGAAGGAAAAGAAAAACTCTAAGCATATCTATTCCAAGGATTTACCAGAGAAAGTAGAAACACCTAATTTAAGTGGATTTTCTGTGTAACATATACTCAGTAGGAAAGAGCAACACATACCTAGATGCACAGTGTTCCTGCTCATCACACTTATTTCAGATATAAATGGCTAAACAAAGGTGGGTGGATGTGGGGAGGGGGAAGAGAAAGAAGAGCTAGGAGCTTTGGGGTTTTTAATGTTAATATGTTAGCTAGACTGTCCTGATTGAATTTGCTTTCCTAAGTGCATATGGTGAGGCGAGAACTTTTAATTCTTGTAGAAGTCAATACATATAATCACAATTCATTAAACTAACTATGTGGTTTGACAAACCTCTGTCTGAGCCACATTAATTATTATTCCTCTTTCTCCTGACCTGAGGTTCTCTCATTTCTAATTTAGACTGTATGCTCTGTAAGGCAGGGACAAGGCCATGTGAGTTTCTGTAAATACCCATTCACATCCTGGATATAAATGTTATGATATTTACAAAATGCCATAATGTGTATGGTGCGTTACACACAAGAAAAAATGTCTCTGTTCCATACAGCTTTGGTTAAGATGGCATGTGTTGAGAGATGGTAACAGAGAAGGGACTGAACACAAGGATTACTACAATAAGATCACACAGTTGCTTTAGTTGATTATATATAACCCTTACAGTGTACACAAGTACTCCAGCAACAGCCTCAGGAACAACTTTGTGGATACAGACTAACACGGCTACTACTTTGAAACCTTACAATGTGTGCATTAACACGATACGGTCACTAAGCCTGGAAGACTAGAGTTGATAGGAAGAAATGTGTATTTAAGGAGAGACTTGAAGTGTAGATATGGAAGATCAGGTCAGGATAAGAGATTATTTACTTAGGGGCTACAGTGTAGTTTAAGATAACCAAATAACTAACACTGTGGACTTTTATTCTTTTGCAGAATATTCTGTTTTGGAGAGATGTATCCAGAAAATATGAGTACTAACGTACCCAAAGAAAAGGCCGCGGGGGCAAGTCTACTGTCCGTGCAATAGACACTTTAAAATTTAATTTATATACCATAATTTCTTGATTACAAGAGTCAGGGTCTCCTCAAGCTATCTTCTCTTCTAGTGGTTTTGTTGTATTAGTGTTCAGTGCTGGAAACTTCTAACTCCTCCAGCCCACTGGCACTGCAGATGAGGTGGGCAAGGAGGCTGAAGGCTAGGAGAAGCACATTGCGCAGCAGCAGCTTCCCCTACTCTGCACATTTGGTTTATAGGGAGACTAAGAAGATTTGCTCATTGAGTTCTTGAGATCCTCATTTTATATCCTGTACATGAAGAGCAAGCATGTCACTTCCAGTTTTTACTGAAACGGGAGGATCACTTTAATTCCAGGAGAATAAGACAGCAGCACCACGTAGAATGATAACCAGGTCATATAGTAAACAACTTGCTTTTATAAGGTCTGCTACAATCATCTCTGGCACTTGTCAAGCAACCCTATCAGAGTGTCCCAGTTTATTTTTCAAGACTATAATGCTTTACAGTGAGACACATTTTATCTCCACTCCTACTCCTAGGCTTTCTTATTTTAATTAAATCATCATAGGATGGCTCCAAATACAGTGCTAACAAGGCTTTGCAATTTGGAATGATTAAAAACAGGAGTTTCAGTACAGGAATTCCTCACTTAATGTTGTAGTGAGGTTCCTGAAAAATGCAACTCTAAGTGAAACGATGTTAAGTGAATCCAATTTTCCCATAAGAATGAATGTAAATAGGGGGGATTAGGTTCCAGAGAATTTTTTTTTTTGCCATACTGTACAGTACTATAGCTGGGAGGTTCCCCTGCCTTACCCCACACAGGCACAGCCCACTGGCACTGCAGATGAGGTGGGCAAGGAGGCTGAAGGCTAGGAGAACCAGCTTCCCCTCCTCTGCAAGCACCAGGGGTGGGGGGCTCAACCCTCAGCCCACCCATTCCATCCCTTCCCCCAAACCCCCACTCTTAACCCGCCTCTTCTCCCTCCCTGCACCTCATCCCCCTTTACTTCGCAGGCTGCTTCCTCACTCCTCTCTCCCTGCCTCCTAAACGCTGCAAGCCAACTGATTTCCGTGGGCAGGAGAGGGAGGAGGAGCCTGCATGCTGAGTCCTTGCTCCTACTCCCTCCCTCCTGGCTCTTAAATGCCGCAAGCCAGCTGATTGCCATGGTCAGGAGCGGGGAGGGAGGAGAAAAATGGCACTGATCCATAGTGTCTGTCGGGGCTGGGGATACTCTGGGGAGAGGGGGAGCATAGGGAGGCTGGCTGCTGTGGAAAAAGTACGCAGCCAAATGATGTTAGAAGGGAACATTGCTCAACTTTAAATGAACATGTTCCCTTATAGATCAGCAATGTAACAACAAAACAACGTTAACTGGGATGACTTAAGCGAAGAGTTCCTGTAGCTAGAGACAGTCCTCAATGTGCTGCAAGTGTCTGTGGTGTATAATCTGATCAAGATGCTAGGAATAAACTTTTTTTTGAAGAACTCAATGAAAAACATTGCTTAATGTATGCACAACAGAACATAATATTACACAGAAATAAGAAATCCAGCTAATCAAGACAATTAGCCATAACAATAATAATAATAGGTATGGATTATTTTGTTCTAGATATCATAATGTGATTCCATGTACCAAACCCACAGCCAATTGCAAATAAACGTGAGCTTTCGTTGCTGAGTGTGAGGACACCCAACAAATCCATGCTACCAATTGCCATGAAATTACTTGGTACTCACTTGTCATCAGTCTTTCCTCCAAGACAGTATATCATTCCATTGTGTGAAATTGTTGCATGGCCATATACTTTGAGTGGCAGCTTTTTGGCCTCACTCCATTTTACTACCCTGGAATTGGAAGATCAAACTATTAAGGTAATTTTAAATGAAAAAAGGATTATTTTAAACATGCTCAGTAAAAAAACTGTCAACATACACAGGATCATAGCACAATACTGAATCCAGAGACTCCTCTGTCTGAAGGTCCTTTCCTGCAATTACATACAGTTTGTTGTCTGACTCTCCCAGACCAAAAAGGCATCTGGCTGAAGGCAATGGAGGAAGGCCTATCCATTCACCAGCAATGCTATCCAGCTGAAAGAACATCAAAATAGGAAATGTTAGGAAAGATGCATAGTAAAAACCCACACCATGAAAACTGCTGTGTGGAATAGATTTAGATGCAGTAAGTGGATCAGTAGTGCTCCACGTTATATTTATTGTAACTGCCCATCCGTTGGATCAGCTGCCGTGTGCCAACATTTACCTCTTCTCCGCCCACCCCACCAACTTCTCCCTCTCTATTCTCTCTCCAATACTCCTGGTCATTTTGTTTCTAGTTATTATTAGTATTGTAGTATGGTCTTGGCTCACCATCCTGCACAGAGGGATCAGCAGAGGGTTGCTGCCTATACCATATTAAGGGTATAGGCACCCTTCTCATAGCACCCAGGCGGCATTATGTCCCAAAGGACATGCAGGTCCCCTCTAACACTGCTGGAGCAATAAAAGTGCTCCTCCCATGACAGTGCTTCAAAAGCTCTTAGGGTCTCTGTGTGCACACAGCAGAGTGAAGGTGAATTGTGACTTTTCTACAAGACTTAAAGGAAGGAAAACAAAATCAAATACCCCCAAGGCTTGGTTTCTGAGCAAACCAGTTTCCAGTCTCACTGGTCATAATACTGACTTCTCATCTGACACACTAGGAAGATTTAGTTTCCATTCACTTTTGCTGTGCTGTAAGAAGTCACAGAAGAGGAAGAACTGGCAAACAGAGGAACACTGGGATGTTTTCATAGACCTACACTACATGAGATAGGTAGAAACAAATCAATCAATGTCCCTGAATAACTACCCTCCCTGTAGGATCTGAGTACCTCCTCAGCAGTTAATAGAAATCTCATTTTTTTCTTCCTTGCTTTCCAGTCAATAGACAACAGTGTGAGTAGTTTATACTGTAGTGGAATTTTCTGTCAGTATGTGGATGGATGTTTTGTGTGTCTGTGTGACAAGACTGAGGGAAAGCTCAAAGTAATGAAGTTTGTATTTAGCTCTGTGAGGTGCATGATTATTTTTGTCCCTTGTGGAAATGAGGTCCTTAGTCTAGGTCCAGCTCCGGTGAAACTTGTGGCTCAAAAACTCACTAGTTTCCCCGTATTGGTCCACAGTTTATTTGTTGCAGTAGAACTTGGGAATTAATGGACACAGATTCCTCGGGTAGTTAAGGCCAGGTCAGGCAGAGCTTTGCATATTAGGACAAACTCTTGCGCCCTATTCATTATAGCTGATAACATAATCAGCGAATCAGTAGTGTAACTGGTGCAGGGAATTTCCTTTTGTGTATAAGCTTTGATGGAGTAATGTACAATTAGGGACAAATTTCTTGACAGGCAGTAGCTTAGTTTTCTCCCACCTTGCCAGGCACTTAATGAAGTGGTAAGGCTAGTGAGACAGAAGTGATGGTGAAGCAGGGACTCATGAAGAGTAGAAATGTTGTAAGTCTACTATGTTAAAACTTTGAAGGAAATAATCACCAAGCTGGTAGTGCAGAAGAACAGAGATATTTCAGCAGTGAGCAAGGGCAGCAGCACTTAGAAATAGCAATGGGGTGGATGAGTGGGATGGGGACAGGAGAGCAGCAGAAATTCAGGGCATGGATCAGGAAAAGATGTAAAAATGAGGATTCTGGAAATTACATCAAATACTAGCCTCACTCCTGTGGTGTATAGGTCACTAAAAACCCCATGATGGAATTATAGTGTAATAATTCAGTTGTGTAATTCTAGATTCGATTATTTCCTGAAACCAATGTAACACTTCCACTGCAAGCAAATATTTTGTAGCAACTCTTGTACTTCATTGATTAGTGCTGTATGTCTATGTAAGGAAATGAAACAGTACTAATGTAATCTTCTCTAGAAAACTAACAACTCTTTCTCAAAATTTGTACCCAGCTCATTAACTTAGTATTAATATACATGATATATTAATCCATAGCTCATGAAACAGTTGCAATAATTGCTATTTTCAATATCTCCCAATGGACTTTAAAATTATATAATTTAGTACTGCCTTGCCATATGCTAAAAAAAGGATCTGATCTTATATTCCTTAGGCTAATCTCCCACTGAATCAAGGATTTGGTAACAGAGCATATCATCCAATAAATCAAGAGATAGTTGAGATACCCAGCGGTACAGAATGTAACTATGTATCTAAAAACCCCAGGATAAATTTGACATAAGCATATTCCTTGAGCTTTTGTGTGTGTGCTAATTTTATGATATCTGTGTCACTATAGTTAAGCCTCAGCCATAGTTTGTATTAATAAATACAACATTTGTATGAATTAAAATGTCCACAATCACTCTAGGCTGAAATATAGTATTTGAAGCATTAACACAGGCTTTTTGCCAATTTAAAAAGGTTGTAGTTAAACTGACATATTTCAAATTACTTCAAGCTTGACATTTTGGAAATCTGACAGCCAACAACACGGTAGGACATCTACTGATTTTTTTTTTGGGGGGGGGGGGGGGCGCGGGTGAAGAGTTAAATTGGTTAGGACACTAAGGCCCCTATTTTTAAAGGCATTTAGAAAGCAGTGCAGATAAGTGCCTAGTGGGATTTTCACAAGTGCCTAGGGACCTCTGATTGAAATCAATCTAGGCACTTTTGGAAATCCCACTAGGTGTATCTTTAGGTACCTAAATACCTTTGAAAAATTGGCCTTAAGTGATTAAAATATGTTAACAAAACTTGAAGAACTCACCTAGACCTTAAGCTCGAGCGACACAGAAAATCTGCAATTCCCATGGACTTCACTAGGAGCACTGGATGTTCAGCAACTCTTCAGAATGGGCCCAAAATGCATATTTTCATAAAAGCTTTTGTTTTAATAGGAATCAACTTAAAACAGAAACCTGCCATTAAGGCATGTGTTAAAAGCCAAGCAAGTCAAGTGAAAGATGACATTTGTCCCTAATAGACTATGCTGCCCTGGGAGGGATTTCAAAGACTACAGCAACAAGTAAACTTTTATAGGAAGCACCATGTGACTGAAATTAAATCAAACTTTACCTTATTCCACATTTAGAGTTAAGCCTAAATACTCTTCAGTAACTTGCAGAAAGTCTGTTTTTCATGTCATGCTAACACCATACTGACAGACCAATGAATATGAGGCTTATACCTGGAAGAAGTAGGACTGTAAAGGCTGATCCTTGTTCTCCTCATCCACATACAGTCCTCCGACGACATAGACTTGATTTTGTTTGGTGACTATGCTGGAATGATTTCTGGGAATCTGTTCTGCCAGGGCTGCCAGGAAACATTCATTCTCTACAGGGTCATAAGCCACTGCAGCTGTGTCATTGACCAGAAGAATGAGGTCTTTGACAAACATACCATGTCTCGGAATGTCATTGAGGTATCCAGGGAGTAAATCTTCATCCCCTACATCACCATTTACTTCCCCTTCCCCTGCCTTTCCTTTGCTTACAGTAGGTTCAGGTAATTTTCCAGCAAAGGCATCCTTAATAACCTTGATTTTTTTCTGAAGATCTGAGTTGCTTTTGATTATATCATCCTTCTCAACATGCTCCTTGAAATATTTTTCGGTCATAAGACGAAAACGAATGCAGTCAAAAACTTCTCCCAGGCTCTTTATTCTGTTCTCTTTGTCTGTTCGGACCCATGTCATTACTGCTTCAAATACCACTTCTTCCTTTTCTACGTTTAAGCTGTCAGGTGAAATAACCGAGATGAGCTCATGGGGGGCAAGCTGCATGAAGTCCTCTTCTTTGCAGATCTGCACAAAGTGGTCTGACACAAAGTCACGGGCAGACAATGCAAGTCTTGGGCAGTCAAGGAGGAGACCTAATCTAAGGATCGCTAGACAATTACCAACAGCAAGTCTTTTCTGAAGATAGGAGACACACACAGTGAATACAGAAGGGATCTGAAAGCGGCTGGCCAAAGCAAAAATATCTTGCACATTAGAATCGTTGAGATCAATATTTGCAGAGTAAAGGTACTTGACAATCATATCCAAGATGCTAGGGTCCACATTGTCTAGAACTACCTCCTTTTTTTTCTCTTCACTTTGCTCAGATAAGAAATACTCACGGAAATAAGGACTACAAGCTGATAGAATCAATCTGTGGCAAGGTAAGCTTTTATCACCAGCTTTTAGATAACAATCAATGAACTTTTTCTCCTCCAGGAGTTCCTTGAGGCCATCCTGAAGAAGCGTGGATTGGTAAAGTCGAAGCTCTTCAGTGAGTTCCCTTTGGGAATCCATTTTGTGAATAATATGGATGTGCAGGGGGAAATTGAAAGCTTTAGCTGTTGTCGGCACTAAGGTCTGCCTGTAAAAAGGCAGATCAATGTGCTTTGCCCAGCCTGAAGTCTCTGTAATTTAATCTTTCCAACTAAATATAGGTGCAGCCTCTTACAAGTTGGAATTTAGGGTGGATGGTGGTGTGGAAAGAAGAGTTGCTCTTGCAGCTGTCATAGATTGAAAGCAGCAACTGTTGCTTTTAGTCACTAAGGGCACTCATTATGCACATTTAATCACTGAAACTTGCAGAGTAAGATATTACTCAGTGTGAGTAACGATAGCAGAATCTGGTCTTTAAGGAAATAGCTATGAATCAGGTCTCAAATATAAACACAATACAGAATACTCTGAAATAAAAGTATTATCTGTAAAGGGTAAAGTGAGCAGCTATGATGTTATGTCTACTCAAGTGGATTCACAGAAAATGTTTTTTTAAAGAAATTGCTTCACAAAAGTTGCCCACTATGAATAACTGGTACTTCATTATGAGTAAAATTCATTGTGATTCATTAGAGACATATTTTGGGATAGGGTGTTTTTTCATACCCACATATATTATATCTGAAAAGATAATTCATTTCTGGAAAAATAATGTAATGAAAAATATGTATTTTATTTAGTATTTCTATTTAAAACAATATATGGTAATTTGTTTGTAAACTAAAATATGAAAAAAGTGTCTCCAGGCAAAATTGCACTTAATTATTTTAAAAACATCATTTACAAATGAAGCTCCAATTTTTTTATTTTTAAAATACAGTTCTCACTCCAGATCATTTTCCTAGACATATGATCAGTTCCCTTTCCCTTCTCTCCAAGTATTTGTTTTTAAGTTTTCATTTTAGGGAAGCATTAAAAGTGGTATTAGTAAAGGGTAGCATCATTTTAAAATGAAGGTAATAGGTATGTTAGAGAATATAAAATTTAAAAAAACCGAATACCACAAATGAAAATTCTTTAATCAATGAGAATTCTCACAAAACTAAAAATTGAGGAAAAAGCAGCTTTGTATTAACAGAAGAAGTTGTTAATAGTTTAACAAAGTAAGGGTAGATTTGGAAAATATACGTGAGTTAGGTACTCAAGTTACTTTTGTTAGAGGTTTCAGATTTCAAATAAATTAGGAAATACAGAAATTTAGCAACCCAGAATTTGCTTAACATGCTTCAGTGATGAGGGGCTTGATCTTGCTCCCAGAGAAGACTATGGCAAAACACCCATTGACTCAAATGGGAGCAGGACTGGACACCAAATTTTGTAAATACATTTGATAGATTTCATTTAATTATAGTTTTTATATATATACACACACACACACACACACACACACACGTTTTACACAAGTATTGAACAGGCTTTTCTTCCTTTCCATACCACAGTGAAGTCACTGGTGCAGTCAGCTGCTAAAACAACAGCTGAAACGAGAGCTCATTTGACTTTTTCCATTTATAGGAAATAGTGTGTGAGGTCTCATCTCACTAAAAATCATAACAGCTGCATCTCCCCTTTAAACAATAAATGACTCATTTCTCTCTGCATGTAACACAACATTCTAAATGTCTGATGGGTCAGAAGCAAAACATATATAGCGTGTGATTCTTTAATGATTGTCTCCTTTAAAAAACAAAAGTCAGTGCTTTTTGGAAAAAAAAAAAATGTACTGAGTCTTTGGATGAAAATTAGCACCTGGAATGATGACTGAAATACAATACATGAAGTTCTGTGTGTAGTACGAAAACTAGCAGTTATAGTTGGAATAGTACAGTACTTTGTCAAAATGATATCAATACTACAATACTGCTACAATGACACAACTATTCTTTCTAAAAATTTTTTTCCCCACATTAACATATTTTTGTTTATTCCGCTAAATAACATTTTAAGAATGTGCCACAAAAGATGCTATGGAAATGTTATTTAGATACAATTATAGATCAGTACACTTTTTTATATAAGCAAATAAATAATTTAAAAGTTTAGCACAATAAATATACAAAATCAATACACAAAATACAATTGTTACAAATGTATAATTTGTTTAACAAGTCTTCTTTCACAAAATAAGTTAACTATGCATTGTATGATATTTATGTGTTCCTTCTTTTTGGTATAGCAGTTCTGCCTTACTCAAATATTTTCAGTCTTCCTAAAGATCTGGTAGTAACATAATGACTACATGCCTTGCATGGATTAGGAAAATAATATTAAATCTAAATCAACCCATTACTTCCCAGAGTCCCTGAAGCGTGAATCCATCCTTTAGCTTCTCTACTGCCAGTCCCAGTTCTTCAGAAAATACAGGTTCCCGATCTTGTTGCTTGTTTGGAGGTGGAGGATAGAGGAGGAGCAAATAAAAGACAAGTTTCATTAGAAGCTGTGAATAATGAATTATTAAATAATATGCATTTTACAATGTTAAAGTGTTCTTACCTTATTACCATCAGCAAAGTAAGCCTACAGAAAGAAAAAAATCATAAAGCCACCTAAATGATTTAAAATTGTTTTCCTATACGCAATTTTAAAAAGTACATTCCCATGTACCATTAACACGTTTTTATATCTATGAAGAGATACTTTAGGCTTCTCAGTTCTATTAACTTTCCTTTTTAAAATTCATTTCAATGTTAAACAAAATCCTTTTTATTTAAAACTGAATTTGGCATGTTTTCTGAGATTTACATGTGTGCTTAGTAGAATATCTTACTTTCATTTCATAAATAACACTAAAAATTCACACTGGTTTGAAATTTACTATGCAAAACTTCAACCAGAAAGCAGTGACTTAATATGAAATAATCTAAATAACTGCTAAAATGTCTATTATAATAAATGTCTGTTATTCAAAATAAAATGGCATGCTCATAGGTCCTGCTGCACATGCAGCAACATTTACTATTCAATTTCTAAAAATGGGCCCTTCATAATATCTTGGGCCACAAAAATTAAAAATATTATCAAAATGATTAATTGACAAACTAAATGAGTTAATCTAACACTTAAGCAAAGTCATTCCAGTCTCAGGCAAAGACTTGTATAAAGAGTTAGGCTTTATAACATCCCCTGAAAATCAGACAGTGTTGGACAAGCAGGGGAAGCAAATTCTAGCGTCAAGAGCTCTTCTCTGAGGGGTCCATGTCAGCAGCTCCTAGACAAGAGGTGGGCAAACTTTTTGGCCCGAGGACCACATCAGGACTGTGAACTGTATGAAGGACTGGGTATGGAAGGCTGTCTCTCCCCAAACAGCCTGGCCCTCTGCTCCCTCCCACTTCCCGCCCCCTGACTGCCCTCCCACTCATCCAACCTCCCCTGTTCCTTGTCCCCTGACCACCCCCTCCTGGACCCCCCCTACACCTAATCATTCCCCCAGGGCTTCACTCCCTATCCAACTCCCCCTACTCCCAGTCCCCTGACTGCCCGACCTATCCACCACCACCCCGCAACCCCTAACAGGCATCTCTGGGATTCCCACACCTATCCAACACCCCCTAGTCCCCATTCCCTGACCGCCCGACTCTCCGAACCTCTTCCCCATCCAACCACTCCCTGTCCTCTGACTTCCCCCTGGACCTCCTGCCCCTTATCCAATCTCTCTTCCCCCTTACCATGCCACTCAGAGTGGCAGGACTGGAAACCACGCTGCACTGTTCGCACAGCAGTGTGGCGGTGGGGGAGGAGGGACAACAGGGGAGGGGCCAGGGGCTAGCCTTCCCAGCCAGGAGCTGAAGGGCAGGGCAGGACGGTCCCATGCGCTAGATGTAGCCCACGGGTTGTAGTTTGCCCATCTCTGTCCTAGTCCTTTAAATCTAGGGACCTAGCAAAAAATGTCTCAGCTGACCTTGGTAGGCCAATGCATTTTCCCAAATAGGCCTGAAATCACATGGGACTGTACAGAATACTAATGCCTTCAATTAAACAGAAGACTATTAAGGAGCCAGCTTGTGGAATTCAGATGAAATTGTGGCAACTATTGCTAAGCAAGTATATCACTGCATTCTGTGCCAGCTACAGCTTCCACATATTATCCTAGGATAGTTAAAGATAGAGCACATTAGATTAATCCAAAGTAGAAGTGATAAAGGAATGGGTAACCCAGACAAAATCCAAATATAAGAGAAAAAGATTGTAACTGTGGGCACTGAAGAAAAAAAAAAAAAAAAAAAAAAAAGGGGGGGGAGGAAATTACAGGCTGAAAGAAGAGAAAAAGGAAAGATATAGAGATAAAAAAGATGAAGGTTAGCAGGAGAGATAAGGGATAGGAAAGAAGAAAAGTAAGGGCAGACTAGTAGGGTTGGGTTTAGGATTGTTGAGTCTCAGATTTCAAAGGTGAGCTATGACAATGTGTCTTTTGGGTTATGCTACCATATAAAAATACTTGTGCACTCTTCTGTTTATACTAAAAATAGTTTCTGGATGTAGGGAAAGGAGCACATTTAAAATAATTTCAGAAAAGACTCCACCTCATCAGTATATCCTCTTGTGTTTGTATCAATGGAAGTTGTGGGTACTCATCACTTCTTCATATTAGGTTTAGGGACAACATTTAATATCACCTTTTCCTAAAATCTCATGGGGGCAAATACTGAGGCAACCTTCTAGACACAACACTATTACATCAATCTGCCCAGAAATAAAGAAGACTTAATTTTAATATCTGTCTGACCTGATTAAATAAAAAGCTTTTCAACCCTGCTGGACCTTAAAACATACTGCAAGTTGCTTGTGACTGCTACTTTAAACACCAAATACCTTGACTGTCCATAACCATTTGAAATATAGCTCTTTCTAAAGAGAATGTTGAAAAAAGCTTTATTTACAGTTAGAGACTACAACATGTTTTTTTGGCATAAAGTTCAAAACTATCTAAATATGTTATTTACATCAGAAGACCCAACATATCTTTTAGTAGGAACTCAAGTCTATAAATGATTTATATTTAAATAATCACAGCAATTGGTTTTCTGGAGAAGCTTACCACAAAAGCATCTGTCTGTTCATCAGATTCTATTTCTACATCATCCTGAACCTGTTCCACTGTCAGATCTTCAAGAGGTTGAGGCTGTAAATTGAGACAATGAAGTAAACAAATATATTTATATATGATGTTTTTAATATAATTTTATTTCTTCTGTTAGTGCAATGCTGCATGTAGCTTCTGTAATAAAAGGAAGAGACTACCTTTTCTTCCATTTCATAATCCACTCCAAATATAGGGCTAGCTGAGTAAACTCGATGAAGTGAATTTATTTCTTTCACTGCCTCCTGTAGCTTCTCCACAGGGTCTATTTTAAAACCAAGTACATATCCTCCACTCTACAAGAAAAGAAAAATATGTACTCAAAATTAATTAATTTTTACAATATAAAAGATATATACTTATAGACAAAATACTTCCTCTTGACCGGCATTTCTTAATACTAACAATGAGAACTTTTATATAAACATTTTATAAATTTCAAGCTGCTATACAAACCCTGGGTGAAATTCTGGTCCATGGACTTACAGTGGGCTAGGATTTCACGCCTTGTGAAGTATAAAAGTTACGCACTGCTATTCTGTTTTACAGATGGGAAACAGACAGAGAGGTCAAGCGTAAACTGAAAATCAGTGGCAAGTCTAGGATCTGTACTATTATATGCTATCATGAAGGTATCTTTTCAGATATAATGAATACATTTGATATAGCCAAAAATAGTTTTTTCAACTGTAGAAATGTTTTTGATCATGGTCACCAGTAAAATAAATTACCAAAGACAATAGTTTTTTTTAATTTTTTTTTTTTAAAGCTTCACAGTGCTAAAAGTAATCCATGATTACTCTCCCTAAATTAGAGTTCCCATGTAACAAGGCATTACCTAAATAAATAACAAATTAAACTGGTCATGCTGGCCAATTCGTGTTTTAGTCAGAGACCTCATTAATCAGCTGGTGGTTTATTCATGAAAATCTTTGCTCAATAAATTAATAACTCAACAGCCATATTTTCACTACAATTTTGGCCTCTTATGTAGCCAGGTTTTCTTGAGTTTAAACTCTAAAGAGCATGCAGTAGTTGTCTATTCATTGTTTAAAAATAGCATCCTGAATATCAGAATTACATAGCTACATAGGTAAAAGTGAAAATAACTAAAGAATGCTATTAAATCATCTTACCTGCTGAGAACTTTCTATGACAAGTGCCAAGCCAAACTTTGAGTCTCTAATCTTTATTGAACGCTGGTTGTAAAATAAAAAGAGGTAAAATTTCTTTTTTTAAAATAGTGTTCTTGATTCCTTGATACAAACAATTTGTTAATACTATTAACAGCAATTATCCATTTTGAATGCATGGCATTTTCAGCCACTTGGAATTCCAAATCTGAACCACTGACAACTGGTGGAGGAGTATTCCATCAGAAATAGTGGCAAGGTCTTGGCTGTGTTCCTTTCTGAAAACTTTGATCAAAAGATGAATTCTAGAGTCATACAGTGGTGTACACTACTGGCATTGGAGCAGCAGGATGGTAAGCACCATGGAAATCAGAAATGCAGATCAGATCCAAGGATCTGGCTCCTGATCCTGAAAAGCTTGATTTTTGAAGGAATTTGGACAGAAAATCTGCTCTACAGCAGATATTAATACGGCCAAATCTTCCTTCAGATAAAGGTATGCAACTCCCATTAAGTTCAATGTGAGTTAGGTGTGTGAATCGAAGGTTAGAATTTGACCCATATCATACAATATTTAGGTTTAAAAAGGATGCTTGAGGTTAAGATACTTACAATTTGCAGATATGGTATGCTGACATTAAAGCTGTCATTTGTATTTGCATGCCAAACTATTCTCACATTAGTAATGAAAAAGGTTCCCAGATTTCCCTGTGAAAAATAGATATATCAGAATTCCTTTGAAATGTAAGGCCTGTTCTCATTTGCAGACCTACTCGTATCCTCCACTGAAACGCTAATATAACGGAACTCCGCATTCAATTCAATTAGGATTTGATGCTGCCTAACTGAAGTCAATAGGAGTGTTGCCACTGACTTCAATAGGAGCAGGAGAAGATCTTAAAAAAGACTACCACTACTTAAGTGGTGAAAACCCTTGAGGGATTGCTATTACTGCAGCAAACCAGGATCACACTTCAGCACAGGGAACCTTAGAAGAGAACATGAAACTTTCAAGTGTTGTTCACTATATAGTTCCAGAACTGGCATACTGTACAAGTACAATGGCATGTGCATTAAATTTAGGTGACTGTGGAGATGTGTGCCAAAATCAAAACTGGAGCATAAAGGAAAGAACTCTTACTCATCAACACTGATGTTATACCCATTTTGGACTAAAATTACAGAGACAAATAATTTTGTTCCATGCCCTAAACAAGTACAAATAAGTAGTGTCCTGGAGAATAACACCAACGTATTGTACATGTCACTTGCTACTACTAGTCTCTCCCCATCCCCATGAAATAATCTTCTATTCCAATCTTTTCAGTTGTTAGCAACTAAAACATAAAGGAAAACATGCAGTCAAAAACTGCTAGTAGCTTACACAAATATGCAGAAAAGTGTTTTAGAAATAGCAGGGTATAGTTTCAGGATGATACAGACAGAATAAGGCTCTCAAATACTTCTTGTTAATAGGAGCTGTGTATCTAAATTTCTTGTATATAGAGCTGAAAATCTCTCTCATAAATGTCATGACAGGGTGCTAAGAGGAGTACTCTGTTATACTGAATAGCATACACACACAGGATAGACTGCATCTCATGTAACCCACTCATGAACTGAACCAAAAGAGAATTCCTGTGAGGTTACAGAACTATAATAGTACAGTTGCTGGGAAAATGAAAAACAAAGCACAGTTTTAGTAAAATTACATATACTCTTGTTTTAACTATACCTGGTCACTAGATAAATTCCAGACTCCATTGATTTTGTCATATACTTGTTCTTGTGGTAATAATCTCAGTTGCTTGTTTTGAATCAATGCACTTCTCAGCTTAAGATCACGATACATTTTAGAAGTTTCATAAGCTCTACAAATAAAAATACATGCCTAAAATGAAGCTCTCAATGTCTTTCATAGTTCATATTAACACAGGTTTATAAAATATTTCAAACTTCCCACTTATCTACATTCTATAAATAAGTTCAGCAATTTTATTAAACCTAAGTATAATACCTATATTAATTTTGTTTTGTTTTATTTTTTGGAAAAAACTAAAGAAAACATTTTAAAAATTACTTTTTAGCTTAAACTCAATTTTGGTCTTTTGCAGCGTTCTGACGCATGATGTCACTTTTCTGCACCTTGCAGTTCTGCTCTTTAAGTGTTAAAATGCAACCAAAGCCTTGCTGTTCATACATTATATACTGTAGGGACATTGGGAAACATTTAACTTTCAACTCAGATCAGGCACAAATATGCTGTATGTATAAGATATACACAAATCACTATTCCACAATTTTAATTATGTATGTAGTGTAGGTCAGTGTTCATGCTATTAGACTATGCACATGTTCACATCTATATAACTTATTCTTTGGGAGCAAAATCGTGACCCCAATAGGCTTTTCAATCAGGTCACGATTCCTCCCTTGATTTACACTAAAGGATTCACTACTACTATGCAAATATTTCAAGTGAAAGTGTACTTTACTTATTAATACTGTTTTTTACCTTGAAAGAAGTTGAATATTGAAATGAGGGTAAAACAGCAGGAAAGATACTATTCTCCCCTAAGGAGTTCAGTCAAAATTTAATTAACACTTTTTTTTTTTAATGAGCATCATCAGCATGGAAGCTTGTCCTCTAAAATAGTGGCAGAAACATTACGGGACATACAAATGTTTACCATATCTGGCATATAAATACCTTGTAATGCCAGCTACAAAAGTGCCATGCGAATGCCTGTTCTCACTTTCAGGTGACAGTGTAAATAATAAGCTGGCAGCATTATCTCCCTTAAAGGTAAATAAACTTGTTTGTCTTAGCTATTGGCTGAATAAGAAGTAGGAATAAGTGGACTAGTAGGCGCTAAAATTTTGTGTTGTTTTGTCTTTAAGTGTAGTTATGTAACAAAAAATCTACATTAGTACGTTGAACTTTTACATAAGGAGATTGCACTACAGTACTTGTATAAGGTGAATTGAAAAATACTATTTCATTTGTTTATCACTTATACAGTGCAAAAAAAATATAAAGTGAGCACTGTATACTTTGTATTCTGTGTTTTAATTTAAATTAATATATTTGAAAATGTAGAAAAACATCAAAAATATTTACTACATTTCAATTGGTATTCTATTGTTTAACAGTGTGATTAAAACTGCGATTAATCACGATTAATTTTTTTTGAGTTAATTATATAAATTAACTGCGATTAATCGACAGCCCTAATTCAAACAAATTCCAGGTCATTTATGAAGGCAAGATTAATGTTTTTTTGATACAAATCAATTGACAAATTAAAGACAAAACCAGTCATCCTTGCATTCTGTTAAAGATTCACTCAGTAGAAAAATCCAAGAATTTTAATTTCACCTAATAATTGATAACTTCCAATGGAATTTTTTTCTTAGGTTTGCACTAGAGTTATTGTAACTTGTATTTTGCTAGGGCCAGAGCCTGCAGTCTTCACTCACACCGCATTCCAATTTGAGTGAAAGTTTTGGCTAAGCTAGGGTGTAGGATATCATCCCTAGTCAATAACATATATGAATGAAATGGGTTTTACGGTATTTATTCATTTAACTGGATTCATACACTTTATGCCCCCCATCCCTCCACTCCACATTTTAAGACTGCTTGCTCATATTTCAAATACTCTGTGGACTTTACATATGTGAGAGTATGTGACGGGTGCATCAGTGACAGCAATCCCAAAGTCTACATATATACTTGATTTACTATAATTTTTAAAATTAAACATTATTTTAAGTATGGTACCTGTGTACAGCAATAACTGAAGTGAAAAGTCGAGGACTCCCAGGAACCACATTAGTAAATATGAACTCGAACCGTGTATTGTTACATTTAGTTAATATATAAAGAGCTTCTGTCTGGCCTCGCAGTTTCTATAAGAAAAACTGTTAATATTTAACATTTTGAATGACAGCATCTTGATCGTAAAAAACACAATTTTTTGTGTAAACAGAGAATCAAAAATCCAAACGTACTATTTTTTTGGTAATATTCTAATTGTAATCACTTAAGGTGAAATTCTGGCCCCAGAGCAGTCTATGAAAGTTTTACACTGACTTCCTGGCCCCCTGGTTATTGAAATCCTGGCCCCACCAAAGTCACTATTTCCCCCCAAGATTCTTATAATAATACACTGTCTCCTTATAAAATTAAAAGTTTATTTCTAAATATTTAAAATAAAAATTTCACTAATATTTTATTTCTATGATTAAAGATGAACTTTTAGATTATTTATATAGTGCAATGAGTTTTTATATCTTTTTAATTTAAGAAGTATTTTGAAACTTACTGAGTTAGCGGTTCTTGTAGTTATATTTATAATGCAGTTGTAACCAACAGCTAAGAAGAAGGGAGAAAAAAAGCACAATTTTGATCAGAAGAAAATTCTCAGTTATACTGCACAATACTGTTGGACCATTGCTTGGGACACTGTGAAAAGCCCACATTATGATTGGCTGGCTGGGCCTTTTACCTTATGTCATACCTGTTACCATACCATATTAATACTACTCTCAAGGTCATCATTTAACATCTACACTGTTGTCCAGTGTGATAATCATTAGCAAACTCACTCACTAATTAATACTTGATGTTATTTGTCAATAAATGACCTTGCATGTAATAGACAATGCATTACTCTGACAGTTATAAGATAATCAATTTTTAAATTTCTAAAAAGTTGAAGGATAGAATTGCCTCTGCTTATAGCAAGGATGAATCTGTCCTTGAGACCATAAGCAAACTTTATAAGTTGGAAAAAATATCACCACAAATACATAATACACCATAGGAGGGATGGAGTTTGTGAGCATCGGGACTTCTAATTTCTTGGCTACTGGAAATTGAGTATCTGGAGCAAAATGCCTGATGAACAAATGTACCATGACACACACTACCATTCTGCAAGCTACTTAAGAACATGCTTAACTTTAAGCACCTGAGCAGTTTCATTAACTACTCATGTAATTGAAGTTAGACATGTTGAAGTATCCTGCTGAATCAGGGCCCATAACAGTAAACGATGTTTCTGAAGAGAGAAAAACCGAGGATCAAGACTAAATCAGAATAAAGAAGTGCCAAATGCATATACTGATATGACAAGTTGGCAATTCAAAGTACGAAACAAAACAAAACAGTTCTTCCTAGGCAAACCTCCAAATTCCACAGACTTTAGTAAAATTATAACACGCTCTGTTGTGATCTTCAGAATTCTAGTTTGAGAAATTTTTAATAAACATTGACAAATTATATCAATTCCTATATTACTGAAAGGAATAATAAATACTGTTGGATTATACCCAGGTCAGGTAGCAATGGGAGACTATGGTAATAGAGGGGCCTGGTGGTATATAATGGAAAGTTGGAGGGGATGGGATCTAAGATACTACAGAGAATTCTTTCCTGGGTGTCTGGCTGGTGAGTCTTGCCCACATGCTCAGGGTTCAGCTGATCGCCTTATTTGGGGTTGGGAAGGAATTTTCCTCCAGGGCAAATTGGCAGAAGCCCTAGAGGTTTTTCACCTTCCTCTGCAGCAGGAGGCATGGGTCACTTGCTGGAGGGTTCTCTGTACTCTGAAGTCCCTAAACCAAGATTTGAGGACTTCAATAGCTCAGATATGAGTGAGAGGTATATTGCAGTAATGGGTGGGTAAAATTCTGTGGCCTGCGTTGTGCAGGAGGTCAGACTAGATGATCATAATGGTCCCTTGTGACCTTAAAGTCTATGAGACTTTGCATGATATTAGACGGTAATTTTATTGCTATACTTATTACTGTTGTGAAAATTCAGCATACTACTACATATGAAAACACAAAACTTTATTCATCTTAACTAAAGGGGATACTTACAGAGATTGACTCTAGGTAATGCCAACGAGTGCCAAATAATCCGTAAATTTGTCACTAGAAGTCTCCCTAGAAACAAAGAGTGCAATATTTTTCATTAAATTTGACAACTGTCCAGATTAAATGTGAGATTTCAAAGTTGCTCCACAAAACTTAACATTTAAACATAACTGCCTCCCTTCCTTTTCCTGAAAAACACCCATAAACCAAATGCCAATACTGATCTTTCTTTTGTTGTAAAAACCTTTATTTTAGATAGAGTTCATTACCACCATAGAATGACACTGAATTATGTTCAGCACCTACATCAAGATCCTACTAGAGGAATGGGTTTCCCCCAGGTGACCGTGCAGCTATCACTGCAATGGTGGTTGTAAACCTTAAATGGGTCTCACACACAAAAAGGGAGCTTCAGGCTAACAACTCTTATATGGAGTTGTCAGCTACAGTAAGGACTAAAGACCTGTTATAAGAAAGATCTCTGATGGTGGCAATCAGGAAGGAGGGAAACAAATAGTTTCCCATATACAGCTGGGTGACTTTATTTGATAAAGTAATTTATTCACTGAAAAAAAATGCAGTTTCAGGTTAGTCAAAACTATTTGCGAATGTGTGCTTATTTCAAATAGTTTCAGTCAAACTAAAAAACAAAATAACTTTGGTAATGTTAAAACAAATGATTTTGACATATCTAGACAATGTGTTTGATTTTTTTGACTAAAATTACAGGATGGCCAGGGGCAATGGTGGCGACATTAGTGCAGCTGCCTTCCTTATAACCTTTACTCCAGGCATTAGGCCCCACACCTCGGATGTGAAAGAAATCCAGATACAGTTTCCCGCACCCCACTCCCCACTCTCTGATGTGGAGAAAGGATCTGAACATGGATATCCCATATTGCACAAGACTTCCCCAACCACTCTGTTCAGAGTATTCTGGGGTAGGTCTCTCTCAATCTCTCAAACAGTATTTGGACCAGGTACTTGAGCTTGGATCTTTCCCACCTAAGCCATACTCATTCTCTCTGTGGCCTAGTGACTATTCAAGTATTTTATACAAAGCAAACCCACAGGTACAGTCTTTCCATCATCTATTTTGCTTTCCATCAAATCCATGCCATTGGCACCTACTGCACTACCTGATGACTATCCTTGAGAGGACAGCTACGTCTGGTAGTACATGTACACTTGTATAGTCTGCATTATAGTGTACATGTTTATTTTCCTAAGATCTTCTTGAGAGTGAAGACTAATGACCATTATTAGATATACATACAGTAGCTCTCTTACAACGTTCACAGAAAACTGTAGAACATTACTTGATAGTTCTGCATTTTCCTTTCAGAAATAACCTAACTTCAGGTATAATCATTTTCTAATGGTGTAATTTTTTTTCTTTCTGTCTGACAATTACGCATTCAGGATCCACTCCTGTTCCCACTGAAGTGAGTGGGAGTGTTCCCTTGTCAGCTGTGTTAAACCCTCAAAGATTAAACAAATTAGAAGTTAAGGAGAGAAGAATTTCATTAGGTGCACACTTACCTCTGTCTCCATTGTTTCCTTTGGTATCTTCAATAGAATCTAAACAGTCTATAAGAACCTCTCCTGGTCTCATTTTCATTTGCCTAAAACAAGGTAATTTTATTTGTTTCGTTATTATCATTTCATGTATTCATTTCCATTTAAACAGACCACAAAATACTCTGATCTAAACATAACAAAATAAGGTACAATTAAGATATTATTGGGTTTATCAGACCCTGGAAAGTGGTTATCATTTGTACTCCCAAATATTCCTTTTCTTAACATCTTCTCTCCAACAAATGCAATATTCCATGGGCTTTTGTAAGAGCTATATGTGTTTGTCATATCTGAAAAACAGGTCCTACTAGGTCTAATTTCAATGGAAAAAGAAATAAAATCTCATTAGTCCATGACAATGTTGTCTGTTGGTATACAGTTCAAAGCTCACATTGCTTTTTAGATATCAAATTAAATTTCAATTCCCTGCCTTATTTGCTGTCTACTCTCACTCTACATGTTTTCTTTTGGCATTACTACTTCAAATATTTTGTCACCTAGATATTTGGTTGGGCATTGAAATTCATGACGACATATCTTTGGGGTGGATGGAAGGCCAAAACAGAAAGGGGAAACCAAATGAACATGCACAGAAACTCAACAAATGGAAACAATAAACCAGCACTACGGAGTCAAATATATAGTGCTAATGTGTTTTAATTCAACTGTAGACCACTGAGAAGAGCAAGCAATGAAAATGTTGGCAGGTTCTCTTTTCTTTTTCTTTGCAATTTACCATGTCAGTTATTTTTAATCACTTGTGAGTCAAGAGAAAATATTTTAATAATACTTAACGTTTATTTATATTTTCAAAGTGCTGTACAAACATTACTTTCCCGTTTATTTTCATGTTGTGCAGCAAATTTTTTTAACTGATTGGGAGTACATGGGGCACAAACCACCAATATTTGGAACAAAAAAATGTGAATGAAAGATTTCCTAATAAGATAGAAATATCACAATTTGGCTAAATATCTGCAATAAGAGTAATGCATTCTAGGACTACCATTTTTTTTAAAATGTCTAGCATTATGCAGAGTAGTTGCTGTCTCAGTCTTTGTCTGTCTAGTATTACACAGTTGTTTCTGGAACTGAATATAGTGGCAGATAGCAAATGAATAGATGAGTAGGTAAACAATTGTACAAACACACTATCCAAATGGGCCAGTCTTGATCAAGAAAGAGTTTTACTATTTTATAAATATTTCTAGATGACAGATTTTAGATTTGTACTCTAATCTGAAAACCACAATGCATGCAGTTCCAAGTCCAGATAGGATTACTGCAATACTTGCTACACAGGATTGTCTTAATGGTAAATCTATTGCCATAAGCTAGAGCTGTTATAGTGACTTCATTGTTGTTCAGACTGAACTGAAGGTTTTTTCCCCCTCACTTTTTACTTTAGTGCAGTGGCTCTCTACCTTTCCAGAATATTGTACCCCTTTCAAGAGTCTGATTTGTCATGTACCCCCAAGTTTCACCTCACTTAAACTTATAAAAATCAGACATAAAAATAGTGTCACAGCACAGTATTGTTGAAAAATTGCTTACTTTGTTATTTACCATATAATTATAAAATAAATCAATTGGAATATAAATACTGTATCTGCATTTCAATGTATAGAGCAGTATAAACAAACCATTGTCTATGTTAGTTTGTACTGACTTCACTAGTGCTTTTTATGTAGCCTGTTCTAAAATGAGGCAAATATCTAGATGAGTTGATGTACCCGCTGAAAGACCTCTCAGTATCTCCAGGGGTACCTGTGCCCTTGGTTGAGAACTACCGCTTTAGTGTATTAGCTTAATATGTACATTTCTTTTGAAGCTATACTCAGGACTATACGTGCCTGTGGCACAGTGGGACCCAGTTCTGCTTCAGCAACACTGCAGTGATAATGTTCAAATTCCAGAACAATTTTCATTTTGTTCTCTCACCATGAAACATCCTTCAATCTTATCCAGCAAGCTATAGCTCTGAGTAGAAAATACTTACTGATGTGAACTTTGCTGATTTTCTTTCTTTACCATGATTATTTTAGAACAAGGATTGGCAACCTTGACACGCGGCCCCTCAGGGTAAACACCCTTGGCGGGCCCAGCCGGTTTGTTTACCTGCCATGTCTGCGGGTTCGGCCGATTGCAGCTCCCACTGGCTGTGGTTTGCCACTCCAGTCCAATGGCAGCTGCAGCTCAGAAATGATCCGGATTGGTTCACTTCCTGATTGATCCTTTCCCTACATCTGAAATGGCTGTTGCTGCATCCTGGGATTATGCCAGCCAACTTCCCAACGTGAGGGGGAGCAACAACGCCTAACACTGCCTCCCACCTCCAGTGAGTACCCCCTTCCCTCCAGCTCTCCCTCTTTCGCAGTGTCCTCTTTTTGGAAACTGGAAATATGGTAACCTTTAGACACAATGAAGGCCAAAGTGTCTATAAGCAAGGTTCAGATTTCAGTACTCTTCCAAGCATCACCTGTATGAGTCATCAAAATGAGAAGTAGATTTGCACAATCTACAGTGAGGACAAAGTTCAAAACACAAGTGTATGCTCTGTAAGCTTTGACGTGGCTTCAGTATGCCTCTGGGTTGTGCTAGGTTTCTTGGAGTTGAGAGTGTAGGGAAAGGGAAAAGCAGTATTTTCCAAAATGTCACTTACAAGTAGCACCAAACTGAGACTCTCTTTAAATAGTACAGATTTGTGGCGACCCTGCTTTCTTGAACGAAGAATTAAACAGACAGCAATGCTGACACTTTACATCATTGTCATCTAAATAAACTCCTTAATTAAGTGAACAGGGCCCCCATCTTTGTATGCAGACATCTTTGCACTGATTACACATAGTCTGCGTTTCCGAGATTGTCTTTCAATCATTGCAGCTAACGACTGACTTTTGATTTTAAATGAAAGCGGAGATTCTGGAAAATAGGTCAGTAGCTTCCCACAGGATTGACCACACGAAAGAAGCAACCTACGGCCTGTTTCTGAGCCCTGACTACACTCCAGGATGAATAGCTGCGCTAACACTGCCGCGAGCCTCCAGGCGCTGGCGGGACGAGCGCGCATCCCCGCGTACGACTCCCTCCCAGCATGCACTGCTCCCCTGTAAAGAAAGGATGCCGAGCCGAAGGGCTCGGCTGCTCCCAGCATGCACTGCTCCGTCGTGACGTAGCCAGTCCGGAGCGCGGCCCCTCTCTGGGTTTCCCACAGGACGAAGGCAGCCTCCTGCCGTAGGCTGTGCCGGGAGTTGCCTCGGGCCCTAGCGGGCTGGCAGGGCAGGGCTCCCTAAAGCCGCCCCGCTCCCCCCTCCCGAGAACCAGGCCCCGCAACCGGGAGGCCCGGGGACGCCACTCACTGCGGGGAGATGTCGAAGCGAACATCCCTGTCCTCCCACAGCGCGTCCAGTACAGACGTCATCACTCCCCACAGCCCTGGCCGGGGCCCGCTAAAGGCTCTGCGGAGTTCTCTCCCGCGTCCTGCGCTTGTCTTAGCGACGGCTCGACGTAGCGCAGCGAGGACCAAACTTCCCAGGCGCGATTCCGTTAGGGGGAGCTGCCGCCACCGGCCCCACCCACAGAGCGTGGGGGCGGGGCTGCTCCCTCGAAGCCAATCGCGCGACCCGGTCGCCAAACAGCTCCCCGCGGCGCGCGGTTGCTGTCGCGTGGCGCGCCGGAGTTGTGTCCGCTGGCTCAATGCAGCCCGAGCCTTGTCTTACCTCACCGCGACTCCTCCCCGCCGGGGCTCCGTGCTGTACCGCGGCAGGGGGATGACTCAGGGTCGAGGGTCTTACCCTCTCCCGCCCCCCCATCCCCAAAGCCTGGCACCAGTTTACCGGGGAATTGCGGGTCTGTAACCTGGGCTGACGCTGGGCCAACGGCTCTGGCCATGGAAACCGCTTAACACCGTTAAATGGGGCACGTCGCGTGTCCCTGGCTGCAGAGGTTTCCTTCTGGAACTGGCGGCTCTAGGGCTCCCGCTGTGTCAGCTTTGGGTACGGGGCTGGGATGGGTTTCAGCCGTTGCCTTATATTCTGCTCTCTTCCTTCACCTCAGCTGCTGCTCTGCTCGCCATTTCTGGATAGGCGCCCTTGACCCAGACTCTGCTCTCCATCGGAGTTAGCAAGAGTCTAACTTCTTCCTCTGCTTTGATGTAAACTGAGGTTTTGAAGACACCAACAGATCTTCATAAAAATGTTTAGTGATACTACATTTTAAAAGCGTTTTCAGTATTCATAAATATACAGAGAGTCCAAAATTCAATAAGAGATCATTCTGAAACATATAGTATCTGCATCTAACCTCTAAATACTTTTTAAAAAATGTTATTTGGAAATACAGAAAAGCTCAGTTGTACTGGTTTCCCTTCTTTTGCTTAATTTCCACCAGCATCAGTAAAAGTTCCAAAAAAATAAATAACATCCAAGGATACACATTTATATCATTCATATCTGCAACCAAGTTACTTTGAAAAAATAAATAATAAATTATGGATCAGATAAATAATCAGGTTATCTATTACTGATGACTTTTGCTGTAAATTGAATTGTGAATCTTCAGTCATATTTGATACCAGATTACTCATTTTTTGAACGCACATGACATCTACTATAAAAAGTATCAGATTAATGCATGGTACATTTCTTGTAGGAAAAATATATTATACCTGTTAAATACATTAATTGTTTACTTCAAATAATTCTATTACATACCACTACTTACATTAAGCTATATTAGGGAAGGATGGCAGAATGAGCACCAGTAGCAAGATGATATGTTTGGGATAGAGACCATCTTTTTGGCTAGCACAAGGAAGCCCTGATCCTTGACTGGGAGCTGTAGGTGCTTCTGCACTGTAATGAATATTACAAATCTTAGATAATTTCACGCTTGGTGTAACTCCATTAACTTCCCTCTAGTTACACCATGGATTAATTTAGTCCCATATAGTGTATGGAAGCCATCAAAGAAATGTAGTGGACTGAAATTTCCCACATGCCTTCCTTTATAAAATTGTTCTTTGAGTTATAAAAGAAAAGCCATATCTTTCATAACCAAAAACAGTTCTCTATCTCAAATAGATTTTTTATTTTTTTACAAAAAAGGAAGCACTATTTTCTGCAAGGCAAGATGCTCTTGTTTGTGGCTTAGACCTCCAGCCAAGTCACATGTCCCTTTCCTGGAGTATCAAACTTCTTACTAACAGGCTCAGGCAGTCTTCCCATTCACTACCTAACTCAGGGGTGGGCAAACTTTCTGGCCTGAGGGCCACATCGGGGTTGTAAAATTGTACGGAGGGCTGGGTAGGGAAGGCTGTGCCACCACAAACAGCCTGCCCCTGCCCCCTATTCAGCCCCCTTTCACTTCCTGCCCCGCTCAGAATCCCTGATCCATCCAACTCCCCTTGCTCCCTGTCCCCTGACTGCCCTGACCCCTATCCATCCCCCTCCCCTGACTTAGTAATGAGCTATCTAGTTCTCTTAGAATATTTAGGAGTAAGTGTAAATGAAAGTCCTCACTGACTACATGCAGGAAATGCAGTATATTCCATAACAGTGAATTGTTACCTCATGTATGCTGTAAATTTTGTTGATATTCTGGACTTACTGTTGCAGATATTTATAAAAAACCATATGCAGTGATTGGCAGCGTGTATATGAGTTGAGAGCATAACCTAGAAGGTTCAATTGTGTTAAAGTCAGTGGCAGTACTTCCAGTGACTACAGCAGGAACATGTACAACTGTAAGTGTAAACCTGAACCTGTGTGATTGTTAAATATCATATGAAGACAGCTCTTTAATTTTGCAAAGCTGCTATTATCAATTCTCTCAACTGGCAGTAAAAATAAAATAATTTTATTACAAACAAGCTTTGTAATATAGAATTTGATTAATAAAAATACATCATATACTATTATGCATGTACATAAATACAGCAATGCACATAGGCGATGATTTAAACAAAAATGCAAAATGGCTTGTTATTGTCAGGCCTATGCTGCAGTTGTTCTTCTGAACATAAGTTAAATGAGTTTAAAAAAAAGTTGGTTAGAATATTAAAATGCATTTAAAAATCAAACACTCCTTTCAGAAAAACAATACTTTTAAAATAAAAGAACTACTTTAGGACTGAATTGATCTATTTTAGCAATGCCAATTACTGTTATAACCATCATATATGTGTATAGGCATTATTAAATAGATTCATCTTGTATCTTACTAGCCAAGGGAAACAAAATAAAGTCTTTACATCAGAAGTACTATGTTTTTGTATAGTTACAAATACAATATTTTGCATATATATAGTGACTTTCATAGTGATCTTAAAGTACTTTGTAAACATAAATTACTTACCTTCCCCATAAGGGAGCAATATTACAGTCTTCCATTTTACAGATGAGTGGATTGAAACACAGAGGACATGTAAAGAATGAGGAGTACTTGTGGCACCTTAGAGACTAACCAATTTATTTGAGCATAAGCTTTTGTGGGCTAGGACCCACTTCATCAGATGCATAGAGTGGAACATACATATATTCCTACTGTATGTATAATATACAGATAACATGAAAAGGTGGAGGTTGCCATACCAACCTTAAATGGCTTAATCAATTAAGATGAGCTATTATCAGCAAAGGAAAAAAAACTTTTGTAGTGATAATCAGGATTGCCTATTTCAAGCAGCTGGCAAGAAAGTGTGAGTAACAGTAGGAGGATACTTAACATAGGGGAAAAGATTCAATTTATGTAATGACCCAGCCACTTCCAGTCTTTATTCAAGCCTAATTTGAGGGTATCCACTTTGCAAATCAATTCCAGTTCAGCAGTTTCTTGTTGGGATCTGTTTTTGAAGTTTTTCCATTGAAGAATTGTCACTTTTAAGTCTGTTACTGAGTGACCAGAAAAATTGAAGTGTTCTCCTACTGGTTTTTGAATGTTATGATTCCTGATGACAGATTTGTGTTCATTTATTCTTTTGTGTAAAGACTGTCCGGTTTGGCCAATGTACATGGCTAAGGGGCACTGTTGGCACATGATGGCATACATCACATTGGCAGATTTGCAGGTGAATGAGCCCTTGATGTGATTAGGTCCTATGATGGTGTCACTTGAATAGATATGTGGACAGAGTTGGTACCAGTCTTTGTTATAAGGGTAGGTTCCTGGGTTAGAGTTTTTGGTGTGTGGTTGGCTGGTGAATATTTGCTTCAGGTTGGGGGGGCTGTCTGTAAGCGAGGACTGGTCTGTCTGCCAACATCTGTGAGTGTGAGGACATATGTGACTATCCCAAGATCATGGAACTGTTAATTGGTAGAGATAGGAAAATAACCCAAGAATCCTCTATGCCACTTCCTCCTAAAATATTTGTCCTTCTCGCTGAAGCTCTAATATTGGATAGCAAGTTGACAGACATAGGTGGTGATAACCCTTGAGTAATATTTGCTTTCAAATTGTAAGTTGATGTACAGTGATCTATTTAAGTATTATATAAAAATACTTTACAAGTGTAAAAACACCACTTGTGTAAAACTTCCAGTTTTTACTTAAAAAAAGAAGTTGTCTGCTGCAGAATTCAAATAAAACTTTAGTCTTCTGTAACAGAGGGAAAGAAAGTACATAATTATACTGTTCAGAGACTTATACAAAAAATAAAATGTTACTTAAACCAATCCATATGTACAATTTTAATTTGCCTACTCTTATTATTTTATGATTTGTTTAACAGTAGCACTTAGGGACCCCAATCAAGGATCAGCATCCCATTGTGCTACGTGCTATACAGATATGTAGTGAAAAGGTAATCCTTGCCCAGAAAGCTTACATTCTATGTGCTACTGAATATGGTCCTATAGAAAAAATAGTATGTTGTCATGTAATTAAAGCCTGTATCATATTGCTTATGCACAAGGGGGCAACATTAAGGTTGCACAGGCAGCCTTAATTTAGGCATTTTCTATGTTTTGAATGTTTGACTTTGTTAATAACATTCTTTAACTTTTTTTGGTATGTAATATAGAATACCAGATAATTAACCATACTAGGGAATCACATAAAATACTAATTTTTAATGTAGAAAAATGTATTCAGGCTTACCTCCAGAATAAAATACACAGGACTTTTTACATTCATCTTCAGCGTCAAAGCGATTTGCATTTCCATCACAACCACCATACCAAAACTGAGCACAGGCATTGGCTTGCTTATCATAGTACCATTTTATTATATACACACGACATGACCCTTGATCTAATCTCAATTTGCATCGTGGATCCAGGCTATTTTCTAAAAAGACAAAGGATCAAAAGAGCTCTCAGCATGTGAAAATAACTTATATCTCAATGTTTGTGCCTTTTAAACTATTTTATTGCCACTAATGTGATAGAGGAATTTAAAGTTTCAGCTGAAATTTTTAAAGATCTTAGCTGAAATTGGGAAACCTAATTAAATGTGGGCCTTTATTAGATTAGCTATTGTGTTCCTGTGAGTGAAGGTACAAGCACCTCCACAAATCATAAAAATAATTATAAATGTTTTGCTGTAAATTTACTATCCATATAGACTATTTATAAAACAAATGTTTGGAAACAGTCTGATAATTTTGGGAGTTAACTGTCAGTAGTCAATCTTACCAGCAACTAAGAGGGAGAAAAGTTTAGTAGGCTAAAGAACTAGCAAGTATGTACAGCACTTTTGCATTTGTACTGTGTGTGTGAGCTTCTGGTTCTAAAACCCATAGGTGAATTATCTACAATACATAGTCCATCTAAGTTCTGGTACAGCATCCATCACTGTAGTTTTGGAGCCCTGGCATTAAAATAGTTATTAGAATCAGAAATTGTGATCAGTGTTTTTTCTAAGATGTGCACACTTCACTTCTAATGGTAATTTGTTGTAATCAAGTACTGCACATAACAGAAGATCTGATAAGCAAAATAAATCAATGATAAAAGAATGTAGCCGCAGCAGTGTGAGCTGTGGGATGGGTTAGGTGCCCTGAGTATGTACCTAGCATCTCTGATGGGTATGTATTGGAGGTCTCTGTTCTGCAGTTCATGCTGCCGTAACTACATTCTATTTTTAGCATGCTAGCTACATGAGAGCTAGTGAAAGTATGTCTCCTTGTACTGGGAATCACACGCACATTTAGTGCGGACCTTCCCTCAGATTCTTTCTGACCCTGGCCTCAGTTCCGATTCCCAGCATGAGGGAAGCAGCAGGACCTGGCTGTTGGGGAAGGTGGGGCATGTTGGAGGAAGATGGTGGAGAAACAGTGGGACTGAGTTCACTCTAAATCCTAAAATGGTCCCTCCTCCCAATCATAGCTCTACCAAACCTAGGAAAAGAGTTAGTTCTGAAGACATAACTGATTTAGGATCTTTAATAAAGGTTAATGTTCAAGTAATCAAAATTAAAAGTTGGATATAATGTATCACCTGGTGGGGTGTAAGAACACAGAGGAAGCTGATGAAAGTGATGGTGACAGCATTTTGTCTGGCAGTGATGATACCAATACTTCAAGTGAAGAAAACAGAACTGATTTTTGTTTGGCCTAGAAGAAGGAGCAAGATGATAGTGAAAATACCTCCGGTGTTCACTGAAGGCAAGGATGACTGCCCATCTTCCTCAGCCTCCTCTTCACGGTCTGTATAAACTGCCACTGACGATTCTTTGGTCTGAAACAAATGTTTATTTTTCTTTAATTTTAAAATGCTTTTAGGTTAACCATATCTCTAAAATGAGGTAGGCTCCTGAAGAATCCACAAGTCACTATGATTTTTGAGCCTAGGACCAGATGGGATTCTATTTGGAAACACCCCATCAGTGGTGTTTCTTAAAGTGTTGTCAAGGTACCAAGAGTGATGGAAAATGGCAGCTTTTTAGTATCCTGATTATGCAAATTCATAGTTCAATCTGTTTATTTTTTTGACAAAAATAAGTTTTTTACTCTGATTAGCTAAGTTTAGGAGTATTATGTGAGAGTGAACTGTATTCTATTCTGGATCATGCATAAGCCAGAGAATTGTTAACTAAATTTTGGTGGGGAAGATTGGTTTCTGGTGGTGATGCATGAGCCAGAAGAATACAGTTTGACTCTCAACCGAAGACAGGTTTGTGATTTTGGCTGTTCAAAATTCTGTAATCAGAAAAAATACAATATAGAATCAGAGTAAAAATGCCACTTCTTAGGAGATACTTTTCAGAGTATAACTGCCCTTTCAATATCTCATTCTTTATATTACAGCTCAAATATGTTAAACATAATTGTAGTAATCCTTGTCTCCTCATGGATATTGTTACTACTGTTAGTGAACTGGATACACGCTGCATCAGAATGCTCATTCACAACATATAGCTCTCAGAATTCCCAGAGAGGTAAAGGAGAAACCCCACTAGCTCAACCAGTAGAGGATATTAGGGAGAAGAACATCTGATATATTGCATCCATTAGCAGACAAGGCTATACATACAAGTCAGTTGGTTATTAAAATAAATGATTCATTTTTATACCGGAGCTAATGGTTGAGAAAGCTTGCTTTCTCTCACAGATGTTCCATAGCTGTCTGATGAAACTGATCGTCCATTAACATTGTTGATGCTGTGAAGTAAGTAATGTGAAGAACTGGAAGACAATGAACGGATAGATGGTCCACTTATGCTTGCACCATTTCCAATACGATTATATATTAAGGCACCATGCTCGTCTTCACAAAACTGGTTTACTAATTTGGACTCCAAAGCTTAAAGAAAAGAGAACAGCATTATTTATGGACATAGATACTCAATCAGGAAATAAGGTTATTTATATGCCATTATTATTTAAAAATAATAAAAATTAATAATACAGACAACCCCTCTGGACTATTCACCATAAGTCTTCCATCTCCTTCAGAGCTCTATTGTACTCCAATGTGAAGACCTCCATTACTTGTAAGCCAGTTGTGCTTATTCAAGCCTCTGAATCTCTTTAAAATATCTTGTAGTCATTACCTCATAATAGGCCAAATCCTGCTTGCCTTCATCATGTAATTAATCCCATGGAAGAGAGTAAGAAATCAGGATTTGGCTCAGTGGGCCAGATTCTGACTCCCTGCTCTGGAGGCTTTGCATTATGCCAGTGGTGCAAATCAGCTGGACACCTGGCTTAATTGCCTTTTTGGGAATTCTCATTTTGTAAGTGGAACCCATGGCTGGCATTGAGCCATTGTAGACACTCAGTACCTTGCCTCTACCCAGCTCTTTGGCATAGCTGGTGTCACTGGACCATCTCAGTGCTCCTGCAATTCTCAGCTGTCAGAATGACTCCATTTGGGCATGTGCAGCCTAGTGTAAATTAGAGCAGTCTTTGGGCTGCTTTAATTTATGTTATGGGTTAGAGCACTTGTTTAACAGCCTCAGAAACTGCTACACCCCACCCTCAAGATGAACCCAGTATAGCTCAGAATCTAAGCCAAGATCTCTGGAAGTTTACACAGAAAGAAAGACAAGTCATTCTTTCCACTGGATAAGTTTAACATGCTCTGTATTAATTTACAAATATTTAACACAACTAAAACAAAATGCACTCACCTGGAAGAGTATTAAAATCATCAATGAGATACATATGTTCTCTGTCAGGATCGGATGCAATCAGATTTAGTTCACGCAAGAATTCAACTTGTGTTGGATCTGAAGTATTTACAATTCCTATTGCATACATTTCAATGTTGGCTGCGTGGGCCTCTCGGACAGCGATATCCAGTTTAACAGCCTCTCTCTTATCTGCTTGTCCATCTGTTAATACTATAGCTACTTTTCGCACACCAGTTCGAGCACCAAAAAATCCTTCCTGTGTTGCTTTGCGGATAGCAGTTGCTGTGTATGTCCCTTCCCCCATATACAGCATTTTTCTAATTGCTTGTTTCACATCCTGTTGGGTTGTGTACCTGTTAAGTCCAAATTCTAGCCGAACCTCTAAACTGTAGAGTACAAGACCAATTCTGGTAGCATTTCTGCCTACAGTTACTCTATCTACTAAAGCAGTGACAAAGTCTTTAATTATCTCAAAATTTTCTGGTCCCACACTTTCAGAGCTGTCAATCACAAACACAAGCTCCATAGGTATTTCCTTGCATTTAATACCACAGCCTGTAGAGGAAGAATAAAAATCAGATCATGATTAGTTCTGAATTTATTATTATAGTTAGTCTTGTTTGTTTATATATAAAATGGACATTACTTCCATTATAGCTTGAGTACAGCTTAATATATTACAGGAACTCCTCGCTTAATGTTGTAGTTATGTTCCTGAAAAATGCGACTTTAAGTGAAATGATGTTAAGCGACTCCAATTTCTCCATAAGAATTAATGTAAATAAGGGAGGTTAGGTTCCAGGGAAATTTTTTTCACCAGACAAAAAACTATATATACACACACACTGTATATGTTTTAAAAAAACAATTTAATGCTGTACACAGCAATGATGATTGTGAAGCTTGGTTGAGGTGGTGTGGTTAGACAGTGGGATATTTCCCAGGGAATACCTTACTGATAAATGATGAACTAGCTTTTAGCTGAGCCCTCAAGGATCAACACATTGTTGTCAATGTAGCCTCACATTCTACAAGGCAGCATGGCAGACAGAGACACACACCGTGTAGAGAGAGAGATGCGCATTGCCCCTTTAAGTATGCCGACCCCACTTTTAAGTACATTTTCTTTTTAAATGGATCAGGAAGTTGAGACAGCAGCTGCTGCCCCAAGCTCTCTCTCTCTGTGCCCCCACCCTGCTCTGTATGGAGTAGGGGTAAGCGGAGTGTAGGAGCAGTGGGGAGGGAGATACCCTGACATCAGTCCTTCCCTTTTCCCCCTCCTCTCCTGCCCCCCCACGCCCAGCGAGCAGGAGGATCCCAGGAGCAGCTCCAAGGCAGATGGGCAGGAGCAGCACATGGCAGTGGGGGGAAGGACAGCTGAATTGCTGGCAGTGGCTGCCACACAGGGAACTTAGGGGAGCGGGCAGCTGATGTGGGGGCTGCTGGTCCACCCTGGTTCCAAGGCCCAGCAGCTAGCTCCAATGGGCTGCTATTACTGCAAGCAGTGGACAAAGCAGGCTGCTGCCAAACAACTTTATAAGGGAGCATTGCACAACTTTAAATGAGTAAGTTCCCTAACTGATCAGCAACGTAACATTGAAACAATGTTAAGCAGGGTGACTTTAAGTGAGGAGTTCCTGTACCGTATACTGGTTATGCAATGATAACTTTATTCTGTACTCACGGTGGAAGAGGATACTGTAAAAGTTAATTAATAAATAGATCTGAAATGTAAGGTTGATTGAACACTTACCACATATCTCTTTAATTAATTTAATTATATCTTCTCTCTAAGTAAGAAAAGAATAGGAAATAATAACAAATAGCACATTATTTGACAACTGTACACTCTCAAATGACCTATACTATTGTCCTTGCCAATATTTCAGATACTTTCTGATCAAAAATGCCGTATCTTTCATGCTGTGAGTTTAATTATGCCTCTGCTGAGCCTGAACTGCATCAGGACCCCAATTCAGCAAAACTCTTGCAGGAGTGTTTAAGTCCCATTGAAGTCAAGAGGACTTAAGTTAAGCACCTTTTGTTTCTTAAATATGGACAACGTAGTTGGTTGTGAGACTACTTACATTTTTTTCTTAACATAAAATTCAATCAGGAAACATTCCAAATAATAATTCCCAAGTGATTCATTAACTCATAACATCTTGCATTTAATGTGTATCTTGTATTAATGGAATTTACAACAGGATTTTCTTACTGTTAGCCCTTGCTCTCCCTTGGGTCCAGTACTGCCCTGTAATGAAGACCATAATTTAGCCATTAGCAATTAATTAGTAACCACTGCTGTAATTTGAGCCACAATTTTATCAGCCTTGTAATTACATAATATTTAGATAAGAACTCTCTCTTTTCTGTAAAAATATACAGTTAAAATATTAGGGCTCAGTCCAACACAAAATATCTACAGCCTTCTGGGCAATACAAGTCTTCTGAGACTGCAGCTGTAATTGGAGTCTAGTCAGAAGAATGATCAAAATACTATGGAGACCAGAAGACCCCCAAACTCCCAGCTGCAGGGCTATGAGTTACCATCTATCCAGGGAAGGGATAACTCATGCAAATTACTTTCTGCCTGCCGCATTCTGAAAGTGCCAGTTCCCAGAAACATTCTGTCTCCCAACTATAGGAGTAGCAGCAAGAACTCTAGGACTGCCATAATTCCCCTTTGTGTGCACAAGTAGACAATGATAGGCTCAATACCAGGGTTAAGGTCTGGGACAGTTTTATTTTAAAAAAATGAAACAAAACACAAAGCCTGCTAAACAAGCAAATGGCAGAGGAGGAGTTGGTCATCAGGCTTGTCCCAGCTCTCTCTTCACTCCTTGCTGTAATGATCATTTGGGTCTCTCCCCATCATCAGTGTTCCTTTCCACACACACATGCCCCCACTTAATCATTTCTCTTTTATGGAGAGGGTTGATTGAAGTTAACTTTGTCTTTAGAACAGAACTATGTGGTTGTGTACCTTTAAGTTGATTGACTTTCACTTCTCTAAGGAAGAAGCTGCACCTATTGTTTTGACCTCTGGACTCTCACTGATCAAGGTAATGTTTATTGTATAAGGAATTCGGTCTTTAAATTCCTTGCATAGTTTGACTTTTTTTCATAAGCATTTCAGATTATTTGCAATTAAATAGTGATGAAAACACTTTATCTAGCCATATACTTAGGATGCTTAAAGTTTATTTACAACAAACTCATTGATAAACTGTAGGAACTCACAGGTTCTCCGGACAAACCAGGATCACCCATGTTGCCTTTTTCTCCTTTTCTTCCCCTTTCACCTGCAGCACCACGATCACCCTTGGAATGATGCATTAGTTAGGCAATAGCTGTAAGTCACATCCTTCAATTAAACTTTTCATTTTGTATCTAGCTGTCATTGTTGAACCACTGTACAGCTGGTGGAAGGACTAAAAATTATTCTACCAAAGTTCTGTTGCGTTTTATTGTAATAAGTTCTACGTGTCATATTTCAAAATATATTTAAATTGTAATATTGTGAAAGATACTTTATAAAATATTAAACTGAAGATCTGATCCTATGAAGGGCTGGATGTTCCCAAATCCCACTGACCTTAAGAGGAGTTACTGAGCACTTTACAATGAGGTGTTCAGCATCTTTCAGGATCAACCCCAGTATTAGTTATAACAGTACCTTTAAATTGTACTAAACTCAGATAAAGCTTTTCATTGCTTTCTTGCACTCTAACTTGTGTAAGATGTAATCAAATTAATATCAGTGGGGGGCAAAAAGAAGACATACTACATTAGACAGAGTAGAAACTCCAAGGGGCAGACTCCACTGAGCTAGATGGCAAATGGAACAATCTGCTGCCACATTAGTAAAAACTCAATTTAAAAAGTTCTGCATACCACTACATCTAATCAGACTATCGTATGGCAAGATGAAATATGACACATGGAATACTGTTTATTTAATTTCCTCATCTCTAACTATATTTTCTATTACCTAATTGCCCTACAAATTATCATCCCCTACTCTCCCTCTACAGAATATAAGTAACTCCACTCGGAGTTAGACATTATCTTTCATTTATATACTGTACCTTTGGTCCAAGTAGTCCTTCCCCAGGAGGCCCCCGAGGTCCTGGCATTCCTTGAATTCCTTGCTCACCCTAATGATATTTCAGTCAGAAAAGTTAACACTTGTTGACCATTCATCATGTATTAATGTTAAAAGTTAACAGCAAAATTGTTTTGGGCTACATTTTAATGGCTATACTGAACGATATCACAGGTCATGTAGATTTCTCTATGCAGATATATTTTGGCATATGCTTTCCTTGCTTCCCATCACAAATATTTTTGAGCTTCCTTTCTCCAGCCCTTAGAAGGGCTAGCTTATGAATCCCTTATTTGCCCTGCTGTGCACCTATCTGTGTAAATAGACAGATTACAGTGAATGGGATTTCTCACAAGAGCAAGTTCTCACCAGGGTGAAAAAGGGCTACACATTACTGCTTTCCTCCTTAATGTTTTAAATATAAAATTGGCTTTTTCTGTTTCTCTTCCCATTTTCTCTGTGTCTCTCCCCCTCATTTCTCTCTCTCATCCCTTTGCTCTGAATCCTCACTCTCCACTTATGAATCCTTTCATAGTGTAAAAGTACTAATTATAGGAGGAGAGGAGAATGACATCTAGACTCAGTGCTGCACCTTCGCCTTCCCAAATGACAGTTAATAGAACTACTGCAGGCTTGGCACAAGTGTGCATCACAGGGATTGACAGAAAAGGAACAAGGAAAGATGGCCTTATTTTTTGGTGCCCATTTGCAAGGATAACTGTATTTGAGACTAGAACCTCTCTGTCCTGGAGGTTCCTGGGCCTTGCTGTTAATCTAGCAGTGAGGAAGAGGACAGTAACTGTTGATGCTCACGTTACTCTTTTCAGTCTCCACCTTTAATCCCTTAGCCAACCAGGGTATTAAAAAAAACACAAAAACAGAAAACAAAAAAAATGGCCCCATGTAATAAAAAGAGGCAATCTTTTTTCTCAATTCCTTTATATTGTGATGGTCAGGTTCTCCCCTGAGCTACGTATGAGCACTGAAGTCAATGAGTCTTTATACCTTAGATCCCTGAATACCTTCACCTGGAGGTCCCAGGGGGCCTGGGGACCCTTGCCGTCCTACATTTCCCTAAATGGAGAAAAACCCACACATGTTAAATACAGTATCTAATAAAACACACATGACAAATTCTTATACCATCACACAATTTCATGTTTAAGATTAGCAGCCATGTTAGTCTGTATCCATAAATAAGACGAGGAAGACTTTGTAGCACCTTAGAGACTAACAATTTCATGTTACTCCTCAATAAGATGTGATGTCCTCCTAGACAAGGGGTGGGCAAACTAGGGTCCAGGGGCCACATCTGGCCCTTCAGTCGATTTAATCTGGCCCTTCAGTCGATTTAATCTGGCCCTTAAGCTCCAGCTGGGGAGCAGGGCCAGGGGCTTGCCCCACTCTGCGTGTGCTGTGACTCTGCGCAGCTCCTGGAAGCAGTGGCATGTCCCCCGCTCCAGCTCCTACATGTAGGGGCAGCCAGGAGGCTATACACGCTGCCTCTGCCCCAAGCGCTGCCTCTGCAGCTTCCATTAGCCAGAAACCACACCAATGGGAGCTGAAGGGGCAGCACCTGCGGATGGGGTAGCGTGCAGAGCTGCCTGGCTATGCTACTCTGTAGGAGTCAGAGAGGGGGCATGCCACTGCTTCCGGGAGCTGCTTGAGGTAAGCGCCATCCAGAGCCTGCACCCCTAATCCCTTCCTGTGCTGCAACCCCCAGCCCCAACCCTGATCCCCATCCTGCCTTCTGAACCCCTCGGTCCCAGCATGGAGCACCCTCCTACACCCTCAATCACCCATCCCTATCCCCACCGCCTGCCAGAGCCTGCACCCACCCACCCACACACCCTGCCCCAGCCCAGAGCCCCCTCCCACACCCTGAACTCCTCATTTCTGGCCCCACTCCAGAGCCTGCACCCCCACCCAGAGCCCTCACTCCCTCCCACACTCCAACCTCCAATTTCATGAGCATCCACGGCCTGCCACAAATTTTCATATCCAGATGTAGTATTTGGCATGGGTGAGTCACTTAACTACTTTATCACTTTATCACTGTTTCCCCATCTGCAAAATGAGGACACTGACTTCCCCTTTTATCTTTCTCATGGGACCAGTTGTTTCTAGAGTAGCATGAAGACAGAAAGTACTGCAGTGTGTGTGTGGGTGCGTGGGTGTATGTACAAATATACATATATATTGGTATATTAAACATTGTATTTCTTTTTTTTAGAAAATTATTGATGAAGTGAGACAAAACTGTTTAATTGACTTACTTTTGGTCCTGGAAGGCCTTCTCCTGGTGGACCTGGGAGACCAACTGGTCCTCTAACACCTGGATCACCCTGAAAATTGATACTTGTTAAAAGCACCTACTGAATTCAGGCATGGCTTCATGGGTTTATGGGTTCAATTACACCCACAGACATCATGAAACCAAGTGTGCAAAACCACTGATTGTGTTATATACTCCATTAACAGATATTTATATTGATACATCATGAGGGAGTATCATTTTGACTGAACCCTAGGCAAACATATACTTTTTCAGCTAGTGCAAGGGAAGATGAGGGGATAGGGAGCCTAGGGGGGTTGGAGAGTGATCGCACCCCACACTCATCCCAAAGTGACATTTTCTGTCCTTCAGGTTTGGTGGTTGCCTGAGTGACCCTTTGAGCCAGATCACAATGCCCAGAGTGGGGAGTTGGGTCCATCCTGAAGGAAAGAAGATACTAGCCTACGCTTTTGGGCTTCCCACCAAATTTATAGTATAGTTTAGTATAGTGAACCCATTGAATTGGGAAGCTACATCTGCTCCTGAGTGAATACCAGAGTTTCACTTGTTTTTATGATTTCCATTGTCTGCAGTGCTCAGTGGGGGACAAAAGGAAATGGGAGAATTAGTTAAATACCAAAGCACATGTCTGAACTAGTCTAATTAAAGAGCAGGGCAGGTTGGGTCAAAGAAAATGTATTAAACTAGGAATCAGCACTGCCAAGTTGTCCAGTCTGACTGAAGAACAAAAGACTAGCTCCTCTTAGCTGGTGCAAATGGCCTTTGCCATAACGTCACTATAATTTTAGTACTCTTATTATATAGTGACCAGGGGTTTGAATGAGCTGCCACTGAGGCAATGGGAGTCATTCCTTCGACTCTAATGGGAGTTGAATTCGACTGTTATTTAGCTACTGTTAGGTGTTACTCTTTACCCTTCAGGGGCTGGGACAGACAGTATTCTGGTCACATTGGGAGGGAGTTTTATGTAAAGAGATATAAAATGTGATAAAACCGGAAATCCCATCAAAGTGCTTGTATAATTCAGATCAGCTTGCCAGCTCCATTTTATTTATATTAACAATGGTCAAGAATTGTGACCTTCATAGGAGAGGGAAGTGATATCCCATTATGCTCTGTACACTCTCAAGTCATTGGAAAGATAGGGTGATATTGCACCATATCTAAAGTATGTATCAGTGTTACACATATGTGTTAATTATACATCTGATCAGGCTCCTCTTCGAATCTATAGTTTTGCCATTGATTTCAACTGGAGCAGAATCTGGGCTCTCCCTAAATTTTGTAGGTTCTTTTGAGCTTCTTCCATTTGTGTACATACTCCATAGTCCTTCACTGCCCTTAGATAATGTGACCATGGAATATTCGTTAATAGTTATTAGTATTTCTCAGGAAAGCTGCATAAGATTTTCATTAGGCAAATTATTATTTTTATTCTAAACAGGTTGTAAATGTCCTCTTAAGAGAAAATGAAGAGTCCTTAGGCCATGACTGTGTTTAATATTGAGTGTGTTTGGTCTCTGATATACATCTGATAACCAATATATTTTTGAAAAATACGAAGGAATATATGCAATAATATATTAAAAAAGCACATGAAGTCTCTGTAAGGGATAATGTTTTAGATATTAATGAATAAACCAAATCTGGATTTAACAGTCCTGACTGTACTTTGAATATAACCCATTAAAGGAAATAATATCTATGTAAATGAGAATTTGCTTTATACTTGAGTTTAATGGCCTGTACCTTCGGTCCTGGTAATCCAAATCCTTCGGGGCCTTGTTCACCAGGAGCTCCTGGAAGACCTGGAAGTCCCTAACATGGAAGGCACACACAGACAGACTATTACTAATCTGAGACTACATCAACTGGATATACAAAATACTAACAAACTAATATGTCTCATAACTAGAATGATGGGTTGTGTTTTCATGGGACCCTTTGTAAATAACTCATTCAATTCTACCTTCAAGAAAGCATGCATGGAAGTCTATGGGAACAGTATGCATGTTTGGAGATACAGGATTCTCTGATACCATGAACTAGATGCACGGAATCCCAGCATCAGATTTCACAAGTGCATCAGGAAACATGACAATAATTTGTATTTTGACATTTACTAACTTCACTTGACAACATTTTGACACTTATCAACTTCTTTAATTCTTAAATATTAGCAATATTAGAGAACTTAATGTAGATCAGTGCTGACTCATCATCAGACACTTTGGGCTCTATTCACAATAAATGTTCACTACGCTCTGGAATGTTGGCACATCAGTCATGTAACCGACAGCTCCTGCAGTGTGTGTTGCTGTATGCAAGCGGTTAAGGGTCAGACTGTGCCTAGCTCATGCATATGCAAAGGAGGATGAGGATAGAAGGAGCCTCTTCTCTTAGAACTCTCTTCACAGGAGCTGGGGAGCATTTGTCAGCCTTAGCCGGAGAAGGGAGCTGAGAGCTTTGTCCACTCCCCAACACACAGGTCAGCAAAAATGGCCAACAGCAGAGGAATGTGCACACTACTTGCTCTTTAAGGGGGTTGTGGTGCCTGCTTTTTTAGAAGTTCCCTGAGGCACGATGCCTCCCAGAGCTCCCACTGGTGAACTGCAGCAGTGTAAGCACGTATTTTCAGAACTGTGGCAAAATGCCACAGGTAACTCTAGACAGTTTCCCTGGCTGACTCTGACTAAATGTTCTATCAGCTACATCAAAACGGAAGAACCAGCCCCGCATTAGGATATTAAGGATACTGCTTGAAACATCAGTGATGGCATTAGAAATTTCCCACTGGTAATCTCTTGAAGATTGTAATAAAAATGAATGAGAGGCTTTGCTCCTTGGAAGGAGTTAAAAATCTCATGCTTCCCAGAGGGAAAATTTCCCTTTCACTCCCAAATTTATGATAAGCCTCCATGGCAGATGAGCTTAGGAGACCCATAAATTTCCTGCACCCAACAGCCATGGAGGCTAATTCCCTCTGGTCATGTTTATCTATTCACAATTGGCATGTCAAAAATTGTCTACTTACAGGTGGGCCTGGATAACCATCTCCCTTTGGCCCAAATGGTCCAGGTGGTCCTGAATGACCACGGTCACCCTGATAATAGCAGAGAAATAGTTCAAGTGCCCATACAATAGCGGTCAGGTAGACTTACACAAAAATAAAACTCTACTGCAGGATTTGGCAAACAAATACTGTAAATGGCTTTATCTTCTTTGTATATTTCAGTATCAATGGCTGATGATTTAAAAGTGGGCTAAAGTTAGGGGAGTGGAAGGCTCTGACGATTTACAAGGTCTTTCATTTCCAGGATGCCAGTTCGACTCTTGTCCAAAGGCTCTGTAATTACCATATATTGTTACAATTTGATGGCTTATGTAGAATGAGTTGATGGCCTCAGTCCAATCCCCAATGCTCACATCTCAAATACCACCACTCCAGGTCCTGTAGGAGTTGAGGGCATCCAGCAACTTCCAGGACTGGGTCCAGAATTGGCACGCTTGTTTACAGTGTCAGCAGAGAGGCACAGAAACTGAATTACCCTCTAACTGCATGGGATAGTACCTGCAGCTGAAGCTGCCAAACTGCAGCAGAGCAGTGGGAGGAAGTTAGCACTGCCACTGCATATGTTGTACCTGTTCTGTGGATAAAATGGAAGATTTAAAGGGAAACCGTCAACCTGAAATCCAGTCAGTTTAGAAAAATGCTTTTGAAAGTACTTTCAGGCATTACTTCTGCCTCCGAGTTCCCTGTTAGTTTGTGTGGTTTCAAAACCTCAATTTCTTATATTTCAAAATGTTTTTCACTCTCCTGTTACTGTGTGGAAGACAGACACAGACAACAGCTGTCTCTGACTCACTATACTCAAGGGACTGTCACAGGCACAAAGTCAACAAAAACTTAAAAAATAGGAATAGGAATAACATCCAACTTCATGGGTGTTTGACATCAATGTAAATAGCACCACTGCTCAGCTTTCTGGATATCTAGCCAAAATAGCACCTGAATGAAGAGCAGCTGACTAAAGATGAAGCTAGGCAAGACTGAGGGGATGTGGGAAGAGGGCATGTGTTTGTAATCATTTGCCTCTCCTATATCATATTTCACTTTCAAGGGCATCTACTCTGTGGTCCTTTTGGTAACTATTGGACTCTGATCTGGCCATGCCGGTGATTCTATTGCAACTCATACTTACGAATGACACCACCTCCTGAAAAAAACTGCAACAGGGAGAAAATGCAGCAACCTATGTGCATGGCATGTAAGCTTTTGTCATCACCCAGGTACTCTGCTGTCTGCGCTTGCTTCCCAATGAACAGAGAAAGATCAATCTCTCCATGCAATTGACTCTAGCTAGCTGAGAGGTTGTCTCTCCCTCTGTGGTCATGGCCTCTCACAACAGCTATGGAACAATTAAACTGTCCATCAACATGCAGAAGCTTGTAAGTGCCGAAGACAGAACTTTCACAGAAGCAGGTCCTAGATTATGGAACACACATTCTCTCTTGAGAAGAATGAGAACAGACTTAATCATTTTCAGAACTCATAACAAAACTGGTTTTTAAACTTAGCTCTCCCTTGATTAGTTTCTCACATTCATAACACAAAACACCCACCCATGCATACATGCAGAAAAGCAAACACCCCCGCAACACAATATCCTTGAAACTACATAAGCTATTTCTCATACTAGTTGTAAAGAAAATATGTCAGATTGTCTTTTATTTTAAACTATTTTAAAATACTTAGTAGTTGTTCAGTATACAGTAATAGGGGACATAGAGATAGATAGAAACACATGGATAATAAAACTTAATAAACTTATTTTGTTTGACTTTCTGTTAGCAAAATTTTTGCCAACATTTAATTAAATATATTGAGACAGTCTAACCTTGAATAAGCTCCCCTATGGCTTGGAGGAATAAAAACATTCAGTAACTGAGATTTTGGTTTCAAGTTTTCAAATGGTTATTTATAAAATGATGAGTAAAGATGGTTTTAAATATTTTTTGCTGGTCTTCCCTGAGGGATTCTGCAAATCTACTGCAGTCATCCACACTGACAGTATAGGGCATTTTCTGTCCTACGTGACCAGCTCTTCTACTTGTAGGGTAAGGCCAGCCTTGGGTTCTCTCATGTTTTTACTTTAGTCACCAGTTTGGGGTTTACCTTAGCACCAGGAATCCCAACTCCTGGTTCTCCAACTGGGCCAGGAGGACCAGGTAACCCAATGTCACCCTATAATTAAGAAAATATATATCATGGTTTAATTAGCTCACCATACCCTGCAATGCATGCTTATTAGACTCCATATGTTGATGGTCATAAACATTAGGCAGCTTGGAGTGCAGACGTTACCTTTGGTCCTGGAATAGCTCGACCAGGAAGGCCCGGCATTCCAAGACGTCCTGGCCCACCAGGTTCACCCTACAGCAAATTAAAAAAGTAGAAAGGATTTTTATGAAAGGAGCTTCTGGGTAGCAACATTTCTTGAAGGATGTTTTAATGTTCTGTTAAACAAATTGCAAGTGATCATGGACAAATTCTAACTAGTGCAATTATACTGGTTACCTCAATAGAAAATGGGATTCTTGCCTTTATTTCTAGGTCACTGTACAATACTTAAAGTTAGAAGATCCTTAGACTAATGCACTACAGGCTCACTCCAAAGTACATTAGAGACTCTCAATGGGCTTTACTATTGGAATAAACTGAACACTGAGAAATTCAGCCACATTTCTTGTTTTAAAATACAAGATTTCCATCTCAAAATACACATTACGTAGATTTCTTATATGTTGTTTTCTCTATATTTTACCCCTTCTCAAATTTTCCTTCTCTTGTGTGTTTGTGAACATCAGAAGAGTTCATAGACAGCTGGAGGAAAGACATGAAATTGCTTGAGATGATAGGCTTGATTCCCTCTCACTCTTACTGGGGTAAATCAAGAGTAACTTAAAGTCAGTGACATTACATTAACATGAAACTAGTGTAAATAAGAGGAAAATCAATCCCTGTCAGTTCAATATGTATCTATTGAGACTAAGACACCCCCATCACTGTATTATCCAAGTACCTTCCCAAACATTTAAACACAGAAATAACAATAGTTTTCCTCTTCTTTTCCAGACTATAGAAAAAATATTGGGATTAGTTTAAAGGGTTTTTAAATGTTTGTTTATATGTAAGTGAGTATGTTATGTTCTCATATGTAAAGAATTTATTGAGCAAATCCTTAGTTGAAGAAATGAGTTTTGCATTAAGTACTGGGAGTATTTACTTTTGTGGTCATTCATATCTCTTGCAGGAGAGAGCTCATGGCATTCCCGTTATTTTTGGTGCATAGGACAAGCCAGATCTAGGGTAGCAGAAGGACTGCAGAAATATGTAGAGGGGGAGAAGCAATCAAAATGGGCCAAATCTGACTGGCATTGCAACTCCATATGTCAGTTGCTATACCACACACTCAGATTTGGCTTGGCCTCCCTTCCATCGTGATTAAGCCTATGAGTCTTTCACAGAAGTCATGGACTCTGTGACTTTCTGGGACCTCCATGACTTCCCCTGCTGCAGCGGCTGCTGCAGCTGACGCCAGGGCCACCTGAGCAGTAGCAGTGTCCTGGGCCGCCACTCCCCAAGATTTCAAAACTGGCAGGGGAGGGAAGGGATGGATTCTTCTGTTTAAAAAGTGTGTGTGTGAGGGTGGGAAATGGCCTTTTCATCCCACCAGCTCCACCATCAAAGAGCTATATCTTTGACTTGAGATCTCAGTTATACAGATACAGTACAAAACTAAGAGTACTTTAGCACCGGCAGGTCCGGGTACTCCTGTTGGTCCCGATAATCCACGTACACCTCTTTGACCTTGATCACCCTACACAAATGAAGAAACGTTATGCCACATTTTATCAATATGGTTAGCAGAAAGTCATGTGAAATCTCTTGTAAAAATCAAACCAGGGAAACCCAGGTCTTTTTGGGGCCCAGGGCAAAATCTGAAACTGAACTTTCCCCCATCCTTCCAAAAATAATTACCACTGAAGGGAGGTGGGGGGAGAGGTTGGAGAGCAAGCCTGCCCTGCACTCACTTCACAGGTGTGGGTCCTGTCCCCCAGAGCTAGGCCTGGCTCCCTGCTCTGGGTGCTATGACCAGGCATGCAGGATTGCAGTACCACTCAGTTTGGCCCAGTGACCCCACCATCATGACAGAGGGGTTGCTGGGCTAACTATCAGTTAATCGTTGCGACCTTACATGTTACAACAGGTTACAATGCCACTCACTCAGATTTTCCTGTCTGTTCCTCTATCATGATGGAGGAGTTGCTGGGCCAGATCTGTGCGGTGCTATCACCCCATATGCTGGGTCCAAACACCACTTGGTTTCAGACTTCACTCAAAAGTGGGATCCAGGGCAAGCTACCTGTCTTGCACCTACTGTCCCAGGGGGCCATGAACTAAACAAGGGCCTTATTCTATAGCTGCTGCTGCACATGTGAAATTTTCATCAACTTCAATGGGAAATCAATTAATTCAACTTCAATTACAGTCAATGGGCCAAATTCTCTTTTAATTATATTTGTGTAAATCAGGTGTAGCTCCTTGAATGTCAATGGTTCTACACTGGTATAAAACCATTGTGAAGCGACTCAGACCCAAAAGTCTAGTGCAGGCCTGCACAATATGCGGCCCGCACAGGCTCACTGTGTGGCCCGCAGGGAGTGAGTAGGGGTGGGGCAAGCCAAGTGGTGAGGTGGGGAAAGCAGATGGGGGCGGTGCAAGGGCAGGGCTTTTCGGCCCGCAGCTGTTTTTTTTTGCAGTAATATGGCCCTCGCTGCTTTCCGAGTTGTGGAGGCCTGGTCTAGTGAGTGGAATCAAGTAACAGAGAAATGATTTAAATGAAATAATTTTCATAAGAAAACTTAATCAATAACTGGAGACCCATTTTTTAAAGGTAAATACACTATACATATAATAAGATCTTTTTGTCTGTCAAGGAAAATCAACAAGCCAAAACACTCATCCCGATTAATCTGTTTATATATTTCTAGACAGAAAAATTCTAAGATCAAGTGTAGGTTGTAAAGGGATAACTATTAACAAATTATAAGAACACAGGTATAACAAAAATACACGCGAGGCAGTGGTTCAGAAAACCTGAAGATTTGAAATTCTGGAAACATTCAGTTAGGGTTCCAGGCCTAGCCATAACTGTCTCTTTACCCTGTAGGATATCACCTAAATATATTTCCGAGAGAGGAAATCTTTTGAGTTCATGTTAGATACTGTAATTTCCAGTCTTCACTTTTCCTTAGCTCTTAAACCTTATTGTTATGGTGACCCTCAATCTATGTAAACAGGCTTCATCTAGACACCCTAATTGAATTGGCTTCACTAGTACTGACCCTCCACTTGACAACTCCCATCTTTTCACGTGCTGTATATTTATACCTGCCTGCTTTTTTCCACTCCACACATCTGATGAAGTGGGTCATAGCCCACAAAAGCTTATGCTCAAATAAATGTATTAGTTTCTAAGGTGCCACAAAGACTCCTCATTGTTTTTGCTGATACAGACTAACAAGGCTACCCCTGTGAAACCTGTCACCGTTTTTTTTTTTCAGGTGTGTGAAGGGCTTGCTAGAGAATGATCAGAGGTGTTTCATCCTCCTGCAACCAGTCATGCAAACACAGGCACAATCATGCAAACATCTATTTCATTAATCTTTACTCAAATGAGTAGCAATCTGAGTAAGGGTTCACATATCTTAGGATCTGCAAGATTCAAGCCTATAGCAGTGTGTTGTATTGCTATTGGATTGTTGGGTTGCCCAGTTCCACAATGAAAACTTGCCATTAATTGTACTTTATCAGTTTCAATCCTTTTTTTATTTGGGCTGAGACTGAAACCATCTCTGCAGTCAGCCTGTTTCACAATATAATTCATAAAATCACATAGTGCACTTTTTCTTCACTGGATTTATTTATACTTCTGCAAGATGGGGAAAACAGTGATCAATCTATTCCCTGAGCATTGCATTAGCTAACTTTAATTTTCCCAAGGAATTCTTACCTTCGCACCCTGTATTCCAATCCCTGGGGCACCCTCAGGACCTCGAAGGCCAGGTACTCCTGGCTCCCCCTATAATGAAAAAAACAAAGCAGCACTTCAATTTAGTTGTATTTTTAATTTTTTTTATTATTAAGTTGTAAGGCTGAAAACAGAAGTCCTCTCTTTAGTCATACCCAGGTAGCAAGTCCTGCATTACTTACTCAGAGAAAGAGATCCCTCAGAAGAGTTTGTATATACATTTGTTATAAGATAAATTCTGAATTAGTCTGAATAAACTGTAGTTCAGAAGGAGTGGAATCCTGGACCCTATGAAGTCAATGACAAAATTTCGATTGACCTCAATGGGGCCTCAGGTTTTCAGATGGTCTCATTTATGAACTCTTGGAGGGATGCACAAGGTGACATGTTTCTGGTAATAAATTACGTAATATTCAGTACATTATTTTTAAACATGTAATGCAAACTGTATTATAATATTTAGTCACTAGGTGGCCCTTTGCATAACATACTTTATGTGAGCTGGAAAGTGTCTTAGAGTATGCCTACACACTGAAAATGCTTCGGTGGCACTGCTGTTGCACTTCAGTGTAAAGACACTACCTATGCTGATCAGAGGGGTTTTCCCCTTGGTGTGAGTAATCCACCTCCCCAAGAGGTGCTATCTACACTGGAAGTTAGGTTGGCATAGCTATGTCCCTGAGTGCCATGGACTATTTTTCCAGCTATGCAGAAATAATGTACTTGAAAATCATAACAGGTTGCAGTATTACAGAGAAACTGACGTGCACTTCTTTGACAATGGAAACACTGACAAAGGAAACACAATGAACTCATGACTGCCTGACGAACCTTCGGCCTGGAGCCTTTGGTCATATATATGCCTCTCTGAACCAGAACTTCAGGCTCTTTGCACTTATCTGCAAGAAAACCTACAGAAGGGGTTTATCCATCCATCCACGTTTGGTGGGGGCTCCAATCTTCTCTGTTAAGAGAAGGTGGCCCTTTGAGGCCCTGAATTAATTACTGGGCACTCAACAAGGTGACTATTCAGAACTGATATCCCTGCTATCCACAAACTTGTGGATCAATTGCACTCCGCTCGAATTTTAACAAAACTAGACCTGAACGGCCTATAATATACGTGTGTGTGTAAAAGATGACTTTCCATGTACACTATAGTCTCTTTGAGTATTCAGTCATGCTGTTCAGTCTATGCCATACCCCAGTGACCCTCCAGTATCTTTGGGGACATGCCGGATTGATTCATTATTATTTACACCTGGATGACATTCTTATGTTTTTCTAGAACCAGGCTTTCGCTATAGGCAATAATTCTTAAATCAATGCATCAGCAAACTTGGATATCTGCTGAATCTGGGGAAAACTTCCTGCTTAGCCCCACTCCTCTCTACACCACAACCTTTGGTCAATAACCATTCAGGCCAAGAAGAATACTGGCCTGCTCCCTTGCTAGCTTCACTACTAAGAAAGTTGGGGAGGGGGAGGAGAAAGAAGAGAGGGGATAGCTCAGTGGTTTGAGCATTAACCTACTAAATACAGGATTGTGAGTTCAATACCTGAGTGGGCCACTTAGGGATACTAGGCAAAGTTCTGTTGGATGATTTAACTGGGGATTGGTCCTGTGTTGAGCAGCAGGTTAGACTAAATGATCTCCTGAGGTCCCTTCTAACTCTAATATTCTATGATAGTAATATGTTCATCTGAACTACCTGATTAATCACAGTGCCCATTGGCTGTAGGATCAACAGCCTGATTTATAAGCCCACCAACAATAGCAAAGCACTGGCTACTCAGCACACATGCCTGTAGATTTTCTGCTTGCCTCGTTCCTGGCCTTGTCCCAGACTTGCTCCTGCCATGGAACCAGCCCAGTTTCTGCTTTCCCTGACTCCAGATAACACAGTTATGGCTCTGACTCACTGGACCCCTTGGATCTGGCATGTCGACTCTGACTACTAGGCCTGATTCCTGCTCTGACTGCCTACAACCCAGTCCTCTGACATCAGGTAACTCAAAAATGGCTGAACATATTTCTGTATAAAATTTCTCTCAAAATATACTTTTGGGCTGAGAATTTGTAACCCACCCCCACCCCCCCAAATTAATCAATTTATTTGTTTTTGAGAAAGAGAAAAGGCACTGACAAAGGTTTCTAGCTCACCCTCATGTATACTCATATCAAACTCTAATATCATTGGCAACATAGGAAGCCCCGTTAATAACTGTGGACTTGTGATGGGCTGTTCATATCAGCCCTGATGGGGTTAGGGTGGCTCGGACAGGGCCAATTAACCATAGAACTGCACCTGGGTAAGAGACAGGGACTGATAAAGGCTAACTGATGATGGAGCCCAGCTGGGCAGGGGAGGCTGAGCTTGTATAAAGCAAGGAAGTTTGCAGCAGAAGGCAGTTGCTACAATTGAGACCAGTAACATATATCAGGGCAGGGATAGGTCTAATAATGTGTTTTAGTTTAGTACACTATCTGGCCATTGTGTCTTAAATGGAATTTTTTTGAATAAATAGACCTAATGATGGACTATATGGTTTCTGTAGGGTGAATGAAACAATTGATGTCCTTTTATAGGTATGTAAGGTCTTTGATAAAGAAAGGGAGAAACCTTCTGAGGAATGTAAATAACATCTTAATGTAACAAAAATTACATTGTTATTTAGTAAAACCATTGGGGAAATGGGACATTATTAAAAGGCACCGTTACATAACCTGAAAGACAAGGCAGACAGAGGCTATAAACGATTAAGTAATAAGGAAATATAGTTGGTGGCAAGTATAAACTATTCAATCAAGTCTGCTTCACAATACAAAAAAGGAAAAAGAAGGGGGCTATAAGGACATGGTTTGCAGTCATTCTTTGGAAAGGATGAAACCCAGCAGGGACCATAAGCCCTGGAGTCTGGGCCCTGAAATGATGGTCAACCCAGAGAGTTTTGGGTATGAAAGGCTTGAGTAAAGCTCGGTTGGAAGTGGTCCAGAGAAATAGCAATAGTGTCTAGGATTGAGCAGACTGGTTGCTAGGCAGAGGTTCGCTGGGCTGAAACCTAGCGTTGTGGGTGGGCTCGTGTTTGTGTACCAGACACTGGGAAAGTGGCATAGGCTTGGAATTGGCATGGAGGACTGCCTGGGAAGTTGTACAGACTGTGGGCCCAGAGGGACTCTGGTACCCTGGAAGGTGGGGACTGGATAGTGACCTGGATGGAGGTCTGAGTCACAAAGAGGGAACACCCTGAGTCCACAGAGAGAGAGAAACCATACTCCATGGTGTGAGCAACGCAAAGACGGGGCACCAGACTAGGTGAGAGCTAATCTCATGACTCAGTGGTGAGTGGCTCATTGAAACTTTTCAGTGTACATGTGTAAGGTCATCACTGCACCTTGATCTCTCTTTCTCCATGAAAAAAGTGCTCATTCCTTCCTCAGCAATGTCAATCCCTTTGTCCCAGACTCCATGGAGGGCTCTCTGCTGGACTAGGGTATCAGTATGAGGAATGGGGCAGGCAGTACATGAGCTAACGAAGGCTGGGGACAAAGAAACACACAAACCTTCTGTCCTGGGGCTCCATCTTCCCCTGGAAGACCAGGCAGACCTGCCAGTCCTGAAGAGCCTGGTTCACCCTGAAATAAATAATGGAGATAAATAAAAACATGTAAATTTCTTAAATGTAACTATAATACCATTATCTTTTATAATTAGGGAAACCTCTTTTTTTTACAAAAAAAAGTAGGAGCCTTTTTTTTAAGAAAACCTTTAGGCATATGAGATCTAATCTTGTAGTCATTCTGTACACAGAACTTCTCTCAATTCCAGACATGGAAGGAAGAAAGGATCGGGAAATACTGTACTAGCTGATTTTTAAGAGCATACATTGTTTATTAAGGATAAACTATGTAATGAACATTAGTTATTAAGTCTCCATAATAATATTAAATTTATTTTTATTTAAAAAGTCACTATCTTATCATTTTAACTAATAAAAGGGACAGTATTTTAAGAAATACTAGCATTGAGCTTAATATGGTATGCTGAACCCAATCTTCAGCTGATACAAATCAGCATAGTTTCACTGAGTCAATTGCGCTAGGACAATTTCCATCAGCTAAGGATCTGAGCTAATATATTAGGATTCAGATTAAATGTGGTAATTCTGGATTCAGATCAACATTTGTAAATTAAAAAAAAACCAACTATATATTTTGTAGTCATCTGTCCATCAATGACTGATTTTGATCTCAAATAGTTTTAGACTGACAGTCGCAATCTGGTTGTTGCTTCCTCTGTGTGCCACAGGGAAAGTCTTCTTAGCATAAGCGCAAGGTGCCTCAAGTGGCACACGACCGGGATTCATCACTGAATTTGGTCCACTGGTTGCATCATTAGCATCCCCAGCTTGAGCTGGGTACTGATGTGGAATATGACATGAACAATGATTCATGCCCCCCACAGGGAATACAAGTTGTGTCATCCCTTTTTGCCATCATAACTTACTTCCCCCTCTGTGCCAGTTCCGATGTATTAGCTGGTGAGCTGAGGGCAGAGGCAAAGTTCTGATCACTCCCCATCCACATTTCTAAGAGGGGGAGTAACAACCCATGGCTACTGCTCTCCCCTCGCTGTTCAGGGTCTGCTGATGTGGCCAGCCTGTCCTGGGCACTAAGGCAGCGCCTATGTCCCCTTATTCTTGTGCACAGTGGTTATGCAGCCAGGCTGAATGAGGCCTAAGCACCACTGAAGTCTAAGTATTGTCTAGGCATCTGGATTGTTTCAGCCCTACGGAATTCATTGACTAGTGTCTAGTGCTAATAACATTTTAAAACATACATTTTTGGATGCCGTTAAAAGTCAGTGGCCAAACTTTTCAAAAATAAGAGATTAAAGTTTAGCTTTTAAGTCCACGTTTTAGTGGCTACAGGTGGGATTTTCAAAAGTGCCTAAATAATTTAGAAGGAGGAAAGAGCTCTTTATTAATACCATACCTTTGAACCAGGTTCCCCAAGACCTCTTTCTCCTGGAGCTCCAGTTTCTCCTGGCAAGCCTTGTTCACCCTTAAACAGAAAGTATTTTGAAGAGCTTTAACACCAGAAAGATAAGACTACATTTTCTTGGTAGCTTAAATTTACAGAAAGAACATTCGGCTTAATAAAAATGCATTATTTAAGATCCAGCTTTTAAAAAATTTGACCTAACGGGCGCCGCTAGATTCTTCAGTGCATTGTCTACTTCGTGCTTTCTTGGGAAACTTGTCACTGGAACTGATGAATGCTGTAAATGTCTGAATAATGTAGCAGACATTTTGAGAGCACATCTGACTTTCAAATACACTTTGCTCTTGTCTCTTTATATTATGAGTAGAGCATATCCCTGCTAATAATCATTCCAAATGTGTGAGGAGCTCTCTGCTGTTCCCTACTTGTTTTTCTTCACCTGACAGAGATTGCTAAACCTGTTATAACCATATCAAACGCCTAATGATGTGAAAGGATTCAGAATTGGGACCCTGTGATGGGGTGATTGGGACCATGAAGGGGTTAATGTGGGTCTGAGAGCCAACTAACACACCTTTATGTGTGCTAAAGCCAGGAAATTTGTAGCAGAAAGCATCTGTAATCACCTACTTGAAGGAAGACTGGGAGTAGTACTAAACCGGTACAGTAGTATGAGAGGAAAAGGTGAGGAACCAATAGACTGGAAGCATGTGGTTATTGTTCCAGTAAGGAAACCAGGCAAGCTGTGGTCCAGATCTAATGCCCAGGCCAACTGCCCTTACAGCATGTTTGAAATGGTAAAAATGATAACTGAGAGATTGGTTTCATACTTTGAGAGAAACAGACTCATAGGTAGCAAGCAGAGTGAGTTAGGAGGGGAAGGTGCACAAATGACCATATTGTAAGGATATAAATGGAAGAATGAAAAGGAAAAGAACTAAAGAACTAAACTTTTCTGGATAGTGATAAAACTTATATGATATGATATAGAGGGAGGGTTTACTTCATAAAGTGGCTCCCATGGGTATAAAAGGAAGAATGTATAGGTGTAGAAGAGATTTCTAAAGTAAAAGAACTATGTAGGTCAGAATAGGGAAAGCCTAGTCCAGTATATATACCCTTACAAATGGCACTTCACAGAAGAGTGTCATCAGTCCTACTTTAGTCAACATTTTGGTAAATGATCTTCCAAAAGAGCTGAGTATAGGAACAAGCATCAATTTATTTGCTGACTACTGTGCCATATGGCCAAAACCAGTAACCATGAAATAGCTGCTTAAGAGTAAATGAAGTGCTAATGAAGTGTGTAGAATGGAGAAACATGTGGGGTTTTAAATTCTCAATTGATAAAACTAAGGGAATAATATTCACAAAAAGGAAAACGTAAAAAGATTCCTGTGGCACCTTAAAGACTAACTAAAGTATTAGAGCATAAGCTTTTGTCGGATGCATGCAGTGGAAGAATTCAGGGGCAGGTATAAATAGGTAGGCAAGAGCCACGTTAAAGGTAACAGGGTGGGTCCAGTGAGGCTGAACCAGCTGTTATCTCTAATCAGGGAGGGTGAGGTATTCCTCTAGCAGCTGAACTGGACTGCAATTCCAGACTAACATGGCTACCCCTCTGATTCTTCGTAAAAAGATTATAAATTGTATCTATAATGGAGATCAAATCAGTATAGTTAAAAGCTTTCAGATTTGTAGGTGTAGTATTTGTGTTGTGAAGGCGCTGGACTGTAACTAAGTGGGACTCTCTGTTACCCTGGAAAGGGTGGACCAAAATATGACCTGGCCAGAGGGCCAACCTGTGGGAAGAGAGACCACTGCAGAAATGGAACTACCACTGGTAGGGGATACCATATAGGTATGTTGCCACTATGCCACACCTGGCCATGAGGAGGTCTTCTGCAGTGAGTGAACCCCTTTATAGGCCCATATTTCTTGCTCATCATCAATAGTTCTTTTCAGAAAGCCCCTCTAAATCTCCTGTCCCAAACACTTTCATGGTGACCTCTTTCACCAGCAATTCCATTCTTGGATAAATTCTTCTAGACTTCAGTTTTCACACTTAAGAATGTGATCTGAATTAAACCTCATGCAGCTTTCTAACATTTCTAAATGCATGACATTAGATGAAATATAGGGAGAAGCAACCAGCACAAGCAACAAGAACAGAAAGCAGTCTGTAAGACAATGACATGCTGCTCTGAAACGGGTGTAATGCAGTCTGGAAGAGGGATACTGCTGCGTGAAGCCTGGTGAGATGTTCACTCAAGCATAAAATATTCTTCTGGAGAGATGGGAAATGATCAAAAGAGCTGCAGCCTATGTAAAGAAGCGCAAGTATGAAGCAGAGAACCCTAGTCTCTGGCATACAGAGTCCCAAAAGGTTCCTTGACAGCAGCAGGCCATAGAAGAAAGATAGGCACATAGCAGTTGTATGGGTTTAGCAAGGACTTGCAATGGTTTAGGGGCCCAAATTTATTACAATAATATTAATACAGAAAAATAACTTCCTGTAGCTGAAGCAATGTGCCTATTTACTTTCAATAAGTTATTAAGAATCATCATAAAACTAAGCCATTTATTATATGTGACATTTAATGCTAAAACCAAAAATTTCTGTTGTAGCTCTTACATCAGTGAATTTCCTTACCTTTGATCCAGGTAGCCCTTGTCCAGGTGGCCCTCTTGGACCAGGTGGCCCTTTGGGGCCTTCGACCCCCTGAAAAGATTTTAAAATTAATCTTTAAAATTAAAATATTCTCCCAATATTACAAAAATGCTTTAAAATGAAAATCCCACCTTTTCTCCTTGAATCCCAATGCCAGATAACCCAATAGGCCCAGGTAAACCAGGTGGGCCAATTTCACCCTGTTGAACAAAGTACAATTGCTTAACTTTGTAAAGATATGGAAACAATTTGGGTTGGATTTTCAGCTGGTGTAACACTGGCATAGCTCCTCTGAAGTCAATGGAGTTACTTCAATATACACCAGTTGAGGCTCTGATCCTACCCCCTTATCCACATTTCTTCTTCTTCCGCTTGTGTTTTATAGTGCGGCAGACTCACTTGCTGAGTCTATGATCACCAAGCCCTGGAATCTCCATCATTGGAGATTTTTAAGAGCAGGTTAGACAAATGCCTGTCAGGGATGGTCTAGATGGTGCTTTGTCCTGCCATGAGTGCAGGGGACTGGACTTGATGACCTTTTGAGGTCCCTTCCACTTCTATTATTCTAATATTCTAAAGAATCCATTTATACACCTTAGCACATGCTGGTCAGCTGCTGTAAATGACTGTTACAGTCTCTTTTCCCCTCTCCCCACTTTATTTCAGATCTTAACTTTCCCACAGAATCAATCACTTTTTGTTCTGTCTCACATTTTACTATGAAGAGATCTTAGAATTGGTTGGGGCAGTTTATTGGCTATAAATCTCACCACAAAATAAGTATTGTGTGGCTCCTATTGTAGATACCAAATTCTTTATTTTGCTTCATTACATCTTTTGTAGCTAATATCAACCCTCACTGCATTCAGATTCCTTTGTAATTTGTTAACCGCCTGACATATTTACTGCTCACCTTTTCACCTTTTATGCCAATGCCTGGCTGGCCACGAGGTCCTTTTGGACCATCAAAACCACGCTCTCCCTATATGAAAAAAAAATTACATGATGTTAACTTCAACAATCCATGGTTTATTTACTCTCTTCAGTACAAATCAGAGAGACCAGTGGTAGCATAATGATGGAAATCAAAACAAGAACAAGAAGGCAGTGCCTGAATGTCTTTGTTTCTTGGTGTACCAAAGAGGTCTTCTTTTCAGACAAGAACACTCATCAGTTTGAGACTGATCACAAAAGAGAAGTGAACAAGCTTCTCTTTACTCTTCTTTCCATTTCAAGCACATTAGGCTTAATCCTGCTTCCATTCAAATATATGGTTTAAATGTCAGCAGGGCTGAGCCTCGTGACCTGCTCGGGGCTGAATTCTGCTCATTCACTCATGTGAGTAGTCTTGATGAAATAAGGCAAGCAGGATTTGACCCTCATTTTTAGCCTGAATAAGGATTTCAGCACTGAGTCCACACTGCATCATTTTTTCAGTATAGTAATTTGAGAGTAGCAAATGGTTTTCTCAGTATTGAAAACAAGCATTAGTGATGGAAATGGAAGGTGATAAGAAATAGACAAGGGGTATTAGTGAAAAAAGATTTGTCATACATACAAGGGTTTTTAAAAGAAAATTTAACTACAAAAGGAGGTCTTAAGGAAAATGAAAGTTAATAAGGAGAAAAAGATTGAATTTCTTGTACTTCTTTTATTAAAGCATATAGGAGAAGCACTGAGCCGGTGCAAATTATCATAGTTCTACATACTGAAGTAAATAGAATCAAAGACCTTCCCACACTAATCAAATTTCTCATTTTAATTTTCCTTACTTTTCTGAAATTTCCTACTTAAAATAACATTTCTTACTCCTACTATTGTCTGACATCTGCATACGTTTTCCTCTGACTAAAGTCTGATCTTTTAACAAACAAGCTTTTTTAGAAGAAGCAACTGTATAGTTAGTTTTTTGATTTACAAATCAACTTCTAAAAACATGACAATGTCAGAGACCTTACATTCTTGGCAACAGATTGGAGATTATACAATAATATAGAATCTGTTGATACATGTTTGGCTTTATTCCAAATTAGCAGTAAAATATAGTGCATTTTTGTAGCCCAGGAGCGCTAATAACCCTGCTGTCTTGGCCAAATTCCAGTTTGGTTAAAATACATTCATTCTGCTTATCTAAATTGTCTCTGTAGCTTCAGTTACACGCATTCTTCACTTTCTTAGCCTGTTGTGTAGTATTGCTTGGCACTGTTAAATAGTGGCTGTATTTCAGTAGTGGTGGAGTGATTTCTGTCTGTTGTCTTTAAAACATTTTCATCTTTGGTATGTAAAAGTAAGCGATCGACATTAACTTCCGAGAACTTATATAATTCTTCCTGAAATATATCTCAGAAATAGCAATAAATTTAAGTAAAAATGATTATTCCGATAGCAACAGCCAAAACCAAACCCAGCTAAACAAAATGCAAGAGAGTTTGAGTTGAGGGAAAACCAACATTAGCATTTGCGGCCATACATGCAAAATGATTTTTCACCACTACGCAAAAAATAACTGACATCTAACAACCAGGAACACCTTGGGGATTTTCAGGGGAGTTAGTTCTTTGGGATATAACTCAACCTTACCTGACTCATTTCACATTTTAAAAAAGTGAGGGACAGGGGAATTCTTTAGGCCCTCTGCCTGCACTCCAGACAAGTTCAGCTGCTTATGCTCAGGGCTATGGATGGCTGGTAACATTTTAAAAAAAGGTTCTTCAAGGGACAATTGTTCAAACACATTGGGAGTTTGGGTGTCATGAAATCCCCAACCACTGGAAGGTTTTATGTGAATTCTGGTGACTTTTAGCATTTGTAGAGAATTTACACATAATCATTACAGTTTACCCAGGAGGTATTTAAGATTCAATCTCCATTTATAAAATGGGGATAATAAAGCAGAAAGTTACATAGAAGGCCACAGAGAGAATCAGTTTCAGGATAGGGACTAGAACAGGAAAGGGAGTCCCTTGTGAGTCCCATGCCTAGACCACTGTATCTCTCATGCAATTTAGTTGTCTGTTGTAGCCAAAGATCACACTGGCTTGTCAGTCCAGGAGTTGACTCAGGTTCAGGCCAACATCTGGAAGCAAGCTAGCAATATTTCTAGTGCTGTCCCCTCATCAATGAGCTACCGTATCTGAATGCCAACAAAAGTAGACCGGGAGGCATTGTCCTCAGCTGATTTGGGGTTCTCCACAAACTCAGGGACCTGTGGTCAAGATTTTCATTAACCCTAAATGCCAGGACTGGATGAAGGTAAAGGAGACGGAGTATAAAGATTTAGAAAATATCTATGACAAGTTTTCACTCTAGGGATCACTTTAGATTAGTCTGTTTTCAAGACTGTCTTCCAAGGTAAGGTGCTAGAGGCTATTTTAAAATTAAAGCTACAATTATTTCCCCTTTCAAAGTCTCCCAAAGCAGTGGGGAGAGGCCATGGGCTATGGAGGCCTCAAAGGCCAGCTCTGATTAGAGACAACATTCTGAGCCACTAGCTTCAATGAATTTGTACTAGTTTAACTGAGCGGTCTATTTGCCCCAGAGGGCTACTTTGCAGGCTAATTTAACTAGCTAATGTTTTTTGCCACAGATCTAGTCCTGCATGCATTGAAGTAAATGGAAAGTGAATCACTGGTTTAAATGGGATCAGGATCGGGCCTTATATACTATCTGTTACAGTACCTTTGGTCCTGGAAGCCCTTCACCTGGTGAACCCCTTTCTCCTTGAATCCCATGAGGTCCTTGAGGCCCCTGTTAAAATAAATTTAAAACAGCCTGGAAAATATATCAACTATTCAAACTGATAACAGAGCAGTAAATCTTGCTGTTGGTCTTTAAATACCTCTTTGAATTGGTACATAGTTATAACATGATAGTCACAGTAAATCAACAAGCATTCTGGCCTGCAGCTATAACATGTTATAAAGGATTACCTTAGTGGCTTACTTATTAGTCATTGAAAATTCCTTCTCTTTACTTGTCTTCTTAATTCTTCACTCCCCATCCTTTGATTCATTTTGGAAATTATTATTAATACTTATATTATGCTCAAATGTTAATACTATGCAGAGAGAACTAGATTAAAGACCACACAAAATAATGTGGAAGAAGGTTTACGTGAAGAGAGCTACAACACTGTGGTATGAACAAAACAATAGCATACTTGCTGGTGGGAGGCTAGCAAACATGAGTGGGCAAAGATCTGTGCTAAAGACTGGTCCAGAATCTTCATATATTAGGCTCATTATACTACAGCTCCCTGTGTCTGTCTGCTTCTCAACTTTATCCTGGCACAGAATAACAGATTTCAGTACTTCAATAGAGTAGAATCCATAGAAGCTAATGGTTGGAGAGAGTCCTGTGTACAGCTTCAGAACTATCCTTAATTTTTAGGTGGAGAAAATCCTACTGCCTTCAATATTAATAAGGAAACTTCATTTCAAACAATTGTGCTTTTCAGTTTCGTAATTTTTTTTTTTTTGGTTTCCAAAAAAATTAAGCAGAAATATGATTTGCCAGAAGAATTTACAGTTTATAGAGGACTGGAAACAGTTTATTATTAAACAATGATTGTAAAGCAAGTAGGACCTGCAAAAGAAAGGAGGGACCCTCAAAAGATTGAGGGCATTGATTCTGCTGTTCTCCAGCATGGCATTCCCAGTGAGAATTTTGAGCATAGAGCAACTGCAAAATCTGGCCCTGAGACAAATGTTGAGCAGAGAGTTCTATTCTTGCTTTGCCAGGAGTTGCATGTATAGGTCAATGCATTGTTGCCATAATCTGCTTCCAAGTTGTCTTCTCTGTACTAGGGGATACACTGAGTGACGTCAGTCCTATACCTAGTACATTGTACAAGGTGCACTGGTGCAACTATGGTGGTTGGCATATGGGAGTACAACCATGTCTCTGTCCATTCGCCGCCTCTTCTCATTCAAATGCTCAGGACAAAGGATGTAGGACTTCCACAGAGGCTGCTCTTTCCTGTGTAGCTACCTGCAGTATGAGTAACTAGCACAGGTGATGATGGGGGCATCTTCGTACTTTTACTGATCAACTGTCACTAGTGGTATAATTTAGTAAGGCTGTTTACCCTGTGGATTCAGAACCCTTCAGGACTCATTCTTCTGCATGAATTTATTTTCAAGCTGGACTAAGGTCAGTCTATTTCTCATTAAATACAGCATTCTCATTTTAAAGAGAAAATGTTGTATGAAAAGATTCTTACGAATTTATGCCTGTTCCTGGGGGATGGAAGCTACTTCTGAATAATTCTGGACTATATTCTCCTCATGGTTACAGTGGTACAACCTCAATGAACTGAAGAGAATTTAGCCCAGAGTACACTGAACAGCTTAATAAAACACACTGATTTGGAAAAGCAACTGCACTTGACTCTGGATTGGTTCTACTTTAAAAAGTGACGATAAAAATGGTAAAGTGGGCCCCAGGTTTGCCTCAAGTGTGCTCAATTTACAAGTAAAAAGATATGTGGAGGGAAGGGCAGGATTCCTCATTGACAACTCTACAAACCCAGTCATGCGTGGCTTTTCTTCATCAGTCATTGGTTTTGCTGACCAAATTATGATTTTTAGGGAAACCCATGAAACCTGAATACCTTTATGGGGATTGCACAGATGTACTTGTTTGGAATGTAACAAAAGAACTGGGTTGATGATCCACAAAAAGGAATCAAACCCAGATCTCTCTCTCTCTTACCTACGCAGGCTCTGCAATGTTAAGAGGAGTGAAAAGCAATAAAAGCTTAAGTCAGCAGATATGGCTTTGAATACATGCAGGAGCATTTTTTTTCAAGTAAGAAGGTGCCATTTTTCATAGTTATTTCATGGAGCTGAAGCACAGTTTAAGATAAGGAATTTGAGACAGGTTCTTCAAACAGCCAAAGCTGAGGAAAGTCACAGACAATTTCATGTGTATAAGACCGAACTAGTCTAAAGATAAAAAGAGTTGGCACAATTTAGCATGCAAGTCCTTGTTAACATGTGGGCCTTCAGACGGCTTCTCTCTTTCAGCTCTCAAACACAGAACATACCGGTAATCCTGGCTCACCAGCTCCAGGTGGGCCAACAGGGCCTGGTCTTCCTGTCAAGCCAATGTCACCCTTCCAACAAAGACATATTTTAAAAAGCTTGTTTTTTATGTATTTGTATTTGCACAATATATAGACACTTTTTAATCAACTTTGGGTGTTTAATCTACCTGAATATAACAACTGAGGCAAATCCTAATCTCCTCACCTCCCTGGCAACACATAAGACCCAGTAGACAGTGGAACTGGTGCAATTTCATGGCGTCGGGGAATGGACGGAAAACTGCAACAGAGATCATGGAGCAGCTTCTCTGCCACATCACATACAGACTCCAATACATCAACAGATTGCTTATAACTATGCATATGATTTTGGCATGGTAAAATTAGGCAAAATTCATGGAACAGTCATGATAAAAAGATACAAAATTATGGTATGATCACTGTGCAGCTGAAGCCCAAGCACTGCTGCAGGGGATTGAAGCTGAAGAATTTGTGAACAACTGTTAAAGTCATGGAATCCATGACCTCTGTGATCAAATCATAACCTTACTTATAACCATCTATTGCATCTTATTCTGACATGCTTATAACCACCTGTAATATATGTAGCTGACAGCTGGACACCCACTAAGGTTTCTGGATCCCAGCAGTCATCTCTCTTGGGCAGAGACCCATGTCTCTCTCCTTCCTGACCGGCATTTTAAAGCTGCACAGCTCCCTGCCTTACACTGCAATATCCCCAGTTGCCTAAGGCTACTGCCTGTGCTTTGCTTGCTTTCTGAGGGCTAAGTCCATTGTATTGCCAGGAGTTACAGGTTACCACCCATTGCTTTCTAAGCAAGCACCTTTATTCTTAAGGTAAAAGCATCAGCGAGAACATATTAAAAACCAATAAAAGTTCCTATGTGCATTCTAAAAGTTTACCAGAAGTCACCCATCAACCTTATGGGGCCCTGGTTGATCAAAGTCTTCCCAACCCTTCTGCAAAGGTTGGGACTCTTGGACAGAAGGCCCTCTCTGTTTTCTGGATCAGAACAAAGGCCCTGTGTCAGTTCAAGCTCATCCTTTTATATCAAACATCCTTCCTTTGTCTTCTAGTCTCTGGAAAACCTAGTCTGAATCAGTATATGCAAACCACTCCAGAAGGTAGTACCTCTTTAGACTTAGAACAGTATGATTCCCAAAGATATTGCATGTAATGGCAATATCTGCCACAGCATTGATTTGTTTTTATTTTAGAAAAAATGTTTTTCCTTGTATAAACTCTGTTTTCAAATATGTTTTTGAAATTGAAGCTTGAAATTAAATTTGGACCATGATTCAAACCTACATGGATGCATAAGATATAGCATGAACTGTGATTTTTTTGTAACTCTGTTTGATATTAACATTTTTAAATTACGATTTTTGATGACAGATCATTGACAAAATAACTGAGAGTCCTTTTGAACCTTAACTCAGAGTTTTAGCAGCTGAGAGACTACAATGTTTGCTCTAGAAAGAGATTAGGGAGACCAGAGGGCAAGTGTAAAAAATCAGGACAGAGGTCGGGGGGTAATAGGTGTCTATATAAGAAAAAGCCCCCAAAAATCAAGACTGTCCCTATAAAATCGGGACATTTGGTCAACCTAAGAGACGCTGATAGCAATACCAGTACAGTATAAATCAGATATAGCCCTTATTAAGAAGGCTAACATTTTGTTTACAGTATGTTCAAACTCTTTGTACCAACTATCTGGACCACCAAATGAGTTCATAACAGAATATTATTTTGTTGGTGACAATATGTGCATCTCTATACTTAATTAGCTAGGTTTTAATTATAACAATCCTATAAAGTGATGGGGTGAGGTTTTTTTGTTTGTTTGTTTTTACTCTGTGAACACTCTGAATAACTGCAGGTATCACAATCTTAGCATTTATTTTACTTTATCCGATGATATATGAAAGATTTATATATTCAGCTGCTGTTGTTTTTGTTCTTTTACAAAGGCACGCACAGTATACTGTATGCCAGCATTTTTACCTTTGGACCAGGCAATCCTATTCCAGTTTCTCCAGTCAATCCAGGCGGCCCAGGGAGACCTCTTTCACCCTTTTTTTTTTAAAAAAAAGGAAACAATTTTGGTTTTAAAACATTTCAAAGCTTTGTAGGTTTCTAGAAGAATCAGACTCATGCAATTTGTCTAAAAAGAACAAATTTTGAATATGAATCACAATTTTTTTAAATTTCTCCTGTTAGGAATTGAATATTTCAAACCCACTGGTATTATATTACATCGTTGGTGTCTCAATCCACTGTCTTCTCCTCAGATCCTTATAAGTCATTCTGTGTAAAAACCTAGCTACTTCCTGCCCTTGTGGTGCAAGCCTTGGCAGCTAGATTCAGGCACATTGGTTAAAATGGGATTGCAAAAGGGATTAGGAAAAAGCAAAATGGTGGTGAAATAGATTACATTACCCGGGTCTTGAGCTGGTTATTCTTTCTCACAGGAATAAAGCCACTAAAGTCCATGGGATTCTACATTATTCAGGCTTACTAATGTAGGTAAGGGTATGCAAGTGCTTCTTTTAATAAAAGCCAGAATTTAGCATTTTGGATTTATAAAGTGAAAAGGGATGCTGATGAACTATCGACCCATCAACAGATAAAGGACAGAAGGAAGTGCAAGGGAGGAGACTGGTAGGGGTCAGAGGCCACAATCTCAGGATGGAGAGATCTTGCTTTTTACATCCCTGGGGAGTAGACTAAGGGGAAAGTTTACTTCCAGTTGTATGTTGTAGCGCAGAATCGTGCTAGTGAACTGGTGGAGAAGACCCAATAAATAACACACTAGTCTCAGAAATTTAAAAGCATCCATCCTTTTGTGGTGATCCAAACGGAAGAGAAGGAAATTGTGATATTACCCTAAAAGAGTTCCTGTGAAAGGTCAAAAGGCTGATTACGTAAAAATAGCACCTTCTTATTCAATTATCTGTTCACAGTGCAGACTCAAAGTCTTACTGACACATGTAAGTTCTGATCTGATTTTTACTTCTTGTTAGCATTGTGGAGCCAATTCAGCTATGGGAGAACAAAATGGATTTGATCCCTTTTCATGCATAATCAAGAAGATTATCCAATGAAATCAGCTGCAGAATTAGTATTACTAATAAGAATGCACAATCCAAAAGGAACACAGTTTGGCTTTTGGATCCCAGGCTGAATTTCCACGGTTGGCACTTACAAGTAAAACATATTGTTTGCTAAATTGAACACATCTGATTCATAAAGTGGTAAGAAACAACAAATAATTTTTGGAGTAACACTGCACTTTAAATACTCAAGTGTTTAAGTACTAAAAGAATGGGATATAAGTCACTATACTGAAGAGACAATGTCCAGCTGAACCTAGTGTAGTAAACATCGGGAGCAGGCTAATAGTTTTTGCTAGGTAACTTGCAAGGATATTGATAGATGAATTACTTGCCGTCCCCATTTAGCCAAATCCCTTGAACAGAAGGGAAAAGTAAAAGTGGGGAAGAGCATTATTGAAGTATGAATAACTGTATATGTCTTTAATGTTAAAAAAAGAGGAAATATTTTTATTCTTGCCTTTGATCCTTGCACACCTTCAGGCCCTTGGTCTCCAGGTAGCCCTTGGGAACCCTGTTAAAACACAAATGTTTTTATCAGAATTTTCCAGGCTTTCAGAGCAAGGGTTTTTTGAGAAACAAGCAATAATTTACTGAAATCCACATAAAAAACTTTGTCACAAACAAACGCAATTTAAATTCTGCCCTTGTATGCAAGAATGCAGCTAGTGGCATGTAAGCATTTGAGGATAGCACTTGGCTGTTTCTTCAGTAGAATAAAAGTAAACAGTCATCAAAATTTACCTGCAGCATCACTGCAACAATGGCAATACTGCAAGCTCCTCTAGGTATTAGTAATGTAGGGTTTGAGGAAGGGGTGCTGGAATAATTTTTATAGTAGGGATGCTGAGAGCCCTTGAACCAAATTGTAAACCCTGTATATAATGAAAACTACTTCAAGACAGGGAGTGCTGCATCCCTAGTTTCAGCACCTATGGTTTGGGGGTTCTTTTACAAAACACTGCTCCCAGTAACAGGGTGTTATGGCAAATCTGATCTATTTAAAATGTGTAACTTTAACTTTCTTGGGTTGCATATTTTTCATAAAGAAGTTCTAATCTTTGTTATTGATTTTTATGATGCACTACAGCAAGTTTGCTTATATGACAGAGTCTCTTAAAACAATAGGTACAAGAACAGACCATTTTAAGTCACAAAACCTTATTGCATCCAGTGGGAACAGAACTGAACCAAAAAGTGCAAACTGACAATATTCTGGACTGTTTTAATTCCTTCATAATATGAGTGTGATGAGCAGGGAGCAGGATGGATTTGACCTGGGAGTTTCACTGGAGAGAGAGGGTTCTTTCAAGGGCAGATACCTGAGCTGTAACCCGAGCCCAGGGAAGGGGGTGGGAGAGGTGAGAACTTCTGCCTGGGAACCTGGACAAAGGCTGGGGGAGTGGCCAGGCGGAGAGAAAAAATGCGGCAGTTTCTTTAGATGGGGGTTAGAAGCTGGCTGGGGAAGAGGAGAGAGCCCTAATCTGGGGTCTAATCTCCCTTCCCCTCCAGAAGGACCTGACAGAGGGGTCCTGTTTGTACTGACAAGCTCTGAGTTGGATTATGTTCCTGTCATCTCAAATAAACCTTCTGTTCTACTGGCTGACTGAGAGTCATGGTGAATCCCAGAAAGAGGGGTGCAGGGACCTGATTCCCCCATACTCCATGGCAATGAGAATATGATTAATCAATGTATACAACTTTCAACTCCTTTTAGAAAACAAAAAAATGGGCTAGATCTTCAGCAGGTATAAATCGGCACAGCTTCACTGACTTCGGTAGCTCCATTGACTTCAATGGACCTGTGCCAGTTTCCATCAGCTGAGGATGGCTGAGCCAATTACTTTGATTTATATGGGTCACATCTCACTAGTGCACTCATTTATTTCAACAGTCTGTTGCCCAGCACTCCTAAAGGATAAGGCTCTATGTTGTTAAGTTATCAGTGTTATTTCTTTTCCTACATTACTTCTTAAATCAACTACTCAGTTATGAAGGGACAGTGGTTGGTAGGCCTGAAATTTTATATGCTTTCTGTTTACTAAAACTTTTTGCTTATTTTCATCTTCTGCCTAACCAAGGGTTTAGTCACCTGCTCCTTATTTAGATCAATCAAGACAAAGGGGATAAAATCCTGGCCCTGTTGCAATTAATGGGAGTTTGGCACCATGTGGCAAGGATTACACTCGAGGCATTTTGCCCAAAAGGGGGAAAACAGAATTGGGCCCCAGAAGTATCTTAGGGTTTTTTCCTTAAAGTAGTACAAAGCGACAAGGTCAAATTATTTTAAAGATGCAGAATATGATATCTGAATTAGACAAAAGATACAAATGTATGAAATCAATCCTTGAAATATTAAATTTAAAATAAACACACTTTCGGGGGGCGGGGACACCAAGTCTCCACTGCACAGCAGAGACCTATACTCTAATTAGGTCAAACTATCTGCGGCCCCAATTAAGGAATAAATATATGCTAAGTATTGCCTACAGCATCAGACATGACAACAGCACAGTCTTTCCATTGCTGTGGGGTCTCTTCCCCTGCACACTTTACCATTTCTGCCAGTCAATAATCAAAGAACAAAAATATACAGTTGTCTACATTCAACTCCAAAAATCCCTGACAGTGTTGCAATGAAAGAGGATACGTGTGTTAGGCATGGAATATTTCGAATGGGACTGGCTCTAGAAGTCTAAGCAGCTGAGACACCTCATGTTGTGAACTAAAATGATTTCACAGATTTGCAAAGGACCAAGGAAGCAAAGCATGTCTGTGCTGTTTGTTACCTGTAGCCCTCTCAGTCCTGTGTGACCAGCTGGACCTTCTGGACCCTGAAAAGCAAAAAGAAAAAAGTGCCTACAAAAATCTAAAACTTCTAAAATATATTTAGATACATTAAAATACAGTACAAAGAACATCAAGAAAAGAAATCAAGAAGTCAACAACTTGCAAGAAAGTACTGCCTAAATATGAAAACTGGGAGACAATAGTTAAATTTAAGTATGAGAATGAATTTGAAGTCAAATACCAAGATCTTGCATGATCAAGTTTTACATCTATTTCATTAAACATGTTTATAGCTATCATATACTGAACTTTCAAGCCCACTTCTGGAGTTAAAATATTGGTTTTCATTTTCATAGTCATGCACGCCCTCAGTCCATCTTCCCCCTTTAAAAGTTGGCCTGATTCGGCTCCTGCTGAAGTCAATGAGAGTCTTGCCAGTGTCTGAAGTGGAAGTAGGTTTGCGCCCTAAATGCAACGGCACTAAAATTTAAGAGCAGCTGGGATAATTATTGAAAAATGACTTTTATTAAATTTATCTTTATTTGATTGACCTTAAAATTTGTCAACTGCATTCTTTCAGCTTTATAAATAACATTTACACTAAATCGACCACAATGTCCATTATTCAGGGATTCCAAATTTTAAATCTCAGGCAATTGTGTCCTATAACTTCTCCATACTCCATTTCACTGTGCATTAGGAGAAATAGTGTTCTATAACAACGTTTTCCCTAAAGTATAATGAGCAGACAGATACTTACTCTGTCACCTTTTATCCCTGGAGTGCCACAGTCACCTCTTTCCCCCTTAGGAAATAAACCATAAACATTTAACAAAGTTTACTTAGCATTATAAGGATATTTTCATTCATTACATCTTCCTGCCAGAACATGTCCCAAATGCTACAATTTTTCATGAACAATCAACCAAATATGTTGACCAATACCATATACATATACCAAATATGTATATATCTACAAGACAATACCAATATGTCAATAAAAGTTCCCACTGAAAAATCATACCTTTTCTCCTTTGTAGCCAGATTTTCCCTGGGAAAAGAAACAAAAAAGATTGGAAGACATTTTAATCAGATTTAAGTAAATTAATTGTGACACTATTACACAAGCTGAAACTTCATATTTTTTATAGAAAAAAACAAAATTTCAGGCTCGAATAAACATTCAGCTATAACGCTGGATCTCTGATTGAGGTAGCAATATGGCTGTGTATATGACAGCTATCTATAATAATATTTATTATTATATGTACAAATTACCCTATGTCAATTCAATTTTAAACAGACTTTAATTATACAAAGGCTTGAGCTCTAGATTTAAGCTGGTTGACACTCCTCTAAATGTAAGCATTACATTTCTGGAAAGGTAGAAATGGTGTGGGCATAGTGAGGACATCAAAGTTTGGGACTTGTTGCAAAACTTTTTAAAAAACTGGAGGAAACTCAGCATGGGGGGAAATGTTCAGTGCCCTGCACACAACAGTGCAGCTCTGAAAGAACTGCTGTATTTGTGCTTTTCCAATTCTTGTATGATGGTTGTAGGAGTGGAAAGGCTACAAAGCTGAACCCACTGTTAACTACAGGTGGCAAAATAAAATAATGCAGATATTCTTCTTTCCATTGTAAATCCGGTTTCCAGTCCTGCAAGGATATCTGTCCGTGCAGATCTCAATGCCTGTATGCAATCTCACTGATTCAATGAAAGCACGTCAGTCATGTAGCTGGATCAGGGACATAGTGACAACTATTTTACTGGTAAATGTTGATAACTCATTATAGCAGGAATTCTCAAACTTTTTCATAGACTGGACCACATGTCAGAGTGTTTTACAGACCACTTTCCCTCACCTTCAGTCACAGGCACTACCCCCACTGCCATTTTTGATCACATACTTCCCCTATGCCAACTACAGGAATTTTTAAATGGAAAAGTACTACTTTCCTCCTCTTTAATGTGTTAGGTTGTCTTTTAAAGCAATTGGGCCTGTGTCACACAGGAAGCCAGAGTAGATGGTCAAAATGGTTTCTTACGGCCTCAAAAATCTATGACTAACAGCAGGAAACTTATCACTCCCCCAATTTTTGTGTCCTCTGCAAACTTTATCAGTGATGATTTTATGTTTTCCTTAAGGTTATTAATAAAAATGTTAACTAGCATAGGGCCAAAAACTGATCCTTTCAGGCGCCTACTAGAATGACCCCGCTCATTGATGATTCCCCATGTACAATTACATAGAAATGTAAGGCAGGAAGAGTCTTCGAAAAGTCATCTAATCCAGCTTCCTGTGCTGAGGCAGGACGAAGTATACTAGACCATCCCTGACAGGTATTTGTCGAACAAGTTCTTAAAAAACTTCCAGTAATGGGGATTGCACAACCTCTCTTAGAAACCTATTCCAAAGCTTAACTATCCTTATTGTTAGAAGGTTTTCCCTAATATCTAACCTAAATCTTCCTTGCCTCAGATTAAGCCTATTACTTCTTCTCCTGACTTCATGGACATGCAGAACAATTGATCATCATCCTCTTTATAACAGCCCTTAAAATATCTGAAGACTGTCAGGGGTTTCCTAAGTATTCTCTTCTCAAGTATAAACACGTCCATTTTCTTTAACCTTTCTTCATAGATCAGGTTTTCTAAACCTTTTATCATTTTTGGTGCTCTCTTCTGGTCCTCCAAAGTGTTTGCAAACCCTCCCAGTGTGGTGCCATCCAAAAATTTTATAAGCATACTTTCCACCCCATTATTCAAGTCAATGGAAATATTGAATAGTACTGAACCCAGGACTGACCCCTGACGGACTGACTAAATACTTCTCCCCAGTTTGTCAGTGAACTTTTTAAGTATGGTCTTTCAATCCATTTTCACCCATCTTATATTAATTTATTCTTGATTGCATTTCTTTAGTTTGCTTATAGAATGACATGTGAAACTTTGTCAAAAGTCTTACTAAAATCAATATATTTCATGTCTATAGCTGTTCCCCATCCAGGCCAGGCTGGTGACCCTATCCAAAAAGAAGTCTAACTCTGGTGGGATTCAAATCCACATCTTTTGAATAGCCTTTCAGCTCTAGAAAGCCAGTGTGCTATCCACTATGCTTCAGAGCCTCAGTTAGCAGGCCACTAATCCACTTAATATGTACCCTATTAATTTTGTATTCTTCTAGTTTTTTAATCAAAATGTCACGCAGTACCAACTCAAGCACCTAACAGAAGTCTATTAGATCAACGCTATTACCTTTATCAACCAAACATGTAATCTCATCAAAAAAAGATATCAAGTTAGTTTGACAGGATCTGTTTTCAATAAACTCATGATGATTTGTATTAATTATATTACTTTCCATTAATATTTTATTACTTGAGTCCCGTATTAGCTGCTCCATTATCTTGCCTAGGATCAATGTGAGACTGACAAGCCTATAAGTTCCAAGTCATTCCAGTTATCCTTTTAAAATATTGCACAATATTAGCTTTCTTCCAGTCCTCTGGAATTTTCCTAGTGTTCCAAGACTTATTGAAAATCACCATTCATAGTCCAGAAAGTTCCTCAGTCAGCCCTTCACAAATTCTTGGATGCAAGAATGGTGCATGGTGGTTATCTGGACATGGTGATTTAAAAATGTCTAACTTAACAGCTCCTGTTTAATATCCTCCTGAGATACCAGTAGAATAGAAAGAGTGTTATCATGATCATAGGATATGACTATCTTCCGTCTTTCCCCAAATACAGAACTGAAATAGGAACTGAATACTTCTGTCTTTTCTGGATTATTATTGATAATTCTACCATTTCCATTTAGTAGCGGACCAGTATCATAGTTAGGATTCTTTTTGTTCCTAATATACTTAAAAATCCTCATTCTTATTGTTCTTAACTCTGTTGGCCATACTCTTCTTCTGTCCATTTGCTTCGTTAATCAATTTTCTTCAATTCCTAACAAGGAAGATAGCCAGTACAGTCTGCATTACATTGTAAACTGAATATATCAAATATAGAAAACTAAACCATTTGAGGGGAGTATATAACCCCAATGGAAGTGTGTAATTGTAACTCGCATTACTACTAAATAAGTGTTAAACACATTCTTTAAACAACAATACTCCTTTTCAGTTTTTCTAACTTTTATTTCTTGTGTTAATGAATCGCTGGATGATAAACTGGAACTGAAAACTCTGCTTGGCTATTATAATGTTTATTGCAAACATGGGATCACTTCCCTGAAGTAAACGAACAATGTAATGAATAGAGAACATACTGATTTCCTTTTTACCTCTGTTCCATCTTTTCCTGGAATTCCATTGAGACCTGCCTCCCCCTATAAAGAATCCAACATCAAGATCAGTCAAACAAGGAAAATGTAATGTTTAAAACTGAACTTATATTGTTCTCTTTAATATAACTTAGTACATAGTAAAGGATGCATACCAGTTCCAAAGTTTTAATTATCTTATATGCAAGATACTAATATAGAAGTTCTGTTTGCAAATTACATTAATGTGTATTTTACTTCAAGAGAAGGGGAAGACTAAATAACTTAGATGAACTATCTCAGTTCATAAATACTAAGTACATACATTACTATTCTTTCAGTTCAAATGAACACATTGGATGCTTTTAATAAATCTTTAAAAAGTCATGCCACCTTTACTCCTTTCTGGCCAGGAGCCCCATCATCACCTGGACGACCTTTTTTACCCTAAAAACAACAAAATAAAAAGTTATGTAATAAAACAGTCACATATCATATGCCCCACATCCCAAATTCTGTATAAATCATTCAGTACTTTAAGACGGGTTCAAGTAACTTTAACTTCACCACAAAAGGAGCTCGTAAATAAAATGATTTTATTTGGCAGTGTATGCAGTACTTTAGGAATTATATTTGGTCATTTGTTTCCTGAACATTAAAAAATCAGTGTAATTTTCACGATGTCAAACAGCATGTCTGGGAGTGATAGGCCCACCTCCACAGAAACCCTGTTTTCTTTTTAATATTGTTGTAAAGCACCTAGGACTGATTTTATCTGAAAAACAGATGCAGATGTTTTTGTAGAGGTCACAGTTGTTCATTTTAGCACTGTTAAATGATGCATGTTTGTATTGAACTTTTTGAAATGTATGCTTTCACATAAAAGATACCTGTGTTCTTCAAGTAGTGATATCTTAGTGTAACAAACTAAAACTGTATAATATACATCACTTTAAATTAAGAGTGTTATTCTGTAGAAGGCACAGGCAGTAAAGTTTAGTGTTTGCAACAGGTCCAATTAAAAATGTAGTCAAAACTGCTGGGTTCTATTCCTAACTCTGACTCAGATTCTGTGACCTTGGGTAAATAATATATAATCCTATTATACTTCAGTTTGATTTTAATGAAAATAATATTGGGCTGTTCAAAGGCTTCAGGACTCAGTTTAGCCTCTAAATCCTGCAGTTTAGTTCATCGGAACTGGCAATGAAACAATCCTGCATCTTTGCTTGGAGGGTTTAGTTCTATGTACGCTGCAAAGGAAGCCCATTCTTCTCTACACTTACCTCAAGACAGATCCCTCTTGAGTTGGCAATTCCTAATGTTTCACCCTCCAGGATTTCCTTTCTCTCCTTTTCTCTCTTTACCTCTTGCCTCAAAGCTTCTTAGTTTTTTATACTCCTGATTTGGAGCTAATGAGAGTCATCTGGTCTGGCTGTCAGGCTGAATCAGTAGGATAGTTCTGCACTTCCAAAGAGATGGAGCCTTCTTTTTGCCCTTTAATCATGGTTTTTGCTTTTTGTAAATCTGCTGTGACCAAAGAAGATCTCTGGCAGATCATAAATCTCATAGCTGTTCCCTTTTAGAGAGAATGTCATAGGACAGCTCATGAATAGCAGGCATGCTCTCCGCACATTTCTCATTGCTTTGACACTTCCACACAGTGTAAGTACAAATAAATACTTATTATAGCTCTAACTTTGTGTCTCATGGATCAGATTCAGAGGATCAATCAAAATGCCTAGAACAAACCTAATAGCAAATTACGTTATGCACTATTCACTAAAACCAAAGGAAAATGAGAAATGACAGCTACTTACGGCAGGGCCAGGAAGGCCTTTTTCCCCCTTCTCACAGTTACATATGGGAGCTTGGGGACACTTTGAATGAAAATGTTCACAGCAAATCAGTGCACTTTAATGGACAGGCCAGAAAACACTGCAGCATTTCAGTTCCCATATAGTTAATCTACAAGCACCAATGAATTACTTCTGTAGAATAAACAACTTTGTATCTTCTAATTGCATTCAGTTACTTTACCACTCATGAGTAATGTGGTCATCCCACACCCAAGCCAAGAAATCCTTTATATCACATCACATCACCACTACTTTGCCACAACCCCCTTGTAAGGGGTAGCATGTTGTTGTGCAGGAGAGCAGTGGTGGGGAGTGTAATAGCTCATCCTTACACCCCTTTATTCCATTGCACAGGCATGTAGGATGGGTCATAATCTGGCCTTATATAAATGCATAAACGAAATGCTTATAGGCAAATTAATATAATCTAATTAATAAAATAAATTTTAATAAATGTCCTGCATTTTCTCTTTACTTGGCATTTATATTTTGCCAGTGGATCACTGATCCACAGTGATTATATGTAGTTACTTTTTTTTTGTTTTCAAGCCATAAAATTTAAAGACTCAATACATATGGAAAACATTTTTTAGGTTTTTAAAAATTATTTGTTAAATCTCTATTCAACTTTAAGACTTAGACAAATGGACCCTCAAGCATCATTGTTATCTGAATATCCCAAATAATGTGCCTTTCAAGGACCACAGCATATAATTCATTTTAGGGTTTTGTACTGTCACACTTCACCATTATCTCTGAATGCCTACAGTGAAATTTGATTAGCATAGCAAGATCCTTACAGGACTTCATGGAATCATTTTGCTTGTCTTCCCTCTCAGGTTATAGGAAGCTTTGCTTAGAGCAGGATTTTTCTGGAGGGGGCAGGAGAGGAAAAGTTACTGTCAATGTCATTCTTTTTATGGTGTTTCTTGGCATGTGTTGGTTCTCATGGCTTTCGTTTTCTCTGTGTTTATTTTCAACTCTACTAATTGTGCTTTGACCTGGAGATCATTTGTTTTGCACATCTGATACGGAATAGCATGTTAATGTCATCTGCAAATCTAATGTCCTTTAACTTCTGTTTGAAAACCCATTTTATGTCTCTTGGCTCTTCTATGGTTTTTCTTATTATCCAGTCTACTGCTGTAAAAAGATTGGTGACATAAGACTTCCTTGTATGATGCCTGTAGTAACCTTGAACAAGAAACACCAATGACACTTTCCAGGATTGACATAGAGCAGTTTCAGTGTTTCACATATGTTGGTAGAATTGTAAGGACACCAGATGGAACAGATAAAGACTTACAGCCAGAAAAGCAAAAGACAGACATGCCTTTGTAACTTTAAGGATGATCTGGAGAAATAGAAATCCTGCCTGTCAGACTAAACTTAGAATATCTAACACTGTTGTTAAGTTGGTCTTAGTATGTGGTTCTGAAACGAAGACTTATTTAGATGCTACTATCTAAACTCTAATTTTTCATAAACAGCTGCCTTAGACAAAACCTCTGTCAGATGTCCAGAAAAAAAAAATCACAAATGAAGAATGCTGGAGGAGGAGGACGAAACAGGAGCTGACAGGACAGGAGACTACAGAATGAAGATTGAAATGGCCATGACGTGCATGGAAGAAAGACACAAATAATGTAACAAGACAGGCATTGGATTGGAACACCCAGAGAAAAGATGACAAGACACCAAGGATAACATGGAAATGCACAATTGAGGCAGAATTGAAAGCTATCAAAATGACATGGGAAGAAGCTTAGACTGCAGCAGGAGATCAGTACAGATGGAAGGCTGTGGTGAAGGTCTTATGTTCTGCATGGAATAGAGAGGCATAACATATATGTGTGTGTGTTGTTCGATTATAAATATATTGTTGGTATGTATACAACTCAAACAATTTCACTGAATATCTAATCACTAAGAGACTATATAAATTTGTGAAAACTTATTACTTTGGCTTTATCTGATATCACTATATGAGATACTGTTCCCCTTGGAAAATGTAAAGTATGGCAGGCCACAGAAATCTGTAGTTTCTCTAAGTCATCTAAACTATTGAAATTTACAAAGAAATAAAGGCTCTAATCCTGCAAACACTAACACATGAAACTTTACTCACATGAATTGTATCCCATTATCAACTTACCTGAGTTATCTAGTCCCTCATGCATTATTTTCATGAATATTTATTAAATTACATATACTATTTACAGGACAGTATGATTAAATAGTAATTCTCATATTTTGTTTACCGGTTAATTACTTACCCCTTCCTCAGCCAGATTTTTCTGTGAAGATAGACATTGAAAACAACATTAGAAATTACAGGTCAAAATCCACCTATAGACGAAAAAATGCATGTTGCTATCCAGAAAGCTAAGAATGTTGTCTCTATCTTTGATTACAGTTCCTTGTTCAGCAACTAATTAACACAATTTCAGGTTATTAGAAGACTTCCATCAAATTCTAACTTGCTCTAACCAGCAAGTTGAGTACTTGCTGGTTAGAGTTCATAACTTACAATTCTGTAGACCCTTTAAGGTCAATTGTCTATCAGTATGGCTGTGACAGTCTTTTCCTTTTATTAGTGTTCTCTCTAGGATGCAGTTAAATGTTTGTGCTAACGTGTTTATACTGGCATGGGAAGATAGCTTTGTACTCCACACTTGTAAGGGAATGCTATCTAAATCAAGAATTCACAACACAGTGAAGAAGTGCAGGAAACTTTCAACTTTGGAATCATTTTGCTTATAGACTCCCTGGTAGGTTTTCCAGTGGACATCTATAGAAATTAAGAGCCAGATTCAGATACGATCTATGTGGACATACCTCTGTTAAAGTCTATGGAGGACTGCTTATGCCAGAGGTTAATCTGGCCTCTGTGACTAAAACAATATAATCTCTCTGACTTGCTGCAGAAGAAAGAATTAGAATGTTAATTATCTTGTTAAACAAAAACTAGTTCTAAAATACCTTTCATGAGGAAAAAAATAATAAAAATATCCCAAATCTTTTAGGGGAAAATTCAGCTTCCAGCCTGAATATTTCTGTTGGGGAGATCCATGGGGAAGAGGGAGAGAGAAGCTTGTGTTTTGGAATGATGACAAATGAACTGTATCAAATTGAAATTCAGAGCACTGCTTCTACCCATAAAATATTGATTTTTTTAAAAGAACACCAAAAATTAAACACACTAGAAAGAGAGCAGCTTTCTAAATATTTGGCTAGAACAATTTCAAACCTTTGTCCATACATACCATTTCTTTCACAATTTTCTCCACAACTCCTTTCTCCTGGAGATTGAAAACAAACCTTGATGCTGGGACACTGGCCAGAAGTCGAAGCTTGGCAGCACTGGCCACCTCCTCAGCCACTCTGGTCATTCCCACTGTGAAGAACACAATTCCTTGATGTTTAGCATCAGCAGTAGCTGCAAAAATATCTGGATTTCTTGGATGATCCACTCCATTTGTCAACAGCACAGCTGCTTTCACACTGCCATGAGTTCCTTCAGTCATATACAGTTGTGTGAGATTGGTTATGGCATACGTTGTGTAGGTACCATGGCCTATGTAGGTTATGGGAGCAATGCGGGATTTGAAAGCTTCAGGACCTTTCCAGTCTCTGAAAGTTTGTTCCATGAGAACAGTGCTACTGTACTGAAGTAAGGCCATCCTCCAGTTGAGAGTACGTCCAGAATTGACTTGCACTTCTTTCATACTGTTCACTGTTTCTAATACAAATTTTTTCTGTTGTTCATGATTATAGTCCTTAGCACTTTCTGAACTGTCCAGTAGAAAAGCTATTTCAAGAACGCAATCTTCATCTGAAATAAATTTTTAGATCAGTGAGTTTAATTACATGAGGAAGCTATGTTACTCATAAAATGATATATTTGTATGTAAATAGTAGGCTTTGAAAGTGGAAGTTTTAGAAGTTTTAGAATACTTGCATGATAAACATGATGAGGAACCTTCTGAAATTTGGGAGAGGTTTAGAATCTATGGGATGAGGAACCTTCTGAAGTTGGGGGAGACCTTCTTGGGGAAGAAATCTTTTGAAAGTGGTACAATGCTCTGGCATGAGGAATGTTCTAGAGATATTTAGATATTTAGACCTTCATTCAGAACTCCTATCTGGTATCTTACCAAGAGGGGGACCCAGAACTTCTGGATAGTGAGTTGGAAGCGCTGGGTCATATTCTTGGCCTTGCCACTGACCTGCAGTATGATCTTAAGCAAGTCACTTTACCTTTCTTTGTGTTTGTTTTTCTTCCTGACCTTTATCATGTATATTTCAATTGTGAGCTCTCCAATGTAGGCATATTGTCTCTCACTATAATGTGTGCACACTGCGCCTAGCATAATTGGTCCCCAACCTCTGTTGAGATCTCTAGAGGCTTCTGTAATACAAATAATTAATAAATATATTTACAGATTTGCATCTCTCACTAGGTGGAGCACTGAACTCTTTAGAACACTCCATTTAGTGTTTTGCTCCCATTGAGTTCAATGGGAGTATACAGGTTTGTAAACCTAAGTGTGTACATAAAAGTTTGCAAGCTCAGGACCAAATACAGTGCAAATCGGGTAATATTTGTTTTCTAATAAATTGCTTCTGAATAAATGTCTATCTGCCACTTTTCTTTTACTGATAATACCATGGCGGACAACCAAAAATACTGAGAATGTAACAGAAGAATCCTCCAACCTTGCTCTTTTAAGTTATTCTTCTCCCACTCCAAGTGAACTATACATCTAAGTGTAAAAATATGGCAAATGAAATTGTAAGTGGGAGTAGCTCTGCAGGTTGTAAATATACTGCTTTAAGCGCAAATTAACTATATAATCTAGAATCTGAATAAATGTTGAGAAAAAAATGTGTTAAAATTCACCTTGATCACTTGGACTGAGATAGTTTTCTACGGCATTTGACAGAAGATGCTTAGATTTTTGTCTTATTCCATTTCTTTTGTCTTCACTGGGATTTTGTGCCAAAAACACATGCTGTCCTAGTATCCACAAAAGCCACCAGAAGCTGTAGAACATTTTCCCCCCCTAAACAACACAAAATACAGTGATGATGCACATTATTGCTGCACAAGAACAATGAGGTATGGATCTGCTTTGCTCCGCCAGTATATAAACATCTGTTCATTCTTTAACAGCAGGACATGCTCCAAGATGGGGGCTAGAATCTCGTTAGAACTAGTAAGGCAACCCCTATCTTTTCCTCTATTCTGAGAGAGAGAGAGAGAGTGAGAGTGTAAAATCTTCCTACTGAATTTTCCACTCCATGCATCTGATGAAGTGGGTTCTAGCCCACAAAGGCTTATGCCCAAATAAACTAGTCTCTAAGGTGCCACAAGGACTCCTCCTTGTTTTTTCATGATGATATTGTATTTGATAACAGAAACATATTAGAGCATTTTCAGGCACAATGGAAATAGGTTCAATTCTTGACACAAACTGATATTATAGGCGCTTTCACACTATTTTTAGAAAAACAAAAACCGCACCTCCCCCCAGCAGGCACATGGCAATGCGTTTAAAATTGGCATTTCGAAGGTTAAAACACGTGTACGCTCAAGGTTTTAATTGTAGATGAAGTTGTGGTGAATGATGATCGCCCACGCAGGAGTTCACCCAGGGATGGTTATTCACATACCGTGCGCAGAGCCTCCAGGGGAGCGGGGCGAAGGAGCGGGACCCAGTCAGCTTTTACGCCTCTGTTAATGTCCCTTTCCGAAGAGCTGCTGCGGGGGAACGAGCCAGACGTGGAAAGCGCCCATTCACTCGCCCCCTCCCGCCCCCGCGTTGAAGCCAATTGTTCTGGTACCGCTCGCGGAGTAAGTCACCCGGCGCGGAGTTGGCTCCAGAGAGGAAGCGGCTGCTCCCTCCAGCACTGGCCTTCGCTCACCGTCTGTCTCTGCAGTTGTCGGAGCTCCCCCTTGGTGGCCCTTGCACCCCCCTCCCCCACCCCAGGTGTGGGGACGTGCTAAGTCCAGACTCGAACGCTGGCTGAACACGACGTGCCTGGGAGTTTTGTTCCTGCAGCCTTGGCTATTAGCAGCCTCCCGCCCGCGGTGCAGAGACCCGGCTGGGACGCGCCGCCGAGCGGCAGGCTCCAGTTAGCTGTTCCCCTCTGCGCGGCAGAGCGCGCCCGGACCGCCCCCCCCGCCGCCCCGTCAGCCTGTTTCTCCCCGCTCCGAGAGGCTCTGGGGTCATTGCTCGGGGGTACACGTTACCCAGCCCCAGCAGCCCTAGGGTCGCTGTTCTGACCCCGTCAAAAATTAGATCCCCCTGCTTCACTGCGCTCTCCCTGCTAATGCTCGTCTAATGGAAACGCGCCGGATCTCGACCCCTCGGGGGTGTCACAACAAGTCCGCGCGGGGGTTGTGCTGGGGATAGTCTGAGCACAACCTTCTTGTCTATTATTTCAGCGACACCATCCCGTATGAGAGCTGTACGATTTCAGCTGCGGCGCCTGCGTGCACCTTGTAGCTGGGAGTGATGTTCACCCACTTGGGAACGCTCCTTGCAGGAATACCAGCAATACTGGCACATGCAGCCTCCCAACGGACAGTCCCGGGGTAGGGCCGATCAGTGCTGGTGGCGGGAGCACAGTCATGGCTTTCGGGTAGGCTCCAGTTTTTCTTGTGACAGTTTAAAAGCAGCTGATCGGAGGATGGAAGAAGTGACTAACGGAGCCCGGGCAGAAGCACGGACTCTGGCTTTTAAATGCGCGCTGGCGCTCCGTGCATCCAGGCACTTGCACAACAGGAACAACCAGGAGTCTTACCTCGGTGCTTCGGGTGAGTAGACTGAGCGACTCAGTGTCTAGGAACTGGGAGTGCTAGGCTGCCTCTGCCTTGGCTACTAGCAGTAGAGACCTCCTCTCTGGTCTAGTGGGGAGGGACCAGGAAAACAGAGGAAACAGCAGCGTCTTGTAGGAATTCAGGTCTGTGACTGGGGGCGCCAACAGAAAGAAAAGCAACTGGGTAAAGAAAAGAGAGCATTCACCTCCCCATCCACACCCTGTCACTTCCCCATCCACACTTATTTTCCATCCTCACCAGCTCATGTCCCCATCCACACTTACCAGCGTGTAGATATATACGGATTGTTCTGGACTGGCTTCCATCTGGATAAAAAGGAAGAGAAATGATCACTATATAAAATATGCAAGGATACATGATTTTAGCGATACTGTTCCAGTAATGTAAATCTTACTTTTAACACAAGAGAAGTCTTGACAAAGTGTCCTAGGTATAAATTAACTATTTCAAACCTAGGTTGTAGAGAGTTACATGAAGCTTCATAAAACGAGGGATTATATAAGGCATGCTATAAATCATAGAGCTATAAAGGTTAGATAGTCTTACTGTTATAGCTGTTCAGTGTTTGACTATATGCTTTGAAAGAGCCTTCTGTTTATATCTGTGCCAGCTGTGTTCTGAATTATAGCTCTTTTCTTTTCCTATTTTAAACCTGGAGGCAGCTATCAAGTTGTGTGGACCTGTCACAGTGGAATGCATCATTGAAAAACACAACCACAAAAACCTCTGTAGTTAGGTTTCTTAGTCTGGATCTTAAAGTAACTAATAGCTACATTAACCCATTTTCCTACATTAAAGTGACCTATTTTTCAAATGTGCTCAGTACCTGTAGCTCCTATTGAAGTGTCTGGTACCGAAGTTTGACAGTTTTGACCTAAATAGTTATGATTTATAAATAAAAACTGATATAAACACAAAATCTACTGGAGGTTGCGGCTTATCACGTAATTTTACAACTATTTATTTTTCCTAAATTCCTAACTTTAAAAACAACTGGGCAAAAATTGTGTTTGGCCTCGTTAGCTTTGCATGATTAAACTATTGGGAGTAATTACAATTCATTCATGAATCATGATTATCTGACACAATGTCAAACCCAATTTGCCCAGGTCTAGCCTGACTTGTCAGTCATGGTCAGCACCATGTCAGCTAACCTGGCTCTTCACAATTGTGTTCAAATATAGTAACACATTGAAGACAAGTCTGGCGATACTTTTCAGGGGGACCTCATAATCCTGTGTGCTCCACAGCTCCACTCCATGGTGCCTCTCTCTACAACAGAATGCAGAAGGGGTTTGTGGGAAGGCCGGAAGGAAGGCTGAGGGATTAGCCAGTGGATAAACAGAGCTCTACCTGCTACATCACACTATAAGCTGTAGAATAACTGCAGCAGTGGAAATCCACACACTCCCAGCAGACATAGCTAAACCAGCAAAACTCCAGTTCAGACACATCTATGTTGACAAAAGAATGATTCTGTCAGCAGAGCTAATGTTGTTCGGTGAGGTGGTATTACTAAGCCAGCAGAAAAATTCCTTCTATTGGTATACACTGCGTCTACACTCAGGGGCTCTGCCAGCATTATTGTAACCAGTATGCTACATCAGCAGAACCTGTGCAGCGTAGGCTAGTCTTTCATGTCAATCTTCCAGGTTGGGCAGGGAGTGATGATTACTTCTCCTTGGTCACTCTTATATAATCTGTGCAAACCTATATACAGTACTTAGGCTTTGTATCTGGCAGGGAGGAAAGGTGAGGGAATAGGGGAGCATTTTCCCCTTAGGGAATAAAAATAATATATATATATAGAGAGAGAGAGAGAGAGAGTTGTCTCTCTAGCATATACAGTAAGTATGATAAATCTTATATAATCTATAAATTTTATCAACCGGAGATCTAACATGAATAAACAAAAACTTGTAACTCTGGTTGGGATTGTATGCATCCTATAAGCAAAACCTTGCCATTCTTTCATTAATAGTGTTAATTCATATCTTTAGACATTGGTGGCAAATAATTTCTTAACTGATTGTTTTGCTTATTAGCAAATTCTTGGCTTGAAGGCATTTTCTTTTAGTAATGAGTGATGGTTTCCCCCAGGACAGATTTCTTTTTCACCCAGGTGTACTTTTGCCTGGAATGCAATTTTATAGCTGAATGCATGTGATGCATGGCAAAATTCTTACCAGAATTCCAGGTATGTGACATGTCTTATACCATTCTATGCACTTCTAGACTTGTAGCCTTCTGAAATGGTAATTTTTTCAATATCTACCCTATGCTTAAGGTGACAATTCATCAGATAATTGAACGATGCAGATGTACAGAATATTTAACTTTGATGCTTCTGAAGCTATTCTAAAAAGAAAGTTAATAAGGCTTTCACCATTTATCACAAATGATAACGTAAATTAGCACCAAAATGCTTTTTTTCAGCATTTCTTTGTTTGTTGCGTTACTTACATTCATGTAATGATTCACAAACATCAGTTAAGATTAGCAATACTTTCTATGTATTTAAAACATTTTTGTTAGCAAGCATGTTTTGCAAAAAGAAGAATGTGCTCTAGATGATAAAGCCAATTTTGTTTTGCTGTTTTTAAATGGTATAGAAATTACCGCTAGAATATCTTCTTAGCTACCTGTCCAACACAATCAATTTCTTTCAAAAAATGAAGTATCTATTTATATATCAATATTGTCATTTTATTTTAATTAATCTTGGCCTTGATTCAGCAACTTGAGCATGTATATAATCCCATCCCTATTCAGCATAATATTTAAACACATGCTTAAATCCCTTTGGCTTTAATGGGAAAACTGCTGAATCAGGGCCTACATGTTTTGCTAAATTGAGGCCCAGGTATTCACATCACACAGATCACCATCACAACTGCCCGTAAAAGCATCCTGATTGGCAATTTCTGCAGAGGCTAAAGTCTGAATGAGTACAGAGGCTGCATTATACTCACACCTATGCAAGTCATCAATTTGGATCAAGATGCACCAAACTTCTGGATACTTATTCATCTCTTTTGAGGCTAATTCATCACTACTTCAAGCCCTGTCTCAGTTTTCAAGCCTCCTCCACTCTTACTATTTCAACATCAGGAACGATGCTCAGAAAATCTTGGAAGAACTTAACAGATCTTTCAAGTGATGACTGGCTTTTAAAAAAAATGTAGCTAGATAGATTAGTCAATCAACAGAAATTCCCCATCAGTTTATAACAGTTGAAAGATACTAGGCTCAGTCTTCAGCTGTGTTTGAGCTCTAGTAAATCCAGCTAAGAAAAGGGGCAAAGGTGATATTATGCCACCTTTATGCCTCTATTACCATAGTACTGGCTGGGGGCAACCTGAGGACTATATTAAGCTGTGTTGACTGCTAAGGGCCCCTGAGGTGTCATTCACCAGCTGGAGATTACTGGACTGCAGCAGTGCTGTGACTATGTGCCTTTCTTCAGCCACCCCCTTCACATGCAAACTATACCAAAGCTGGGGAGAGGGGTAGTAAAAAGCCAAGCTATGCTGATTCTATGCCATCTAGGGATTCCTCTGTACTGGGAGACTCCCCTAACAATCAGTTAAAACAGTTTCCTAGACCAGCACAAAGCAGAATGGGATCCAGGTTCTAGCCTATTATTGGTAATATGTTAGCCTAAAGAACTTGACATTATCCCTTTAAAGTGTGTGTTTCCCATTTTTTTGACAACTCAATGTGAAGAATGCACATATTTCCTCTGCTGTGAACTATTAAAGATATGTAAACTTCACAAAATCTCCTTCTAATGTTTCATGGCCTCAGGACAGGCCTGTTCCTATCATGCAGTCATGACATTTAGAGGTTATTAATACCTACAGGCTTTATCAGGATTTTCAGTTTAATGAAGAGAACTTTGTATGCTTTTATTATACCATACATGCAAGTGCATGACTTACGTAGGAGAGAAAAATAACGTTGCATGATCTGGAGTTATACTGGATTTACACTGTTGTAAACATGAGAGGAGAATTAGGTCCACTGTTTGCTACATAAGTGCTTATTTTTGGTTGCTCATGAATGAACTTTGGGCTGCTGACACTGACGGCAGATGTTCAATTGATGTAAATTAATAAAGCTGTATGAAGCCCTGAGTCTTTAAAAATAAAAAAAGCAATTTAACATTTGTTTGTAAATTAAAACTTTAAAATTTGCAAGGAATGTGATCCAAGCTCTGCGGAAAGACCTTAGAAGGACATCAAAACTGTTCATCCATTTTAATAATGTTTAAAAATCTTTTTATTTAAGAATGACTGCAGCATGGCACACTGATATGTTTTTGCATGTAATTTATGTTTTAATGGAGTAAGAAGCCAAGGGCATGACCTGATACATATGTGCTTAATTAAATACAATTATTACTGAAATTACTGGAATTAGACAGGTGTAACCAACAACAGAATAAGGACTTTGGTGCTTAATCCTGCTTGTTCTTAGCTATATGGTAAATCAAACCAACCATATCTTGCCATTCAGCCTGTAAACATGTGTCTAATCACAACGGTAGCTGATTTTGCAAGCTAGGTGGTGTTATCAGTGTCATGCTGTCTAGAGTAGCTCACAATTAACAGTGCCAATCTCAGACAGTAAGAAAACAGGATAGACACCCCAAACTAGTTGTATATTCCATAATTAGATTTCACCAAGTCAGCAACAACTGTGCACTCATGGATTACTATTTTAGTCTTACCATGGAGTCATAAACATTCCATCTTAGGCTCTCCAGCGCATCCTGCCACCCAGACAAACTGGACTAAGTGATGAAAGGTTATTAGAAATCACCACGTTAGGTCACTCCTGACCCCAACGGGCAAGTCACTTACCCCCAGGTCCTTGGATACCCTTGATCTCACACCAAAAGACAATGCTGCAGCCAATTTCTCTAGAAAATTAACTAAAGATTTATTAGCTAAGAAAAAGAAATGAGAGTTATTGAGAGGTTAAAGCAGGTAAAATACATTACAGGTGAATCAGAGTTTGTAAGTGCAAATGGTAGCAGAGGCATAGTAATCTGCTGGTTTTCCATAAATCTCGCAGTGTTACCCAAAATGGCTTTGAGGATCTCTCTCTAATTGCCCAGAGTTCCCCCTGTCAGAATCCATCAATCAGAGATACAGGATCACTCCCAGGGTTCATTCTTATAGCTGTCTTCCCCTGAAAGCAGTTTGGCACATATTCCCATCACAGTTTGGGTCTGTAGATTTTCCATTGTTTGATGCAACAACCCACACTTTGAAGTTAGCATGTTTCATGTTTACATTCTAACGTTTCATAAGAGGGACATACTGGATCAGATCAAAGGTCCATCTAGCTCAGGATCCTGTCTTCCAACAGTGGCCAATGCCAGGTACCCCAGAGGAAATGTACAGAACAGGTAACCGTCAAGCAATCCATCCCTTATTGCCAATTCCCAACTTCTAGCAAACAGAGGCGAGGGACACCAACCCTGCCCATCCTGGCTAATGGCCATTGATAGACCTATCCTCCGGGAGCTTGCTTTATCGCGGAACTTGCATTATCCGTGAAAGCAAGTCTGGACCCTGTTTAACAGCATAGCAGCAGGTCAAGCAGGCCAGCAGAAAGGGAGGGAGTAAGAGTAAAGTTATTCTCGGAGGAACCTCACTCAAGCTGGAGTGTTGCATGGTGGGACCTGCAGTACACGGACACGCCTCAACAGGAGCATTGCATACTGGGAAATGTAGTTTCTACCGGCGTCGTCCCTTTACACGAGGGAAGGACGGCCGCATTGGGATACGATGGGACACTTTCCCATTACGCATGTTCCGTCACCCCGTCTCCCCGGGACATGCGCATGCGTGGCCGAGCCAGTAGAAAGGCGCGAGGCGGCGTGTGGTGGGGACTGTTGGAGTAGCCATGTTGGGGCGGGCGAGACTAGCGGGCGTGGCGGTCCTGCGGGCTCTTGAGCCCCTCGCCGCGGACTGTGGCTGCCGGGCAACAGGAGTAGCCGCCTCCGCCGCGCTTCCGCACAGTGAGTCTTGGGGTCCCGCGCCCGGGAAGGGCTGGGGGGAGGCGTCAGCCCGGTCGCACCCTCCCGCTGCGTCCGTCCCCAGCGCCCACCGCCTCCTGGCCTCCGAGCCCCCTGCCTCGTTGTGCTTTGCCCCTTGTTCTGACCCCGCTGCCCCTTCACCTCCCGGGCCCAAGGGACTCCACACCGAGCGCACCGGGCCGGGCGCTCCGCTGCTCTCCTGGCTTCTTGACGCCTGTCCCATGTGAAGCCTGCTCGGGGCGGGAGGCGCTGGGCTGGGAGGGAGGCGGGAGACCTGGGTTTTCTGTGCCACCCGTGACTCTCCCAGTCCCTGCCTCTGAGCTGCCATGAGCCTCCTGATGTTTCCCTCCTTTAGGCAGCGTGGGGGCGGCGTTCAGTGATGGGTGCAAAACACGCTGAGCAGCCCAGTTGGAAGCAACATGGTATTTTTTTTCTTCCCTCCTTCCTCTTTCAGTTGGCCTTTAACTTTAACACCTCCCACTCCCCTCCCACACACTCTTGTTCTGAGTCTCCATTTCTGGGCTTAAAATGATCAGAGCCAACATGTTGTGCTTGTCAGGTCAGTGCTAGCTTTCATGTTTCTGGTTGTAAGATGTCCAACATGGGAGTTAAAAAAGTAAATCCTATTCCAATAAGCACTGTATAATTAGCTAGGTGAAAGGTACTCTAAAGCAGCAGTTCTCAAATGGGGGGGGTCGCTCTCCGCTTCCCGGGGGGGTCGTGTGAGCCCCTGCCACTACTGAAAAGCTGCCGAATAAATTACTTCTGCATTCGGTGGCTTTTCGGCCGACATGCTGAGTGCTGCTGAAGTGATTGTTTCTGGATTTGACGCACGCTCGGTGGCTTTTCGGCAGACATACAAGGATCACGGTTCAGGTAAGTTTGGGGAACTGCTGCTCTAAAACATTTTCTTCTTTCTAACTATTAGTTAGAAGGCCACTCTCAGAGGCTAGTTCTTGAACCTGATAGATCACTGGTGTGATCTAGAGCAAGAAACCTTATGCTTATTATCAGGGCAGTGTTAGAACTTGATGCGCCTTAATCTGATCACTGATGTAGAGGCCTTTGCACACTTCACAAGATGGTGAATGCTGCACCCGTTTTAAAATTTTGCTTCTGTTGATTTGTATGTGTAATTAGTAATCTGGTGTTACCATTTCCCTGCCTATGATGTAGTCTACTGGTAAAATAGCATACTTTATTTCTTTAATCCTGAGTTTCCATAGTGAAACATCAACTTAGTCCCACTTCTAAAATGTTCCTGTAATGAAGAATGCTGTTTTCATGTTGTTGTGTTCCTAGAGTCTTTAACAAGTGTAACATTTGCACTTGAATTTAAATCTGGTTTACTTCAGTAAAATACATAAAATGAAGAGAGGGTCATGTTTCCAACTAATAAGTTAATTGCTCTAGTTTTGATTCTGGTAATTTATTTTTTATTAGGACGAACTTATGCAACTAAGACGTCAGAGTCTGTCAAATCTGGTACTGCAACAGGGCGTATTGTTGCAATTATTGGTGCTGTTGTTGATGTCCAGTTTGATGAAGGCCTTCCTCCAATTCTCAATGCCCTTGAAGTGTCAGACCGTGAAACTAGACTAGTGTTGGAAGTTGCTCAGCACCTTGGTAAGTCTGTCTTGTAAAGTCCTATTCTTTAATTGTCGATTGTTCCTGCTATTTTCTCGTTTTTTTCTAGCTGCATTTTACCACTGTTGACTCCGAGGCAGTTTGAAAGCTGTCCAAAAGAGATTTCCTTACTACCTGAAACCCTAGTTCTACTACCCATTGTACTATTAAGGTCCCTCCTACCATGCATTATTGTACTTCCTTTAAGCATTCGCCTTGCACTTTGGATGTAGCATGCTCCTATCATTCCCACAAATCCTGATGCAGCAGAGACAGGTTTTCTATCGGTGTTAGTTCTGCTCCTTTTCATCTGCATCATCTTGGTTCGTCAAGTAGGCTTCCTCTTCTTTTCCTTTGGACCTAAGCTTCCCAGACCTGACAGGACAAAGCCACTCTGACTTCTTTCGGACCTACCTAGAAAACGCCCTTAGGAATGTTTTGAACTGTGCTTCTGTCCAGGCTTATGCCCCACAGAAATCTCTCTGATCCACATGTATGCCGTGTAAATTAGTATTCTCTTCTAGGAGTCTAGATGTGGATGATCAGGATCTGGCACTTACTACCCTTGAGGCAATTCCCAGATTAGTCTAACCTTTTTAGAGCCTTCTTCTAACATGGATCTTGTCCTGCCAGTCAGTTTTCTTAATTTCCTTGGCATTCTAGAATAGGTTCCAAAGGCTCAGATCAATGATTCTCCTTTCTTTGGCTAAAACCCAAATGGCGCTTTTGTTTATACTGGTATCCTCAGTAACATTTAAAAGAATGGAAACAGGTAAAATAAAGTCCCTAGGACTTTGGTCCTATTGAGGAGCAGTATTCAAACTTCAATTCAAGGATTCAAATAGGGTGCTTCCCGTTCTAGGTGGATACCAGTGTTCTCTCAACTCAATCTGCATTGCTTCTGTGACTTGATAGTTTCTTCCTTTCTCACCCTATAGCATAGATTTGGCTTTTCTCAAGGCTTGTTAAACCATTATTAGTATGATGATGTAACAGAAGAAAATAATTGTGTAAGGCTTCAAAACGTTTCTGAATTTTTCTGTTCAACGTAGACCATTGAAGACATATTGTTTTGGTTATATACTAATACAGGGGAGGGCAAACTGTGGCTCTTCAGGGCTTTCAAGTCGGCCCACGGGATTGCCAGACCCTGCCTGCCCTGACCCTGTGCTGCTCCTAGAAACAGTCTGCACCATATCCCTGCAGCTCCTGGGGAGGCAGAGGACTCTGTGTGCTGCCCATGCCTGTGGGAATTGCCCCCCACCCCTCCCGCATCTCCTATTGGCTGGGAACAAGGAATTGCGGCCAATATAAGCTTTGGGCGCGGTACCTGCTGGTGAGGGCAATGTGCAGCAGAGGCATACACCCCTCCCACCAGGAGTCACTGCCAGACATGCTGGTTACTTCCAGGAGTGGGGCAGGACAAGCCGGGAGCTTGCCCTAGCCCCACTGCCAGTCCAGAGCCACTCGAGGTAAGTGGTGCTGGGCCAGAGCCCGAACTCCTCTTGTACCCCACACCCCAATCCCTTGCCCTGAGCCCCTTCTTGCATATCACACCCCTCCCAAGCCCCACTCTCCCTCCTGCACCCCAGCCACCTGCCCCAGCTTTACATTCATGGCCTTGCATACAATTTCCCCAGCCAGGTGTGCCCCTTGGGCCAAAAAGTTTGCCCACCCTTGTATTAGAGGATTACATACTTGGTTGCTTCTGTTGGCTAAACTCCTTGCATCTCTTTAGTCTCCCAAAAAGCTTTCTGTGTGCTACCTTGCCATCTCCTTGGGACTCATTGCAACTGTACCTTCATGACCATGTCAAGGGCTCTTTGTGCTCTTTCATTTCCCTTTTCCAGTACTAGAGTGATCCATTCTTTCTCCATGTCAGGGACACTGACCTTTTCATACAGGTTGTCCTTCATGCCAGGAACCCTGTTTTGGAACCATGGACAGAGGTGATATTCAGGGGAGGCATGGAGGCAGGAGATATTGTTGTATGGGGAGGTGTAAATGGCTGCCATCAACCAGCTATTTGATCTATAGACAACTGCAGAGGTGGTAGCAGACCCGGGAGTTTCAAACTAGATTCAGGGAGCTCCATGGGGCCTTCAGGTTTTCTGATTTTCACCAGAGTAGGATTCTGCCCATTTATGCCTAGAACATTCCCTGAAATTTTTGAGTTCTTGGATGTGGTGGTCTAGGTGTTGTGGCAAAAAGGGACAAAGCTCCGCTGCAAAACTGTATTCTGCTACATAGCTAATTTAATCGCCATGAAATATCCTTAATTTCTTTTCCATCCTCCCTAAAAGTACACATTTCTTTCTGAGGATTTTATTTCTATAAGCTCCAGGTAGCCGAGCTCTGAGATTCTGTTCTTGTAATGTTCTTCTGGATGTTTGTCTCAATCTCCTGTTCTTTCCATCCCCTTGTGTACCAGGAAAGGGAGGGATTTGTAATTGATGTCAGCTCCTCATTGGTACATTGTTTTCCTGACATCTCAGCTGCCCAGCCTACTCTCTAGCTCCCCTATGCTCTCTAGCAGCAAGCTGGGCTCCAGTTCTGGCTCAGTGACCTCATGCTGCCCAGATCCAAGGAATGCTGCAGGAATTGTACACTGTAATCTAGCTAACTCCCTCTTGTGGGGAAAGCTGGAGAAAGAGAGATGTAGACATTTTGTGGCAGGTCAGGAAGACAGGAAATGTATCAGCACCTAGCTGCAAATAACCTGAATTTATTGCATCTATTACTTTCCCCAAGATGCCACAGAATTACAGTCTCTTGCATAGGCACCAGGTTTGCATACTTTTGATGGTGCCTAGAATGGGTCCAAGTCTCACCTGACACCTGCCTTGCAAGCTGATTATATATTTTTAAAACGAATGTAAAAATGAACTGGAAAGAATAAGTGTTTAATTGTGCAATATATGGAAACTATGTGGGGTGAGGGCTCTGGGGTGGGGATGGGGTGAGAGGCTTGGGGTGTAGGAGGCTCAGGTTTAGGGCAGAGAGTTGGGGGTTGGCGGGGGAGGGCTGCAGAGTTTGGCTGGGGATGAGGGATTCAGGGTGCAGGAGGGGACTCGTGTGGGGCAGAAGGTTAAGTTGTGGAGCGGGGAGGGTGAGGGCTATGGCTGGGGGTGTGGGCTCTGGGGTGGGGCTGGAGATGAGGAGTTTGGAAGGCAGACTGCCCAGGGACTGGGGCAAGAGGAGTGTACCAGCCCTCTCTTCACAGGCCAGGCCTGCTGACATGGGGTGGGTATAAAGGAGGGCAATTGCCCAGGGGCCTGGATGATTTAAAAGGGCCCAGGGGGCCCCGGCCGCTGCTGCGGTAGCTCTGCCTGCTCTGGGGAACAGCATCTCTTGATTCAAAGATGCTTTTGATATATCCCATGTAGGTTCTGGGGTGGGTGAGGCAGCAGAGTAGCAAATAGGTAGCTCCTGCATGGGGCATATCAAAAGTGTCTTTGAATCAAGAGGCGCTGTGGCTTTTCCCATAAGGGCTAGACATCAATGTAATTCAAAATGAAAGATAAGATTCTGGAGCATAATATGTGGTGAGCAGTGAGTTCTGCAGATAGCTATCATAGGAAAAAAAAATCTTATGTTCATTGTTTTAAATAAATCTCTAAAACAAGCTTAGAATACTCTAACTCTGGATAATTTAGTATGAATGTACTGAAGGCTATGTAGCTATGTAGAATACTGTTTAAAAATATTACTGTATGTTAAGGTGTCGTATGGTGCGTCTATTTAAACTTGATTTGCCAATTTAGGAATCTTTTATAATTGATTTTGGCAAGCTAACTAGCTTACCTCAGTTGGCTGAGGCATGAAGTAATGTCCACTTGTACCACATAATTTGACTCTCAGTTCTGAAACCTAAAGGTAACTACTTTAAAAGTTCTGATGCTCTCCTGCAATAAGGTTAAGTTGCTCTGTTCAAAGAGCCAAATTAGATTTTTGTACACTTAGGTGGAAGTACTGTTCGAACAATTGCCATGGATGGCACTGAAGGCTTAACCCGTGGACAGAAAGTTCTGGACACGGGTGCACCTATAAAAATTCCAGTTGGGCCAGAAACACTGGGAAGGATCATGAATGTAATTGGTGAGCCAATTGATGAAAGAGGGCCTATTGCAACGAAACAGTGAGTATTTTTAAACATAGTTGATTTAGAGAAGACATTGCTGTAACTAGTATATTGTTCTGCAGGTATCCACTAAAGAAGTGGTGAGAGTGCATGAATCTAAAATCTTCTCTAAACATAAAAGTTGTACCACATTAATTATATCAGTATAGCTAAAGCAGTTTGACCTCCCTAATGTGGACACAGTTTACCAGTTGTAAAAATGTCTGTATCGTAATAGTTTATTTCTGTATGGGAAGGATAATTAAGATATAGTGATATTAAATTAAAAAAACTACAAATGTTACAAAAATTGCAAAGTAATTACTCAAAACTTAGGAAATGCTAGAAGTAAGGTTGTCTTTGCACATGTTCTTTAGTTATATCACTATATACAGTAGAACATCTGAGTTATGAATGTCTGAGCTACAAACTGACTAGTCAACCACACACCTCATTTGGAACCAGAGGTATGCAATCAGGCAACAGCAAAGACCAAAAAAAAGAGCAAATACAGTACAGGACTGTGTTTTAAATGTAAACTTCCAAAAAACATAAAGGGAAAGCAGCATTTTTCTTCTGCACAGTAAAGTTTCAAAGCTGTATTAAGTCAAATGTTCAGTTGTGAATATTTGAAAGAGCAGGCCCCCTGCCTCATTCATTATATGGGTGGACCTAGTCAGGGGATGAATCAAGGTTGTGTAGTGAGATCAGGCTGCAGGATCTCCTGCCTCAGTTGTTGCAGAAGTGTGCAGTCATAAAGGGGAAAGGATGATCTGATGGCTAAGGCAGTCGAATGCTGCCCTGGAGATTCTATCTCAACTCTGTGGCAAAGGTACCTGTGTGATGCTAGTCAAGCAATTTAAATAAATCTCTTTTCACAAATGGTCACTAATTCTTTATTTTTTGGGTGCCTGACATGAGATCCTGAGGTCTGACTTACAACTGCAAGCGCTCACCACTTCTGCATTTAAAATCAAGGGAGCTGTGCCTTGAATATAAGTGCTCCGTAATGCTAAGTTCTCTAGAAAAATTGGGTCCTATGTATCTCAAATTAGACATGCAAAGTTAATGGACACTTCTGACCATCTCTCTGTGCCTCAGTTTCCATCTGTAAAATGGAGATGATATTCTTTCGGCTCAGGGATGTTGAGAAAATTATATTTAACTATAAGATACTGCATTAATAACTACCCAAACAATTAAAGAAACACTAGTCTACTGTACTAAATAGTAATAAACTGACTACTACAAGCAAAGTCCCGCATCCTGAGAACAAAAGAAATTGGACTCGTAACCACCCAGTGAAAC
>ML677340.1:24430156-24526871 GCA_007922305.1 Dermatemys mawii
AATTAATTGTCCTCGTAACCCCCCCCCCCAAGAACAACCCCCCCCCCCCCCCCCCCCCGCCCACCCCACAAGTATTACAGGTATTTGTCAGCTTGAGTGTGGAGGAGGAGATCCTCTTTCTGTCACCCCCTAGCAAAGAAAATAAACCTGGAAACTTATAGCTGCGCTTCTTCAACACTTACTGGGGACAGAATTCAGAGCACAGTCTACCGCTCAAGTAACTCCACTTAATGCTGGGGAATTCTCTAATTGGAGTGGGAGAAGGGATTTTTCCCTCCCTCCGTTGCCTAGGCTGCAGGGGTGGCAGCAGCAAAGGCCAGTCTGTGTCTCTATGCCTCCTGTAGTTTCCTTCATGCATGGGCAGGGTGGCTAGTAGCAGATTTACGCAGTGGAGGATCAACGCATTCGGCTGCAGGTGGGAAGCTGGATTCTGCAGCTAATAAGACTACACTGGCTTTTCTAATCACACTGATTGTGCTTCAAACAATATCCTTTGCAACTGCAAAGGTGAAGCAGCGTATGCCCAATAAAGATAAGGAAGGGAGTTTTAATTGTGATAATTTCAGTCAGTTTAAATACTGATTTATGTGCTGCAGTGTTCACAAAAGTGGCGTGACCTCCTTGTAAATGGTTAATGCAAAAAACCTCTCAGAGTATTAGTAAACAGCATAATTTTTATGAGATCAGAACAATGGACTCTTCAGAAGCATCTTTAAAGGTCAGTCTATTGCTGTGATGGTTCTCGAGGAACCCAGGACTGAGAGTCACTTTTTTACCCCCCTGCCTCCAGTGAGAGGGAGTCTGTTTTGTGGTAGCTGGGCGTTGTTTCCTTGATTCCATCAGCCTTTCATCTGCTCAGGCACTCCCCTCTGGGCTGTGCCAGCCCTAAATTCACCTAGCAGATTAATTCCTAGGTTCACCCCAAATCCCTGAGTTCCTTTGAGCCATTTCCTTGTGATATCCAGCTTGGGACATTGGCTACTTACAGAAATTCTAGATCCTCAGCACCCAAAGGTACAGTGTAACCCAATTTATCAGTTTTTCTGTAAACCACACGGCACTTATGATAAAATAGAAGCAGGGTTTTTTAAGAGAGTAAAGACTTCTCTAGAAACAAGTGTGTAGCAGAAACAGATGGTTGCAATGTAAAACAAAATCATAAAAGTGAGCTTAGGTATAGATGCTCATCAATAGTTTTTTCCTATGTTATAACAGATCTTCTTTTCCGCCAGCCCCAAAGTTCAGTCTGTTGCAGAGCTGGCTGACTTCACAAGAACCAGGATCCAAATGTTCATGAAAGCACTCCTGCTCCACAAAGGGTTTCTTTAGTTAATGGTGATAGTCCTTTTTCTGGCATCTGTATTGTACTGCCCTTTCTATTTACAAGATAGGGATTCATCCTGTCTATCAAGTTTCTTTTGTACCTTGAAGTTGTTTTGATTTTTGTCATTGCTTTTGATGGTTTTTCATTGAAAACCTTAGTATTGTGCAAGATTAAACAGTTGAATCTTGCATTGCATCACTTGTTAAAGGCAGCATTGCAAATTCTCCTTGCCTGAATGGGCCATCACAAAGATGTTATCTCCAGTGACTAATTTCTACTCAGTCCATAAAGCATACTTTCAGTATAAATACATTATTCCTTAAATATTACCTGTATATATCTCTCACAACTGTTACGAATCTTGACAAATTGAGCTCTCTTAGATACATTACATATTGCAAGTTATTTATCCATAAAGATGTGTGTTTTGATATAGTGAATTTGTCAATTCTGGAGTAAGCTGTTTGTAAAGGATCCCCTGTTCTTTGCAAGGGGTCTCTGTGGCACAATTGGCATATCCAGTACTATTTGAATTACACTTAATTCGTAATTTTCACTGATGGTGCTGCTTTTAAATTTTACCTAGACATAAACCTAGTTTCTGGCTAGGGGCCACTAATATAACCACCTTATTCAGTATCTCAAAACAATTTTGTTGATTAATTGTGATAAATCAGTACTTTGAAACTTTGATACTAAAGAAAAAAATATGTAAAATAAAAATCTTCTTTACAGGTTTGCATCTATTCATGCTGAAGCGCCTCAATTCCAAGATATGAGTGTTGAGCAAGAAATTCTTGTGACTGGTATTAAGGTTGTAGATTTATTGGCTCCATATGCCAAAGGAGGTAAAATTGGTAAGTTTCTCTTTTGAAGCAAATGGATATACTGTATATTTATGCAACAGGTACTGTACATAAAACATTCTGTACTTCAATTTGAGGGAGACTTAAAGTGTGTAGTTGCAAGTTTATATAAAGCAAACTTTAAAATTTTAGTCTTTGTCAGTTTCCTAAATCTGTGTGCTTACTAGAAAGTGTTCCAGTGAGGAAGATTAAACAAACTTGCTGTTGAAAATGGATGCTGTGAACAGCAGCAAATTTTAGATTGGTTTGTTTTGTTCTAGAGCAGGGGTCAACAACCTTTCGGACATGGTGTGCTGAGTCATAATTTAATTTAAGTTTTTGCGTGCCAGGAGTACTTTTTAACATTTTTAGAAGATCTTTCTATAAGTCTGTAATATAGAACTAAACTGTTGTATGTAAAGTAAATAAGGTTTTTAAAATGTTTAAGAAGCTTTGTTTAAAATTAAATTAAAATGCAGAGCCCCCCAGACCAGTGGCCAGAACTCAGGCAGTGTGAGCGCCACTGATGATCAACTCATGTGCCACCTTCGCCACCCATGCCATAGGTTGCCTACTCCTGTACTAGAGTTAGCTTAATATTCCTACACTAGTAACAGGCATTTTGAGGGATTATAGTGAGGTATTGTAGCTGGATGTAATTACATTAATTGACAGTGATCTCAAACTGCAAACTCAACTGTATTGACAAACTGTTGTTTCAGGGCTCTTCGGTGGTGCTGGTGTAGGAAAAACTGTACTAATTATGGAACTTATTAACAATGTTGCTAAAGCCCATGGTGGCTACTCTGTCTTCGCTGGTGTAGGTGAGCGTACACGAGAGGGTAATGACTTGTATAATGAAATGATTGAATCTGGTGTGATCAACCTGAAGGATGCCACTTCCAAGGTAACTTTCAAAGGGGGTGCATATTAAAGCAAAACAATACACACATCCCATTGTTTGAGGTACATTACTGTGGATTGTTTGGGAACATACTGTTTTAATACAAGTTTTCCAAGAAAAAAAACACTTTCTGTAATGCGACATGTGGCAGTTTGACTTGTGTATATATATACATGCTAATTTTCATGTTCTTCCAGTTAGGTAGGTCTGCAGATTCTAATAATGGACCTTCAATCAATCACCCTTGCTGCTTTAGTGGCATTCTAATTTATTAGATCAGGGTGAAAGTTCAGTCTGTAAAGCTTCATTTTAGTCTTGTAAAAGTCTCCATATTTTTAGGAGAAAAATACATAGTTTAAAAAAAAAAAGAGAGAAAAAAGACAAACAAATTACACAACACATGTGCCATTATCCTCTGGTCCCTGGCTTTTACCTCAACTGTTGGACCAAAGCATGTGGGTGTTGAATATAATACATCTCATTATATAGTGTTGATTATTTACAGAAAATATATTGGCCTAATTTTATTTTTGTAATATATTAAATTCCAGGTTTCACTTGTGTATGGTCAGATGAATGAGCCTCCAGGTGCCCGTGCCAGAGTAGCTCTGACTGGTTTGACAGTTGCTGAATATTTCCGTGATCAAGAAGGACAGAACGTTCTTCTCTTTATAGACAATATCTTCAGATTTACCCAGGCTGGTTCAGAGGTTAGTACTTATAATTTCCATTACAATAGTTAACTGAGAATCCATCTTGGAGCTCTGAAACTAGAATCACTTATTGTGCCCCTCACCCCAAGAAAGAATTATGAAAACATATCAAACATCAGTTGTAAGCAAAAATTCAGTCTCTTGCTTGGGAGGAGGGAATTCTGGATATTTGTATATGCCAGTCAAGTTTTGGGGAAAAAAGTGGTCTAGATATCTTAACTATGTACAAACCCCTAAAATTTTCAAGGCGAAAAAATAAAGCCTTTAGGTGTATTCTCACTGACTTCCTTGAAGTGTGAGCCACTTGGTGTATTCCAAAGTCAAACAATTAAATTGATCTTCAGAAGCATGTGATCCAGGCTCAAGCCAACTTTAGAGTGGGCGTAGCAATATCCACAGAGTAACTGAGCTGGTGTAGTTCTTACTTTTCTTTAAACAGAATAAAGTCGTGAACACACCCAAACTTCTCTTCCCACAGTTTAACTTTAAAATAATACAAAACCTCCTCAGTCTAAGCTTTTCTTGATTTCATTTTTTTCTAGAAGCATCCTCCCTGCAAGACCCCTTCTTTCTTGGAGGTTGCAACTTTCTTGTATTTTTGGTTTGCTAGTAATAAGGCCTAGCTGACAAGCATGGAGGACATAATTTAGAAGCAATTAAGAGAGCAATTGAGGGTCTGAGTAAGGTGGATTAGAGAAGGGGGTGGCAAAGTGGTGACAAATTTTGGTTAGAACCCAAAATGGGAAGAGCAAAACATGGCTTAGTGCTGGTGAGTAATGTGGTTTCTGGAGGTAGGGGCAATTATAGGCTGCCCTGACAACACCATTGCTCTGGCTCCAGTTCAGTGTATGACTGGGTGAACTGCAGAGCGGGGTGGAGGGTGTTGGGTCTGGTAGGGGAGAAACTGAAGGACTAGATCTTATACTCAACATAGGCACCCAGCTGATCCCACTGTGGCAATGCTTAATGGCTGGAGTAGTGAAAGGTGTATGCAGTTTGGTGATCTTGTTGCTCCTGGCTAGACAAGAAATGAAATGGAGCCCATGGAGCAAGCCTCTGCGTCAAGGCCCTAGTTCTGTCACAGGTGGGTTGTATCCTTAACTAGTCTAATCTTTTATTGGGACTCAAGGTGTGTATGTGAAGCTCTAGCTGGCCTTACTAGGTCTCACTTTCAAGCTCCATTAAAACTATTTGAGTGACAGAAAACTTTAGACAGTAGGAAAATTAGCCAAATAAGTAATCTTTATCTAAAAGTAGATACAAACTCATTGTAGGCCTAACAATTAGTATGATGCGCACACTCTTTATTCTGCATGCGGGACTACAAGCTTTTAATTTTGCACTACCTATGCCCTTCTGTTCACAGAATAAATATGCTCATAAAGTGAATCATATATTGCATGTAGTATGTTTCTCATTGTAAACCTTGGGGGTTTTCTTACTAGTTTCTTCCCCCACCCCCCTGGGTTAGGGAAAATTGCAACAACTCTGAGGTGGGGATGTCAGTGTCTCATGCCCAGAATGGCTGGCCCTTTGCATGTCTCAAGGAGGTGGAAAGAAAAGGAGATGAATCCTTATCGCTCTCTTGCTATCTTTTATTTTCTTTGTGGGCATATACAGTGGAGCCCTGGTATAAGGCACCCCAGTATAATGTGAATTCAGATATAGCGAGATTATACCATGACTCCCAAGGCTGCAGGCGCTGCTGTTCTCTCTCTCCCCGGCAGGCGTGGGGGCTGCGGCTTCCAGAGAAGCCACAGCCCCCGTGCCTGCCAGGACAGGGGACTCCGGAGTTGCAGGTGCCAGTGTTCCCTGCCCCCGGCAGGTGTGGGGGTCACAGCTTCCACAGAGAACTGTGGCAGCAGAGAGAGAAGCCGCAGCCCTGCGCCTGCCAGAGATGGAGAACCCGCTATAACGTGACCCCACATTTACTGCGATGGGATTTCTTGGCTCCCATTTGTCATGTTATAGTGGGGCTCCACTGTAGTTCTCTTCTGCCTTCCCATAATCCTCTAATATCTCTTGCTCTTGTGTCTCCAAAATTCATCAACTTTTGATCGTATCCTCTGTTCCCTACTTCCTATTTTGTGCTCTGCTCATGTGAATGCACACACTGTTCTTGGATTGTCGTCTGTAGCCAAGGAACAAATAAACCTGACTGGTGAAGTGAAAGAAAACAGTTCCAACTTTCCCTCTTGCTGGAAGAATAAGACTAGAAGAATGAAATGGGGTACCATCCTGATATTGTCTCCTCTCTCTTACATTTGGTGGCTGAGTGCAAAGGCTGAGAGAAGACAGGCTAACTGTTTACCGTCATCTCACTCCACTTAGCATTGTGCCCTGCGCTGACACTTTAAACTACACAGTTTCAGAACCTTTGTATCTGAAAAAATGAATTACAAGAGTTCTTTAACTTGCTACATTATCTTCTCTTTTGATCTTCAGGTGTCTGCACTGCTGGGTCGTATCCCCTCTGCTGTAGGGTATCAGCCAACATTGGCTACTGACATGGGAACAATGCAGGAAAGAATAACTACTACTAAGAAGGGATCAATTACATCAGTACAGGTAGTGTTAAACAGGTGCCTTTATATCATCAGAAAAGGGTTCACTGCCTAGCTCCATGAGTAGAAGGTGAAGGTGGCAGTTAATAGTAGGTATATTATGAGGCTTAACGAGTATTAGTTTTTTAATATGATCTTGTACTTTTGATTTTTCAAAATGACTTATTTCAGGCTATCTACGTACCAGCTGATGACTTGACTGACCCTGCTCCAGCTACTACTTTTGCACATTTAGATGCTACTACAGTATTATCCCGTGCCATTGCTGAACTGGGTATCTATCCAGCAGTGGATCCTCTGGATTCCACTTCACGTATCATGGACCCTAACATTGTTGGCCGAGAGCATTATGAAGTGGCTCGTGGTGTACAGAAGATTCTTCAGGTACCTTATTAATTACACTTCCCCAGTGATTTCATTCAAACTGGAGGTAACTGAGTGTTAAGATTTAATCAGTGAAATTCAACTTTGATATCTAGTCTTTTGAATGAGTTGCTGTATTAATGTAACTACACATCGTATCAAGAGATTATTTAACTTGAGTTGTTGTCTCTCTATAATAGGATTACAAATCCCTTCAAGATATTATTGCTATTTTGGGGATGGATGAATTGTCTGAAGAAGACAAACTTACTGTATCCCGGGCTCGAAAAATCCAGAGGTTTTTGTCTCAGCCTTTCCAGGTTGCTGAAGTCTTCACTGGTCATGCTGGAAAAATGGTGCCTTTGAAGGAAACAATTAAAGGATTCAAGAGCATCTTATCTGGTAAACTTAATATATTTTCACTTGCCTGACTTCTCCAGAATACAGCTCTGAAACTGGGGGACTGTCAGTTTCCTCTAATGATTGACACTCCCTTCTGCAGACTACCTTATGCTTGAAGGCACTCACTTTACATTACTGCTTTAGTAAAATGTGGGGTGTAGTGGGACCTAAGGGCTTCAGCCTTATTGTAATGAGCACCGTACAAATATAAAGAAGGTTTCTTCCCTTGAGCTTACATAAAACTTGGGGAGAACAGGTAGATATGGAAATGGATGGGTAGAGCACTAGGCAGTGACTCAGCCATGGCAGTGTGGAGCATGATGTGCAACGTCTAACGTTTAGGCAGGGAAGGATTGAAATCCAACTTGACTTCGTTTTCTTCCCCTCCCTCTCCACTGTCAGAAGTACTAAACTTCCCTGGCCCCTGCTTGCACCACTCTAAACTGTTTCTGAGAGTCATTGCCTGGGTACCCTCTTCACTGATCCTCTGCATATGCCTTCATCATGACTCTAGGCATTGTGCCACTTGCTAGTCCAAGCTGGTCCCTGCTGCGTGATCCAGGGAGAGGTAGGAAGACGAGGGAGCAGGATTTGGGTTTGTCAGACAAGAATGGGCAGGACACTTCAGTAGTTAGTCCTTCTTCATAGTAGCTTTAGGACCAGTCTCCTTCCTTTTTAACCCTTAGAACTGTACAGTATTCTAAAATCTAAAACTATGCAGTTTTGAAATGTTGCTTTATATTGTTGCTAATGAAATTAGAGGGAAAGGTGTCCTACAAACCCACCACTTGAGTATAGATTAGCGTTCTCAAACCTTTTCTTTCTTTGAAAATTGTTGGGGGGTCTTTCCAAATGTTTGTACCATTAGCTAACTATTGTAAAGTGCTTTGGAAAAAAGAAACTAAACAAAAGCACAAACTCACAGATTAATGTCAGTAATCTTACCTTTCTAATGTGATGAATGTGCCCTCTCTTCTCCACCTTGGCAGCCCCCAAACTAGGGCTGGGAAGGAGTGGGGTCTCTCCCAGCAGCCCTAGAGCTGGGGAAAGTCGCCTCTTTCTCTGGCCGCCGCAGCCCTGCATGTCCCAAATTCTCCCCACCCACTATTGCCCCCAAGGCCACTACCTCTCCTTCCATGTGTGCCTTTTCCAGGGTCCAGGCACCTAATTAGTGGAGCCGTGCATGCATGGCTCCACTAATTAGGTGGGTGGCTCTTTATTCTCTTTGTGTGCAGTTGCCCAGGCACGTACCTTGGAGAGAACTATCTGTGGACCACCTGAATAGAGCTTGGGGACCACTGGTGGTCCATGGACCACAATTTGAGAACTTTTGCCCTAGATGATTACTTCCAGTTTCACTAGAGTAATTACTGACCCTAAAAGTGCTACTTGCATCAGTGACTACATAGCCAGTCAGCGTTGTGGGAAGTTGCAGTAGTGCAGCTTTCTAGCACAAAGTGCTAGTGATTTTAGTTCAGGGTTGTATTCTAAAATAAGGCATAAATGGCCAGCCACTCTGTGTGGGGAGGAGGGATTTAGGGTTTTATGCCCTTTTGAATTTTCTATTATACTGTTCATTTGTGTTTTCCTTTCATGAGTTTATTAGGAAGCTTTTGAAATCTGGGCTGGAAAACTTTTCCTTGGCAATCCTGCTAGTCATTACTGAACAATATTCATTAAACTGTCAAATACAAAACTTTGCTTTGGATGTGGTTAGATGATGGCTCTTAGTTATGACATGTATAATGCTAAAAGCTTATGCAAGCCAGCTTAATGGGGGCCACATGCATGCAGGCCTGACTGAAAGGGAGGTGGTGAAGTGGCTGAGTGCAAATAAGATTTTATCTGGAAGCTGCCCTTTACTGTCAGATCTGTTGTAGGATAAGGGTTTCCCATGCAACTGTCAATGGATAAAATCTTTACTGATGGCAGCTGCTTTCCCACCTCTATACAGGCCCATCTCTACCCCTACTGAAGCATTAAAAAAACCTAGGAAAGAAAAACACAAAAAGGGTTCTTATCACAGCATACTTAAGACAAATCCACAAAAGCCCTCCTTTCCTGCACTCTTGGGCATGCACCTTACTATTACTGCTGCTATAATTAGCAAGCCATGTGCTGCAACCTTCTCTATCTTCCTAGCGATGTTATGCTTCAGTCACCCCCTTAGTTGCCCTTCTGCCAGCGCCCCTTTACCAAACTGTCCTCTCACAACACAACCAACTGCTACACCAAACATGAATTACTAGTGTTAGAGAGGGGGAGAACCATTGGGGGGGGAGGGGGAAGAGGTGTGCAGAAAGGGGGCAGAGTTAAGGTTGTAATGTGTCTTCAATGTACTATGTTTGATAAAAGTAGGTGTGATTATCTGGTTGAGGAGTAGATAAGTTGCTGGGTGGCTTGTAATAGCTTACTTTTTTGTATATTAAGGATGGCCTAGATAACTATGGGTAAGATATATCAATGTAGCTTCTTAAAAACAAAACAAACAAACAAAAAAAACCTTTTTGCTGCTGTGCTGTTTACATATCACTTAATCTGGCCTATAAAAATAGTGTTCTGTGCATTACCACAATGTTAATGTTTGAGTTGCAAATAACACTAATTTTTAAAGTGAAACAAAGCTGAGCACCTCTTACAAATGTAGAAAACATATTGGATCTTGTCAACACTTACTTTTTAAAAAAAACCCACAGTAAACTTTGGGAATCTACTACCTCAGTCTTCAGAATATCTTATCTTTTTCTTTCAACAATTGTCCTATTTAAATTGTGTCATTGTAGGTGAATACGACCATCTACCAGAACAGGCTTTTTACATGGTTGGTCCTATTGAAGAGGTTATTGCTAAAGCTCAGAAGCTGTCTGAAGAACATGTCTAAACTCTATTATATTTGCATATGGTCTTTTAAACTTCTGATACATGTATACATTGTATTATAAAACAATTGTTTCAGTCTCAGAGGTCTCTAGTTTTTTCACATCTATGGAAGAGAATTAAAGTCCTCTTTCATACATTATTATGTAAATGTCACCCAAATGTCTGTTACAAAAGCCAGACATCTTGTTAGTAAACATTGTGATATACAGTTCCTCTGATTACTGGCTCTTTACTTTTGTTTAGCTTAAGACTAATCTTTTGCCTCTGGAAATAGTATTTTAAGGTTATCCTGAACATCAAAGTTAACTGTCATGACAGTGGCATTTGAAAGGTGATGTGTGTTAACTTTTTGATTCTTGGAAAAGCTTGATACCACAAGTGGTTGTGGTTAACTTCATACTACATTTGCCCTGAATTAGTTTCTCTACCTGACACTTTTCTGGGCTTTACACTGTTTGGTTTGTTTTGTTTCTGTAATCTCAATGAGGAATTGCACAAACAAAATTTACTGTAATCCATTGTATTGCAAATGGAAGACTATAACAACTCATTTTTCTTATTAAATTGGCCTGCTTCATAGTTTAATGAGCAAAAATTTAATCCAGTTTAAGACTGAAAGGTAGTCTACCCCCAGCTCATGTTAGCTTTCGATCAGAAGCACACTGCTCCTGTCCAGATCAAATGTAAAACATCTTTCTGGAAGTTGAACAAAATATTAAACAATTGTATTGACAGTGGCACTTCTGAGATCATTTAAAATGTTAAATTAAAAATTCACAAAAATAATCTGAAAGGGTAATCTCTTCATTGTGCCTACTTGTTGAAGGGGTGTATGTGTCTGTGTGTGTGTTGGTAAAGAATGCATCTATAAAGAGCACTAAAATTAGCAAAATCTTTATGTACCAGGAAGGCTGTAGAAATCCTCTAGTTATTTATATAGGACTATTACAGAATGAGCTAGCTACTTCCATTTTGAGTGCCTTTAACTGTATCCAGTACCTTGTAAATAACTCTGCATGTTGACCTGCATACAGACTGCTACTTATGCTATTTTTTTTTATTCAGGTAAGGAATGAAATTTTACCTAACACACACAGGAACAGTTTGTATCTAAAAGCATAATGCTCAGATGTAGCTTGTAAAATAGATTTTTTTTTAAGTTGTATCCTGGAACATGCAGATGATACAAGTACAAAACTGATCAGCTAATTCAATGGTATTCATGTTGTAGGCCTAATAGAAAACATTTTCTCTGCTAGATAGAAAGGCAGAAATTAGGTTAAGGTTTGGCCACTAGGTGTCAATCTTGATTCAGGTTAAACTGAGCTAAACACTAAAGATCTTTCTACAATCTTGATAGTATAATCTGATGACCTTTTCAGAGCAATGCAACTGAATCATCAGTACAAAGATTTGTCTTCTCCTTTTGAAAACTTCAGCACACAGGTAGAAGCCAGTTGTAGTGGGTCTCTCCTGGGGAATATGAGCCATAACTTTATTGCTTAGTGCATATAGCACCAAATTAGGGTGTCTACTTTTAATCCCTTCTGAACTTTAAATACTTGGTGGGGGTTGGGGAATTGAGTTTTGCATAGCTTGGGACCAAGGTGGGTTAAAATGGTGTGTGTGTGTGTGTGTGTGTGTGTATATTTATATATTATATAAAAAAAATTACACATCTACGCTACCACTCTATGGGGTGATATCACACTGGTTAAGGCCGACACATTCTTCATTGTTTTACAAAGAGTGGGTTACCTTGAAGAGTCCTTGCCATGGAAATGTAGGGTGAAAGCTGAAGCCAACAAGCATTGAGGTAGCAAGAGATAGGTCAGTTGCATAAATGACCCTGGCCGCTGGAACTCCTAAAATGTATAGGATTAAGTGGCTGACCCCCTAGTCATTCAATGAATTTCCTGTCCTAAACATATGTTGTCCCCATGTATTTGGTCCCTTTTATAACTACTCTTTCTTCATTCCATGGAACTTCAGCTGTCCATTCTGAAACTCAGCAGAAAGTAATTTTCTACTGTTCTCTTACAATCTATTTTTTTTTAAAAAAAATGTTTTTAAGGTATCCTCTTCAAGACTGCCAGCTTGTGCCAGTATAAATAGTAATGTAGCCACAGTAGCACAGCTGATGGTTGTGTGGCTTAATTGGGCTGAGTACAAACCTGTCTGAACTCCATAATAGTATTCAGTACAGTTAAGCTCTGCCACCACTGTCAGTGTTACTGTGGCTGTGCTGTTCATATTTGCGCTAGCTCTCACTGAACTAGCATAAGTATGTGCATGTGAGCTGTGAATTGCACCCTGAGCTTATAGTATAGACATAGCCAATAGTTTTGGTTTTATACATCAACATGTTAAAATGGAATTCATCTACTAGTCAGTTACAAAAACTGCATACACTAAACAAATGCTTTGTATAAAAAAAATACTTTCTCTTGTCTAGTGACCCGTGCAACAGTCACATTGACCGTGTGGCTGAAAGTTCCTGTCTGCTAGGGTGCCTTTAAAAGGAGTGGTATTGAAAAGGCAACAACTGAGTCAGACCTACCAACCTCTAAGAGAACATGGGATTCTGATTAGTTATGGATGTTCAGAATAAGTATCTAATACTTTCATGGCTAAAATGCTGATATTTCATAATTATACAATTTTTCTAGGGCTCCCAAAGTGTAGAGTGCATAGATTTTTGCCAGAAAAAATACTTCTGGAAAATCTTTGAACTTAATAAAGTTGCAGTTTTAAAAAAGCAAGACTAGTTCCAGAAGTTTCCCTCCATAAACAAATTTCAGAATCACCCCAACAAGTTATCCATTCACCACCACTTTTTTTAAAGAGATTGCACTGTAAAAAATAAGGTGAGCACTGTACACTTTGAATTCTGGGTTGTAACTGAAATTGATATATTTGAAAATGTAGAAAAATATTTAATACATTTCAGTTGGTTTACTATTGTTTAACAGTGTGATTAATCACAATTAATTTTGAGTTAATTGTGACTGACAGCCCTAATACCTACACCCTTTTCTGAAATTTCTTACCGAGGTGATGTCTCGCTTCTACCTAACCAGGTGATATATTTACCAATTTCCTTTCCTAAGCTCATGCTTATAAGGATGAGGAGAGACTCATCTCTGTGTTAAGGAAGAATTAGCATTTTGGACAGGACTAAACCATTTCGATCATTGTCCCAATAGCCTGTAATGAATGCAGACAGGATGAAAGGATTTTCAGATTTCCTCATGCATGTGTGTATGCTACAACTTGACCACTCTTACTCTTTGAACATTGGACGTTTAACTAGATCACTTGCACATTCTGCAGCATTTCTAGCTCAATTGTATGCTCTGGACATTTCTAACATGGCAACTTGGTTTTCAGTACATACCTTTTACATCACATTATCCCATCTCTCAGCAATCTATAGGTGATGGCAGATTTGGACAGGTGGTCCTTCAATTGTTAGACTCTGATCCCACCTCCAGCTCAAACTGATAGGGATTCTGCTTTGTGTGACACACAAAGCAGAATCCCTATGTGCAATCACTTGAAGAAACTTACTAACTTGTTCCATAACTACTGTTTGAGATGTGTTGCATATGTCCATTCCACGAACCACTCTTCTTCCCCCAACCATCCTTAGTGCCTTCTTCCCAGACAGACACCAGTATAGAGGGGAAGTTCTGCCCTTTGTACTATCACACAGCAGTATGAAGCAGCAGAAAGTGCTGGATACTGCTGAGGGAAAAATCTCCCACAACAATGCGTGAGGTGTGGGAAATTGAGGTACAGAGAGAGGTTCCCAATCAGGTGAAGTTACTACCTGTTTTGGAGCTGGGAATAGAATGCAGATCTCCTGCTGCTGTGCTTGAAGCAGAAGCTCATTCTTTCCCTTCTTGATAGTGAGGTAATAATGACTGGGTGTAGTAATTTTTTTCTTTGTACTCTAACTTTTCCATGATAAGTACTTAGGGTTTCCATGGCAAATGCCACTTAAGAACAGACATTTAATTTTACTGATAACAAATTTCTTACACTCTGAACTCTAGTTAAAACTAGCTTCTGCAAATTCTAGACCAATATATATTAGAACAAATATTCTGTGGATTATTTAGGAGATGTTCTCTAAACAAAGTTCTTAAGTAGCTACTTTGATTCCAGGCCTTTGTCAAAGAAGTAGAGGTGTAAGTTTACTCAGGTCATTATTACTTAGCTTACTTTTAGTGCTGGCTAATGCTATATTGAATCTTTCCTTGACTGGGCCTTCTTATGCAGATAGAGAATTTCAGCAAATTTGTGCCTGTTTCTCAAGCCTGTTCAGTGTCACTTTACTGAGGTCAGAAAAGACCTCTCTCCTCCTCAGCTGGGACCCACCTGAAAAAGAGCTCTCTTCAGAGACCCAGTCTTTACTTAGCAATAATGGATATTTGATATAATAGTTCATATTATTACTGGGCCTGCTTCTATTCATATTTTGTATAAATCAGGAACAACCCCCATGAAGTCACTAGCATTATGCCAGCATAAAACTGGTGTGAGAACAGAATCAGGACCACTCCCCCATTCCTGATAAAGAGCTCTAAAGTGGAGAAGGCATGTGACTTTCTATTTTCTTTATCTACAGCTTTAACTCCCTCAGGAGAGCAATGATAAGATTAAAAGAACCACGCTTTCTTCCTACTATCTCCCCCCTCCTACCTGAAGAAATCCATTAGGAAGAAGTTCAAACTGTAGACACAGAATTTGACCCTCCTTTATCTGAAATAGTAGAAGAGGTGCCTTTCTTCAGATACTGTGACAAGGAGGGCTCACCTTTGCAAATAATTGTGTAAAACCACAACTCTCCCTCAGCCCCCACCAAAGAAAACCACAAAAAAACACCCATAGGTTTCAGATGAAGGAATGTAGTTGTTCTCTGGATTTTGTCACCTTTCTGTGGAAAAAATATAAGCAAAACTATTTATTTATTTATTTTTTAAAAAAACAAACTGATGATAGGATTCATCCCCAAATGATTAATACTAAATTCCTCAATCTGCGAGAAGGCTGCAAATGTAAGTACTCAGTATTAACAAATGCCCACATTAAAGTTGCGTGCAAAACTTTAACTTTGCTCCTTTTTGCATGTGTTACACTACTCTCTTTTTAGGATTATATACTATTACTTTGTAGATTGCATTTAAGTTGCATTATGCCCAATAAAAGAGGAATAAGTGACCTCTATTTATATTACTAAAACAAAGTAAGTATGTGGAGGTTGCAACATCAATCAAAACTAAAAATGCTGTGTTTTCTCTATGGACACAAAATACTGATTATAAAAATTAGTAATGTAAACATATATGTAAATATATTTTTAGCCTCACTATTCAATGAGTAGACTTTCTTCATTTACTGCACAATGTCTAATATGAGCAATGAATGACTGAGGTCCTACAGGAATAACAGTGTATGATCACATAAATACTATATTGTAATATATATGCACAAAGAGACACAGTTGTGTTTTCAGGCTTCCTATGCACTGATAGAATGTGTTTCAGGAAACAAATACTGGTATTTTGGGCTTGTTCTAGGCTCATTTAAATCAATGGCAAAGCGCCAATTGACTTTTTAATGGTCAATGTGTTTAGCTTTTTTAAAATACTAGCTCTGTTTGGGAGGTGGAAATGGGAATCCAGACCCATAGACTGATTTTTCCTATTAGTGGATTAGACAAATTACATATATTTGGAAACCTCAGTTGCTGCTTTTTTTTTTTTTTTTTTTTTTTTTTTAAAAAAATTTAAATTTTTTTAAAACCCAATTCCAAATATTTTTTTTTTTTTTTTTTTTTTTTTTAAACAAATCCACTTGTAAAGAAGTTAGAGCCCAAGTACAACACCTTTAATAAATGCACATTAAATGTTTTGTCTTCTAATGGTGGGGCTAGAGAAGTGAGACCTGAATTAAATCTCAACATGATAGATTCTCCTGAATGAACTTTCCTATCTGACAAATGCTTATCTGTTTGTTTAAATACACCTAATAATTCTTTAAAATGCACCATCAGTCTTTGACATTTTGACAGAAATGGATGAAAATCCACTCGCTTGGCAAATGCTATGATGCAGAATGGTTTTATCACTATGGGTAAGCAGACATAAAAATATTAACTGGTGTTTTCACTTGTTTGTTCTATAGAACAGATAAAATTAAGATTTTGTGTTTTGTAATCTGCACACATCCATATTTAAAAGCCAATGGCATATATGTATGTTTAGGCTTCTTAAAATCCACTAGTTTTACCTAGTCAAAGAAAGTAAGAACTGAGTTCTTAGCAACAAAGCGGTGACAATATATTATTAAACATTTATTTGATGGCAGCACCCAAATGCCCCACTTGGGACTGGGGTTAAGAGGGGTTGGGAAACTGTACAAATGTAATTAATCTTTTATATATATATATATATATATATATATATATATATATATATATATATATATATATATATATATATATATATATAATATACACACACACATTTAGTTCTAATGAAAAACATTTTTTGGAAAATCCTGTCATCCTCTGTTCTCAGAAAAAGTGCCACATGACTAACAATACAAACTTCCTGCAGCAAATCCAGAACCCTGACCCAGGGAGGGCCACCTTTACATGAGAAGGTTATCTTCATTTTCCTTTTAATATGTGACCTCTTCTGCTATTAAGGCTTCCACTGACAGTGGTGGTAAATTCCTCCCTATTGGGAAGTGGTCTGACAATACCAAATTTTTCACATCTCTAGAATACTACTAACACTTTTTAATCTTAAACAGCACTTTTTTCATCAGCAGATATAAATAGTTTTATGAAGTGGATTTAGCATTCTCCACATGCAGCATGGTCATGAATCTGACCCTATGACTTTTATTATAACTTGGGGTGTGTGTGTGTGTGTGTGTGTGTGAGATCTTCAGTTCACACGTTCACCTCGCATTATGTGCTGATCTCCCAGACCAGGGAAGATGCTGGGTTCAGCAAGGCTGTCCCTTGTCCCACGAATTTGTGAATGCTTACCAACATGCAACAGATATTTCTTGGTATCACCTGCTGTGGAATACACATGAGCAATCACTTGAAGAAGAAAAGACAGATACCTTTTCCATAACTGGTGTTCTTCGAGATGTGTTGCTCACGTCTATTTCACATCCCCACCCTCCTTCCCCTCTGTTGGAGTTGTATGGTAAGAATGAACTGAAGGTGGAAGAAGCACGCAGCACCCCGTATACTGTGCCATGGAGGCGCCACTCTAGAGATCACTAGGGGCATTCCCCTACAGGTACTGCTAGGGGAAAAACTTCCGGCACTGGTGCACGAGGCGAGCACTCACACCTATTGTGGAATAGACATGAGCAACACATCTCGAAGAACACCAGTTACGGAAAAGGTAGCCATCTTTTCCTATGAAACACTGCAGCATGTCCAATCATCTGCTGTTCTTGACAGTTCTCAGATTTGAGCATGAGGGGAGACTGTGTGCAGGGCATTCACAACAGGCTCCTTAACTTGGGAGTTTTCCCTGCTGGTCTAACAAAACCAGAGTTTAATCTTCCTCAAAGTGGCAGAATCTTTCAATCCAGAAGAAGCTCTTTAAGTGCGACCAATGTAACTTAGTTGAAGGTTTGAGAAGTTGAAAGATTTTTGAGGTATACTCCTTATTGACATAAACTTGGTCACCCATCACCTTCTTTTAGTACTATGCAAGAGTGACATGTTATGATGTAAAACAGGGGGAAAAAACTCCTTTTCCAGTCTCCACTGTGCAATAATTAACTGGGTATCCAAGTTAAGCTGCTAATTCAAAAGTCTAAAGTTTGAAACTTGTTGTCTGAATTATTTTTCCTGTGAATATTTTAACTAAAAGGCTAAATTAAAATAGAGTAACATGTTACTTCTTAGTCTAACAAGGCTCAGGCTCATGACCTTTGGATTAATAAAACAGCTCTTCCACTCTACCTTGTGAGCCACAAAAGATTATGGGTAACTCAGCCATTTTCATTAATGTCTCTTTTGAACTGCCTGACACAAAGGGATGCAGCTACAGTTGTGATGCAAAAGTTAAATATTAAAATAAAAAGCTAAGGAACAAAATGACTCTTGGGGGGAAAATGATATGTAACTTGTCATTTGCTTAAGTGCTTTATATATTTTTATCTTTTAAAAACCCTTCTACTTCACCAGAATTTAAAGAGGGTATGTTGCATAGCTCTGCATTTAAGCAGTTTTAAAACCTTAAAACAACTTTTCCAGTGGAACTGTAGACAAGGTGATTAAAGTGTCCCAGTCTCTTCTATATGCCATGCAGCTAAATAGGTAGAGCAGTTATACCGCTATTCCACGTACTCTGTATTTGAAACTTGTGTACCAAATGTCCAATTTTTACATTGTTTTTCATTTAAGGCCTGATCCTGAGGAATGCTGATCATCCTAATTTCCTATTTGTCTTCAGTACAGTTGCTCAGCACTAGATACTCACCACCTTGCAGGAATGGGTCATTGAAGCAACTATCTTGACAAAAAAAATTTAGAATTGTGAAACAGCAGTTTGTTAGTTTCTGCTGGCACGTAGTAGCAATGGTAAAAAGATGACGTGTTGATTTTGATGTCTTACAAAACAAACATTAAGGTATTAATGACAAATATTATCAGCAATAGTCACTGCCCTGTTACCTTAAAGACTAACAGAAGTATTGAAGCATAAGGTTTTGTGGGCTAGTACCCATTATGCTTCAATACTTTTGTTAGTCTTTAAGGTGCCACAGGACTCTGTCATTTCTGCAAATCCAGGCTAACTCTCTGATTCTTGCCCTGTGTTGCCTTTCCCCTTACTGGGGGTTCTAACTCTGAAGACTGACTGTAATAATGACATTGCATATTCCTATGTTTGTTTTCCTTCACTGATTTCCATAGAAAATATCTTCATTTTACAAGTAAAAACATTTTTTTTCCTAACTTGCAGCCTTTTCATCACAGCCTCTTCTGTGGGTGTCAAGGCTGGGTTCTTTTTAGCTTGTTTATTTTTACTAGTAATAAAGGTTCTGTAATTAGGACCAGATATAGCTCTCATTGAAGTTTATGTGAATTTTGCCTTTAACTTAATGGAAAGTCCTAAGTCTGAAGTCCATAAATAAAATTGCTCTCGTACACCTCTATCTCAAAAAACTAGGTGTCCTGTTTACAGGGCTAGCAGCACCTCTGTCTCCTTTCCTGGTTTCTTTTGAATGCACCCTATCTGATGTCAGACCTCTCCTGTGATGGAATCACATGAATCTCCCACTCTCGCACCTGGGCTACCATACCTTGTGTATTGTCTGTGCTTACCTAGCAGATCCAATTGGGTTTTTCATCTGCAGTTCTTCCCTTCAGGAGTCTGTGACCAGTGGTATTTGGTGATAAAGCAATCTTTTTTTAAGAGTATTGTTTATTTTAACTGTTGGAGCAAAGCATTAGAAGATAAAGGCGTTTTAAACAACAAACACTCTACACATGTCTGTTTCACCTAATGGCTTACCCATCCCCTGATAGTAGCCTAGGCAAGCCTAGCCTCCTCAGTTACCCCAGTGAATACCTGGGTCTTAGTTTTGTTCCCCCTAACAACTCCCTCTCTCGAAAGACAAAGAGAGAGAGAGTCCCTTTTAAAACTGCTTATAGTCTTTTTGATCTTGTTTGTTCCTGGGCTTAGGCTAGGGCTTAAATTCAGCCAGAGTTTTATAGCATGTTGGGGGTTGGGTTTCGGGGAATACTCTATAAACTGCACTTTCCTTTAATCCCAATTCATACTAGAGAATACTTATTAATTATCTGTTCTTCGAGTGCTTATTCATATCAATTCCAATTAGGTGTGTAGGTGCTGCGTGCACAGTTCCCTAAAAAGATTTTCCCCTAGCAGCATCTGTCGGTTTGGCTCTCGAGCCTCTTGGAGTCATGCCTTCATGGCCCTGCCAACCCGCCACCTCTCCAGTTCCCTCTTACCGCCAGTGACCGTTTATTTTGTGTCTCGTTTTCAACGAGGGATCCTCTAGCATAGTATTTCTATAAATAGTTTTAAAAGTCATTTGTAAGATATTTGAACTTGGGGTACTGGGTGTTTTCCCTCCCGTTTCCCTGTCCATCTCCCAGACCTGTGATATGCCTTGGACCCAGGGGTTTAAGCCATGTGGGGTTTTCCAGAAACCTATGCCCAAGAATGACCCACATTCAACTTGTCTAAAGTGCTTGAGGGAGTCCCATCAAATGGACAAGTGTAAGATCTGTAGGAGTTTTCTCTGCCGCATGAAGAAAGAGAGGGACAACAGGTTAAAGTTACTGCTGAAGGAAGGAGTTCTGTGCCCTCAGTCTGTCAAGCCCCATGGACACAGCACCAGGCTCCTCAGCATTGGTGCACAGAGCACCAGCTTCAGTCTGAAAGGTGCCAAGGAAGGACTCTGAGGTCAGCGACCTCAGCACAAGGGGCAATAGGAAGTGCCAACAATTCTGCTCCTTCCTGAACCACAGCCCAGGTTTTTTGGCAGACACGTTTCTACTTCCATTGAAGGACTACCTTTTCTATGCATTCCCTCCTACATCACTGGTTCACAAGGTCCTCCTCAAGATCCAGAGCGACGGAACCTCAGTGATCCTGGTGGCACCACGCCAGCATTGGTACACCATGTCACTGGAGCTATCAGTGGATACTCCAATCACTCTACTGTTAGTTCCGGATCCACATCATGGACGGCTTCAGCACCCCAATCTCAAATCTCTCCACCTCATGGCTTGGAAGCTGCATGGTTGAACCTGCTAGAGCTTATGTGCTCAGACCCTGTTAGGGAGATTCTTCTGAGTAGCAAAAAACCTTCAACCACAGCTACTTATCTGGCCAAATGGAAAAATTTGCGATTTGGTGCTCGGAGGGCAGTATCCATCCAACACAATCGTCAGCCCGTTTATCTTGGACTGCCTCCTAAAGTTGAAACAGCAGGGCTTGTCTCACTTCTCAATAAAGGTTCACCTGGCTGCCATCTCAGCTTTTCACCCAGGAGCGCATGGCTGCTCCATCTTCACTAACCAAATGGATTCCTCAAGGGGTTGGACAGATTATATCTTCATATTTCACAGCCCATCTGATCTTGGGACCTTAACCTGGTACTTTCGATGCTGATGGGAGGCGGGCATTTGAGCCCCTAGCAATATGCTCACTTCTCTACCTTTCCTATAAGGTGGCCTTTTTGGATGCAATAACATCAGCCAGAAGGGTGTCCGAGCTCATGGCTCTCACATCCGACCCTCCATATACTATTTTTTTTTCTTTACAAAGACAAAGTGCAGCTGCAACCCTACCCAGCGTTCCTCCTGAATTTCCACACCAACCAAGACCTTTTCCTTCTGGTCTTTGTCCTGAAACCCCATGCCAATAGCCACAAGCAGAAGTTCCACTCCCTGGACACGCAGCATGCACTCACATTTTATACTGAACGAACTAAGCCGTTCTGCAAGTCCAACCAGCTGTTTGTTGCAGTAGCAGACAGGACAAAAAACCTCCCATTGTCCACGCAAAGGATATCATTGTGGATTGCAGTCTGTAGCCAGGCTTGTTACCACCTGGGAAAGGTCCTTGCCCCTGATCTAACTGTGCACTCCACCAGAGCTCAGCTGTTTTTGGCACTCTTCCTGGCCTAGGTCCTGATCTGGGAGATATGTAGAGTGGCAACATGGTTCTCGGTCCACACCTTCACTTCCCATTACTTCCTATCACCCAGCATGCCTGGGACGATGCAGTGTTCAGCAGGACTGTCCTTCAATCAGCGATTCCATGAACTCTGACCCCACCTCCTAGGTAAGGCTGGGGAGTCACTTAATTGAAATTGATATGAGCAAGCATTCGAAGAAGAAATGGTTACTCACCTTCTTGTAACTGTTCTGCAAGATGTGTTGCTCATATCCATCCCAAACTAGGGTGACCAGATTTCCCAATTTTATAGGGACAGTTCCGATGTTTGAGTCTTTTTCTTATATAGGTTCCTATTACTCCCCCTCCTGATTTTTCACACTCGTCTGGTCACCCTATTCCAAACCTACCCACCTTCTCCTCTGTTGGAGTATCTGGCAAGAAGGAACTGGAGAGGTAGTGGGTTGGCAGGGCCCTACATGTGGTACCATGAAGGTGTGACTCCAGGGAGCTCCAGAGCCGATCCGACGGATGCTGCTAGGGGAAAAACCTTCGGACAATCTGTGCACACACCTAATTGGAATGCATATGAGCAACACATCTCGAAGAGTAACAGTTACCAGAAGGTGAGTAACCATTTCTTTGCATTAGGTGATGTCTTGTAAATTTAATATTTTCTATTCTATAAGAATTTAAGCCCTTTCTGGGAAAAACTGATTTATAAGTTGGCTGGTGAGAAGGTCTTCAAAGTTATCAGTATGGGCACTGTCTCTTAGCAATGCTGGGGAGCCACTGCTATCCTCAGCCATTCTGCTTTTTTCCTATTTAGTCTGTAAAGTAGAGATTCTAGAATAAATGTGACTTTTTAAACTGGAGAACTATGGTAGAGCCTATGGAAGGAAGCCACAGAGCTTTAGAGCTCTGCCATAAACTGTTACCCCATAGAGAGGCCCGGGGACATCTTGTACTTCAGATCCCTGCAGGTTGTCTGCTAGATCAGCCTCCTATTCAGAGAGGGCCATAGACAAGATGTACCTGTGCGTATGATACACACGCAAAAAACCAAAAAAAAAAAAAAAAACGTTACAGGAAAAGGTGTGGTGAGCATATGATGATGCGGCATTAGAAATAACGCCTATAAAATAATTTATCCTTGGAAAAATCTGAGTGTTGCGGAGGAAAGGCAGCCTGGCTGCAGGCTAGTGGTGATTGCAGCTCTGTTTGTGCACAAAGGGGCAGATCCCCGGCTGGGGTAAATTGTAATGATCAAGTCATAGCGGAGGCTATGTAAGGGCTTTGTTCGATGTTAGGTCGGTTCGGTAGTTAGTAATACAGTAATCTCGAGATTTCTACAAGTTTACGGAGTTAGTTCTCCTTTGAGACGAGACAGGAAAAGTGAACTCTGGTCAAAAATCACTCCCTTTAATTTTTAACTTCTCTGTTCAGGGCACTTTAATTAGTAAGCGATATGTCCAATCCCTGGAAATTAAAGCTTTCACAGCTTTTCTGAGTGCTTGTTTACAGGAAAACAAGGAAAGCAAACATTTCCCAGTGCGGATTTTGCATTAAAACCAGAGTAAACAACAGACTTTGCTGTACTGCTTCTAAACTTCTAAGTGGAGTAATTGTATTTCCTTAAACGTAAAATAATCTTTGTTGATAACTATCCTTGACATCAGTTCACTCGACGGTTCAGAGAGAGCGCCAGGAGAACTGCACTGATTGAAGTGATCGTTGAATGTAGTTTCGGAATCTGTATTCTTTAGTTACATTTCTGGTATGACCCTTTCCCTCGAGCTGAGACTGGATTGGAGGTATTTGGGCCCGATCCTGCTTTCCTTGCGCACCCAAACTCCCATCTAAGTCATTTGTTGATGTAGGGATTGCAGAATCGGGTCCTTTGTTTAGCTGATGTGGTTCAGTGGAGGAAAAGGACTTCAGATGAAGAAAACAGTGCACCTTTACTTGTCCCGAGCTTTCCCAAAGATGAGCTGTTATCCTACCACTGTATTTTCAGCCCTAGGAGCAGCCGAACTGATAATACTCATTTCTTCAGTCGACTCAGTTAGTGGAAGGGCTGACCTCTAAGGAAGAAACAGTTCGGATACATTTGTGAATGAATAAAGTAAATTAAACAGTGGAATAGAACAGAAATGTATCAAAACTCAACCTCTACTGACCCTAACGGTCCGGGGGCAGAGTTTCGCCTAATGACCCCGTTCATATTTGGGAACCAGAGATCTTGATACGGAGGAATTGTGGACAATGCGATTGCCGCTGGGATTAAGTAGGAACTGCCCTTGCTTTTGTGCTGATCTCAATTAAAATCTTAATCTGGACACTTAAAATACTTTGGAAAACTCTCTGCACCGAATGGACACCCACATCTCAGGGCAAAGCAACGCACGTCGCATTATCCGCTAACTGGCTGGAGTTCCAGCGCTGGGGCTCTCGACAGTGGCTGCCTGCGTTATTTCTCCCAGAGCCCCCGTCTTGCTCTCCGTTCCCGTGGTAGTGCCGGGCTCTCCGCAGTACATGCTCGGGCGTGACCCGTTCCGTCCTGATTAAATGTAGCCAATGTGTGTGTTTGCTTTCTAGAGCCCCCACCCCCGTCTATGGAAAGGATCGGCTGTACCCCGGGGTGTGGATCCCGTCCTCCCCTCCTCTTGGCGTTGTTGTGGGATTAAAGCAGCGCGGCCCCATACACAAACGCAGCTGGTTCCGTTTGGTCAGCCTGGGACACTTGCTGTGAAACTACGACAAGAATTCCAGTAAGTTGGAAACACTTTCACACAAAGACAACAACAATAGGAGAAGTCCTTCCGTGCAGAAAGCAATGTTTCAAGCACTGTTCTCCTACAGTGAAAGGAGACAGGGAGGGAGGGAGGGAGGGAAGGAGGAGAAAGATTTGAAGAGGGCACTCCCCCCCCCCCCCCCCCGCTCCCCTAGCAGCTCTGGATCTTGTGATGGAGAGATCTTATCCTCTCTCTGTGATTCAGAGGTGCCAGGAAACTCGTTGAATATTCTGATCTGCCCCAGTGTTTCGTGTGGCTTGACCCCGGTGCTCTGTCGTACCACTACACCAAACAGCCCTGAACCTGCATAAATCACAACTCTGCAAAGCCTACACTCCACATCTTATCTTCCTTATCCCCCCCTCCCTTTCCTCCTCGACCATGATAGATATTAGAAAATCCTGACGGAAACGTGTGTGGGATGAGTGTCCTAAGCGATCCACGCAGAGAAAAATACCTAGCTTCTAATCAACATACAACAAAACAGCCTGTATAAATTACAGCACTTTGGAAATTAAAGTCTGTGACAGGACCAAGAAAAGTTAAGTAGTGTTTCAGGAATGCCTGTCAAACTCTAAAAACAACCCCCGCGGTTTAATATAAACGGTAAACTTTATGCGAACTATATAAGGAGTTTGTACAGATGGGACAATTCAAATGAATAGGACAAATCTGAGATAAATGCATCTCTCTCTGATACCACGATTTATAAAGCAATCCCTTGTTCTTGAAATACACCCTACAGTACTAGAGTATTTCATACAGGAGGGATTCAGTAGGGAGGGCTAAATGAAGTTCACTACCTAAAGTGTTATAGTGATAAATTTCCTCTCTAAAATAACTATATTGCCACTATGAGTCATGTTAAACTAGACGATCAACCTCTCAGCAGTTTTGACAGAATTATAAATACTGTTAGTTTAACATCATTTCTGTGTGCTAGTCCCGGTACTGCCTTTCCACTACAATCTTCGGATGGGCTCCAAAACTACTTCAAACAGATTAGATTAGACGGTAATCTCGGGAAAATGCAAACAGATCCCGCCTATACCCTTTCGAATCATGTACTTTCCTATCAGTCTTGTATCTAATTCCTGAAATGGCAACACTATCTGAACAGGGGATGGATCTTTTACCCGTGATTTATTGTGTACCTGTGACTCAAAGGCCCCCTTACCAAAGCCAGGATCCTCACGGCCCTCTCTGTTGACAAATGTGGAGCGGGGATATTAAAGTTTCCTTTAGCAATAGTTTCACACTCGGCCCAAGCGTTTTTTGAGACTGACTTTCTCTGCTGGGAAATCCAGGAAAGTCTCGGGTGGGGAAATCAGACTCATTCTCTGATTGTCAAGACTTAAACCGTGTTTTAGAGGTGGTTGACCGCGTTTCTCTATGGACTAACCAACGGAATAAGCGTTTTAAACTTTACACCAATGTCTGAATTTAATGGCTTGTTCTAAAACCTTTATAAGACTCCTTCGTTAAACTCCTCCTTTGCTTGGGGCACATTGTTTGCCGGCTGGGACACTGGGGTCTGAAGAGCATCAGATGCTGTTTGAAATCACCCCGGCTCTGCCCAACATGTCGTGTAAAGCAGCACCGCTGTGCTGTAAAAAGTCATTGGAGTGCATTGGTGTGAAAGCATCCCTCCTCCCCGGCAAAGTGCGCGCGGAAGGAGGGGCAAAGGCAGCCTGTGTCTGCAGGGGCCTGGAGCAATGCCTGATTCCCTCATGCTAGTTCCGGGGCTGCTGGGTATAAAGAGCTTTATGCAATGTCTGGAGGGTGGGAGTTTCGGCTGCAACTAGCGGGATCAGAAAAAGCCACCGAGCGGCTTGGGCTGTTGCAGGGCCGAGCCGCCTTCCTGAGCCCGGCAGCCCCCTTCCCAGGGAGCTGGAGCATCCCAGCCCAGATGGGAGCTCGCCACAGGATGGACGGAGGAGCGGCAGCGTCTTGCAAAGTGCTCGTATTATTCACTGCATGCATCGTGCAGGCTAGTGGCCAAGGTAAGCGCCCCGCTGCCGCCTCGTCGGCGTGGGGCTCGGAGCGCCGGGGGAAGGAGAGGGGCTCGCTGACTGCTGGGCTGTGAGGGAGCGGTGTCCCCGGGGCTTCCTCCGAGGGCTCGAGCAGCAGGAGGTGACTTCCCCGAAGTTGTTTATCCCGGGGTGAAGCAGAGCGAGCCCGGCGTTTTCTGTCACGGCTTCTCAGGCTGCTTTCGACCTTCGCTTCCCCCGGGTGGTTCTTTACCTAGGGAAGGGGTCTGAGTCCGGGGCGGGGGAGCAGTCGCTGAGCTGGGGTTGCAAGGGCCGTTCAGGCGGTGCAAATCCACGGCGTGAAGTCATGCCGGGCTTTCGTTTTCTCGAGATGTGCTGGAGGGAGAAGCCTCGAGCTGGGGGAGCGCTCCTTGCACGGGGGCCGGCCAGGGCTCCGTGCACAGAGGGCAGGACAGTCGCCGAAGCCTGGCGCTTGCTACTGAAACCCGTTTATTGGCCTCGGAGAACATCTGTAAAGATCGCGGGGTGGCCCTGTGGCCGGCCCCTCTCCACGCACCGCATGCAGGTGGTTTGGAAGCCCGCAGTGAGCAGGCGGAGTGAGCCCCCCTGTTTCTAAGAGCCGGTTTTGTAGCGAGCTCCTCGCTCGTGATGTGCTCATTAGACAGAGACAGGCTTTGCTAGTTTTATTTGCACGGATGGTGCATGTGCAACGTGTACGTGTGTGTTGTGTGTGTAACAGACGCGGGACTTTAGAGAGAGAGTCTAATAAAGAAACAGATGCTTAGTGTGCAGCACAATGAGCTTCCCTCAGTCCCAGACGCAGATTTGAAGTTGGGAGAAGGGCGAACTTTTTCTCTGGGCTTTGCTGTTGCTAGGTGACGTTGGGGAGCATGTGACTGGCAGAGCAGGCTGAGCACTATAGGCTGCGCCGCCGCCTGCTCTGGTACTAATCTGGCTGCTGGGGATGGAGGAGTCCTGTCTCCACTCACTCACTCCCACCCTGTGACTGCAGCCCATCTCTTCCTGTCTCTCCCCTGTGCACTCCCATACAATGTAATTGCCCCACAATTAAAATAAAACCTCTTATTGTTCCAGCAGGATGAGATGAAGTGAATTTCCTGGGCCACATCTATTGGCTTGGCAGCCCCACAGTTTTGTGTGTGTGTGTGTGTGTGTTAGGTGGATGTATTCACATTGTTAATCTGCTTTCTTTGCTCAACTCTTAGTGTAAGCTCCTTAGAGGGAATCAAGTAAGTAATTATACAGCAACTGCTGCTAACAGCTCCCTTTCTGAGCATGGAAAGTAGTTAGGAGATAGCTAATGTACAGCAGGAGTATTGCAAAAGCTCTAGCCAAAGAGGTCACACTGGGTAGAGAGCTAATTCCTTTGCACTCTTATTTACACTGCATTGAACTGAAGCTACAGTGCCGACTTAAATACTTATTTCATTGCTCTACAGCCACCTTAGGAAACTTAGGACACGTATAATAGATGTGAATGTGAATGTACCAATTATTTGCTGAAGTGAGGGGAAAATCTTGAATTGGCACCAAAAGCAGGGCAGGTGTAAAGAATTTTGCTGTGCTGAATATAAGAATTATCAGAATAACTGTGCTAATGAGATGATGTAATATTAGTAATGGAGTCTAAGGTAATATCTGTGTTAAACCTCTTAATCGTAGTATTGTCAACTCTTGGGATTCTTATTCTAAGTGTCACAATATTTGGTTCTCTTCTTAAAACTCTAGTTCCTGGAATCCTGCGATTATGTGAGGATTTCAGCCTTCATTTAAAAAAAGAAAGTTGCAGAGGGAGAAACTTGAAAACATGACCTAAACATACACTATCAGCTCAAAAATCAGAATCCACACCCTCAAAAATCCTCAATTTTTAATTTTTTTAAAAAAATATTTCCTGATTTTTAATTCAGTCTCATGATATTTTGAAGCATGACTCATGACTTTTGAATACTGGCAATTTGAACTAAGTGGAAACTAGATGTTTCCAGAAGCCTAAGAGGACTCAGTTTCATCTGAGTGCTTATGCCTATATTAAGCAGTGTTGTCCCTTCTCCCTTGACAAATCTGACACCTGAATTTTTGTTAAACATACTACTGGATAAACAGAGTCCAAAGTTGCATAGGAACTGATCCTGCAACCTGTTACTCATGCCAGCAGTCTTTATTACTTACGATTACTGTCTTGAGTAACAGGTTTAAGAACAGCGGCTGTATTAGTCTGTATCCATAAAGAAAGCGAGGAATACTTGCAACACCTTAGAGACTAACCAGTTTATTTCAGCATAAGCTTTCGTGGGCTATAGCCCACTTCATTGGATGCATAGAGTGGAACAAACAAAAGTAAGATGCATTTATACAGCAAAAAAAAAAAGTTGTAAATTACCATACCAATTCTAAGAGGCTGTTTAACTTGGATGGGCCATTATCAGCAGGAGAAAAAAAACAACAACAAAAAAAACCCCTTTCGTAGTGAAAATTTAGTGGCTCTGTCTGTCTGTCAGTTGATAAGAATCTATAAAAGAGACCTAACTAGGAAAATGCATTCAATTAGTATAATGACAAAGCCACTCAGAAGATTGCAAGATGGGGTCTATACTCTGTCTAATTTAAGTTCTCTCACTGTGGTATCTAAAAGTAGCATTTTATAGAGAATTTTAGAAGCAATATTTTATATTACCATAGCATTTCATTTTGAAGAATCCCAAAGCACTTCAGACACGTATCCTTACCTGTACAGCAAGGCTGAAATGCACCACATCTTGGGTGGGCATTGCGGTGCACAGCAGTGTGTGAAGGGCAAATTTGGATTAAGATCATCAAGGTAAATGTCTGAATTTGCTAAAGAATTTAGCAATCTTTAAAGATTTGTGTACTCACACAGTAATCTATTTATTTGGTATTTATTATGGGACTCATGGAAGGTCTGACTCTAGTCTGCTAAGATATGACCCTCTAGTTCCTGGGAGTGTGGGTGTTTCAAACCTTGCTGCTCTTAATAGTTCACTTCCATAGACAATGTTTTCTGTCTGTGTTCTTGTTTTCTCTTTATAGTGGTTATCCATGAATAAGAAACCTATTTTCCCTTCTTAGAAGGAACATTCCTTCTTGGACACTCAAATTTATCTCCAGCTCACACAAACTTGATTTTATTAAATAACATTTTTGTTCAATTAATCACAAATCAGTTAAGCTTCTGACATGACTGTTTTTTCTGGAGTGCCTTATTTTGGTTAAAATTCAGAAGAGATGACACACATCTGTCAGTAAAGTAACTAGCATGTATTTGGCATTGAGCTGATAGGCAAAATGAGGTAAAAACATTGTAAGGAGGAGGAGGATGACAAGGATTTATCAGGAATAGTGGTATATATAAGGTAGTGGCGCTCCCACTTTATCTGATATACTCCTGTTAACTTCTTTTCTTGCTACACCACTTTGGTCTCCTCAGTGTGCAAGTTGCATTCATTTTTCCACCACCTCAATATCAAACTACTGCAAGTTACAACATACTATCACTCACTCCTGTTTTCTGCAAAATTCCCATTGACTTCAATAGGGCCAGGATTTCAACCCTGTGTGTAATTTAAATCAAGATTTAAATCACTGCTTTGAATATAGTCTTGTCAGTATCTTTACATTTCGTCAGTACTCTTCCCTGAATTGCATTAGACGACAAGACTTTTTTTTCATATATCTTGGCCAGATCCTCTCTAGTTTACCAGATTAAGAGTCCAGTCCAAGTCAGCAGGACTTGTGTGAGCAATGATTGCAGAACTGTGCTCTGCATTTGCATAGTTAATAAGTAATATCATGATATGGGTCTAAACCTTCATAATGCTGTAGAAGTGAGCATTTCTGGTGATAGCCTTTCACCTTACATGGAAGGTCACTGACTCCTTGGTCTGTGACTCCTCTGGATACTAAAATGCATACAGCTGCCTGAATGCACCTCTCAGGCCAGAGGTGAAGTTTTGTTTATAAAGTTTTAACAAATCTGATTCATCTATTATATGTGTATATTGAGAAAAATATATATCCTTCCCAGTATAACCTGATCAAAAATGTTGCAAGTGAATAACACAATTCCTTAGATCATTATGATCCAAGGAATAAGCCAAGTTTGAAGCAAATTTGTAGAGTAGTTTTAAAGGCAAGGGGAGAAGTCTTGGCCTCATTAAAGGCAAAGGGAAAACTCCAGTTAATTTCAGTGGGGCCAAGCTTCCATCCAGGAGAATTTAAATTTGAAAATTTTGCACCTGCATAGTTGAATTTTGCTGCATGAGCCATGTTTTACTTTATTTAAGGGTTTAAAATACACTTCACAGTTATTTGACAAATAATATGAAATGGCTTTAGGAGAAATTATATTTTAAGTCTGTACTTAGAGCAGAGTTAAGGTTGAAACTTCAGCTGTAGCGCTACAATTCCTGTCTTCGAGTGCTCGATTGCAAAACCTTAAAATGTTAAAGCTTATTTTTTCAAAATAAAAATGTCATTCTGCAATATATATGAAAAAGTTAGCTTACATAGCAGCATCATAACTGATAAACAGAGGTTTGTAGATTTTATGTATATTGGTGAATTCACATATTTTTGACAAGTTTTTGGGCAATCTCTGTTTCTTGCAGGTTTAAAGTTGGCCCATGTACCTGCATGTACAAACCACAAATTGGATATTTAGGTGAGCAGTTACAAATCTCTATGTGCAAATTTAAGCACTAAGTGATATAAAAAGTAGTAATATTTGGGGTTTGCTCATGCATGGAGCAAAGAAAATGAGTACAATCCAATTTACAGTCTGTACTGCTGGTAAAGGCAGATATAGGAGAGGACCTTTGGGCTGAACTGTTTATCAAAATCCTGCACTGGTATAATTTTTGTGTACTCTGTCAGTGAACATTTATAAGAGGAATTCTGGATTTGGTCTGCTCTGACTGAAATCACCAGCAGAATACCCTCTAACCACAATGGGAGCAGGATTGGGACCTCTGATTTGGGAAGGGGGAGTTGTGGTGGCTTGAAAATTAAAAATACGCATCAGTGAAACACATTACAATCTTTTTACCTTTTAATTGATAAAAGTGACATTTCTATGAACTTCATGTCAGTATTCGTTTTTGTAAGGTGTTTTTTTTAAATGAGTAATCTACTTTTAGTACTTGTTTTGATCTTTCTTTAATTATTTACTCCTTTTCTATATCCCGGGCAGCGAAGTATATCAGGAATTTGCTAAGTAATCATTTAAAGTGAAGAATAGGATTAAAAAACAGAATTTCAGTTAAAAATTGAAAGCGGTAATTAGATGACACCTGGTTAGACTTAGATTCTTTACGAACTGCTAGAATTACAGTAAATAATTAAGCTGCAGGAGTCGAGACAAACAGGGACAGGACATCCAAGGAGATTTGAGCTAAGATAGATGTGCAGCGTATGCAACACTTCCTATAAAGCAAACCCAAACCCTCTTTTATATATTGTGCTGACTGGAAATTTGAGCAATGAAATCCCACTTTAATCCAGATTTACTTTTCATGTGTTTTGCAGGAAATGAGCAAAGATTCATTGAGGGAGGAGGGAGAAGTTATGGGACGTTAGAATGCAATTTCATTAAAGCCTTTTAATTCTTTTCTTTTGGGGCTTCCTAGGTTGACATGAAATCAATCACGCTGTTCTGAGTCTTTGCCCTGTATACGCCTTTTGCATTGTTAGATTATTGGGAGATCAAAGATCACTAGTGTTTGTTTTTTCTTCTAGTTATTTAGGGCCAAATCTGTAGGACTTTCAGTATTTTACTCAGGGAAATGTCTGCTGAAGTCAGTTGATTACGAACTTCAGGGTTTGACTGCCAGTAGTAAGTCTTGTTTAGCATTCCCCACACATTTTTGAAACGATATCTTCCATCTTTGATAATATTGCATCCAAAACTGTTCAGTTTTTTTACTGGACATAATAAAACCTGTTTCAGGTCTGGAAAACTGTTAAAGCTCTTCAGAATTACAGATGCAGAACCCCCCTTTCTCCTCATTTTAAATTCTGCTTAAAACCTGATGGCACAATATAACCTTCTGAATGGAAACTGAAAAAAAACAACACTTTATAGAAGATTTTTCTTAATTAATCATCTATAGGTTGACACCTGTATAAAGTAATACTAAGATTATGTCACTGTGGTTAACTAGCCATGGCAACCAAATAAGTCAGTTATCTGCTTGTTAATAGTTTACATGAAGTCTGGCAAATAAAGGATGGAAATGCCATATTTTTAAAACTAAAATATATGTCTTAATATAACTTCTTAATGATACATCATGGATTTTTTTCCTTTTTCAGTCTTACGAGATATCTTGAACCAATTCCAGCTTGATTCTCCTGTCACTTAAACTAGTTTAATTGCACTGATTCAGCTGAGCTACTCCTGAACTATCCTAGTATAAAGGAAGGGAGTATCAGAACCAGACACTAAAAAGTAGGCGGTAAAAATTTCTTTTAATAATTTACCATATTTGGAGATCTGGTCTGAAGTCCAATCTCTTACTGAAATATTCAGTTTATTGATTGGCTTTTGCTCCTCCAGCTCAGCACACTTTTTGGAATGATTGAAAAAAAATAAAGCTTAATGAGTAAACATGGAAATATGGAATGGATAGACTTCAGCAGATTCCACAATAAGCTTTTACTGCTGGTATCAAGCTTTTTAATGTTTTCTTTGTTTTGCAATTCTTAAAATGGATTTGAGATCTAAGGATCACAATTAGTAGTTTTGTTCTCTTCTAGATTAAAAAAAGATGTAAGAGTTAATTGAGACAAATTTGGTTTTCTAAACAGTTGTATTTTAGCGGTAATAATCTCCTTGGTTTGAATTTGATTGACTGAATTGTTGTATGTTCCTATTTAAGATCAAGAGAGGGGTCGGTTCCTCAGCTGGTGTAAATGGGTTAGACAGTTGATGTCCTGACTCTTTTTTTTTTCATATTTGGGTAGGCCTTGTTCCGCACAGATGCCCCCCAGTTCCAGCCTGAAGCCCCAGATGCTATTTGGGTACGCTTGTATATTACAGGTTGCAGGATTGGGACCTTTATTGTGGTTTGTAGCATGGTTAGAACAAACCAATTTGTATCATATACAGATGTTGTAGGAATCAAAATAATAATAATGTCTAGCACTTATGGAGTGATTTTCATCTTCAGAAAAACCTCAATGCACATTTACTGACCACCAGAGGCTCTCAAACTTTTTTACTGGTGACTCCTTTCACATAGCAAGCCCTTGAGTGCGACCCCCACTTATAAATTAAAAACACTTTTTTATATATTTAACACCATTTATAAATGCTGGAGGCAAAGTGGGATTTGGGGTGGAGGCTGGCAGCTCGTGACCCCCCCCCCCCCCCGGTAATAACTTCGCGGTCCCCTGAGAGGTCTTGAATCCCCAGTTTGAGAACCCCTGAAATATACTACTGTAATTCTCCTTTGGTTTGGGGAAGTAAGGGCTGCAGAATTGGGCCTTATGCTCATGTAAACAATCCCTTCAGGCATGCCTAAAGTAAGAAAGTTTACCAAAAAAATTCCAGTTGGCGCTCCCACCATGTCAGCACCAATGAGAGCTCTCATTTAATTGTGACTGGAACTATGACTAATGCTGAAGCTACTCTTCAGTAAGCTTAACTAACATGTAAGCCCCCAGAGCCTTGCTTACAGTAGGCTCCCATCAGAGCTACAAGGAACCAGTGTTAGCACTAGTGGGAATACTTTGGTAAAATTCTCTCATGTAAGCATAGGGGGCTGCTCATGTGTTTATGTTTGCACAAAGATTGCAGACTGGGCCCAATATATGATACAATAAACAAGATGGAAAATTTAAAACCATAACAAGAATGCTACTGTAACTAATATTGGCATTTTTGCCATATGAAAAGGCTATTCATTCATTTTCATTTTATGATGTATAATAGGCTTTTAAACTATTGCACTTGTAGTGAATAGGGTACATACTGGTCTGAAATTAGCAGACGTGCTTCTGGCATCTTGCTTGTGATTGTAGGAGCTTTCTTTATTAGTTTTTCAGATTCTGCCCTTCCTCTCTCTTTTCAAACCAGCCCCAGGGCGCTCTTTAAAAACCTAGCCGACTTCACCATTTAAAACCAGTTTAGCTCCTAATATTGTGTAAATGCACTGAAGCACTAATATTCTTTTCATTACCTCTGTGGCTACTTGAAAGGTATTCACTGTAGTAATTAATCTGGGTGTTGACAAATGTGAATTGGCAGAACACCAGGAAATCTGAATTGAATCTCAGATATGCGTTGAGGGGCCTATTCTGTTGTCCTTACTCAGGCAAAAAGCCCGTTTCTTCAGCGTGAGTTTTGCCTGAGCGAGGAAGACAGCAGTGGGGCCAAACTCCCTGGGCACTTGCTAGGGAGTTATCTCCTACTATGGGATTTGTACTGTGACTGAATGCAGTCTAGTATAAAGAAATGCCTGCCTAATAATGGAAATAAAAAAATTGCTATGACCTGACCTTTCTGACTTAGTTTGGGTGTGGCAAATGTATCAAAACTTTATTGCCCCTAAGTGATTTAGGAATTTGGACATCAATTTGGGGAAGAAACAGGCACAAATAATTAAACACTCTGAAGTTAACAATGGCAATAGCGAAATTTGAAAACAGATGACTTATGACAGCAATAGCGAAATTTGAAAACAGATGACTTATGACAGCTAAGTGTCATACCTATTAGTGGTATAGGTCACATATCTGGTTTGCCCCTGACACTTCACCTTTTTGTTTCTGTTTAAATGCTCCTATTGGCGGGTTAGTTAGCAATAAATCACAAACACCATTTTTGGCAAGTTAGACTATAAAATGATCATTGCTACCATTCTTAGTCCGACAGAAAAATCAGCCTGGTTACCACCACACTAAGGCCCTGATCCTGAAAAGACTTATGCAGATGCTTAATTTATTCACTGGGAATGGTCACATTGACTTCATTGTGCATAAAGAATAAAGTAAGAGTATGTCTATGCTGCAAATAAACACCCCTGGAACGGCTGCAACTCGTCCAGCTCAGCTGACTTGGTTTGTGGGGCACGGACTGCAGTGCTGTTGGGCTTGTGCTGGAGCCCAGATTTGAGACTGCGAGAGAAGAAAATTAAAGTTAAGGCCAGGTCTGCACCAGAAAAAGTTAGACAGTAGCGCTATGCCCAGTATAACTATAGCAGCTATACCACTATGTTTACACAGTGTAGATGCATTTCATACTAGTAAAATGTGCTTTTGCCTGTATAGTTTATACAGTTCCAGTCTTCAGGCTTACATGGGCCAAACTCCCGTTGAAGCCAATGTTTGCTTTTGTCTGCAGCAGTGAGTGTGTTTCTTTCAAAAGATGAAGGGAATGATTAAAAACTGGGCAGATACAGGGGTTCAATCCTGCATCCCTTATTTTTGTGAGTAGTTGCATTGGTCTTCATGAAAAAGGGCAGCAGGATCCAAGGATTTTATGTGGGTAAATTCTTGAGGCAAAGACAGCATAATTTAAATCCTTATGGCTTGATTCTACTCCTGCTGAAATCAGTGAGAGTTTTGCCATTTACTTCACTGGCAGTAGGGTTGGACTCCCCATATTAAAACAAGCACGGCACAAATATTTGATAGAAAGGATAATAAATGGATGGAATTAGCCAACAAAATGGGACATTGAGGCAAGCATGAGCAGTGGCTAAATTAAGAAACAAACAAGTATTTTTCTAGAAGACAGAACAGAAGGGTCAAACCCAACTTGCCTTACTTGCATGGGCAGTTCCATTAGTTACAATGGTGCTACTTGAGTGATAAGGGAAAGCAGGATTTGACCATAGATAAGTGGATTTGCTGTGAGGAGAGAGGTATCTTTTGCTATGTGCACTTATAACTTGCATTTAACTAACACCTAAATTTTTTTTTTCTGGCATGGAAGAATTTATGAGAATATTCCCCAATAAAGTTGGGTCAATACAGGCATTTTTTTGCAAATATTATATGTTATGTATCTTCTTAAATATAGCAATGAAATATATAATGGATTTTAAAAAAGCAAGTTATTTAAGATTCAGTCTTGCTTAGTGCATTTAGAAAGCATTGTTTGGGGCTGATACCTGGAGCTGCCAGGACTCATCACCTCTTAGGATGGATAACTTAATTGCATTCAGTTTATTTAAATCTGGCAGTGGCATGAGATTTAATTTTGAGAGCAAGCAGCTGATTGGATAGGAAGTTTATTAAAAGTACCTCAAAACCATTCAACTAAAAGTGGCTTGCTGAGAGGATGGTTTTGTAGCTTGAAACTGCATTCATCAGAATTTCCCAGTGGTGTATACTATACATGACATGTCAGAGTTATCTGAGCATGAGTTTTGTCATTGTTTTCCCCACTCTATACAGTTGTAAATACTTCCAATTCGTGGAGGTTTTCGTACTTGGTCCCCCATTGCCCAATTGTTATTCTGTAGCAGCCTCGGGGCTATTAGCCGGTTTCATTCTTATGAAAATGCTTGGGATGCTTCTTTCTGTGGGTAGTTGAGGGTGCCTTTTACTTTCTTCCAGTTTGCTTGTTCTTTCTCCTCCTCATGTAATTTGATCAATTAGAATAGATTTTTGCATGTTTAATGTGCTTCCCAACAAAGATTTTGAACAGTAGTAGTAGAGCTCAGCAGAGTGTGCTTCACTAGAGATCCACAGTGTGTGCTTCACTTATCCAGCTAATACAATCACAGCTGATTTATATGGATTAAGATACCAAATGTGAAGGCAACTGGTTACTATTATCCAATTTAGTGCAGAACATGTTCTTTCCGTACAGTATATCTGAAACCACTGACATTTTGTAAATATAGGCTAGTAGTTAATACTGAAAATACTGACTCTCTAAAGTTAATCACAAAATAAATTTTGTAAAATAAGAGTACAACTAATTTTATACTGGACACCTTTAAAAGTACTATTAATAAACATTTATAAGAAAGTGTTTATAAAGATAGATACATGACAGGGTCTCTATGGTATGATTCTCTTTTTGTTGAAGAATAGGGGAAATTTCCTTCGATGGTCACGGGCTCATGTCCTATATGATTAAGGGATGTATACTTTAGAAGTAATGGAAAACTTTACCTTTTACATTTAGGTCATCTACCTATTACGTTAAGCCCACGTTAATAAAGATTATTTCTTATTTCTGCTCTCTTAAAGGATGAGAGTGATAAAGATTTGCTGGGGTTTTTTTTAGTTCATTGGTAGAAACAAGCAGTGAATTTTTAAAGAAAACTTCATCAAATTTTAAAATGAATATAGAAGTGTAGTAAAATCAAAATGAAGATAAGATTATGAACCCATGCTATGTATATACCCATACATATGCATAGGCATAATATGTCATTTATTTTTAATTGTTAGCTTTTTTCACATTTAGTATTGGTGTTGTTGATTAGGCATGACCTGCATTTATAAAAATATATTAATTTTTCAGTATTATTGGAATCAGTGATAAATAATATGCAGGTAGCTTAACACTTTATTTGAACTCATGAACTTTATTTAAAAGTTGGATTGTTTTGGAAGTTGATCTCTTATCGGTTGAATGGCTCATTTGTGACCTGTCTGAAGACCAAGAGCTTGTTCCCCCTATTATTAGTTCAAATTCATATTTAGAGAAAAGGAAAAATAAATAGATTTGTTAGGAAATTTAATTTTAAAAATTTTCTATTTTTAACAGGCTATTTGCATTTGTAGAATTTTTCAGTTAAAAAAGCTAAGTGAAGTTATAGAGGATGAGGATTATGAATATCTTGAATGTTGCTAGGAGGCATTTACAGTGTCATTCCTTTGAACTTCATGTCTGCAGAAGAATTGAACTCTTTCTTCTTTGCAAGAAAGCTTTTCTGCTTAGTTTCAGTAGATTAAAATCCGGAATTTCTTTAATTCTATGATTTATGTAAAGGCATTTGCAGAAATGAATCTGCACCCCACCTCATCCACCCCTTTATGAGTTAAAATAACTGGAAAATAAAAAGGATATAGTTTGACATACATAAAGTGACTATTCTAATTGTTAAAAGAGTTTGCATATGAATGTTATTAAGATGATATTTGATACTGAAGTTTTCCTTCCACGTAGATACAATAAGTGTGTCGTATATATTCTCATTTCAGATTTAGTTGCTGAGGGTGTGTGTGGGGTGAATGTGCACATACAGATGCAAAATATGCACAATACTTTTTGGAATCCAGCATCTAGTAATGCAGAATATATCCCAATTCTCTTCTACTGTATATTGTTCTTGCTCCACTGACTTCAATGCAGCATTGCTGATTTACACCAACAGAGGATCTTGTCCCCGACATGCCTTGATGGAAATCCTTTTTTAGTCCTGAGGGCACACAGAGGAAACTATACAATAGAGGAAACTATACAAACTTGATATTGTCCTCTCTGACTACTGCACTGTACTTCTGAATTTACCATGCACTATGTATATGGTACATTTTTTGTTTTTGTTTATGCAACATACATTGCATTAAGAACACCTGAGTAAAATAAGGATTAACAAAAATAGTATTCTGGGGTCCCTTCTGAGTGTATAAACACATTCAGTGCAACTCCTTATGGAAATCATGGCTGGGGGAAAGGATAGGTGTAACTGACCTCTATAATTTTTTTTGGAGGGGGGGGAGGGGAGAAGCTCTAATTATACCAATGGGGCTTCTTGTAAGGGGCGGGGGAAGGGAGATGGCGCAAATTCCTCATTTGCCTGTGGCTTTCAGTTTGGTGTCCATTGGGGAAAGGATAGGATTTATCCCTCTCAAAGGAACAGGGCAGCTGATTGTATAAAATCAAAATAGGTATCGCATACAGACAGCTGAGATGAAGTAATATCTGAGATGGGAGCAGTCTCTGCATAACCAGTTGGACTCATGGAAAGAAATGTACAGATAAGAGAGAAAACAAATTTCCCCCTCCTATTATCCTCCTTCCCCCTTGCTTCCCCTCCCCCCCAAATATTCACAGCTGATATCAAATTTATCAAATCAAATCATTTTACTTATTTGTGTGGAATCATCACAGTTTTTTTGGGAGGGAGATGGGCAAGAAATGATATCTTCTGCAATTTGGCAAGATATAAAAAAGCTTTCACCACTGGCTTTCTGCTTAATTTTAAGAAAGTCCCACAATTAAGGTGGGTAGCTAGACATCCACCCCAAGGTAAGGTTAGTGGAGAATTGAACCATTTGCTTTTCAAGTTAAATCTTTCTTTTCCCAGCATAGAGCATCTGACATCTGTCCCAGAAGTCTGAGTTATTTCTGAAGTGTCCAAATCTTGCTTTGCCTTCAGATATTATTGTGTACCTTTATTCCACAACTACAGTCCTCCTTATTTTCCTAATTCTGTAGTATTCAAGTAGCAAATGGAAAAGAGAATGTAACAAGTGCAACACATTCCCTGCATTAGCTGGAAAAGCTAGTGCACATGTTTCCCCTGCTATATAATCAATAAGGAGCTGATTTCCAAGGTGTAAATGAAAAATTTCAGCTCTCTGAGACATCATGTGGCTTTTTTATAAGGGTTTGAGATCCAAGTTGAAATAGATTCCAGTCACTATAGGCATTTTGCTATCTTTACATATATATATATATATATAACTAATTATCCAAGTACAATTAATGAATGCTGGAAAGATTCATTTTAATTTACTGTGTCAGAACACTGTGTACAAGAGAGCAAAACAGAATGGAAATTGCTTAGGCCAAATGTCATGTGGAATGTTTCCAGTGTTCTGGAAGTCAGGTTGTACTCTTTCTGGAGTGAGGTGAGCAACTGCCTTAACAGAATGGAGAGAGCCACATAGTGCTATGTCATTTGCTTCACTGAGCCCTATATAACTCTAATTTCACTCAGTTACAGTACATATTGGTCAGGCATATAACATGCCTAAACTAGCTGTAATTTGGGAATGAGACAGTCAGAGGCAGTATTTGTGAAACCAAGCCCTCCCTTCAGTGGCCTCCCTTCAGAGAAACCCATGAGAGGGGACCATTTGGTAGGAAAACCTCAGCAAAGGGAACCTTCCAGAATTGTTTCCAAATAGATGGTGTAAAGGTCGGGTTTATCATGCTTCCTAGCAAAGGCGTTTCTGCCTCCAGAATCCACATATTCCCCCAAAATCTACATAGATTTCTGCATGGAAACCGTTCCATGGCAGCAAACACCACCTATCCATTTGGGCAAACTCTGCAAAACTCTCCTGGATGAGTTTTTCTTTCACCTGGTTTATTCTTAGGGCTTGGCTACACATGCAGATGTAGAGCACTTTAGGTAAAACCAGCCTTTGGAGAGCGCACCAGGGAAAGCGCTCCAGTCTGTCCATACTGACAGCTGCAAGCGCATTGGTGTGGCCACATTCACGGCACTTGAAGCGGCATTGGGAGCGGTGCATTATGGGCAGCTATCCCACAGAGCACCTCTTCCCATTCTGGCGCTCTGGCTTGTGGGTAGGAGGTGTGGGGTGCAGGGCATTTTGGATCCTGTTCCAACACCCCGCGATGCATTGCTTCACATCCCGGCAATCCCTGTGTTTGCATCCACATTTGGCACCATCTTTCAACGGTTTCTGTGCTGCGCGCTCTGTCTTTCCTTTCTGTCTGCGGAAATGGAGCCCGAACTGCTGAGGAGCAAGCTGATGAGTGTCACCAGCATGTCTTGTTTGGCAGTCGAGTTACTCCTTAAGATCCAAAGTGACACTGAGGAGTCTGACGATGATATTGAGTCGCGTAACACATTCGACACGAAATTGCTTGTCTCATTCATGGACGTGCTCTCTATTGTGGAACACTGCTTTTGGGCTTGGGAAACAAGCACTGAGTGGTGGGATCACATCATCATGCAAGTCTGGGGTGATAAGCAGTGGCTGCAGAACTTTTGGATGAGAAAAGCCACTTTCATGGGACTGTGTGCTGAACTCATCCCCATCCTGTAGCGCAAGGACATGAGATTGAGAGCTGCCCTGCTGGTGGAGAAGCAGATGGCTATTGCAATCTGGAAGCTGGCAACTCCAGACAGCTACCAATTGGTCACTAACCAGTTTGGAGTGGGAAAGTCAACCCTTGGAATCATGTTGATGCAAGTTTGCAGGGCCATTAATTGCATCCTGCTCAGAAGAACCGTGACTCTGGGTAACGTACCTGACATTGTGTCTGGCTTTGAACAAATGGATTTCCCTAACTGCAGAGGGGCGATAGATGAGACACATATTCCTCATGGCAGAGTGGCGCGGACACATTAGCCTGACTGGGATAAGAACCACACTGGCTCTCCTAATAAACCTGCGCAGGCGCATTGTCCATGTTCTGGCTGGGACTTTTGAAGAGACTGCCAATTACCGCGATGTGATAGAGCACATCAATGCCCTATTCCGCATCTAGGCATGCATGCAGCCCTTACCCTCCTCACCCAAAGAGCCTGCCCCTAAAAACTCCCTTCCCCAAAAAATAAAAAGCCGCTTACCAGGAACCTCCTCTGTTGTTTGTCCTTCCCCAACCACCGGATGCTGCGACTGGCTGCCTTCATCCTGTCTCAAGAAGAGCTCCTGGCTGCATGCCTCGAGGGATTCCGGGGTGTCTCCCCCCTGCCTCAGCACCCTCGCTCATGCTTTCCTTCTCCTCCTCCCTCCTTGCTGTGCTGGGCTTGGAAGTGTCCATGGTGGTCGTTGGAGTGGAGGTGGGATTGCCCTCAGGTATCGTGTCTAGCTCTTTGTAGAATTTGCAGATTGCGGGGACAGCACCTGAACAGCCGTTTGTCTTGCGGGCTATGCGGTAGGCATTCCGCAGCTCTTTTACTTTAACCTGACATGCACCACGTCCCGGTCATGGCCCCTGTCTGTCATGGCCCTTGATATCTGCCCGTAGGTATTGTCATTCCTATGACTGGAGCGCAGCTGGGACTGCACAGCTTCCTCCCCCCAAACACTAACGAGGTCCAGCACCTCGCCGTTGCCGCATACTGGGGATTGCCTGGCGCATGGAGGCATGGTCACCTGGAAAGATGTGGTGAGAGCACTCCATGCCTGGCTGAGCAAACAGGAAGGGGATTTTCAAAATTCCCAAGGAATTTAAAGGGCAGGTCTGATGGTTGGTCACCTGAGGACAGGGTAGCAGAGTTCAAAAGTGATGACCAGACTGGCTAGAACAGGCATTGTGGGACACTTCCGGAGGCCAGTCAGAGTGCATTAGGTGTCCACACTGGCACTGCAGCGCTCCAGCGAGAGCGCAACAAATGTTATTCCTCTTGGGTAGGTGGAGTACCAGGAGAGCTCCAGCCGCGGAGGCAGAGCACTCTATGTGCCTTGCCAGTGCGGACAGGTAGTAAGGTAGAGCGCTCTTGGTGGCTTTATTGTGCTATAGCGCGCAAGTGTAGCCAAGCCCTTGGACTTTCTGCAGGATAAATTTATTCTCCCCTCAAACCATTAACTGTGGTTAGTATTGCAGGAGTGATGAACAGTATTCATCTGGATTTGCATGGTCCAACAATACAGTCAACACATGCACCAGCTGCAAATGTATTTGCTGACATTTTACCTAACCTTAGGGTGACCGTATTTCCTCAAAGGGAAAACAGGACACCTGTAGGCTAGGCCAATGATCAGTTGGCAAGAGCAAATGGGACAAATCAAAGTCCCAATTTTGTCAAAAAAAATCGGGACGGCTGGGACAGGGCCTAAAAAAGGGACTGTCCCAGCCAAAATGGGACGTATAGTCACCCTATATATCCTGTTTGTAATTCAGTCATTTACAAATTCTATATACCAGCAGTGCTTAATACCTGACTCATGTATATTATCACTCAGTGTAGTGAACTTGCAAGTTATGGCAAAATGCCTTTTAAGGAAGTGAAAGACATAACACAACATGCATGTGGCATTTCTTGGTTGTTGATCTTGAACGGTGGGAACTGGAGGTTCAACACCTTTTATACTTAGATTACACGCTCTTTGGAGCAAGGATCATCTTTGTTCTCTTTTTGTACAGCACCTTTCACAATGGGCTGCTAGTCCATGATTGGTGTCCCCAGGTGCAGTACTGCTACTGCTCTACTTAGAAGCCCTCATACCCTCATTTCATAGCTCAGACTTCCTATCAGCATAGCTCCCCGTTCAAGATACCCTTTGGGATACTCCCTTAAAGGAAAACCTAACCCACAGCCTCATCTATATGTGCAGATCTGCCAGAAGAGACAGCATTGTGGAGTGTAAGTTATGCTCAGACACACACCTAAAGATTCTTCAAAAATGAGACTGTCATTATTTAATTAATTTGTTTAAATCATTCCAGCACTATAAAATAATTGGCAGTTTCCAGATATTCAGTCTAGGAAGACGTTTCCTGCCCCAAACAGCCTGCTATCCAAAGATAATCTGTAGTACTTGCCCTTTAATAACAAGGCACAATAACATGGCTGAAGGATATTTTGTTTTAACATGATTTTTTGTTTGAATAATTTGCCTTTAACGCCAATACATTATTTTGATAGAGTATTAATTTTGTGTAGATTTATTGTTGCAATAAAATATTAATTTAATGTATCAGTATGAAATTTAACAGCATAATTTTGCCAGGTTCCACTTTGTTTCTCATTATGATCTGCTCTGTTTGCTCCTTCTGCATGTTTATTATAACTTTATTTGGCAACAAAATATTAATACTTAAATATTAATATTTAAAATATTAATATAGCACTTAACACACTGAATCATCCCCCATCTTTATATATTTTACAAATGGAGACTATAGGAGGGTGTACTTGCTCTTTAAAGTTAAGTGGGGGACCCTGCTGGGCCAATTTTACTCGATTCCTGGAACCTGACAACTGAACAGGGGTTGTGATCATGGAGGGGGACACCACTCATACTGCTGGCTGTTTACTTCCAGAGGCTGGTGTTCTGCGAGCAGGATGGGCTGGAACATCCCTCATTCCCTCACTACAGAGGGAACCTTGTCCATGGTTCATGACAGTTCCCTTCCAATCTCTCCTTGAGAGCCACGAGAACAGGGTTTCTTGGGAAATGTTGTCACCTCAGCAGTCATAACAGTAGTCCTAGGCTGGGGCTAAGCATGCTAGCACTTGAGAGGCCTATGTAAATAGCATTTTTTGAGCAATCAAGATCGTTAGGTTGGCTGGGAGATGCAACCTCATTAGGAAATGAGGCCTAGAATCTGCTAGTTTACTATCCACTAGTACACCAAATAATTTGAAGTAAACTAAGGTTTAAATTTACATGGACTATTTTTTGAAATAAGAGTATTTTAATAATCCACAGTTTTCTTTTTGTGGGGAAAAAGCAATCTTGTGTCACGTTAGAAAACTTGCATCAGTACGTGATCTGTGAGTGGGTTCTTGTCGTGGAAGAAAAGCAAGCAAGCAAAGGGTCTAAGCTGATTAGCTTTCTTTCTTTTTCTTTTCCTTTTCCTTTTCTTTTCATATGGAGTTTTCCTTGTTGCTTTATTATGTGAGAGAAGGTGAATAAAAATGCCTAGTCTCCCTCATTGAATACAAACTCTAAGGCTTCAGGTCCAGATCAGATCCTGTCTTTCTTGTGAGACAGCATTTGGTTACCTCCCTGGATAGCTTTTTCTAAATTTCAGTTTAGCATGTGGCACTGTGCATCACATGTGGGCCTGAACATAAGAGGTTTGAATGTAGACTTTAGATTTCAATCTAAATATTTATCCAAATATATATTAGGATTGAGTATGAATCAAATATGAATATGGGTCAAATTCAGCATAGGAATAGGAATGTCCTAACAAACTACCTTTATGCTGAAAATCCATAAGGGATCTGAACCTACAAATTAAAGATAGCTTCTAGCTTCCAAAACCTCTGTGCTGAAAGGCTGTATACTACCCCAACCCTCTGCCTCCTGGCAGAGTTCCACATGGCCTAGTGTGGCATTGGATAGTGTCTATTAGCTGGTGAATGGAGCTTTACTACTATTCTCAGGGGGTCACTGGGTCTGTATTTAGCATCAGCTTCATTTAAATACTTTAACCCCATGCAGTCAATGGGCCAAATTCTCTATCTGTTTCACCAGTGTAAACCTAGAATAACTCCATTAAAGACAAGGTGATGATGGTGGGAGGGTTACTCCAGATTTACACTGATGTAAAGGACAATTTTGCCCTAAATTGTCCTGGGGAATATGAACAATTGCATTGAATAATACAGCTACCCAGGCGTGGTATTGTGGTAGTTTAAGGCTTGATATTCTGTATCTGTTTTGGTACCAAATATAGTGTTATCTTTAATATTCAGTTAAAGGCCAGGATCACTGTGTCATGGTTATAAATATTTTGTGTGGTTCTTAATTTGTCTCCAAAGCTTTTGCTCCTCACAAGATCACTCTATGATGCTTTAGTCTAAAAGAAAGTCATAGTCCTTCATTATCTTTCGTACAAGTAGCTTACTTTGTGCCATGGAAACTGGCCTTCTCTGTTGTGACCTAAGTGGATTGTGAATCCCAGACATTTTTACTCGGGAATATTACAAGAGAATCCCAGACACAGACAGCTACTGAAGGTGCAGCAGCAGCTGAAGCTTAAGGACCAGAGACAGCAAGTCTAGCAGAAGCTTGAGGAACAGTACTCTCTCTGTATATTTCCCAAGAGATAAATTTTAAGCTATGAGCTGTATTCTTCAGTGCAATATTGTCTTATAATAAAGTGCATGTGGGTGCTTTGATTTTTTTAGTTGCTCTCTTGAATCCCCAACACTGAAACAGGCATTCATCAATTTCTGAAAAGTCAGAAGCTGTGCTATTTAAAAAAACAACCTTGGACTCTACTTTGCATGGGTTCTTCTGGGATTCACAAAATCTTGCCATCTGTCTTTTTGCTCTGTATTTGAGTGATAGTTTCATCACAGTTCCATGGGTAAAATACAATCAAATTAAAGTAAGGAAAAATAATTGTCTGGATTTTGAACTTTCAAAAGTCACCTAGACCCTTCATCTTAGCAAATATGAAGCGAGACAATAAAGACTACATTTTAATTATTTATTGTGTATTTTTAAACCCGGCAAGATTCCTGCAGGAAATAGTTGTTAACAGGATTCTGTTTGCCTGAAAGAAGTGTCTGGCTTTATTAGCATCTGCCATGGTAAATCAGAATTTCTACTGAAATTAGCTCATTAGTATTTTTGGCAGTCACAGACTAATTTATAAACTGCCTTATCATTTTAAAAAAGGCACTTGCTAAAAAGAAACTCTTTGATACAATAGGGTGTCAGTAGCTACTAATCCCTCAGTAAATCCAGTCTTCTACTTAAACAATGTCAGTTAACAAAAGGACGCCCCTTATCTTCTAACGTGTCCCTCCTAGTATAGAGCAACAGATTCCGCATCCATATGCGGCATAGCACTTACTAATCCAAGTAGTCCTGTTGGCTTTGACGAACTACTCATGTGAGTAAGTGCTGTTTGTTGGGAATAATGGTTCTAGAATATGTCCCCAAATTAATACTTTAGTTTAACAAGGGTAACTGCCTCATATATCAGTTCAGCCCTTGAGCACAAACTATCGTAAAGCCTTCAGAAGCTGCTTTTAGTAGATGATGTCCATTTCTATTTTGAATCAAGGGGCCTGTTTCTGTGGGTTGTCACTTGGAGTTACTTCTGAAATTATTTTTATTGATTTAATCCAGTGTTTTTCAAAGATTTCCAGCCACAGCCCCTTTCCGCGGTCCGGCGTCCACTCACGGATGCCGGGCCATCCAATTTTTTTGGATGGTGGACATTTCTAGAAATGGATACAATAATTGCATACTTCTTCCTTTTGATGGCCAGAATTTCTTTTGATCACAGTTTAAAAAACAACAACATGCCTTTTAAAACCTTGGAGAGAAAAGTCTTTGAACCTGCAGATTACTGTTACCTCTTTATTACCCATAATTTATTTTCAAACAGAGCCCTCTGCCTTTTTATTAAATAAACAATCATTTTGTATTATCTAATGTACTCATACTTTTGTACTAAGCGGATACAAAGCAATGACGTGAAGTATCAGTTTGTTTTTGCTTTTTTGGAAAGTTATTTCAGAACCCTAGCCTTCAAGGGGAAATAAGCAAGCATGGAAGATTACATTTGAAAAGACTAATACCATAATTAAATGAATTATAATAGGTCTGCTGATGAATTGTATAAATGGGCATTGGGACAGCACTTACTATATGTAGTTATGAGTGACTTGAACTGTAATTTTTAAAAGTATTACAGAGTGTAAAAGAACTGGTTGGTTTGCAAATACTCTGTTAACATTCAGTTACTGTTTTTTATATTATATGAAGACTGCTGTATTTATAATGCTTTCCAAAAAGTATATCCAGCGTTCTCATTTTATGTCACCATAAGGATATGTTTAATAATTTAGTAGAAGAAAGGCAAAAGAAAATATTAGTATTATAGATAATGCTTAACATTTGCTAGTTAATTATTTGAAACTAATGGTATTATATACAACGAAATTATTTTCCACACGGTTTGTTTTTAAGCATATGCTTTTCCCACTTAGAAAGCTGAAACTCTTTAGATGTTGATTAAACTCTGTATTGTAATTTCTTTTTCAGTCAGGTGCTATTAGGATTCTTGTATTCTTGGATGCTAGTGATGCAATAAATATAGAAAGAGTTTGTTTCACTTCCAATAATAGTTCTAAATGATAAATTGTTTAACACATGCTGTGTTTAACAGTTAAACTTTAAAAAGGTCCTAAAAGTCTCAGACTGAAAGGTTGTCTTGTAGGGCAGAATTTAGTGAGAAGATCTGGGATTCCAGGATGAACTTGTACATTCTTTCAGGGCATTTTTGCAAGGGAGGTTGTTGTGTTTTAAAGGTAGTTGATAAGAGACCTGCACCACCAACCTCAGACCTGCACCACCAACCACCATCATACATTAGTCTATAGAAGGTATTTGAGTGTACATACTCCTGTACCACTCGGTACCACCATTCATCCGAGTGCAATTTTTGACCATTTGCAGGATACGTTATAAATCAGGATGTCACTACCAGACAATCAGATTTACATTCCTTGCATAAAGTAGCTTGCTTATCCCTTAGAAATACATCACTTAACTGTGCTTATGTGATGGTGTTGGTACGTCTGGTTTTACATGAAAGTTAGGGTAACACATTGTTTATTTATGTCATTGTGAATTCAAGAGTAGGTGTCTGTGCTTTATGTTTACTAAAGTTATCTCCCTCCTTTGGTCAAGTCCCTTAGAATAACTGAATGGTAATTTCATCACTTGATTATTAATTAAAAGAAAAAATTGCTTTTTCTTGTTCTAAGAGATGATCTTTACTGCTAACTCTTCTTTCAGTATTCCTTGCTTCAGGGTACTGACTGAGGCTAAGTGAAACAGAACTTTGTGAACCTAATTATGAGTTACAATTTCTCAGTTTTGGCGACCAGAAAATTGGCGAAATGGTCACCTCCTTTCCCCTATGACTTAGATCATGTTTCCCCTAGTGGCTATGAACAGTGTATTTCAGTCTCTTATGGTATTAAGGGACTTCACTAGACAAGTTTGGTAAGGGCCTGATCCTGCTGTCCTTACACAGGGGAGCAAGAACCATCTGATTAGGTTCTTAATCCACTGACATAGCAAATAGGGTGGTGGTTTTAGAGTCTGATTGACAGCGGGTCAGATTTTGATCAGTCAGAAATAATTTTAAAGCTCAGATTCTTGTTTTTAAAAAAGCTACTAAAATATTCATTGGAGATATATTTCCCTGTACCTTAGGGAGATGGACTGTATATATACTATGGTTTTATTAAAAAAAAAAATCTGTATCCATGTTTTGAAACCAGATACCAGTACAGGGATGGCAAATTGAGATTTCCACAGCAGCTAAATGGATTAACTCTGAGTTTTTTTGTTTCGTTTTTTGTATTTTTCTTAAATGCTCAGGAACTACAAGGAGGTGGGAGTGAACATGGGTGGACTAATGTTTAGCCTCCAGAAATGATATGGAAGGCCATTTTCTTCTTTCATTTAAGTCTGTATAATCTGAGTCCACAAAAAGAAAATTAACATTTCTTTTCTTAATAGTCTCCCATACCTGGCAAACGTTTCCTTGGCTTTTTTTCTTTTACCCTTTTGTTTGACTGTTAAAGTAGACTATTGAAGGAGACTATACAACAGGCTAGATACGAACAGTCTTCTATATTAAGAGTTATTACACTTGAATGTTGGGTCAAAGTCTGCTCTCTCTTACATCAGAGCAACCTTACTGAAGTTCTGTGGGCTTGCATGGGTGTAACTGAATGTGGAATTTGGCCCACTGTTTTATCTGAAAAAGCGTGTTTAAAATGATTGTTCTCAATGTGTCACTGAACTGCTGATGGGAACAATCTCCCATATCTGTTCTGATGTGACACTATAACCAAGCTTCTTGATTTGCTGTTTGGTTGCAGGGTGTGAGAGTGGGCAGTTCCGCTGTGGGAATGGCCGTTGTATTCCTGCAGACTGGAGGTGTGATGGAGCAAGGGACTGTTCAGACGATACGGATGAAGCTGGTTGTCGTAAGTGGAATATCAACTGTGTTAATTCAAAGCATTTCCACAATATTTTTACAATATTCAGAATTCACCATGCAACGATGGGAAGCCTGTTAATTCTTAGAGAGAGAGAGAACAAAGGTTGTGTAAAATTCCTGGTTTGGTGGGCAATGGCTTTGAAATCTAATTGAGACTCATGTTCCTTGAGTTCTGTAGTACCGGTTTGATGGATATTAGAATATTGCCAAATTTCCAGCTCACCCTTAGAAAGAGATTCAAGTTACATGCTTAAGAATAGCAGCCGTGTTAGTCTGTATCCGTAAAGAAAACGAAGAATACTTGTTGGACCTTAGAGACTAACTAGTTTATTTCAGCATAAGCTTTCATGGGCTATAACCCTTGCAATATCCATGATCATACATTTAATAAGGATATCTCTTCTGATGTCTGTGGACTCTTAGCGTGCATAGATGGTTAATTGATATTACTGCAATGAACTTGAATGATGCACACATACAGATACCACAGTCTTCAGCATGGATACAGCCTTTGGTCTTCATGCCCACTCGAGTTCACGAGAGGGCATCATACACATTTAATTGTTACGCTGTATCATGTATGAAAAATGGTTCTGTGACTCTTGACAGATTTCAGTTGGAGATTTTTAAAATATGGGTTTATTAAAAGTGTTACAAACAGGAAGAAATGATTCACCATTTTCAGAACCCATCTGCCAGAACTCTTCTAAGTTTCAGAACCCTTTGTGACAGTTAGCCTATGCTACTGTTAGGTCAGGTTTGTCCTTGAGTTGATTTAGAGTGAAAAGGCTAATTTACATTGTTTCCTCCCACATTGGATTGGCTCTTCTCAGCTTGAGCCCTGCGGTAATTGGGGGTAGTTCTCGCAGCCAGACTGGATGATTTTCTGATTAATAGGTCAGCCAAGTGCAAAGCCAAAGGTATTTTAGATGAAGAATATCTTGCATTAGAAGTAACTCCCATTCTGAGTCAACTGGCCATGTCACCCGAGATATTTAAGTCTGAATGATTTCTTCTGAGACAGGAGCCATGATGCTATTGAACAAACTACTGAGCAAAACTTCCATTAATTTCAGTCGGACCAGAATCTCACTCCTAATGTATTTGCCTAAATAAGTGAAGTTGTTTTTGTTTTCATCTTTTTACATATGGACATAAAAATAAAAGATGTGGGGGTGGGTTTGAAAATGAATTTGTTTTGTTTAATTGGCTTATCTTGTTTTCTAATTATACTCACATAGTATAATGATGGGACCATATAAGTACCTACACAGATTTTAAATCAACAAAACACAAATATATTTTAAAAATGAAACTCAATATTTATTTTTGTTCCTGAAGCAGGAATCCAAAATAATATTTATGAAATGCAGCTAAACCCTTTCCTTATATCTAATTTAATTATGCATTCTTTATCTATGAAGCTGCAATACAGCGTCACATCACTTCTTTAAATGGCTTCTTTACATAGCTGAGTAATCCCTACATCTCATCCCATGGGCTCAGGCTGTTGCTCGGTTGACTTGCAGTGCTTGTGAACTGGCAGAGTCTGAAGACATGATCTTAGGGAGAAGGGTCATTAAACAGAGAGGCCATTCACAAATCAAACTGGACAGTGTGCTAGTGAATCACAAGATGAGTATTAACTAGGGCTAAGCAAACTGTTCCAGAGTTAGGTTCAAACTTTTATTTTTTCTTTCTTTGTGCTCACTGTTTTTTTTCCTTTCTCTTTTTTTAATAGCAACCAATAAAGTAATCAGAAGAGCAGGGAGAGTAGAACTTAAACTATTCCAACCCCACCTCTGCATCATGAATCCACTAAGGAAAATCATGTACTTAATTTAGAAGAGGCCTCTCCCTTTAGCTCTAAAGTTGTAGGTCTTGTCCAAGAACTGCAGTCCCAGAGTAGAATGCCTCATTCCTATTCCTTGGACTACAGGTGTCTCAGATTTTAGTTCATGCAGGTGAAGTACACTTTCCTAAATACAAATTGTGAAATAACAAATTATTTGCTTGTTTGTACTAGCACAACCTACCTGTGAGGGAAATCAGTTTCAGTGTCATACTGATGGAGAGTGTATTCCACAGTCATGGGTTTGTGATGATGAGGAGGACTGTGAAGATGGCTCAGATGAGCATCAACAATGCCGTAAGTACTTCTGTCAGAACATTATACCAGCATTGTGAAAGTGCAAACCATTTGTGTGTGAACATATTAATTATGTAAAGCGGATGTGCACACACACACAGACATAAACAAGACTAGTGCAAGCATAGCAACTTTTTATCACAGTGATCTCTCTAATAAACAGTTGCTGGAAATGGAATAATGAAATAAAACATAATCAAATAAATCTGGATAGGCATTATTTAGGTAAATAAACTCTTCAACTCTTGCAGTAAAGTAGAAAAATAATTGGCTTTGCCGTTTAAATAAAAAAGAAAATAAAATGTAAGATTCATGTCAGTTACAGAAGTAGTAGTAGGTAACTTACCACTAGATATCAAAAACTGAATTTACATCATTTTATGAACAGTTATATGCTTCTCAATCACCCTCAGTTAGGAGCTTCTTCATTAATTCTTTACTAAAACTTTTATTCATCAAGCTCAGAATAAAAAAAAAGAAATTATACATTTCTTCCTGGAAAAGGTTTGTAATCTATAAAAGGAAAAATGAGTAAATCTCTAAGTAGAGAAGAGTAATGACGGGATGTTAAACAAACCCTTAGAGATATTCTAAATGCCATATCTCGTGAAGCTCTTCAATAAGATACTAGACAGACATTGAAATCTTACACTCTATAATGAGCAGAGCAGTTATCTCTTATATTCAGATCCCGAAAAGTCCTGACATTTGCTAATAGTCTTATGTTCCATTATCACTTAGATAGCTTAAAGTTAGTACATAAGTCCTGTTAATATTTCAGTTTGAAAGGGAAATATTTTGATGATTCTCTCTAATATTAATGTATTAATAATGCATGGATTGGCATTTATGAACAAAAATATTTAATGTTCCCTTTTTTCTTTAATAAAACCAGTTATTTAATGTATAAGTATAATAGCTATAGACCAGTTTCTTTTCTTAGTATTGAGGGTAAGGTAGTACATATTCTAACTAGCTGTTTGAATTCAGTAACCAGTGCTTAATATGTAATGAAAGAGGTACAGGGGCTTGGGCAATCAGACATTGTAACTAATACATATCAGTTGAGTTTTGTGCCGTAGAAACAAACAGTGATTTGAGTGATTTGGCTGTTGTGCATTAGGCCAGATTTTGCCCTCAGATCATTAGCATTTGGTAGTACATAAGTTGTGGGGGCTCCAAATAATAGCTATAACCCATTTTTGGTATATCATTAGAAAATGGATGACTTCTGATTGAGTAGGATGGGACTTATTTACTTTTCTTCCTACAGAGATTGGTTTTGGTCCTAAGATTTGACATTTTATTCAAAGTATCTATATACTCCTGCAGTTAGTAAGCCAAATTCTGCTCACTTACACCTGTTAAACCCCACTGACTTGGGTGGATTTTAATGAGTGTAACTTAGATCAGAATTTGGATCACAGACAAGGCACATGGTCTTAAAACTTCATTTCTATCTCTGCTGCAAAGGGGAATAAAGCTGGGCAGTCTTTTGCCCCCATTCTCCTTTGTGTACGGGATGCAGCCACTACTTAGTTATATATTTACTAAGGACAGAGTAGGTAATAAGGTCAAAATCCAATGAAGGCTTTAGATCAAGATTTGAACTGGGTCACTGTAACTTGCCTTCGCTCTATGTGTGCCCATTAATTGTGAGCAGTTTAGAAAGTATCCCTCAGTGGTTGCACAGTAAAATCTTCCTGCTTCTGCTTTGGAGCCGTCTCTGGGAATATGCACTGATGCTAACTAATTTAAGGCACTTTTGTATTGTTCCTTCCTAGAATGCATAAAACTTACTTTCCCATGAGAGCTATTCTGAAAGACGCACACATTTGGAATGAAGAGGAGTTTGTTTTACTCCAAGTTTTACTTTCTCACTTTTCTAACTGGGTTAGTGCCCTAACAGCAGAGCCCATGACGTGTATAGGGTGACCAAATGTCCCGATTTTATAGTACAGTCCCGATATCTGGGGCTTTGTCTTTATATAGGTGCCTGTTGCCCCCAACCCTCTGTCCCAATTTTTCACACCTGCTGTCTGGTCATACCTATATGCACACTAGTGAGGGAAGAAGGCATAGAGAGTCTCTGTACCAGAGCAGACCAGGATCTCATACAGCACTTCCAGGGTACAAGGTGGGGGGAAGTTAACGCACCAGCTAAAGACATCACAGCCACAAGAGGGTATGGTCTACTGACTAAAGACAAGATTATGCTCCACTCTCTTTGCTTGTAGGCAATGGTAGATAGGCTCGAGATCACAAATCATAATGGCCATCCAAATCATAATGGTCCCTTCTGACCTTAAAGTCTATGAGTCTATCCTGAACTACCCTGAATTAGCTGGCAGAATGGCTTTGGGGGTGCTGTGGTTGGTTCCACTTATTATTTGGGTAACAATAGTATCCTGGAGCAGTGGCTGTGCATTAGGAAATGCATTATGGTTGTGTGGCTTGCCCACTGGTGGGCAGGTGACTTTTATTTCTGCCCAAGACACAAGGGTCAAGTAATAAAAGATTGTATATTTCATGAGAAGGACTCGGTAATAAAAAGAGGAAGAGGAAAAGTACTTTGCTGCATGTAGGTCCCTCACTGGTAAAAATTTAAATTAACTGTTTCTTGCAGCGGGGAGGACATGCTCAAGTCAGCAGTTCACATGTTCCAATGGACAATGCATCCCGAATGGTTACACGTGTGATCGAGTTAAAGACTGCACTGATGGAACAGATGAGAGAGGCTGCCGTAAGTCTTTTAAATCTTAGCACTAGATCTGGTTTCATCCCATCTCTCTTTGGCATTTTAATCAATTTGTAAGATTAAGGGGCTTGTTGATGGACAGAAATGACCACAATATGCTGCTTGTTATCAGAATTTCATTGCAGATTCTTTCATGGATTAGAGCTGATGTTCTGATACAGTTTCATTATTGTGGGACTTATTAAGTCCTTACTGCTGCCTTATGGTCAGGGGCATTTTTGTTTGCCTGTCTCAGCAGTAATAAAGTTTTCATTTTAAAAACATCTTTAAAATGTTTTAAAACTTTGGAAAATTTAAAAAAATATTTCATTTTGCATAAAAACTTTTATAACCAAACCTTTGCACAGCTCTCAGTGGGGATTGTGACCATGTATCTAAAAATGGATTTTGGCCCCAGGTATTTTGTGTGTCTTATTTTTATGTCAACTGCCTGAAAATAACATGGGGGAAATGTAAGCATTTCTTATCTTCATTTTTTTCTTAAGTAGTTTTAATTAAAAGCTACATTTTAAGTTTAACTATAAAAGTGGTCAATAGAAAAATTGTAGGAGGTTTGAATTTGTTTTTGCTTATTGTTTATAGTACTTTATGTGAATCTGTATCATCTGCTGGGGTTATATCAAATATTGTGGTACGGTTTATAACCATAAGTATAGAGTGTGTTCCTTGAGTGATTATTAGGATGCCTAAGAAGGAAAGTACAGCTCAGTGCCCTGATCCCTCAAAGATTTAAGCATGTACTAAATTTTGTGCAGTGTGAATAGTCCTGTGACTTCAGTGGGACTGCTCAGTGTGTAAAGGAAAGCACATGCAGAGTCAGAATCTAAGTGTTGGTCTGGGGAGCAACCTTGGCCTCAGTGAAGTCAATGGAAGTTTGCCGTTGACTTCAGTGGGGCCAGGTTTTCACTTCTGATAATTTAATGGGGCATGGGAGAAAAAGCATTGTATGCAGCAAGGGTGAAGGTGAAGACAATGGGATGTTGAATAATTTCTGGGCTTATGGGTAGAGACAAGCGTGGGAAACATCATAGAAGGGGATGTGGGAGAAGGAGATCGTGAATGGAAGAAGGGGACACTGAGTGGGAAGGAGTCTGTAAACACTAGGGCTGAAGGAAGAGACAATTATACATAGGGAAGAAAAAAGTAAGCATGTATGCATCACCAGTTGTGTATCAGAAGGGTGATAATGTGGATGCAATGGGTCTTTGGAATAAAAAAATATTTTTTAAGGCAAAAAGAGGATCATTTAAATTTAAATATTATCAGAGATTTACAAATAATTTAACATTCAGTAGGGGGAAAACTTAAGGTATAAATAAATATAAATAACAAAATAAAGTGTTCAAAAGTTGGCTTATAAGTTACACTTGCAAAATTTTGCAACAATTTTGAATGCAAATTTACACAAGAAAATAGCTAATTGCCCGGACAGTTGTTACTTAAAAGCATTGTATGCAGCAAAGGTGAAGCGTTTCATTTTGTGTAACTAGATTCCTGTTTACACATGAAAATGTATGATTTGTGCACACAATATATATGTGTGCAAATTTTTTATGCACAAGATTGATCAAATATTTAATGGTCAATGCCTACCTTATCTTGCCTAATAGTCAACGGGAGTTATTTGGGTGAATTAGAGGTCAGAATTGAGCATATTGTCTTTTGCATATATTACTAAGAATTCTATAAGTATTATGCACAACTACCCAAGCGGCTGCATTGAAAGCCCCCGAAGCAACATTTCACTGGGCCTAGGACAAACTCATAATATGGGTGCCCAACCTATTCCACAGAGACATTAATTAATGAAAGAAAAAATATTTTATTTCTGAAATGCAATAGATGGGCCTTATCACTTTCAAGATTTACTTTTCTGACCTTTTTTCAGTTGGAAAATCACAAATGACTTCACTAAAGTCAACTTTTTTTGTGAGTTCACACTTAAGTGACTTAAGTGTTCCTATGCAATAGTAGATTGTCTGCAGTTTTTGATGAGTACCTGCTTGCTGAAGACTTCTTTTGGCTTCTGCCACACTCATTGGCATTATGCAAAAAGTTGGTAGACCTATTACGTTTCCCTGAAAATTAGTTGTTCTTTTTTTGTTATAAATCTCATTAAGTAAGATAAGTGGTAGCAGATCAAGGTCTATTCCAAAAGTAGACTTAAAGCCAGTCTCTTAGAATCTTTGTTGCTGGAAGTCGTATGTTTGAGAAGAAATGCAGGAAAATTATGACTGTCATCAGCTTTTGGGATAGACTTCACTAGCTTCTGCATTGGTTTGAAATTCAGAGCACCAGATAGGACAGATTTTTGATAAAGAAAATCTGTAATGTGTTTAGGCCACAATCTTGTAAAAAGCATGACTTAGTAAGTGGTGTAGCACTTCTCTCTCCGGCTTCTTGCAAATCTTCCTCTAAGTCTGGTGGTAATATTACTTAACTATCTTTGAAAGTCATTAGTTTGGAATCACATGATTCATCTGGCTGCTTTTCTTCTATTTCCACAGTCTTTATATTGAAATCACTGTCGTCGTGCTGTTTTTGTTTATCCAGTTCCTGAGTGTGCATTGTTTGAGCCAGGCTGTTGAGAGGCCTTGTCTATCTGGAAATGTTGGAGGATTGACTGGCATCCTTTGGCTTCTTTTCTTTCCCCTTCTTTAAGCTCTTGACATTTCTGGTTGCCTGATGTGTATTGATAGCCAGACATGGTAATATGGTGCACATATTAATGATACACAAGTGACAGATGCTTTCTAGGCACCCTGGAGACACTGTTCCTTGTCCCTGGGATATGGTCTCAGCCATCTAGGTACCCTTGAGGACTAGCTCACTGTTTGGAATATTGCTTCTGATTGGCTCAGGTAAATCTTACATGATCACGTGAATTTTGGACACCTCATAGATGTATAGGCACAAACATACTTACCGAGATATATAATATTTAATCAAACTCAAACATCCACAGTTCAGCCTGAATTTTTTTCTCATGGTGACGGGTTTTCTGTCTGGGTCCGTTGTTGGACCGGACTCTGGTAAAGTGTACCCATTTCCCTCCCTTTGCTTGGGGCCTGCTGTTTTGGAACAGCAAGTAGCTGTGAGTTGGAGAAAGTGGAGGCTGCTACAGTCACTTGTGCTTCTTCTCTAATTTCAGTTTTATTTCTTTGACGACATCTTACCTCTTTGGGGAAAAAACGTGTGGGATTCCTCGTTTGAGCTCTGGACTATACAGAGTGCCTTATGGCAGAGAAGAGACCGAATTGGGTCATTATGAGTAGAAAGAGGATTCTTCATTGGGCCTGCTGGACACAGACAGATCCTGTAGCTCTTCCAGTCTGTCTCCCACTCCCACTGAGTTAAAATAGCTGTGGACTGCTTAGTGACACCATACAGGGCCAAGTTCTGGTCTGCAGTTCACGGTCATGGAAGAGACTACTGACGGAGCTACAGAATAGAGGCCTCATTTTTCAAGGGGATGTTATTCGTGCCTAACACCTACTTAACACAGTGTATCTCAGCGTGCTTGCTGATAGCATTAATAATGATAAAAAGCTACACTCATAGACCATGAAACAGGTGCCGATGTTTACAGTATTGCTAGCAAAAAGACATTAGTGAACTACAAAATACACTCTCAGGAAACAGATTTGGAAAAAACGTAGAACATTGGATACCAGGTCATTAATAGAGGAACAAGAAATAAAAAGTCAGTAATGGCTTTATTGACACAAAAAAGACTGGTGTACATCCTATAAAAGAAAATCTGCATATTACATACTCAGCCAACAGCCCGTGTCTTTTATCCCTTACTTACAAGTGGCTAAAAATGAGTACTGTCTGTAAAATGAAAAGTGATTTAGAAGCAAATGGTACTCTGGAATAAAAGGCAGCCCAGAGAGCCAGCTTGGAGCTATTCCACATGATAGACCTCTAGCCAATTCTAAAGTCACCAGCACAAATGCCTGAAGAGTCTGCCAAGGATCCAGGAAGAGATGCTACTGCTGGACAAATATTTTGCACAGCCTGGCATTTGTGTCCTGAAAACGCTTAGGAAAAAAGAGATTGTTAGCCTTTGTTTAGCAAATGTTCAGAATATTTGTTGGGGAAAATAGTTTTCCTGAAAATTAAATATTGTTAAAAATAAACATTCTTGTAAAGTGAAAAACTTGATGGTAACACTTTGTATTTACATAGCACCTTTTATTCAAAGATCTCAAAGCTCTTTATAAAGAATAATTAGCCTCCCAAATTCCTTGTAAAATAGAAGATCATAGAATCGGAGGACTGGAAGGGATCTCTGAAGGTCAGTTAGTCCAGTCCCCGGCACTCAGGGCAAGACTAAGGCCAGGTCTACACTGGAGGGGGGATCAACCTAAGATATGCGACTTCAGCTATGCTAGTCGACGTATCTTAGGTCGACTTACCTGGGCGTCTTCACAGCAGCGAGTTGACCCCTGCCACTCCCCTGTTGATTCTGCTTCTGCCTCTCATGACAGTGGAGTTCTGGAGTCGATGGGGAGAGTGCTCGGTGATCGATTTATCACATCTACATTAGATGCGATAAATCAGTCACTACCCGCTGATGCGGCAGGTAGTGTAGACGTGCCCTAAGTATTATCTGGGCAATCCCTGGCAGGTGTTTATCTAACCTGATCTTAAAAATCTCCAATGATGGAGATTCCACAACCTCCCTAGGCAATTTATCCCAAGTGCTTAACCGCCCTGACAATAAGGAAGTTCTCTTAATGACCAGCCTAAAGCTCTCTTGCTGCAATTTAAGCATATTGCTTCTTGTTCTATCCCTAGAGGTTAAGGTTTTCTCTCTGCTCTTTGTAACAACCTTTTATGCATAACATGAATGATCTTGTACCCATTTTGTCAATGGGTAGAATGAGGAATGAAGAGGGTACATGACTTGTCCAAGGTCACACAGTAAGTCAGTGACAGATCGAGCAATAGAACTCAAAATCCTTTGCTCTGAGCAGCAGACACAACAGTGTTTGAAAATGAAATTACACACTCTGATATCCTGTGTTTTTATTTTAGTGCTCTCAGATAAATAGAAAAATAAGATTTGGGTTTAAAGTTGCTGAAATTGGGCCTGTTGCATGGTCTAGCAGTGTTGCTCTCCACTGCTGGGTGAGAGACTTGTTCTTGGGCCTAATCTATTGCTCCACGCGTCACTAGATCCTGGAATTTTTGTGGAAGCAGCACATTGAGCCCTGAGGGGAGGAACTGCCTCATGTCATTCAGCAGCAGCCACTCTGGCTGATTGGGGACTGCTGTTGACAGTCTTTCTTAGTCAGAAGGGTGATGGCTCTGACTTGACTGCTTGTTAGAGGAAAAAGTAGTAGCCGGGGGAGGAGGTGAGGATCAGAAAGATGTAAGGGTCCAGAGGACCATTCCCAGAGAACTGGTGAATTTTAGACCACTATCTTTGCAAGGACATGGTCATTTGATATACTGTAAAATGGGGATTAGATTAGATTTCATACTTTGCTAGCAGTGCAGGTGGTGTGTTAATATTAGTAAGCATTATTTGTTTCCATCCTGTCATTTTCCTTTCTAATCTATGTTGATGCAAAGAAATGGTAGAGAAATATCATTAATTTGGCTTTTTCCTGTAGCACAAGTAATTTGTACTAAAGCATTTTTGAAATGAAAAATCTGTATGGAGTGGTCACTGTTTATTGAGGAGACATCAAAATTCATTTGAAAATGCTGCCATTTTTTCTCAGAGTGTAAAGCGTATGTAAACATTTAGTGGACAGGTCTCTTATAGCAGAACTTTGTATAGTGTTGTGCCAGTTAATTATTTCTGGAAGCAGATTTAAATTGTAAAGAAGATAAAGACTTAGTCTGTTTCTGAATGAGTTACAATATTTAAGAGACCAGTCAAATGCAAAATACCACCAAATATTAAGTAACTGAGCAATTAAACCTGTAGTAAAATGCAACATGGAGATTCAAAACCATAGTCTATTGTCCTTGCTGATAATCCCATTAGCAGTAAAAAGCTAAGATAAACAACAGAAAAATGTGTCAGCAGCCACCATTTAATTAATATATTGAAGCTGTTTCTATTTCATAAAAATAGTAAGGTTTCTTATCTCATTAAATAAATGCACCACTTTGCTTTACATGTCCCAGAAGGACGTGTTCATTGAGGTTGATGATCTGACCACAGGCTCAGGAACTTCTGTGTTTTGATCCCAGTTTGGACAATGAGTTCCTAGAATGGGTAGATCACTTAACCTCTCACCCTTTGCCTCCTATCCCTAAAATGGAGACCATACTGACTACCCCACCGAGGTTTTTAGAAATTAAGGTTTGTAAAATCTTTTTTAAAATGTCCCTGTGACACGCAGGAGTGCTGGTAAGAGATTGCTCTTTATTTCCTGGCCCCTCTCACAGGACATGGTCAGAGTTACAAGAGGCTACACTCCTCCATCATGTGGCAGAAGTCAGTGTCTGGTGCTTCCACTGGCTATGGTTACAGCTAATCTGCTAAGTATTATTATCGCTTGGTTATATTTTCCTTACGACTGTTTATCCCTGAGATCTCAGAGCAAAAATATTAGGTGGGAAGCAAAATAGTATTCTAGCTGCTGCTGTAGAATAGCTTTCAAACTGTTTATAAAGGTATAGCATGTCCTCTGCGTTGCTACATTTTAAATGCACCAATTAAATAAAATAACAGTGGTGCCTGGTACCCAAAATAGCTTGTGGCGCTTGGGTAGTATGGTGCTTCCTCTCCACCTCCCTCTTCTGATGGTTGATCATATTTTGAATGTGGAAAACTAGGACAATGTGGTTGGAAGATCACGGAGAAGTGCTTTGGTTTTTACTGAAAAATTCCTGGGTTTTACAAAAGCTAAAATGCTATTTGGTTTTTATTGATTTTGCACATAAATTCACTCAAATACATAAAAACATGGATTGTGTTAAAAAAATCCAATAATTAGGTAGGCGTGTTTATGTTAATAAATTAGTCTGAGTGAAAATGTGAAGCTGTCTGTTTAAGTAAGGCATATTGTGGAAGTCACACAGACACAAAATGTACATGTACATCAGTGCTTGAGTCCTAAAAAAAGAGGTGCCAGAACTCCCTGGACTTGGCTCCCTACTCCAGAATGAGAGATGACAGGCAGGTCAGTAACCTGGGCAGCCCAAGTAATCAAACTGAGTGAAAAGTACTCTTACATTTCTCTATATTAATTTTTTTTCTGTCCTCCTATCCCTCAGTATTAACCCAGATATTTACCCAGAAATGTGTGAAGTTATTTTTTTGCACTGATTTTCACCCATTTAAAATTTTTTGTAATAACACTGATAAATTCCTGGAAAGTTTTAAACAAAGTAAAAACAGAAAATGACGTGTCTTGGGGAACCAGCGTTAGCTTTTGAGGCTGTTGGTCCCCAAAAGAACTTTGGCTTCCTGAGTGCTTTAGCTGCAGAGGTACTGAGAGAAAATGTCTTTTGTGGCATGCCCAGTTAGGCATTCACTGCCAGCACCTTTTCTCATCATCCTGTACCCAGCTTGATCAAAATACCTATCAGTCAGTTGCTTGAGACAACTACTTTCTCTGCCTCAGACTATATATAGATGGTCTAACTAATTAATACCCCCCAAACTTTGGTCTGAATATTAAACATCCTGGTCTTGGACTAAATTTCCCCCCTGTTAACTTTCATTAAAATTGCTCCAATTTATTTTGGTGTAAATGAGATCAGGATATGTTCAATGTATTCTACACTTAGCTCATTTGTTAGAGGTAAAGGTTTCTAGGCGTTCGTTCTAAATCACCAGCTGCTTTCTGTGATCTTGATAAAATTATTGATCATGAGCAGCCCCAACAAATAAAGGGAAGTTAATTTCCAGGCTGGAAAAATCTGCAATTGTCATGAAAAAATTTAAAGGAACAGTTAAAGGAAGGCAGAGAATTAGATCTGGGTGATTTGCCAGGCTTAAGAGTTCCAAGACCATAGAAAACTTATTCCTCTCCATTATAACTGTAAAAGACAGTGTTAAAGTAAATGGCAAAGATACAGTGATACCAGTACACATGTACACTCTGGCTTGTGGTTAAGACATGGGATTTATTTTTTACCACAATCATATTGATTAAGAATTATAAATGCATTAATGAAAACAGTCTTTGGGGCAAGATCATCATGTCTTGTCTGCACAGTAGGTCTTGGCAGTGGATAGGTGACCAGTACCGGGGCAGAGAGAATCTTTCCTCTGTGAAGTGGTGCTAGTAGATATCTGAGGTACTCATACATGCCTCCACCACAGGGGAACAGGGCTGGTGGGTTCTCACAACGGCTAATGACCTGCACTCCTTATAAGGTTCTTCCCGCTGTGTATTTCCATCCATGGAGTCAGTTGGTGTGGAAGTTTGCACTGTACTCTGATGTGTGCCCCCACTCATTGCTGTCTCATCCATTGTACAGCGAAACTGTAGGTTCCACTGCCATGGTGTCCTCCATGTTTCCAGAGACAGATGAAGCTTTTGACTCTCAGTGAATAGTATAATTTAGCTCAAAGTCAGGCCCTAGAAACACAGTCATACACATAAGACTGCAGAATCTATACTATTGGTGAAGCTGTATGCCTACTCCCCACAAGCCCAAGCAGGTCCATCATTCAAGGGGCAGGAGTAGCCTGTGTCAAAAGCAGGGTTGTTTGATCAGGGTGTTTGGGTTAAAAGATGTTAACTAAGACTTTTGACACCAGGCCATGCCCTGCAACTAGAGTTGCCAATGTATTTTAAAAATAAGGGACTGTTTTCTTAGCGTGCCTGCCCCACCTCTCTTCCCAATATTATCATCATAATAATAATAAAGATGTATTCACCTACACTCATCATGGATATTTCTTGCTGCTTTTTGCAGCATTCAGTAACTCCTAATCCTGTTGTACAGAGATGGAAAAATAAGGAATGTCCCTTGTAATAAGGGACTGTTGTCAGCCCTACCTAGAACGTTCCCTCGGTGGGTCCAATCACAAAGCCTTTTGGAATGTGAACTGTACGGGTTCATGGGAACCAGAAGGCCACCACAGCTATGCTCTGGAGTTCCTCTTATAGTCTCCCCTTTTTCAGTGATGTATACTGCACAGCAGTCTGCAAGTTGCTGAGGTGCTGCAAATCACATTAATTACAATGGGAGTTTAGCGTTCTTGCCACTTTGCAGGAATGGGCCCTCACAGAGATGCAACCTGAATTTGGCCTAGTGTGTTTTACATTTGAGACACCTGTTTATATTGTAAAATTAAGAACTTTTGTAAATCAAGGCAGTTAAAAAATGCATCCAAGTGAGTCCATAGATGACTATTTCAAGCTTAAGGAGAAAAGTGGTAACATACAGTATTAGAAAAAAATAATTTTGTTACTGTTTAGGTACAAATATTTTATCTGTGGAATGTATTGTGTTTTTTGTGAATTCTGTTTGAGAGAATTAATAATCCATGTTTTAAATTCCAGTTGGCGTATATGAAAACATGGATGAGTATGAGAGAGAGAACAAGAACTTTGTCCTGTTTATTAATAATATAAAGATGTAAAATGAGAAGAGAAATACAAAGTGAAAATTTAGGGCTACAAAATGAATGAAGTTTGATTAGTCTTAAGCTCATTTGACAGGCTAAATATTCCTTACTTGTAAAAGTCCTGAGACACTGAATTTGAGAGCTCATGGTGTTCTAAGAGGCTCTAAATCTGAGGGCAAGTACCTCCATTTCTAGTTGAACATGTTTACTAAGATCAATAACATCTAAAACTAAGATTAGAATAAATGAAATACTTGCTTTCTTTGGTGTTCTGTCATTTTCCATATTGCCATGGATTATTTGAATTGTAAACTCCTTGGAGCAAGAACCTGGCCCTGAGAGAGGGGCAGGTTGTCTCATAATTGCCTAGTTTCTTGCAAGGTTTTTTGTATGTTTCTGTAAAGCATCTGGTACTGATCACAGCAGGAGACAAGTTACTGAACTAGCTGGATCACTGGCCAGTTCCAGGATGGCAATTCCTATGTTCCTTTTTATATTTGTCTGTAAAGCACCACACATAGTGAAGATTGCGTACATAACAATATAATCATAAAGAGATACTGTATATTCTAATACTTATGGTTAATGTGTTTTTTTTTTCTTGTAGGTTACCCAACATGTGAACAGTTATCTTGTGCAAATGGAGCATGTTTTAATGCAAGCCAGCGTTGTGATGGTAAAGTAGATTGCAGGGATGCCTCTGATGAAGCTAACTGCAGTAAGTGGCACATTTTAGCATAACCCCAAACACTGGTAGTACTTTGTATCCTCTTTGTAAAAGAAATACTGGAGTTTGTTTACTACATTTAAATATTTTTTTTCTTTTCTCCATTCAAATGATATCGTTCAGCTCAAGGATGTGCCAGTACCCAGTTTCAATGTGCTAATGGAGAATGTATCCCCCGAGCCTTTATCTGTGACCACGATGATGACTGTGGAGACAGGAGCGATGAAAACTCTTGCAGTACGGTGGTTTTATTTGGCTTGTTTGCCTTTTTTTTCTTAACAGTTGGCTTTCTTTGAAAGAGCAACAGTTAGCACAAAGCAAGAGCAATGCTCTCTTGTGCAGCAGACACAATCCAAAAGTTCTTTTCTTTTTTTTTTTTTTTTTTGGCTGAATGATGGAAGTTTCTCTTGTTCCTTCCCTCAGTTTATGGAACTTGCAGAGGCAATTTCTTCACTTGTCCAAGTGGCCGCTGTATTCATCAGAGCTGGGTTTGTGATGGAGATGATGACTGTGAAGATAATGAAGATGAAAGTGGATGTGGTAAAGAAAAAGCAAACTTATTTTAATGATACAGCGTACATAGAAAAACCTTGCTAACCTCACTGCTAAAAAGTCTTAACATAAGAATGTTTTATATGAGAATTTTTAAAGATTCATGGACTTTCCTGGAAAACTTTAATTGTTTTTATAGATACAATTCTATTTATATAGTATATATTTGTTAATACTTTGGGTTTTCGTATTTTTTATTGCTAAGGTGGTGAGTATAAACCAGGGTATGTTAAGAATTCATCTGCTTATTCCATGTAGCCCTGATCTTGCACCATTGAAATGAATGGAAACTTTGCCATTGATTTTCATGGGAGCAAGGTATGTCCTCATCTGAAGCCAGAATTCTCAGTTTGTTACAGAATGTCCATTTCCAGAGTAACTGACTCTAATGTTACAAGTACAGGATTATGATTTCTGGTGGCTTGAGTACAGGAGGAGATAACCTGCTGGAAGGAAAATGTTATTTTTGTGCAAATATTCTGGGTAACATTTTTGTTATAATAATGTGATATTCAAAATAACTCTCTCTGTCTTTAATGAAGATCTTCCTTATATCAAATCACCCTTTTTGGAGAAATTTGTAGTAAACCTGAATATACCAGTTAATGAGAAATGAGTGTGTAGGCATTAGGATTGGTGAAGAGTTTTCTGCTGAAACTGTTTTTCTGTGGAAAACTGGTCTTTTGGCTAAACAGTTTGCAATGCGAAAAGTGCCTGCTTTCCCATGAAATTTTTGATTTTTCATCAAAAAACTGATGCTTGAAGACCAAAATATACTGGCTAAAAACAGAATTTTCTGACAAAAAAAATCAGTTTTCAATTTTTTTGTGAAAAACTGAAGTTTTCTATGGGAAAATTTAAACAATATTTTTTGTGCTGAAATTTTCTGTGATTACTCTTCTCCCTACTCCATTTTTAGTATTTCCAACAGGCATGTTTCGAAAGAACAAAACCATTGTTCCATTTTTAGTACACCAGTCAAGCCAAAGCTAAATAGTAATAGGTATCTGAACTATGGGGAAAAATACTCACCTGACTGCATGAGTATTTTCCACAGTGTAATTTGAAGACAAATGAAAGAACATGGTGACTGGGATAGATACTATTTCTTTTATGGGTTGTCACAGCTACATGCAACAATCAGAAGCTGAATGAAAAATAACTGAAGATGCTTATTCTCTAGGAGGCTTTTAGGAAAGCAGCTCCAGGTAGTACTTGAAGCATGTTCCTCAATTATTCTGTGTTGCTTCCCTTTTCCTTAGAAAGTGGTCTCCATGAGTGTTACCCAGGAGAATGGGCCTGTCCTGTGTCAGGACACTGCATTCCAATTGGTAAAGTGTGTGATGGTACTGCAGACTGCCCTGCTGGAGAAGACGAAACTAACATAACTGCAGGCAGACACTGCAGTGAGTATTACAACTATCAGGATGCATGGAATAGCAGAAAACCACATTGACGTCTCTCTTGTGTCTCTGGGGTTTTCTAAACAGCACTGAGAATTTGTAGACGCATTATTTTTATTAGCGCTGAGTGACTGAAAAGTATTCTCTGCCATGCAGGTACAGTTCTGTTGACCCCTTGTGTGGAAGATTTGATAAATAAACGTTTCTGATTGTTTTTTTCAATATTTATTTGAAGAGTCAAGGGCTGAGCTCTTGTGGGCCGTTGTTTCTCTTCATCCTGAATATTTTTGTTTTCCCTTTTCACATGAAGCAGGAATAAGTAATACCTCGTGGTTAGAGCACAGGATTGCGTGGCTATGTAACCTTGGTCTGGGCAAGTCACTTAGGTCAGAATTTTAAAAATTGTCCATTGATCTTGGGTACCTGCGTTTTAGTGCTCAGCCTGAGGAACTCAGGGCCTGGTTTTCAGAAATGAGGAACACAGAGAGGTCCCATCAACTTCAGTTGGATTTGTGGGTGCTCAGTAGGGTTGCCAGGTGTCCAGTTTTCAACTAGAATACTCACTTGGAAAGGGACCCTGGAGGCTCTGGTCAGCATGGCTGACTGGGCCGTTAAAAGTCTGGATGGCTGGCCTGGCAGGCTCCCTACCTGGCTCTGCAGGGCTCGTGGGAAGTAGCCAACATGTCCCTCCAGCTCGGGGGCAGCTAGTTTGGGGACTGCCAGCTCCGCAACTCCGATTGGCCAGGAACTGTGGCAGAGATTTATATGGAGCTTTGACTTGTGGTATCTTTGATTGTTTTCAGATAAGAGTGAATTTCATTCTTTCATTGCTTCCTGAAAACTCAAATCCTCAAAGACTTCTCTGAACCTTAGCCCTCCTGCCTCTCTATCCTGCTAAATTAGATGGGTACGCCTGCATGCACACAAACACACGTGGTATTGTGGAACAAACAGGCTGTGTGTTTAGCTTCACCACTGACTTTTTCATTGTTCCCTTCCTTTTTTATACTGCCTACTTAGAGCCTGATCCTGCTGCTAGAGCTGCCCATATTTGTTTTTGCGTGGGAGTGTGGTTCTTTGCTTATGGACCAGTTTCAGGATGTGTTCTACACATTGTAAGCTCTTCACAACTGGAACCTTGACTTCATAACTGTTTGTAAAGCACCATGCTGCCAGCTGCTATACAGATGAGACTACTATTGGGCATTCCTGAAGTGACTTCATTTTATTTTTAGACATATCCCGCTGTGCTGCCTTGAGCTGCCAGTACCGCTGCCATTCTTCACCATCTGGAGGGACTTGTTATTGCCCTGCGGGATATGTAATCAGCAGCAATGACAGTCGCACCTGCATTGGTAAGTAAACAGTAGAGGTGCAGATATATAAGTCTGGACTTTTCTCACAGAGGTCCTGGATAATATGGATTCCACAAATTTGAAAAAGAATCCATGATTATTGGATATGTATATGTGAGTGGACACATTGTGACTCTCAAGATTTACCTGCTTGCCAAAGTTAAACCTCAAGCTGAATGGAAAAACAGCAAGAGGGCAAAAGGTCAACAGCAGCATAAAATCACTGTAGGGACAGGGGAACAGGCTAGTGAGCGGTCATGAGGTCTTCACTTCCTAGCTAAGGAAAGACCAGTTTTTTAATACTTGGAGAGATTGTTTGGGTTTAGAAACGCTGGCTCTGGTACGGCAGCTTTATTGTTAAATCGGATGAAACAGCCCTTTTACTGTTCTTGAGAGCTTGATCCTGCATGCTGGAGTGTATGGCTATATACCTGGGAAATCAGAAGTTATTCAACATTTGATCTATAATTCAAAACTGACTTTATGTGAAAATACGGATTGTTGTGGGTAAGGTAAAATGAGTGCGGTACATTATTTGGCCGGTGGAGGGCTGTATCTCATATTATGTACACACCATATAGCTTTGCATATAAACCAAAAAAAGTTTGTCATAGTTTCAAGGTGTTGTTTGGATTATATGCAGGTCATTGGGAGGAAGGGAATCACTGAAGTAGGTATCCAAGGAAGCAGATCCCCATGTAGCTGTTTGATTCTGTGATAGAGCAAATGCATGTGCAGGGAGCCCTCTTCTTTAACTCTGATTCAGGAGCAAGTTGGGAAACCTACTCTCTGACCTAGTGTAATGCCAGTTGCTCTTCTCTTAATCCCATTGATTGGCCTAGAAAGCAAACTCTCCACATTTGCTAGGGATTGTGACAGGATCTCAGGTGGTATTCATCGTGTGATGGAATTATAGAGCAGATCTATATTGTCTAAGTAGCTCTAAGTACCTGAAAATACAGGGACCTGCAGGCCTTTCACATGTAATATGGAGTTTGAACTACTCATGTCATCTGAAGAGCAGTTTAGTTCTGTTGTCTAATGGAACTACTGTGTTAGACAGCAGCACTTCTAAAAAGGTGGCTGTTGATATGTTATACATGCTAAATAGCTGACATGATGTGTCTTGTGGTTGCACTGGTACTAGGGGCTGTACTTCTGGGAGCATTGCACCCTTGGTACCCTATGTATAGCTTCAAAGAAGAGAGATATTTCTGAGTCCAGTAGGGTGGGTATATACTGAAAGTATCTCACATATTCCATCATTTGCTTTCCATTGTTCTTGATCACTCTTGGAAGGTAGACACTGAAATTCCTTTCCTACCAATTACTTTTTCCTCCATTGCTTGCAGAAACAGGTTTGTTGTTATCAGGCAGCCCATTAAGCTTAAGCAGTCACACTGATCTTTTTCTTTTGAGGAAAAGAAAATAGAAGCAAAAGGGAAACCTACCTGCCAATAGCGACAGGGACTTTGCAAGCAAATATAAGGAGAAAAAGGAGAGTAATTGTCTCAGGCCTGCCAACTATGACAGTGTCCTCCTTACTCGAAGCTTTGTTTATACGTATGCCTTGTCCATCTAACAGATTTTAATGATTGTAAGATGTGGGGTGTGTGTGACCAGCTGTGTGAAGACCGTGTTGGCCATCACCAGTGTCACTGTGTGGAAGGTTATTTCTTGGAGCATCACCACCACTGTAGAGCCAACACTTCATGTAAGTAAATGGTACCAAGTGCAGTTTTTGCTGTAATTTTACTTGTAAAGCAAATATTGTGTTGTTGTTTTCTGCGTATTGGACAAGAAAAGTAGTGAAATATTCTTAAGTACATCAGGCACACATAAAATGTTCCAGTGGCACGAAAGATTCTGCTGGTTCCAGAATATTCCCTATCTTTTAAATGCAACATTCAAGTAGAAACAGGATTTTAAGAATGTTGGATCATTTTTAGGCTGCTCACTCAATTTACTTTAATGGCAGCTTTGTCTGAGTGAAGTGAGCAGGATTTGGGTCTTGAATATCTTCCACTGAAATAGATCCACTAGCCCTCTCCGTGGATATATATTTTTAAGACAAACTTTCCTTCAAAGCCTTCTTATTGGAGAGTCTCTGCTGCTATGAAATGCTCTAATGGGATGTGAGAATGAAGAATACACATGGGAAATGGTAGTAAATAAAAATTCACAGAAGAAAGGCTGTGTGGTCTCAAGTAGGAAAAAAGTCTTTTGAGAGAAGGTGGAGGGTGGTGAGAGAGAGAGAGAGAGAACCTTCTTCAGGATGTGGAGATACACAGTTTTGGTAACATTTCACAAAGAAGTGTTTTTACTGCACATTCCTTAGTTGCTTCCTCCAAAACTCCAAATCAGGCTGTAAACCGGGTTGCCACGCAGTGCTTAAAGGGCCAGATTTTCAAAGGTGGATGCAATGTGTGCAGTTTACAAAAACAAAATCACATTTGCACCCACCAGCAGGCATATATACACTCAGTATTGATATGTGTCAGTTTATACCTGTGTATTCTATTTGTAGTTTGCAAACACATTAATGCCTATTTGCAAAATAACTGATCTATATGTTGTGCTGGTAATCACACCTTACACTCACTTTCAGCTGGTGTTGCATCAATTATTTTCTCCAATGGTCGTGATCTGCTGATTGGAGATGTCCATGGAAGGAGTTTTCGTACTTTGGTGCAATCCCAGAATCGTGGTGCTGCGGTCGGAGTGGACTTTCATTTTTACTTACGTAGAATCTTTTGGACAGACACAGTGCAAGATAAGGTAGGTAGAAATTTCAAGAAAAATATGATTTTTTGGAAGTAAAAAGACCCAGGAGCCGAATGTGTTGACAGTTTTTCATTTTTGTGAGCAGATGCAGGCTGTATCTTTGTTTTCTAACAAAAAAGGCCCTTGAGTTTTACATTATCACTACATTTTCCAGGTTATACTGTTACATCTGATATGTTAAACAAAGCATGCTATTATATGGTGCTATCTTGAGCAACTTTTAATTTTATTAGAAATGGAGTCCAAAAGCCTAATTAAGAGAAATAATAGGCATTCTTTCAAAACCGGACAAATTTTTTTTAGTAATTTTTTGAAACCTGATCATTTAAAATGTAAAACTGCTGTGTTTTCCAAGATGATAAAAATCTCCTGTATATTCCAAATGGAATTGTAATTGAGCTTTGGGTACAAAATATTGGCAATATTTTGTGTAATGAGCCAATATTTTGTTACACTACTTTTTTTGAAAAGAGGAAATATGTTCAGTTTGAATCTGAAAATTACTCTTTTACCCTTAAGTCAGTTTGGGGTACATGTTAAAAGCAGGTAGGCTCATACTTTTCCCATTGTCTCTTTTTCTCTTCCCCCTTTCTTTTATTGAAAAGAATAAAAGTTGCAGTTCAGCTGCATAAATCCAAAACTTTTATAAGAATTTTGTAGGGCAAGTAAACTAACACTGAAAATAAGCTGATAACTCTGTGTCTGGAAGAATCTGTATATTTCCGAGTATAGTAGCATGTCATTAATGTTAGATGTCATATTACCTACCATTTCTCCAAACTCTAGACTTCCAAAAAAAAGGGCCTAATTTGAATGATAAAAGTTTTTGGTGGACACTTATTTATTGCTTTGCTGGATGGGGAATAGGGGAAAGGGAGATCTTTCACCTATGACTCACTCCCTGCTGACTCCAATGTGTAGAGGGTTTGCACAGAGCAAGGTTACTGTCACCTAGTTGGTGTTTACCATGTGCAAATTTGCCAGGCCTTCCACAGCAGAGCCACACTGCCAAGGGCCCTTTGTGGCCATGAAGAAAGGGCAGGATTTGCCCCATAGTTGTTAGCTTTGCACAATTCTTGCATTTTCCCCACAGAATATTTCCATTTATTATGCTTAAGCCAGTTGCAGCAGCATAATTTAAGGTTGAGACCAGAGTTTTACCTGTAAAATGTTTTTTCTTGCAATTATACTGTTGTTTTACCTTTTACTGTAAAAGGTACCAACACTTCAATGAATGGACATTTCCATCAAAAGTTTTTTGTGGCAGAGACTGTCTATTTATCTATGTTTATGTAACACATAACACAACACAGCTCTAATCCTGTTTGCAACTTCTAGGAGTAACAACAACAATAATAAATAAGGCATTATCTTACATGTGAAAAGCATTGTAATTAATATATATAACAGAAATTACATAAATGTTACAAAAGCAAAGACTGTTAAACACTCTGTTAACAAGTAAGCTAAGGTACAAACTAATCAAGAACATTGAGTTATGCACCTATGACATTTCTCATCTCATCTAGTTTTCATTTGGCCTAAAATCCACAAGATCCTCGTCACTGGGTTTTGAACAGTGGAGTAGGAGGTGCTTAAACAGTTCATATGTTCAACAGTTTGTGGACCCAATAGGGTGGATTTAAAATTATGACCTATTTAGCTGAAAGCTTTCTGGACTGTATTAATTTGTTTTGCATCGTAACATTGTTTTTCTGGGGTAGGGAACTTTTTTTGGTGTGAATCTGTCCAACAGTAAAAAAACTAAAAGACTCACTCGTTCTTTGCTTCATCAGACTGTAGCAGTGAGTTCACATGTAAATTAAAATGGCATGTTTCCTTGAGCCTTATTCTCTAAGAGCCAGGGACTAAAGTAAGGGGCAGCAAAGGGAGTGCAGTTCACCCTCTGCTAAAGCAGGAAAGCTTTCTGATGTCTTCTTTACTTGGGTGAACAAGGCTTCCCTGCAGCTCCCTCTGTTTGCTTGGTTGATGCAATAAGAGATCCTTCATCTGTTTGTTTACTTAACCTTTCATTAGAGCTTTGCTAAAAGACTCACTTTGGTTAAACTGCTGAAAACTCATGCTTTCACTGGGGTCCAGAAAAGCCAGGCATTTGTTGTTTTTTACTCTAGGACTTTTGCCATTTTTACACTGGTGGAAGACATTTTCAGTCCTGTAACTTGTCCAGTTAGCAGGAATGACACATGGAACACATTCTCTGTTTCTGCATTTGGATCCTAAACTTCACAAAAATCCTCCTTATTTCTTTTTGCAAAATCATAAGGAGCAGCTTTAAAGGGTTTATATGAGTGTAACCAAGGGCAGAATCTGGGCAGAATATCTATAGGGCCAAATGATTACCTCAGGCCTGACAACTATTGTGTGAGTAATTAAGATGACTAATGGAACATCAAGGTAGTTAATAGTTTAAGCTAATAATAATGTATTTTATTTTCAGGTGTTTTCTGTTGGTATTGATGGTTCCGATATTCATGAAGTTTTAAATGTTTCAGTTGACACACCTGAAAATCTCGCTGTAGACTGGGTTAACAATAAACTGTATGTAGTTGAGACCAGTGTGAACAGAATAGATATGGTAAACTTGGATGGAACTAACCGTGTAACTCTTATTGCTGAAAATCTGGGAAATCCTAGAGGAATAGCACTCGACCCAACTGTTGGGTAAGTGATACAGGTGAGGTAATGAGAAAAGATGATTAAAATCCTTGTATTCATATATAAAGGAACAGTAACTAAGAAATAGTCAATAATTGTCTTTTGAAATAAAACATAAAAGAGAGGCCTTGACAATTTGTGTTCTACTGGTTGATCGCTTGTTTCAGAAAAATTATGGGTATTAAACCCAGCACCTCAACTAAATTCCAGTTAAACATCATGCTCAGAAAAGTTACTTAGCCCTCTCCCTTTCACATCCCTTTGTAGTATGGCTCCTACATTTGCCCCTCAGAAGTGTTTACATTTCGTTGCTGGTGAACGTGTTTCTGTACATGATGTATTACACAGTGACATGTTATTTGTGAGGAAGACTATATAATTAATTGATAAATAATATTACCTATGAAATGGTAATTTACATAGATATAGACCTAGCTATACCATGCTATAGAACTGTCTGTAATGGCAGAACTATGGAATGCTTTTACTCATTGTTTGGAGCCTGAGTATTATGGGAAGATTTTGGCTTCAGTGTGCATGTGCAGCTACCGTTGAAAGCAGTGAGAATTGTGATGTGCATCCAAGGGGTAGAATCTTTCCTTAAAGGTTTTTGTTGTGGCTGCTAGCGTCTTGCTGCTTAAGATGCGATAGTGGGTGAAACCTGTATTGCTTGTGTTTGTCCCTGCCTCATATACTTCAGCAGTATGTAAGAGGCATGAAAAATATTGATCTTCCTCTGGGACGGAAAGATGAGTTTCCTGCTCTTTATAATGATGCACTGCTACTTTCAGGGCTCACCTGGTTGATCCAGGCTTTTTCCAAGTGGTCTGTTTGGTTCCTCTGTCCATTGCTGAGCACATTAGAAATTCCGTAAACCTCTGGGTTAAATAATAGTTTTTTCTGAACTCGATCTGTAGAGAAAACTGTAGGCCAGATCCTCAATTGATGTCAACTGGTATATTTCCATTGTGCACCAATTGATATCATAGCTCTAACTCTAAAACTGTGCTGTTTTAAATGATGAAATAGTTTGAAAATTCCACATAAAATGTAGCTTTTATATAAAATTTCAAGGAAACGTGGGACCTTAATTTTTTTTTCTTTTATAGTTATTTATTTTTCTCAGACTGGGATAATCTTTCTGGAGATCCTAAAGTGGAAAGGGCCTTCATGGATGGCACAAACCGACAAGATTTGATAAAAACAAAATTAGGTTGGCCTGCTGGAATAACTCTGGATATTGTATCAAAGAGACTTTACTGGGTGGACAGCCGCTTTGATTACATTGAGACTGTGACTTACGATGGGCTTCAAAGGTAGAAGAGAGTTTTGTTTCTTGTATTTTATGGGCCAGTTGTATTATATCAAGTTCAAGATCTGTCTAACCAAATGAAATTCACAAAATCTGTACTACGCAATTTGAATGTGATATAGGACACCTTAATTTATGAGAAGTGTCACTCTGACAGCTGGAAAATGTAAATTCCTCCACTGTATCGCATGTTTTATGCCTACGTCTTATTTTACCCTTGATTATATTTTTGCACTTTCTTTTTCATTCATATTGTTTTTATAGCCCCCTACCATGACATAGGTTTTTTGACTGCATGCATTTTTATTTCTTTGAACATTTTACATTTTATTTCTATGTCTTTTCCTTGTGCTAGTTTGTTCAATTCATTTTAAACTTGAGCTTCCTAAACTCCATACACCACAAAGGTTTCTTCTCTTTTCGATTGCACTTCAAACCTAATCAGAAATCTGCAGTAACAGCTATTAAAAAGCCATCATTTACCACACAGTGATGTCTGAGACAGTGCAGTCACTCCTGACATAAAAATAGGGAGTAACCACAGTATTTCAGCTACCACAGAAGTAATTGTTGACTTAAATGGTGACCACTGAATTTATTGTCCATTGTTTATTATTTAGAAGCTCCCTCATCTCTACATTGCCAATAATGGCCTCTGTGATTCTCAGACATGAGACAAAAATTGTTCACTTTCTAGTTCTATGCAACATTTTGTCCAAGAAAACAGTTGTCTGTCAAGTCAATAATTTTATTACTCAGTTTATTGCTTCATTTGCAAGAGAGTGTTTCTTCATAGAAAAGCAATGCTGGTATCTTTGTTTTTCTCCTTATATCTGCACTTTTCAAGGCCATTTTCACGGTTTAGTAAGGCAGGAATGCAAGTGGTTAGAACAATCTCTATTTTTCTAAGATAAAAACTTATCACATTGCAACATTGAGTATCTTACATTAATGTACAAATTATGCATTTTTGAAGTGAGTCAATGGTATAGTTTGAAAGTGTTCTTAAAATAGAGTTTAATGTCCTCCTTAGTAATACACCAGAAAACCACATCACATGTTTCCTCACAACTGGAGGCCTCTGGAGGTATAGAATTTGACCTACATAAAGGAAGGGAACCTTCAGTCATAAATCCAAGTTAATGTTAATATATTTAGTAGGAAATTGTTGTTTAGTGAAGTAAACACTTTACATTATCCCTATAATTGATCTAGCATACATTATTGCAGCTCTTGTGTGGAAACCATATTTTATGATGGTTTTGGGTCCTTTCATATGTCCACATTTAACTAGTGCAGGCATCTCTGGTTTGGCCTTCTGTAGCCTTCTCCAAATTTTCTTCTTGACTTTTTCTTTTCTCCAGTATGTCCTGGCATTTCATCTTTTCACCATCCCAGGCCTCTTCTGTCTCCTTCCCAACTGTCCCATGCTTGTCTGATCTCATCTCTGTGGAGATTGGCCACTTTCTCCTTCTCTCATCCCCTTAGTAATTTTGAGTTGCTTTCTGCATTACTCACTCTGCCTACCCTGCATTTTCGCTGAGACACTACTCTGCATATATTGTATCAGCTTCACTTCTTTGACCACTGTCTCTCCCATCTATGTGCTGGCAGCTTATTTGTATATAAAAGTAGAAGCTAATTAATGATTTAGTACAGTTCTATTTTTTCTTTTTGATCAAAATGATGTGAAATTATCATTTTGACATTGTTCTACATGTAACCTTAAAAATCTCTTTGCAATAGGAGAACAATAGCTCATGGAGGGTCACTGATTCCTCATCCTTATGGAATAAGCCTTTTTGAACATAATGTTTATTTTACTGATTGGACAAGGATGGCAGTGATGAAGGCTAATAAGTTTGCAGACTCTAACCCTCAAGTTATCTACCAGTCTTCACTGAGGCCATATGGAGTGACGGTTTACCATGCTCTCAGACAGCCATATGGTAAGCCAACTGATTGTCAGGAGAAGTGTTGGAATTGTCCTCTCTAGAGTTGCTAAAAGCAACACTAGACAGTTATATTAGTTGTAAAGAAGCTGATTATATTGGTATTATATTGGTATTTGGAAGAAACAAACTTGTGTTTGTGAGCAATTTTCACTTTTATGGCTTAATCCAGCTGCCATTAAAGTAAATGGAAATAGATATCTATTGACTTTAATGGCAGTTGGATCAGGCCGTCAGTGACAAGTGAATATGGTAAGTGAGATGTAACTATGTACTGAGTGTAGGGCTATATCTACACTATCACTTACGTCGGCAAAAGTTATGTCACTCAAGGTGTGAATAAGCCACCCCGAATGTCATAAGATGCACGGATCTAAGCGCCAGTGTGGACAGCGCTATGTTGGCGTCAGAGCTCCTGTGCTTTCATTGGGGATGGATTAATTACACTGATATGCGAGCTCTCTTCTGTCAGCTTAGAGTGGCTATACTAGAGAGCTTACAGTGATGCAGCTGCACCACTGCAAGCTCCTTAGTGTAACCATATCCTGAATACAGAAACTTACAGACCAAAGTGTTTATCTTAAAAGCAATTGCCCCCAAACTGCAACGTGCTGACTACCTTTTGGGAGGTGCTGAGCAATCTGAATGCCAATTAAATTTAGAGATAGTTGATGATTGGCACCTCTTGGGAATTGCTCGGCATATTACAGGGCCCTCTGTGTCATGTTTTCCATGGGAGTTTTACCCTCATTAGGTAATATACCGCCAAATGGTTTGCCATAAATACTGAAAAAATGTCTGAAAATATAAAAATTGATAATGTATGGAAAGTTTATAGCATGAGGATTTAATCCTGTCTATATTATTTTCCAGTAAGAAATCCTTGTGGAAATAATAATGGGGGTTGCGAACAAATCTGTGCTCTCAGTCACAAAACAGATAACGATGGGCTGGGCTACCGCTGCAAATGCACCCTAGGCTTTGATCTACACATGGATGGGCGACATTGCATTGGTAAGAAAGTGTATTAGTGGCTGTTGCAAGTAGCACTGCCATGGATAAAATTATATTTGTAAATGTCCAGTGCAAAACTTGACTTCAAAACATATGAATTCCATAGCTATGTACCATCTACAAAAAATAATAGCTGAGTGAGATACAATAACTGAGAAGAAGAAAGTAGATCAAAAAGAACAGAGCTCCGCAATAGAACCCTTTGGGAGTTTATAAGGGAGGTGACTGGGCAGACAGGAGGAGTCCCCATAGAAAAATGATACGGGGGTATGGAGAGGACTCTATTCCAGTTTTTTCTATAAAATTGTGTGAACAGGTATTTAGAGTACCCTTTCCCTGCTTTTCATTACGAGCGTGGGATTAATTGTTCAGCACTTTTTCCCATGACCTCTGTTGATAGCTGTAAAATTTAAATGTAACAACTTCCACCGTTGCTCCTATCTTTTCATGGTGATTTAGGAGCATGGTAACTTAGGATTTCTGTTGCTACAAGTGTCAGAAAAGAGCTGACGCGGTCAGCTCAGGTATGGTCTGGTGACAGAGGTGGCCCCATACAGCCTATCAATTCTCTTTGCACAAATGGTCACCATGGAAATTAATGAGAGAGCCAGAATGTCTGCTATCCTTGGGGTAATGTTTTCTGTAAAGAGATTAGGATCCTTAGCAGCTATGCAAGTGGAAGAAGTGGAATACCCTGCCACATCACCATATGTTCTTTCAGAGATTCTATTTTTCTTCTTTCTTCCATTTTCCTTTTTCAGCCTCTGTTTGTTTACATTCCATTTCTGCTCTTTCCTTTTCCTTCTTCTTGAAACTCTAATTTTCTCTTCTTCTCTTCTTCTCTCTCATTTTCTATCCATCTCTCTTTCCCCCCAGTCCCTCCATTTTATGTGTTTAAATTTAATTTCCAAAACAAACACTGCAAAATAAAACTAAAAAGTTCCTTACCTTACATTTAATTAATTTTGAATCATTTGAGCCCTAGGAAGCAATTTAAGTCACTAAAATCTATACTTGTTCTTTTCTTTTATAGCTGTGCAACAGTTTTTGCTCTTTTCATCACAGTTGGCAGTGCGTGGGATCCCATTCAATCTCTCCACCCAGGAAGATGTGATTATCCCAGTGACTGGGAGCCCTTCATACTTTGTTGGAATTGACTTCTGGGCCCTAGATAACACCATTTTTTTTTCAGATACAACTAGAGATATAATTTATAAACAGAAAACGGATGGCTCAGGTGAGATGCAAGCTGTTAGTGTGGTTTCTCTAAGTGTCTTCATACGAAAAAGCTGGGTATTTGCCTAGCAGAAAATTTTGTCACCTCTTACAAATTTTAGCCATTTCACAAATGTACTCAAGTAGGTGGTGGAAAATGTACACTTTTGTACACCCAAACTGCAGTGGGTATGGAATCAGGCCACCCAAAACTGAAGTTTTGCAGTAGCAAATCACCAGTAGTCTACATATGCCCTGCTGGTGCAAATGGTACATCTTTGTGCCATTGCTACCTGCTGTGTATCCAAGCTGGATTCACCACTGGCCATATGTAGGTGATCTCTCCATTGCTGCTTTTCCTGTAGGAAAGGGCAGCTTTAAATTACACAGTTGTCATCTCCCCGTTGCCATAGCGAAACCCAACCCTCTGCATTAGGATTGTGCTGGTTATCTGCAGGCCACTGTTGTTGCACAGGATGCTGTGATTAACTTGCACCACTGCAACTCAGTTCTGGAAGGACATTATATGGCTGGAGTCCCTCAAGTAGGGTTTATACTGTCTTTTACCAAGGCAGAGGCTGCAGTGATTCTGGTCCATTACATATTCACATACTAAGATATGTAAATAATCTTGCATTGTTAGAAAATGCCACTAATTGAAACAATGGCAGTAAAATATCAAAAATACAAAAAGGAGTATCCTCGAGAAATACAGATGAATATCAATCCTAGTTTCAGGCTGACAAAGTACGATCACAAATATTTGAACTAATCTTATATGGGGTTACTGTAAATACCACTCTGAAAACATTCGAAAAGATAAGAAGGCAGTAAGGATCCTTCCAGTTCCTTTAAAGGATCTGCAAGGACTGATGCTTGCATATTGTGTTATTTTTCCCTGTGTAAGGGCACACTACTGCAGTCCTCACTCGGCCAAATCTCCCACTCAAGTCATTGTTGGATTCTGTTTTCCCTCATGTCTTTCCATTATAGGTGTATATGCTGGCTAGCATAATGGTGCCTCAGTCCCTGATTGGGAACTCTAGAGGCGGTACTGAAATGCAAATATTGAATAATAATAATTGTAATGTGATTGTGTTATCCATAAACTGACACTTCTGCTGGTCTTTGTCAAACTTGGCAACTTTCTCATTAAGAATTATTCCTGCTGTGTTCACTCCCACTCCCTCAAATAGTGCCAGTTCATCAATTCTGCTATGTCTTTAAATGGTGAAAATCAGATGTTTCTTGTTTTTTATCTCCTTCCATGAGACAAGTGAAGCTCTGGCCTGATTGTTTGAGATAATGCAGTATAGTAAGAGACCACGCTAGTTGTGTGATGATTAATAAGAATCTTATTTGTGATATTGTTAGGAGCATTCCTGACTAAGGTACAAATTAAGGACCAGTTTCTGCCCTTCCATACACATGCACACCTCCCATTGACTTCAGCAAGGGTTACGTTCACATATGGGAGGGGAGAACTTGGTTTTACTGGACTTGACTCACTCCTGTATCAAACTGGTGAAAAATCCCCAGAGTGCTCACCATCCGACTCTGTCAGGGTTGGCCAGTGTGGCCCAAACCGTGGGTAGTTCTGGCTGGAGAGGGAGGAAGCGTGGCCAAGGTGACTACAGGATGTGCTGATTCAGTGCGTCCCTTAATGACCTCCCTTTATAGGACTCCTATGAAACCCTGTTTACTAATTATAGCTGTCCTTTTCTGGCCAAACCTTAATCTCCCCTCTTCCAGGATGAATGCCCCAGGGTGCAGCAAACCCTCTCTCTGGCACAAGGGGTGCAATCTAGCCTGCTATATCATTGCTTAGTTACTCATAGACAATTAAAATTATCCAAAAGCAGAATCACTCAGTTCTCTGACCAAAATTGTGCTTTCCTGTGATTGTATCCATGTCTAAAGGACTGAATTTGTACTATATATATTGCAAATTCTAGGCAGAGAAATTCTGACAGCCAATAGGGTGGAAGGCATTGAAGATTTGGCCTTTGATTGGATCTCAAAGAACCTGTACTGGACAGATCCTCGATATAGGAGCATTAGTGTTATGAGGTTGACTGATAAATCTAGACGAACTATTGTCCAAAATTTAAATAACCCACGATCAATAGTCGTTCATCCTGTTATTGGGTAAGTCTGATTTTGTTTTTACTTTAAAAATAGCAAACAATTGTATGTTTTAGCAGCACCAGCACAGGTTAAATTTACCTCTCAGAATTTCTGTTTTTGGACGTCAGCTCCTTTCCAAAATATTATCTCTCTCTCCAGCTTCCTCCTTCTGCATTTTTCTTCCCTGGCCCAAATTACAGCACCCCAAGCAAAGTGCAAGATGATACACATTGAGCATGAAAGGAATATTTAACAGAATTATCTTTAAAGGCACAGATTGTTTTCTTTTACTTTTGTCTATTGATACAAAGCCAAGAGAAGCTTGTTAGTTTTGCATCACTTGGATTAGAAAATTGCTCTCCACCTCCACAGTCTAGAGATAAAGTTATATGTGTATTATTTTTAACACAGAATAGTTCTGAGAAGTATAATTTGGATTCTTTTATGACTTTCATTTTCTGTATTTGAATAATTCTGTTTTAAACTTATAAGTTGCTGCTGTTTGTCTTTGACATACACTCTAAAAGCAGTAGATTCTGCTTTGTGTAATACAATGAAAAGAATAGGCTGTTTTTCTTTTGATAGAAATGCCTAACCTTAATTGCAACTCTCCATGCAACTGCAGCTATGCTAAAGTATCTCTTTCACTGCATACTTTAGGTTCCTATCCCTGTTATAGAATATCTTAATGATTCCTTGCATATTTTCTTTAATTGCATCTTCTTTTTTAATAACCTATTCCCTAGGGGCTTGTGTTATCCTAAAAGTGTAGTAATGAGCTGATAAGGAACATTCTTAATCTCTAACCCTTGGAATGTGAAGCTTTGTTCACTGGTAGAGTTGTGTAGATGCGTTGAAAGGTCAGGACAAAACCATGGACATATTAATGCCCACCTATAAATATTAAGAAAGGAATTTGTCATGTTTTGGTTTGATTTTTCTTTTTGAATTAAATTGCACTGTACATTAAAATCTTGACAAAGATTGTGATTTCCTCATGCCTAAAGGAACAAAACATCTGAAAAGTAGAGGGTACGGGGCATAAAATAGATCTTTTGCTTCTAGTGCCACTGACTCTAACTGTATGGGATGGACCAAGGAGGTTATGTATGTTCTGTTGAAGACCAGTAACTACACAGATCCTTGAAGCTGCTGCTCTTACCCAACATGTTTTATTCATTAACCTGTTAAATCTGGCACCTGGAGGTCATTTGCTGTGCTGGCTTTTTGCTCACTTAATTAAACATTTAGCATTGCAGAGCACTGCACCCGTCCCCATCTAAAGAAATACTCTGCATTTATTAGGGTAGTTTCCAAGATTTATAAACCTTATCAACTCATACACTCTTTTAAAAGTATTTAGAAAGATGCCTCTCTCTCTTTATATATTGTCCTTTTGGTTTAGTAAACTCGTTTTCTCTCCTTACTCCTTTCTTCCTCCTGCTGTTCTGCATTGTCGTAGAACATTATTGTACTCAGGTGTTGTCATAGTGTTCATCTCATCTTCATCTTCTTCAGCGTAGCCAGTTGGTCCCTTGTGACCTTACATGCTCCAGTTCTGCTGCCACCATTGACTCCTGTTGTTTGTACTGATTTGGCACTTAGTGGAGTGAACAACTTTCCTCTTTCTGCTGTATGTGCTCTGTTGCTTTATGAGGTTTATCTGCATCACCTTTTAGTTGTGACTTTTTTCCCTAAATCTGCTCTCTGTTGAAATGTGTCTTTTCCCTGTGTCATTTTTTTGTATTTATGATTCATTGGTTCCTTATCATTCAAGCTTCACCACTTGTTTTGTAATAATTTTGGGAATCACCAAATTAGCCACTTTTAAGAGAGACTTGTTACCTGCCAACACAATCAATTAGTAATTTATCTGTGCAAATATGTATAAAGTCTGTTGTGGTGTTGGAACTCAGCTTTAATTGTCTACCAGCCACCACTTTGAATTGAGTCACTTATCTTCTGCAAGAAATCATATTTTGGAATACCTCTTTACTTCTTGAAGGCATGGAGATTTAGGAGTGACATGCATATTTAACAATATAATAAATGAATCAGCAATATGCGCTTCAGAGCTGTTGCTCTCATCTGTTTTTATGATGACGTGTAGTCATCTGAGTTATTGATTTGATGTTTCACCTTTAAGTCATATGCATGGAATCTTATTCTGCCCCTCCCGGTTCATGTTGGTCCTCTGAGCTTGTTTTGTAAAATATTATTTCCCAGTGCTGTAGTCACTGATCTGTTACTATAAATATATGAGTGGACGCATTTGGTTCCCCCGTTACCATAATATAAGTGGAAGCGTTTGGTTCCCCAAATGATAACAGTGGTTTCTCTCTCCATGTGCATAGCATGGTTCAGAGTCCATTAGTGCTCTGTTCACATATGTTATACTGCAGCCTAACTGCATGAAGATTGCCTTGGCTCCTCATGAGCTTGCATCTACCATCTCCAGTTTCAAACCGTGGAAAGAAGAAGGGCTTATGGAAACTCTTTAGAGCAAAGCAAATACCTCCTCCCCTCTCTCAGAGATGCAAGGGACTCTGCTGTCTCTGGGATGTGCAATTTACACCTCCCTGGCTCAGATGCAATGAATCTGGGTCCTTTTCCCTGCTTCGCTTTAGCAAAATACCTGGATGAGTATTGTGAAATATGTTGCTGTTGGATGGGCCATTTCTTCCCGCCAAGAGAAAATCTGATTGTTTAAAATGATTGTGATGGTGTGACACAAAAAAGAGAGTATGTATTTTTTTGGCTAGTGGATACATTGTGTTAACCAAACTATTTTCAGTGGACAAAAACAGATATGTCTTAATGGTTATGAATATTCCCAAGCATTTTCTTTTTTTCCCAGTTATATATTCTGGACAGATTGGTTCCGCCCTGCTAAAATCATGAGAGCCTGGTGTGATGGATCCCGTGCCTTGCCAATTGTGAACACAACACTTGGCTGGCCCAATGGCCTAGCTATTGATTGGGGGTAAGAAAAAGATCGATGAGGAGCCACGGAGGCCTTTTGAGCAAATACGTGTTTCTTTTTTTAAACAGTTAGGGGCCATTGTAAAAAACACTTTTGCAACTATCTTTTATTGTTTACAAGAAGCAAAAGTGTGGAACACTATGTTCCCTACTGTATGTTGCAGTGCTTTTCTTTTCTCCGGGAGCTGTATTTCTTCAGAATTTGAGATTTTCTCAGAAAAAAAGCTCTGAAATAACTTCATGAAAAATCTAGTTTAGGGCTTTTGACCTATTGAGAGAGAAACTTATTTTTGTTTGTAAAAATGTAATTATTTGAGATGAAACCTTTTTATTGTTTTTAGTGCTTTAAGGCTGTATTGGGTGGATGCCTTTTTTGATAAAATTGAGCACAGTACCTTTGATGGGTTAGACAGACGGACTCTTGAACGCATTAATCAGATGACTCATCCATTTGGCTTGACTATCTTTGGAGGTGAGTCTGGCATGGAGAATATTCGCTATTACAATCCATAACAGTTTACCATCAAATGAGCTGAGACTGTACACAATGAAGTATTATGCAATCTTTTGCGATGCAGGTTTTCTACAAAAAGACAGTGTTGAAAGTTCCTGTAATAAAATATAAAATAAATAAGTTCCTGGAAGCTGCTTGCTTACTTTTGAAGGCTGCTTTTCACACAGTTGTACTGAAATCATTTGAGAACTTAAATGATCGTTCATGTAACTAAGTTAACCTTTTCGGTGCAATATCTTGGGTACGTTACGCTACTAATTATAGCTTCTAAGAGGGTGTGATTGTGTAATCACTAGATCATAGTCCCTGACAGGTTCTGTGCTCCTTCAACCACGGTGCTCTGCACTTGCAGGATCAACTCAGTTGCACATAGGGTATATCTTGATATTTATCTACAGTGGCTCACATGATGTTAGTAAGAGTATCAGAACCTGCCCCCTCTTTGCTACATTATATTAAAAAGTTATTTTGAAAAATATCTTCAGGTCTGGAAAAGTTTATTGGCAAACGATTTTTAATTTTGTATTAGAAGTTGAGATGGGACAAAATCATTACATTCTGATACAGAATCAAATCTGAATTTGAGCTTGGACAAAGTCCTGGAAGGCAGGTTGGATATGGTTTTTGGAGCAGGTATTTCTACAGATTTAGTGGCAAATCAGTTTATGGAATATCTTCCACAATGCATTATGCAATCATTTTTTACTTGCTGCCATTTTTTGTTTTTCCTGAAAGACTTACGCATGAGAATTTATTAGATTTGCATGACCAGCACTGAGGTTTTATCCAGCATTGTTTGACATTTGTATTGTATTGTATTATAACTGTTACTAAGTGTTAACTGTCTTTCAATACAGGCTATGCATATTTTACTGACTGGAGACTTGGAGGAATAGTTCGAGTGAGGAAATCAGATGGAGGAGAAATGACTATTATTAGGAGGGGCATTAGTAATATTATGCATGTAAAATCTTATGATGCTCATTCTCAGATAGGTAAGCTAGTTTGTTTTACTCACAAAAGAGTCAAAAGATTTGCCCTTTCACCTTTAAAGGTTACCCCATTGGGCTGTCTCTGATTATGCAGTTCAGTGTTCTGAGACTGGGTGTGGTTTTGTGTGGGTGTATCTGTTAGTTGTTTAATAACTTCATAAAGATAATTTCATTACATTCTGCCCAAATTATTATTCATTACAAGCCAATATTTCTGCTTTCACAAATAAAGGGTATTTTGATTAAACTGCATTATTTGTCTGTGACAAAAACTTGAAGACTGGACTAAACATCTTCTAAGTCAGAGGTCTTCAAACTGGGATGCGCGCACCCTCCGGGGTGCATGAGCCCACCCCAGGGGTTGCGCGAGACCCCAGCGCTGCCACCGTACCTGCCCAGGAGACCGCCGAACTCCCGGGCGGGCTATTTTGGTCTTGCCGAAATGCCGCCGTGAAAAGCGGAAGCTTCCGCTTTCTGCGGCGGCATTTCGGCAGACATACCCCCCGCGGGCCATCAGACTTTTCCCTCTGCGGAAAGGGGCCGCGGGGGGAAAAGTTTGAAGACCCCTAAGTCATACTGTATCATTTTTTAAATGATCACCTTTTACATGACTGAAAGTTTGTTTTAGTCTTTTCACTCAGCTGAAATTCTGTGCATGAAGTTATTTGAATAAAGTATTACATGCAGTACGCTGGCACTGAAAAAATCACCTAATTTAACAAAGAATGCAACAAAATCTAGTGATGAGACTTTCCACTTACGGAGTGCTTCACATTTTCAAGGTGCTTTGCAAATATTGTGTCAAATCCCACTGTCCTTACTCAGGAAGAAATTCCAGTGTGCAGCATATGTGTGTATCTGTTTCCAGAAACTTGACAATATTGGAACCAAAATAAGTAGCACGTTGTTAGATTTGTTTCCTGTTAGGAGAAATGTGTTATTAAATACTTACTGTACTATGGGCCTGCTTGTGATCCCATTTATACCACTCTAGCTTTGCACTAGCATGAGAGAGCAGAATTAGGCCCTAAATATTTTTTTAAAACTTTACCCAGATCATTTAGTTTTACATCATTAATCTTCCACAGTTTATGTTATGTTTTATGATAAACAATGTATTTTAACAGTTTCCAGATGATTACAAATTGAACATATATTAATCTCTCATAGCATTTTCTTTTTAGGATCTAACTATTGTAATAGAGGAACAAATCCCAATGGAGACTGCAGCCACTTCTGCTTCCCAGTACCTAATTTTCAGAGAGTTTGTGGCTGTCCATATGGTATGAAGCTGGGTCCTAATCAGCTAACATGTACTGAAGATCCATCAAATGAGCCACCCACTTTGCAGTGTGGTTCCTATTCATTTTCCTGTGGCAATGGAAGATGTGTGCCTAGGTACTACCAGTGTGATGGTGTTGATGATTGTCATGATAACAGTGATGAACAAAATTGTGGATCACTAAGTAAGTAGTCCTTGTAATTCACACTTACTGATACTTGCACAGAAGACATTTTTGGTGCTTATTTGAGGGCAAATCTTAGAAGTCTTCCTAATTCATGTCACTAGTCCCATTGGAGTTGCATGAATAAGTGATGTATAATTGGGCCCACGAAGCTTAGACAATACATCTTTTGACTGAAAATGGGGCTTGCAGTGTCACACGAGTGGCTTTTCCTAGGAGATTTCCATTAGTAAACTTTAAGGGTTTAGTGATGCTGCAAGGTACTTCAAGAATAGCTGCTTGTGGTATTTTGATATTTCTGCTCTCAGATGAAATTAGTAAATACAGAGGCATGTGGATGTTTGAACAAAGTTGTGTCAGGGTTTGGGTTCTGGGTAAAGGTTTGGAAAGGTTTTTATTTTATCTCCCCCAGGTTTCCCAAGCCTGTTGCCTGTATGTCTTTTTCTCCCATTCCACAGTACAGTGAATTAAGAGTGCACTTTCAGCCTTTTCTGTTCATTTCCTGGTTTTGCTGTAAATTGGCCCAAACATGCAAAGTGTTTAAATTTGTTAATCAAAAATAAACTGTGAGAGTAGTAGGAGAATACTGTTGATAATATAATACAGACAAGATATCGGATGAATACCACATATTTATTTGGTGTTTGGCATCTTCATGGTGATTTATAAACAAGAATCTCATTGACTTTATTGAGAGTTGCATGCATGTAACTGGGGGTAGAATCTGGATCTGTACTGTTACTATAGAAAAACGAAGATGTCATTTTGGTGAGAATGAAGGAGCAAGTGACTTTTCTTCTCTTTTGGATTTTGAAATATTTTTTAAAACCATTACCTTTTACCTTATCATGAATAATTGCAATTTAAAAGTTGTTCTAATAATGTATTTCTTAAAATTACTGATGGTTTCTTGCCATAAATAATGGTTTTAATACAAGTTTTAGAAATTGCATAATTACATTTACAGTCCTTGAATGCATTTTCAAGGAAGGCAAGTTTTGGAGTTATTGCTGTACAAATGTTTTCATATATTGTTTCTTGTTTAGATAATTCTTGTGCTTCATCAGCCTTTACCTGTGGCAATGGGCAGTGCATTCCAGGTCGCTGGCGTTGTGACAAACATAATGACTGTCTCGATGGCAGTGATGAACAGCATTGTCCTACTCAGGGTCCCACTTCATGTCCTATAACGTTGTTCACCTGTGACAATAGCAGGTGTATTCCCAGGATCTGGCTATGTGATACAGATAATGATTGCGGTGATGGGTCAGATGAAAAAAATTGCAGTAAGTTTCAGAATTATCTGGTTTGCAGTACAGTGTGTATAGATTACATATGACTACATAAATATATGTGCATGTGTATATGAGAGGAATAAATATGTTCAGAAGGAAAGAACGAACCAATATGGAACTTGGAATAATACTATTCCATCTTATGAAACTTGAAAAAGCCAACATACATTCAAATATTAAGACCACATGAAAATACAAAGCAGTCATTATTAAAAATGATGTGATTGTGAGAACAATATTGCCCTGAATTGTGGTGTTTGCAAAACCCCATTGCATTACAAAATCAAAGAAACTAAGGCGCAGTGTTGTAAACACTTACATTCATGAATTGTGCCATCGACTAGTCTATTGATAGAAATCAAGTAAGAGTGTGAGTTCCATGGTCACCCTTCTGCAAGTTTCCTTCTCACCAGTTGGAGTTCTGGTTATAAAGAAGATAGTGATCAGCTGTTCTTCATGTTTACTAAGGGTAGGACAACAAGTAATCATCTTAATCTGCAGCAAGGGAGATTTAGGTTAGATATTAGGAAAAACTTTAAGGATAGTTAAGCACTGAACAGATTACTTAGGGGGTTGTGAATTCCCTTCATTGGAGGTTTTAAGAACAGGATAGACAAACACCAGGGGTGGTCTAGATATACTTGGTCCTTTTGAGGTCTCTTCCAGCCCTACATTTCTGTGGTTCTATGGTTGGTCCTATTTTGCACAACTTCCAACCTGCATCTAAATAAATCATTAGCTTGTACTAATGTCTATGACAGAATGTTTCGAATTTATCTTGCTGTTAGCTATTAGATAGCAGGCATAGCAAAGAGAGTTGATTCTGATGTCTTCATGTTCTGACCATTTTGCTGGTTCAAGGTAGAAAGGCGAGAAAACAAACGCCTTTATTTTGCTCTTAATAGATTTTACAGGGACATGTGAACCTGGTCAATTTCAGTGTCCTGACCATCGCTGCATTGACCCATTTTATGTTTGTGATGGGGACAAGGATTGTGTGGATGGAGCAGATGAGCGTGATTGCAGTAAGTATAATTTCCCCCGTAAACACAGTTACTTATGAATTTGTTTGTTGCGCTTGCTGGTTTCTTTGGACTCTCTCATGCCATGTTAGCACAGGCTCTTAGTAGATTTGCCATGGACCTACTCAGAGAGGCAAAATTCCTCCTCAAATTCCCCAGAGCGTATGAGTAATGAAGTCTGGATTTCTTGCATCTCCCTATCTTTTATACCTACAGACAAGATGGGGACAATCTAGTCTTTTATAAGGTAATAGCTAATGCAATATTGTATTTATTCATTTGTAGTATACAACTGTAGTGCCTCAGAGTTTAAATGTGCAAGTGGAGACCAATGCATCAGTACTTATTACCAGTGTGATGGTGTTTTTGACTGCAATGATCACTCAGATGAGATTGGTTGTCGTAAGTACACTATAGTGCATAGACATTAAAATAAAGGCTCTAGTTATTAAAGTTTATAAAAACTGTATCTCACCCTCTATTATAACCTCAAAACTACTTTCAAAATACTTAGTCTAAATATATTTCTCCCAGGCAGAAACTCTGCATACAGCAGGTTTTAGCCAATTTTCTGGCATTGGTAGAGTTTTCTTTCTTTGTGGATCCAAATCTTGAATGGGGGTTTTGGCAGACTTGCCCTCAGCAATGCTTTTTAAGATTTAGAAATAAAATTTTAAAAAAATTAGAATTATGATTTTTAAAATCTTATAACCCACAAGAGTTAGACTGTAACTGAAGCATAAACACTTTGTAATTTGAGCTAGTTCCTTTGAGTAATTTTGTACATTACAATTAATCAAGATTTTGCGGTATAGCAAGCAGATAATTACTGTTTCAAAGACTCGTAGCAATTTGTGTGAGTCTGTGTGTACGTGTGCATATTAATGTGTACAAACTCAACACAGTGTGAAAAGTGAATGAAGCTACCTGGTTTTTGCATTAAAAAAGAGCAAAAATATTTAGGAGAGTCTAAAACTTCATGTCTGTAGCTGACTTGGACTTGTGGCAAATGGGTACAATTCTATTGACTTCTCAAGAATTGTACCCACTTATACCAGATTTGAATTAGACCCATTGTATTTACATCTCCATTTGAACATGTAAATACTTTCTTTAACACCAAATATCACTCTTCTAGCTACAAGACCACCAGGGATGTGCCACCAGAATGAGTTCCAGTGTCAATCCGATGGCAATTGCATTCCTGCTAACTGGGAATGTGATGGCCATCCTGACTGTGCAGATGGCTCAGATGAACATCAAAGATGTCCTGCCAGGACCTGTTCTCCATCTCTTTTCCGCTGTGATAATGGAAACTGCATCTATCGAGCTTGGATCTGTGATGGTGACAATGACTGCAGGGATATGAGTGATGAGAGAGATTGTCCCACTCAGCCTTTCCGGTGCCCCAGCTGGCAGTGGCAATGTCCAGGTCACAGCATTTGTGTGAATCTGAGCAAAGTATGTGATGATGTCGCAGATTGTCCTAATGGAGCTGATGAATCCCCACTCTGCAGTAAGTTGCTGTTTAGCATGTACAATAGTCTAGAAACTTTTATGCTGTTTCAAAAAGTTATGCAATACAATGAACATCATCACTGCTTCTTTGTTGTATATTCAGCATAGAAACATTTCTAGCAGAAAATGCAAAATTCACTCAGAATTATGTTGGGATTCAATATGAAGCTTGGTTAAGTGTGAATCTCAGACAGGTGAACTACACCTTGCAGTAAAAAGGCAATTCCAGTGAACTCACTCCATGTGATTGTGAGCCCAATCTATTTAGTTGACTTCCATTAACTTCAGCAGAGATCTTATTTTATTGAGGAGTAAAATATTTTATCCTGTTTGCTTATGCTCACATTTTAAAAATGGAACTCGATCAAGTATGCTGTCATTGAAAATTAAATTGGATTCAATCTTTAATATTTTCTTAGATATTTCTAACTTTGTTTTTTCTGATTTTAATCTAAAACCTATGAGTGAGCAGAATTTGTGTTATGTTGATTGTGACTGTTGATTTTCACTTACGTGTAACGTCTTTCTTTCTTTCCTTGCTTCCTTCCTCTCTTTAATCAATGCACGCTCTCAGATGAACCTCAGCCAGGTATGATTATGAAATCTATTAAATTATTATGTATTAATTATATTTTAGTGTCCCATTTGCACTTTAAATGATTTATGTACTTCCGGCTAACTCGGCTTTTAAGCATTATAGAACTTCAGCAAAACACTCTGATGTTTTGAATGATAGTGACAAATATTATTAACATACTTTCCTTTTTATGAGTTATGCATGTTATACTTTAGTGTGATGACTAAAGATCCTAGTCACATTCTCAATAATTGGCAGTTGCATGGGTATATCAGAAAGCAGAATGTGGCTCATAGAGCAAACGCACAGGATTGACGCAAGCATAGAAACTTTGAAAAAAAATCTGCTTTTTTCCCCTCACCCCTGTTTCAGATCAGGAGAGTTGCTCTGACAATAATGCTGGCTGTACTCACGAATGCATTCAAGGGCCCTTTGGAGCTCAGTGTACATGTCCAGTCGGATACTATCTTGCTAATGACTCCAAGACCTGTGAAGATGTTAATGAATGTGACCCTCCAGGTTTTTGCAGTCAGCGTTGTTACAATGAAAGAGGGTCTTCGAGGTGTTACTGTGATGAAGGATACATTTTAGAAGTCAATGGAAGGACTTGTAAAGCTGCAGGTGAGGAATACTGATATAAAATCCAAAAGAGTAACTAGGGGTTTTAGATACAGTTCACAGCGTCATGTACTCAGGCACTGTGACAACGCTACAGACCCCCTGTTTTACAAGAAGTTATAAAAATAGTAAGTAATTCCCGGCATATAACCCCAGATATTAAAACTATTAGCTGTGAACCTAGCTAGTAATTATTTTCCTTTCCAAATATGTTTGAAATGGATTGTTCTGGGTTTTTAACATCGGGATTGTGAAAGTACATTTGGAGGATGGTGTTCAGTGGGTTAGCGGATGCTCAGCACCTCTCAGGTTTTGGCCTACTGAGTAAAATTTGCCTCTGGGCAAGGTCTATGAACTACTTAAGTTCCAGCCTTACATAAGATTTAAATATTGCTTTGGGCTGGCCTTCTATAGAGCAGCAAATGTCACCCATTGGTCATCATTATCCATTGTCCTGTAGACTCTTCATGGTACTCCAGAAGTACAAAGGAGCCACAAACCCAGTGGATCTTATCACCAGAATATTCCCCTGTGATAGGGGGAATCCCCAGATAGTGAAGCAGCTTTGCACCACATTCCTTGCAGACTGTGTGGTTAGAGAAAAGAGGCATGGCAGTGGTACTTAGGCAATTACTGCCTGCTGAAGTGGTTGGTCCTTGATGTCATGGGCAGCTGTATGTTAGCACAGAATGGCCATGACTTATGCTTGGTCCAGCCGGTCCTAGGATGGCCCTGGAAAAGTGGATACTTTTAGGCTACCTTTTACTCTTCACCTTCATACTTATACCAAACATAGCTTGGCAGAAATAAATAACTGGGAGCATTGGGTGGTACTCCTCAGCACATATTCTAGACAAAATTATACATAGTGTATTCAATATCTACATTATAGGTGGTGCAGGTAACATTGTTTATAGTACAGGTTGACCAATAACTCCCTTTTTCAGTTGCTTATAATGTTTGCCAAATTTGTAGCTGTTCTGGCTGAAAGATTGCTTATGAGGTGTCTACCTCAGGCTGATTTTTTTTTTTTTTGAAAGTTACAACAAAAATGATTTAGATGCTTTAAAGAACAAAATTAGGGAAAAGTTCATTATTTTGCCCATATTAAAAAATATACACAGCTTGTTTTAATAAGAAACTATAGCACCTCCATACCTTGGCATGAGAAAAACCCACTCAAATTTGGCCAAGTTATAAATCTTAGTAGTTTATTTTCCTCCCCTAGAAAAACATTCAGAATGGTTTATGGGGTTACTATTGCATAGTTTATTTGTTCACATTTGTTTCTTTTCTTTTCTTTTGCAGAGTCTGGGAATCTTCTTTTACTAGTGGCAAGCCGTAACCAAATTGTTGTAGACAACATCACCTCGCAGGCACACAGCATTTATTCCCTGGTTCGAGATGGGAGGAATATAGTAGCTATTGATTTTGATTCAGTCACTGGTCGCATCTATTGGTCTGACACCACACAAGATAAGATTTGGAGTGCTTATCAAAATGGCACAGACCGAAAAATAGTAAGTCTGTTGGGGAATGTAGTGTGTTGTTTCTTTTCATTATGTAAAGGAAGAGAAAATGTACTATATTTTCTGTTAACAAAGATGGAAGATGCAGTGTTGTCATAGCCATGTTGGTCCCTGGTTAATAGAGACACCAGGTGGGTGAGGTAGTATCTTTTATTCCACCAGCTTCTGTTGGTGAGAGATTCAAGCTTTCAAGCTACGCAGAGCTTTTTTTCAGGTCTGGGAAAGGTGCTCAAGGCATGTCTACACTTAAAACACTGTATTGACGCAGCTGCAGAGCTTAAAGGCTTGTCTACGCTGGCACTTTACAGCGCTGCAACTTTCTAGCTCAGGGATGTGAACCCTCTCCCCGCCCGCTTGCTGCAAGCTTTCTCTCAGCACTATGCTGCGACTACACAAGCCACGTTAAAGCCCCGGCAGTGCTTTGACGTTGCAAGTGAAGATGTGCTCTAAGTGAAGACACTCCTACACCGAAAGGAGAGCGTCTCCTGTCAGCGTAGTGCTGTCTGCACAGGCAGTTAGGCTGGTATAACTACATCGCTGGGTGAAGCGGGGGGAGGATTTTTCACATCCCTGAGTGGCATAGGTGTACCAGTATCAGTCTGCAGTGTAGACCTGGCCTTAGAGTATCACTGCTAAATACAAGCTGGAACACAAAGTATCTGAGGGGTAGTGCCACAAAAACAACCAGGAGTCCCGTGACACCTTAAAGACTAACAGATTTATTTGAACATAAGCCTTTGTGGGTAAAAAGCCCACTTCTTCAGATGCATGGAGTGACTTGAACAGCTAGTTTAGCATAAGTAGTTAGCACATGTTACAAGGGATCATTCAAGGTGAAGTGGTCCCTTAGAATATGTGCTAATTACTTTTGCTAAACTATCTGTTCAATCTTCTATTTAGCTGTGACACTCTAGACCTAAAGAAAAGCTCTGTGTAGCCTGACAAGTTTGTCTCTCTCACCAACAGAAGTTGATCCAATTAGAAATATTACTTCACCTACTTTGTCTCTCTGAAGATGTAAGAGGCAGCTTTCCATGTATGGTAAGAAAAAGAAAGGTAATTTAAAGAAAGTGAAGTGGCTCACAATCTTCAGGAAATACGTTTAAAATGCCATATATTATAAAGCACTTTTACGTATAACAGTTTGAAAGAGAAGCTAAAATTGTTAGAAAAAACACAGACACACATACTACAGACAGTCCTGCATGTAGCCTTGATGTGTTAATGATATGCTGACATTATTCCAGCTCCTTTCTTGGTGCCAGAATATCAACCATTCTTACTGCTAGGGGGCCATTACTTGCCCAAGTAGTCCCATAGATGTCAATAGGACTACTCAGGTAATTGCTCACCAATAGGAGCATGGGGTTCATAGGGTGGCCCTTATTTTGTATAAGAAATATAAAGGGTAAAGGTTACTTGTTTCTTCTCTCCTATAACTTTTAAAGAAATGTTACCAATATTGAATTGTAAATTATTTAGTGCCAACTAAGTCTTTGATGTTTTTAACAGGTGTTTGACAGTGGTGTCACCGTGACTGAAAGTATAGCAGTAGATTGGATAGGTCGCAATCTTTACTGGACAGACTATGTTCTGGAAACAATTGAAGTCTCTAGATTGGATGGGAGCCACAGGACTGTGCTGATTAGTGAAAATATAACAAACCCAAGGGGACTAGTGTTAGATCCCAGAATTAAGTAAGATTTTTTTTGGTTTTCTTTTTAAAAATAGTATTTTATAATGATTCCAATGGTAAAAGCATTTGTACCCAAAGTGTAATATTTAAGATCTTACCAAATCTATTGTAATTGTAAGTAACAATTAGGGTTTGGATATAGGAAATTTCAAATTTACTAAACTAAGTTGTTTTCACAGGTCTCAGTTACAGCAACACTTAACCTTATTCAAACCATAGTATAATACAGCTGTTTGCTAAATGTCTTTCACCTTAATTGTTGTCTTTGTTATCTTGAAACAGATGTTATAACACTTACTTGTATAAAGTCTTGTTGTAGCAGTATTGTCTCAGGATATTGGAGAGACAAGATGGGTGAGATAATACCTTTTATTGGACCAACTTCTTTGGTCTCTCTCACCAACAGAAGTTGGTCCAATAAAACAGAGGTCTTCAAACTTTTTCATTGGCGGACCCTTCTCGCCGAGGAAAAAGTCACGTGGGGGATGTCCACCGAAATGCTTTCTGCGGCGTCATTTCGCCGGTACTAAACTAGCCCGCCCGGGATATCGGCGGTCTCCCGGGCAGGATCAGCAGCGGCGCTGGGGTCTCACACACCCGCAGGGGTGGTCTTGCGCACCCCAGTTTGACGACCACTGCAATAAAAGATATTACCTCACCCACCTTGTCTCTCTAATAACAAGAATCAGAGAGGTAGCCATGTTAGTCTGGAATTGCAGAAGTGACAATGAGTCCTTTGGCACCTTGAAGACTAACTAAAGTATTAGAGCATAAGCTTTCGTGGGCTAATACCCACTTTGTCGGATGCATGCAG
>ML677340.1:24527271-24676835 GCA_007922305.1 Dermatemys mawii
AAGTGGGTATTAGCCCACGAAAGCTTATGCTCTAATACTTCAGTTTGTCTTTAAGGTGCCACAGGACTCTTTGCCACTTCTCTAATAACTCTTATTTCTTAGATAAGAGCTTATGCTTTATAATGATAATATCTTGTAGTTATTCAGTGTTGCATCACATAGCTACGTACGGTTTAGTGTGTCATGCCTGTGTAGCACAAAGCTGGCTCTGTTGCACACTGAAAACATTCACACTATGTTAATTTGGGAGAGCTGCTAGTAAGTCATTAAGTGCTTTTTCAAGATGTGACAAAACAGTCAGTGCTAAATATTAGCGGCAGATGAATTTTCCCCCCAATATTTGTGTAGTACTGCTGACTGTACTGAATAGTGGAAGGTAAATTGACAAACCTCTGCATCCATATACTGTTTTATTAGCAGAGTGTTGGCGGTCTACTGTGCTCTCTAACAGCTTGAGCTCTGAACTATGCTGTCAGTCATGCTGAGCTTCTCAGTTACACTAATATGGTAGCTGTATAGCGGACACACCATGAAAGACACAAATGTCTATTTTATTAAGTTGGCATTAAGCAGTTCAGGAGTTGGAATGTAAATCATTTTATCTAAGAATTGAAAAATAATCACATGATTATAAAATAACTTCCAGTTAGAATTCCCAAGTGTGTATTAATTTGTGCTAATTTGTGCTATAGCAGAAAACACGTTTAAAAATATTTTATTATATTAAAGTTATGGTGACACTTATTTTGAAAAAGAAGAATCCTCATCCACTAATCCTTCATTGATTTCAATAGTGTTTATTGCATAATATATTTTGTGTCATTTTATTTTTGTCTGATATGATTTTCTCTGAGGTTTCTCAATATCCAAATAATTTTTCTCGATCAGTAACCACACATTACTTTTTACAGTGCTCATGTGATGTTCTGGACAGACTGGGGCCAAAATCCTCGAATTGAGAAAGCTAGCATGGACGGCACAATGCGAACAGTTATCATTAGTGATAAAATCTACTGGCCCAATGGACTTTCCATTGATTACCCAAATAAACTGCTTTACTTTGCTGATGCATATCTTGATTATATTGATTTTTGTGATTACAATGGAAACAACAGGCGACAGGTGGTAGCAAGTGACTTGGTAAGACAATAGTAACAAAATAAAACTGTTTCCCAGGGTTCTGAGGTTTTTTATGGCCCCCATTACTGATGGGAACTAAGAGATTAAGTGAGTTGCCAAAGGTCATATAGCAAAGCAGGAAATTGAAATTGCGTCCTGAGTCCAGGTTAGTGACCTAAACACTGAGCCGTCATTCCTCTCATCTGGCTCTGTTTAATACCATGAAGTCTAAGGGCCTTATCCTCCATTGCTACTAAACCCAGTGCACTAGATGTAGCTGAATATGTTATGTAAATGTTTGAACAACATAAGGAACATTCTGACCAGCAACGAGACTGCCATAATATGCTCTATTGAGAGGGGCAAATGAGGAAGCCATGCCCCCACCTATCAAAATGGTGTGAGGTCCAGTGTGGTAGCAGCTAATATCTGCTACTATACTTCAAATCATCATTGATATCTCTCATCTCCATCTCCTCATGGTACACATTGTTACTTGCAGCACAACTTTGCCCCTTGTACTGCCTATTTACATGTTATACCACCTATTTAGTCACAAGCAGGATTCAGTACTTTATATAGTGCTGAACTGGTTTATCAGCTAATGCTATTAGAAACACAGAAGTATGTGAGATTAATGTATGGAATTCCACTTAATGTTAATAAGAATTACATTCACAAATCTTTCCATATTAAAAAAGGAATCTATCCCTTTATATGGGGTAGAAAATATGAAGTAAATCTGTAATATGCATATGTAATACATAAGATTTATTTGGAGTGGACATAACTGAAGTTAACTGTCCATTTTGTGTTTTGTTTATTAAGTGTATGAAAGGAGTGTGTGTCAGAGTGAGTGTGTATATGTAGGGGGGGAAAAATGGTCTGTGTTCTTTTTTTAGTTACAGTCTTGGTAACAGTTGCCATAATTGTGTCTTGCGTAAACATGAGTTCTTTGTACTGCAGTATGAAGGATGTGTTAAATCCTCAGCTACTGTAAATAGGCATAACTCAGTTTAAATCAATGAAGCTATTTGGATTTACAACAATTGAGGCTCTGGCCCACTTTTCTATGGCAGGACAAACCAGTTCTTGTTAAATTGGACCACTATAATCCTTAGTCCTCTTCTTTAACCCAAACCTAATTTTCCCCAGATTTGGATAAGTGACCCTCTACAACAGGCCAGTAAGCATCAGAGGATTTGAAAGGTACAAAGGGCACCCAACTTCCACTTACTTTTCCACTCATGCCTTTGAAAATCTACCCCACCCCTTTATTTAATAGCCCCCTCTGTTCTACCTTTGCAACATCTAATGTTCTATTGATCTTCCAGGCTATGCATCCCATATTTTACACATTAATGTTTATTTACCAAGTGCTTTTTCATGTAAAAACGTCTTTTTTTTTCTAGAAAAGCAATTAGCACCTATCATCAGGTGACACGGGAGAGGGTAACTCATTTGTATTCCTGTTGAAGGATGTGTGTGGGGTGACAGCTATTTTGTTTTCCACTGTTATTTCAGTGCAAGATCTGGATAATAATACCAATGGAACTAAATTGGTAAATAATTTTTCCTTTAGGTATTACGGCATCCACATGCTCTGACCCTCTTTGAAGATTTTGTGTACTGGAGTGACCGATACACTAATCGAGTCATTCGGGCCAACAAGTGGCATGGAGGAAACCAAACAATTATGATTTATAACATTCACCAGCCTTTGGGGATTGTTGCAGTCCATCCTGTTAAACAACCCGATGGTAAGTCAAACAAAGCAACTTTGACAATACAAAAGCAAAATCTGCAATAAGCATATTCATCAATACATCAGTCATTCATGCCAGCAAAGGGCATGGCTTAAAATAAGATGACATTGTTAACAGTATTCCCTGGCTGTTGGAGATTGATCCAGTCCATCCATCCTGGTGATAAATCAGACAAAATAATCTTGGCAATACAAACTCAAAATAGGCAAAATGTATAGTAAGGAACTGGTATCTGGAGTGTCTGTTATTTATTTGCTTTATTTATTTATTTATTTATTTTAAGACATCTGACTTTTTAGAAAGCATTTTACATTGTAAAACATCTCTGATTGGAATAGGTGGGTGAATTGCTTGCACACAATTTTATGTCAGATTTTCAGATGAGATATCTCGCTGGCTTGCTTCTTAAACATTTTTACTTTGATTAATAGTGTAAAAGGAAAGGGAAAAGAATGGTACTATTCTATGGTGTGCCCACACCTTGAATACTGTGTGTGGCTCTGGTTATCCCATCTCAAAAAGATATATTAGAATTGGAAAAAGTACAGAATAGAGAAACAGAAACTATTCAGGGTATGGAACAGTTTCCATACAAGGAGAGAGTAAAAAGATGCAGACTGTTCATCTTAGAAAAGAGGTGACTAAGGGACGATATGGTAGATGTCAGTATAATCATGAATGGTGTAGAGAAAGTGAATAGGGAAGTGTTTATTTATCCCGTCATGTAACACAAGAAGCAGCGGTCACCAAATGAACTCAATTAGTAGCAGGTTAAGAACAAAGGAGGTACTTCTTCACACAATGCATAATCAACTTGTGAAACTCATTGCTGGAGGGATGTTATGAAGGCTAAAAGTATAACTGTGTTCAAAAAATAATTAAGTAAGTTTGTGGAGGTTATGTCCTTCAATGGCTATGTGCCAAGATGGCCAGGGATGCAATCCCATGCTCTGGGTTTCCCTAAATCTCTGACTGCCAGAAGCTAGGATTGGGTGATAGAGTATGGATCACTTGATAATGTCTCTATTCTGTTCATTCCCCTGAAACCTCTGGCACTGGCTGTTGTCAGAAGACAGGATGCTAAGCTAGATGGACTATTGGTCTGACTCAGTGTGATTGTTCTTATGTTCTTATATTAATCTACTGTATTCTTCTCTATCTTGAGTTCTGGTTTTATGCTTCTGCCTAACTGCTGTTTTATTGATCTCTTTTTAATTTTCAGTAGGTTTTAAATGAGAAATGATGGCATTTTATCCTTGAGTTTCTAGGCCTCTCAGATTAGCTAGATTAGCCTGCTGCTAATTGTTAGAGGTAGCTTTGAAACATGATTTCACTATGGGAAGATCACTCTTCATGAGAACTGTTCTTTAGTGGCAAATTTATGGGATTAAAGGAAGCGATCTAACTTAGAAATGCAATAAGTAGATCAGTGGTGATCAGAGAGACCATGTTCTCTCTGTAATTGGCATTTTAAAAGTTTAGTCTTGGATTTTCAAAGAGATCCCTGGAATTAAGCAATCAACTCCCACTAAGAATGAATGGGATTTGAGCACTTAATGAACTCTCTTGGGCTGCTTTGAAAATCCCAGCCTTGAGAATTAATTTAAATCCCCTAAATTTGTCATTATGGATAAGGTTCATATGATCATGGACTGGGAATCCTGCACCCCTCGCCATGAGGGACATCAGGCACTGCAGATGGACTCTAGTGTTCTGCATTATACAAATGAAATGAAATGGCTGGTATGTCAACAGCACTGTTGTTTTAACAAACAGCATGGGAAGGTTATTCAGTGTTACAGTGTCTTAGTGTGTTCCTGCTTCTAGAAAATGTAGTTCCTGTATTTAAAGAAATACAAATAAAGTAATGTAGTGGACCCAGTCCAACAGTTTTAACTTTTATAGGAGTAGGACCTAAACAGACATTGGACTCGGAGTGTATGCATACAGATCTTCATGACCTATTGTACTGTTATTTTTTAGATTTACCACTGCTTTCTTTTTTAATCCCAGGTATCAATTCTTGTGCATCATCTTCCTGTAGCCACCTGTGCTTGCTTTCTTCATCAGGGCCACGGTTTTATTCTTGTGCCTGCCCTTCAGGATGGACACTTTCTTCCGATAATGTGAACTGCATGAGAGGTAAGACCATAATAGCCATATATGCTAAAAAATAAAACAAGCAAAGAAAAAGCCCTGTTAGATCATTGTCCATTCCTCTGCCTGGGCAAGATGTACCACACAAAATAGTGGACAGCTATTTATGGAAAATATATCCTTCATTGTATGGAATGTACTTTTTCTTAAAGATTTGGGGACAAATTTTTGCAAGAGCTCTGGGCCAGATTTTCAAATGCTCAGCACTCTCAATCACTGGGGGCAGATTTTTGAAAGAACTCAGCTCCCATTTAGGCACCTATAAAGGAGCCAGATTTTTTAAAAACATTCAGCGCATTGGATGTGTTTGACAGAAATACTAGTGAAAAGAGTTAATTTTTAGTAAATATTAGAGAATATTAACAGAATGTTGAACTTTTTTTTAACTATTCAGGCTAGACACCTCATTCTAAGACTTGTAGTAATCTAATCAGAGAACCATAGGAATATCATGTTGCAATGTATGTATGTAACTAGTAATGCCTAAGTGCTGAGGCTGACAAGAGATGAATTATGGAGAAGAACTGAAACAGTTGCAACATGCACTCTACTGTTCCTTGGCTAAAAATTCTGAGTACGAAGTTCAGGACCTCTAAAAGCACAAACTAGTATTACAAATACACGACTTGGGACTAATCAAAACTAATCTACCCAACTTGAATTTCAGATATCAGATAATTATACTGGTTTGCCCTTGACTAATCTGCAGACCAGTGGTTGTTTGCAGAAGTCACTGAGCAAATTAATTTTCTAAAAATTCAAGAAAATCATAAATTGCTTGGAGGAAATTCATGACCAGAAAAAAAGGAACTAAATTAATCAAAGAACGCATTCTCTGTGAATTGTTCACTTAGCTCTGGATATGTGTAAAGTGCTTTGGTGTGTTTTTCAAGGGGAAGCTCCAGAGCAAGTGAAATTTAGGCTAGAAATGCTTCTGAGCTAAGCAGGGAGTGGGGTTCTGTGACTAATTCAGCGGACAACTTCTAACTCTGAGTTTTCAAGGGAAAATCAGTGGTGTGTATTTTTTCTTTTTGCTGAATAGAACCTTAAGCAGTGTATTCTTCAAAGATCCATATCAATTTCCCCTTACTATAAAAAACAATAAACTAAATAAAGTGTTTTAAATGTATGTGCACCACACATTTGTTTTTCAATCTGGAGAGAAGAAGGCTACTCATTGAAGTATGCACTGTACTCTAGAGTAAGAGGGTATAGGGCTGGGCTTAAAGGGAGTACCATGAAAGAAATAGATTACATGTGTGATCAAGCAAGCATGCACGTGAGAAATGTTATGCATATTTGCAAGTGTTTGCAGGATCTTTTATGCCACTGTATCTAGCCAATGGCTCAAAATATTTGGAAAGTCTTGTCCTTTCTTCCTAGACCACAAACCAAGGGCATACTGTGAAACTTCCTAAATTCATTTATGTACCATTGTGATCTTTTTCTAAATTCCATAGCTGTGCAATACATAGAATTGTGCAAGAAAAAGGGATCTGTAGAAATTTCTGTTTGAGTGAAGGAACTGAATATGACTTCAGATGATTTTAATTTGTGTAGGCTTCTTTATTCTGTTTAGTTTAAACTTCTATTATACATTGAAAAAACAGCATATAGAAAACAGCAGATTTTATGTATGCATTAGATTTACTACAGGTCAGATCTTATCAGCAAGGGGTATTATACAACACTGCTGATTCTTTTCATGGTGAAAGATTTTAATTATAGCTAATGATTACAAAAGAATAGACATTTGCCATTCTTCTTCAGAAATTTATAATGATCGTAATCCTTGCTGACGTTGTTTAGTTTAGCTTGCCAGCACAAACTTTCAGCAGAGAGATTAAACTGATTTTGGCTGCATAGTGTTTTTTTCAACAGGAAATTGGGGAACTCTGAATAGGTAATTGGCATATCTAATATTACTAACCTTATGCTGATGGAAAAGTGTTAATTCCCAGATTGCACATTTTCTTGCTTTACAAAATGGCTTTGGTAGTTTTGATCTCAAGGTTAGGTTTTGTAGTAATCTTTTTTCGTGACATGGGTGTTAGAGATTTTTGCTTGATGAGTCTAAAAAAAAATGTAGATGTAACACTGAAACGTAATATATTATGCTAACAAAGTAAATATAGTGTCCCAAACATTTAATTGAAATGAAAAAAGACGTTAATTTTATTTAAATTACAACCTAATCAGGTAAATGTATATTAAAAGTAATAGCTATGCAAAGGTTATATTTTATGGACCTGATTCAGCTTCACTGATTTTACACTCATGGAACTCCATTCAGAGCACAGAATCAGGCTCTACATATTCATGGTTGTGAAATAAAAAATACAATCCAAACAAACTTCTTGCTTTTAATATTCCATGGGTATGTAACGAACTTATAACTAGGTTATTAGGTATAATATTAACGTGCATCTCAGGCACTTCCCATGTGGCCTCCTTTTAGGCTAGATCAACACTTAACATCTGTGTAAGGGGCAGCATGTAGCTGTGCTTAATGAGGAACCTCCCTGGCAGGGAATTGTGACTCTGAGGCCTTGACTGCCCTGGGGTATTTTGCACGGATATAGCTGCACTGATGCAAAACCCTGATGTAAATGCACAGCACCTCTAAACCAGTGCAAACCACCCCTCCATCCCCTGGGAGTAAACAACCCCCAGGATCAGGGGTTCTCAAACTTCATTGCACCATGACCTCCTTCTGACAACAAAAATGACTATACAACCTCAGCAGGGGGAACCAAAGCCTGAGCCTGCCTGAGCTTTGCCACCCCAGGGAGGGAGGGTAAAGCCAAAGCCCAAGGGCTTCAGCCCCAGGCAGGGGGTCTGTAACCTGAGTCCCCCGCCTCCCAGGACTGAAATCCTCAGACTGCTGCCCTGGCCCTTGGTGGTGGGCCGCGGGCTTCAGGCCTGGGCCGCAGCAAGTCTTAAGCCAGCCCTGGCAACTCCATTAAAACGGGGTCCCAACACACAGCTTCAGAACTGCTGCCTTAGAGTATCACTATTCCTTCCCTGGTTCCTCTGTGCTCTCGGCGGTGATGTAAGTTACTGCTGCCCTTTACATGGTGCAGTTTACTTTTCCACCAGTTCGGGCTCAGCTGTGCGATCTGATGCATTGCTCTCTATTCATTCCCTGCACGTTTGTTCCTGGTGATGGGCGAGGGCCTCGAGCTTCAGTCCCGCTGAACCTGCTCTCTCCCATGTTCCCAGAAGGGTGATCCAGGCTGAGATTAGGTGTTGGCTAATGCCCTCTTACTCCCCTCTGCACCTGCATTAGGGCAAGTGACACTCTTACCCTTTATTATTAGTTCATTAATAGAATTGAATAATTAATGACTAAAACTGGCTTTGTTTATTAGAGCAATATTTTTTCAAGTGTTCTTTGTTATGGTTTTATATTAATTCAGCAATGCACTTTCGTTTATCTTTAAACTACTGATCTAATTACTTCAACGGAGCTTAAGCACATGCTTAAAAACAAGTGTATGATTAAGGGTCTTTCAGTAAGGGTCTTTCAGATGACTTAGGAGCACACGTTTTATTGAATTTCAATGGGCCCTGTGCTCCTAAATCACTTAGGCGTATTGAAAATCCCATATAAGTATTTTGCTGAATTAGGTCTATATTATACTATCCTGCAAACACTTACACTTGAGTAACTTTACTCATATGACTAATTTCACTGACTTCAGTGGTAGCTGCTAAATTCTCAGCCCTTTTGAAAACCAGGTCACTGATTTCAGGGCTTAAATGTCATTTTAGGATTATAACTAATACTGATTTTTGAAAAGCTTTCTGTTTGTGCTCCCAAATTTTGGCACAAAGTTAGCAAACATCATCCCATAGCATCCCTCTTCTTTACTGACTGAAATCTATAGGAATATAATTCTGATTTCTGTTATTTTGTTTTCACAGTTGAACATCCCTTCCTTATTGCTGTAAGAGATAATATCATTTATGGGATTTCTCTTAACCCTGCGGAGAAGAGCAATGATGCCATGGTTCCAATAGCAGGAGTCCAGAATGGTGTTGATGTTGACTTTGACGACTCGGAACATATGATCTATTGGGTTGAAAATCCAGTAAGTTAATACTTGCATTTGAAATGTGCGCTAAAAGGAGAACACACTTAAAAATGATAGTTCTGTCTAATTGTTTAACATACTAATATTATAGATAATACTTACATTACAAAACCTCAAAGAAATGAAAGAAAATATTTCTTTATAGTTTTTCCATTTTGTTTATTAGTCAGTTTCATGGTTTCTTCTGTATATTCTTCTGTATATTCTGCAAACACAGGAGTAAGTTTACCCACGGGACTATTCATCAGAGTAAAGTTATTCATATGTGTGAATGATTCAAGAGTTGGGCCCATAGCTTGTTAGTACAGAAAAATATGTAGAAAAAAAAAAGTGGGGGGAGGGGAGGAAATGTGATTTCAAAAATACAACAATTTGCAGGGGGCTCTGGGGAGGTATAATGCGCTGAAACTAGTTTTACCTGATTTAAAAAAAACAGGCTACATTTGAAGTTGATGGTGCCCCTTTAATGACTGCTCCTGCTGAGCTAATAAAAGGGATTGTTTTCTAAGGTCAACACAAAATATTTCCCAGCTTTTTCAGTGTGGAAGCTTATTTTAAAGTCTATGGAAGCCACTGAAATGAACTTAGCAAGGAGTCTGCTGATTCTGCAATGAGGAAGTTTGGCCATGGAAACTCCCTTTTTAATTTCTTGCTGTGCTAAATCCAGGAGAAGTGTGGTGTCAACCAAGGAGTTCTCATGAGCTGTGCTGTACAATAAGTTATTCGTGTTTTCTTCTTACCTTCCATCCATGTAGGGGTTTGCTTAAACTTCCCCGAGCAGGTTAAAGTGGTAAAAATTTCTTTTTTCATCATTTTTTGCCCCCCCCCCCCCCTTTTTTTTTGTTGTGTGTGTGCAGGTTTCTTCAAAAATGAAAAAGGTTTTTTGGAGGAAAGAAACTAAAAACAGGGCCAGTATTGCAAGTTTTCTCTGTAAATATGTATACATTTTGTAATTAATTTGATTCAGTTACGTTTATATCTCCAGTTTCTTTAAATGAACTTTCAAGCAATCAAGTTTTACTGGCAAAAATAGTAGCAAAAGGTGATTTTCAAAGTTTCATGAGCAAGTGTTCATTGAAACCACAGACCGCATTCTGCAAAGATTATTTTGCTTGTTTAAACACATACATCAGTGTTTGCAGGATCAGTACCTCATTTTAAATTCACATGCTCATGTTTTTCTGGCAGAAGTACCTGTACTCTGATTCAGTCAGAGAACTGAAAAAAACTCTGTATGATTTATCTGCCCAATCACACGTAAACAACACAGCTGGAATTTCTAATGTTCATGATGAAGGCGTTAAATAAAATAAAAATCAAATAGAGGTTAATCAAATAAATACCAATAGGTCTTGATCCTGCAACGTGCTGCATACCCTGATTCCAATGCAGCAAAGCCCATATGTGTGTAGTTAACTTTAAGCATCAGAATAGTTTCTTTGACGTTAATGGAACTACTCATATGCTTACATTTATGCATATGCAGAATTCTTCAGCATGTTTCAGAATCAAGCCCATAATAAATATGAGAAATAGTTCTCACCCCACAAATATTCTGGGAGGAAAAAGTGGCTGCCTTAGTTAAATAAATAATTCATTTTGAATAATTTACTCAGCTCTAAAAAACATAGCAGCTATTTCATAGATCCATTGATTCCAAGGCCAAAAGGGATCATTGTGATCATCTAGTCCAGGGGTGGGCAAACTTTTTGGCCCGAGGGCTACATCAGGGTTGAAAAGTCTATGGAGGGCCGGGTCAGGGAAGGCTGTGCCTCCGCAAATAGCCCGGTCCCACCCCCTATCCGACCCCCTCCCACTTCTCCCCCCTGACTGCCCCCCTTAGAGTGCCATTCAACCTCCCTTGTCCCCTGATTTGCCCCCTCCTGAGACCCCCCATCCTAATCACCACCCCCTGGACCCACCCCCTCTCTAAGCTCCTCTGCTCCTTGTCCCCTGACTGCCCCCTACAGAGACCCACACACACTAACTGCCCCCCCCAGGACCCTACCCCCTTCTCAACTCCCCCTGCTCCCTGTCTGCCCCAACCCCTATCCACACTGCTGCCTCCTGACAGACCCCCCACCCGAGACTCCCATGCCCTATCCACCCACCCCATCTCCTTCCCCTGACCGCTCCCCACCCAGAACCTCCATCCCATCCAACAGCCCCCTCTCCACTGACTGCCCCCGGGACTCCATGTTCCTTAACCAACACCCCCTCCCCCTGGCGGCGCAGACCGTATCATGCTGGTGGCTCTGCCGGTGTTGCACATGCTGCACTGCTCTCCCAGAGGAGCGGGCAACCCTGTGCGGGGCGCTGAGCTTGGGAGAGCAGGGGAGGAGCTGGGAGCTCAGGCACACGGAGCTTCAGGAGAGCAAGGGAGGGGCCAGGAGCAGCCTCCCCCGCCGGGAGCTCAGGTACACTGAGCTCTGGGAGGGCTGCAAGCAGCCTCCTTTGCTGGAGTTCAGCTGCGCTGAGCTCCAGAAGAGCGGGGAAGGCGGGGGCGAGCCAGGAGCAGCCTCCCCCGCTGGAGCTCAGGCAGGCTGGGCCGGACGGTCTCACGGGCCGGATCTGGCCTGCAGGCCATAGTTTGCCCACCCCTGATCCAGTCTGACCTCCTGTGACCACAGGCCATAGAATTTTCCTTAAATAATTCCTAGAGCAGATCTAAAAATTGTTGGTGATGGAGAATCACCATGATGCATGGTAAATTGTTTCCATGTTTAATTACTCTCATCATTTTGAATTTGCACCTTATTTGTAGTCTGAATTTGTCCAGCTTCCACTTCCAGCCATTGGCTTGTATTATACTTTTCTCTGCTAGATTGAAGAGCCCATTAGTAGGTGTTTGTTCTTCATTTAGAGACTGTAATCAAGTCACCCCTTAACCTTCTCTTTGTGAAGCTAGTGACTGAAAGAACTCAATCACTACAAAGCAAGTTTTCTAATACTTTAATTTTTTATGGTGGAAAAATTGTTTTGCTGATGAACTGACAAAACATTGTTTGGTACATTCAGTAAACTTCGCTTGTCGCCCTTCCTTTTACAAAAGTTCATGATGCATCAAAGTTTCAAATTCTCTGTTCATAAAGATCTCAGGTTTCAAATATAATGTTGGTAGCTTCACAGAGCTGTATGGCCAGACCCTCTGATCTGAATTTTTCAAGCTAGGGAGTTGTCTGGGAGTATGGGGAACTAAGGGCCTCATTCTGCATGTGGTTAACTTTACACAATGGGAACCGGATCTGCAACCTGTATAGATTGTTGTAGCTGAAATGAAGTAAATGGTGCTATGGCAGCTGGGCCCAACGAAGGATCCAGCCCACACTGTGTATAGTTAAACATGTATATAAATTCTTGCTGAATTGGGCCCAAGTTTGGTAGCTTGGGTCAAAAGGAAAAATATATATTTTATCACACACAGCAATGCATGGCAAGGTGTGGGTGTGTGTTATCCTGGGTGCCTGTATGTGTTAGATACCTGTTAGTGCTCATGTATCCACAACCATTTGAGAAATGTTTACATCCAGCACTTCACTTCTGGAAGTGTATAATTAGCTTCTATTTAAAAAAATGTATTTCATCTTCAAAAATTTTAAAATTTAGTTACCCATTTTTAAGTTAAAAAAAGACTTAAAATTCCTTTTGAAACATTCTCAGTCATCAAACAATGGACTGGTGTTTGACCATCATCATAGTTCCTAATTGCCAGGAATTGTTAAATAAATTTATTTATTTAAACTATTTTTGTCATTAGAGAAACAGTACTGAGTTCAAGAGTCTAATCTGATCCTTGCTGCTATTGGAAAAAGATCGTTGCCAGATCTCACCTGATAGCTACAGCTGAAATTTACCAAAAGTCTAATAATTCACCTGCAGGCTGATGCATCAGTTTACATAAGTGACAGCTGAAATTCCAGGTGCAGCTGCAGGCTGAGTTCTGCAAACTCTGTATTTCATTTGGAGTCTGTAGCCCTGGCGGGGCAAAGGAACTCAGGGTGATTGTGGGACTAAGCTCCCAATGCAGATTCCTGACCTCCAGGTGGGCCTCCTGGGCAGTCCCCATTGCCATTGGTTGTTGCCATTGTCAGTCCTGACAGTACTGAGGCAGCCAGGGTGCACGTACGGAGTCTTTTCATCATGGACTCTTTTCTACAATATGCATTGCTCTCAACTCTAAGTGTGTCAGCAAATAGCCCACATTTCCCTTATGTTCCTTGCTTACATCACCACTCTTTCTTATAATCTCATTTTGGTTCTGCCCCTTGGGCTTTGCCTACTTTAGCATACATTGTAGCTATAATTCTCCCTCCATGGCAGCAACAGATGAGGCTGTAGTATAGACAGAACTTAGATAATTCCCACTTTGTTGTCCAGTTCTGCTTGTAGAAAGATTAGATTAAATGGTGGAAAAGTTCCTGAGCCCTTCCTTCACTATGGTCTTTGCTGGTGGACCGACATGGATGGAGAACTACCCGGGTCCTAATTTACTCAGGATTGGAAGACACAATGGTAAAAATGCTTGAGCCTCAGCTACACTAGTACTTAAAATGCTGGTAGCAGTGATGCAAAAACACACACTGATTTTCCTAGTTAAGGCAAAGCTTGCAGTCTGCCAGCACTTGGTGGTGTTCATTTTCCATTTTCTTCCTGGCCCTTCCTGTCCTCGTTTTGTGCCTCAGCTTCTGCTTGTTCATCTGCATACAACCCATCCCTCCTTAATTACAGTTTTTGAATAGAATAATTAAAAGTAACAAAAACAAAGAACCTCCCTCTCAACACCCACTCAACACACCGCAAAGGTAGGTGCAGCAACTGTCACAGCATTCTCAGTACCCTCTGCTTATAATCCTCAACTCCCATTCACACTACTTATTCCCTGTGTGTTTACCTTCCATTCCTTAGACTGTAAACACTTTATAATAGCTGTGAATGAATAGCTGTCTTATTATATGTCTGTGAGGTGCCTAGGTTACTTTATGTGGTCAATGAATGCATATATAATACACATCTACCAAGCTCTTGAAGACTAGTGTTTTGTTTTTATTAAGTTACAATAAAATGTTAACTTATGACATTGTACATTACTTTTTACTTATTCAGGATAGGGTTAATATTCAAAGAGCCTGGCTAAAGATTATGACTTCCGGGCTTGTGAGCCTGCCTTCTCTGAATGTGCTAAAAAGGACATTTGAATTTCTAACTATCTGTCCTCTTTTTGGCACTTCTCTTGTGTACGTACTTGGTGTGAAAGCTTTTCCATTAATGGACAGCCCATATTTCACTATATCACAATTCCACAGGAGAAGACACATTTTTCCAAGAATGTGCAATACAAAGTCTTGCTGCAAACAATAAAAAAGAAATTAATTTATTATTCTGTTTAAAATATAGATCCTTTACTGGAGCATCAAGTAAGCAGATGAGGTAGTCTACAGGAAGCCAGCATTTTATCATAGAAGACTGGTGTTTTCGCTGTGAAAAATATATGAAATTAGGAAAAATGAGATTGAAAACAGTTCAAAAATAATAATATTGTTTTTCCCTTTGCCATAGACATAGTGACTTGAGGGAGGATTAATTGTCTAGCACTACTGTGGAAATATGCCACTTGGCTTAATAAGGTACCACTCCACTGAAGGCAGAGAAGTTATGCCTGCTTGTGACAACAGTAAATTTGACCCAGTATCCCCACAGTTGTAGCCTTTGCGGCTGATAAGACACTTGCTTTCAGAATGTCCACTTTAATGATGAGATGCATTCTGCCATCAAATATCCCTGAACAAGTTCTGTAAAGTTGAAGTAACCTCAGAAAAACAACCAAAGAGCAGCTATAGTAGTCAGTTCTTCAGATCCCTGTCTGATCAGCGTACTTCCGGATGTGTCTCTGATGACATTCCTAAGGGCTGGTCTGCTTACCACTTAAGTAACTTGTGTCGCTTAGGAATGTGAAAAAGCACCTCCCTGAGTGGCATAAGTTACATTGACCTAAGTGCTGTCCACACTGATGCTCTGTCCCACCAACATAACTTCCGCCTCTCATGGAGGTGGAGTAATTAAGCTGATGGGAGAGCGCTCTCCCATTGGCATAGAGCGTCTTCACTAGACTTGCTACAGCGCCAGTGTAGCGCTGTAGTATAGACTTGCCCTAAGTGTCATCTATAGAAAGATAGGTGAAGTTACAATAAAATGTTAACTTATTATACTGGGGAAAAGACCTCATAATTTTCTTTAAGTGTTTGAACTGTATCAGAGATGTTTATCACAGACCTTCCTTGAGTTTTTCCTAATAGTGTTCATACCATAGTATGGTTATATATAACTGTGAAAGATATAAACTCCAGCTCTGTTTTCTATGCATAACAATTTTATATCCTCCAGAGAGTAGTAATGTTTCTTTATATAATGTAGCTTTTATGATTTAAAATAATACTTTTACAGATCTTTTGTGTACTGTTCATATACATATAAATTCTGTTAGCTGTGTTGGATTTTCTTTTTCCTAAGCAAATTAGTATCATGTAATGGAAGTGCCTGTGAAAAGGAAGAAATATAATATTTTCTTTGTGACATTGCCCTTGACATTTTCTCACTTTTCTTATCTTTTTTCCCCAAGGGTGAAATTCACAGGGTGAAGTCAGATGGAACTAACAGGACAGTATTTGCTCCAGCAGCTGTTATTGGTGCTCCTATTGGCCTGGCTTTAGACTGGATATCTGCAAACTTGTATTATAGTAACCCTGGCACACAGTCAATTGAGGTACTTATGTGATAAATACAATTTAAAGGTGAAAGGCTGAATTTTTCTTACAGAGGCCGTACATACAGCTTCAAAACAGCAAGGCATTCTGGGGAAATACACCTGAAAGCAGCTTTATTTTAAAAATGAGTATTAAAGACAAAACAGAAAAAATACAAAATTTAGTTGCCTAAAGAATCAGACTAAATAAATCAAACTCAAATCTGAACACATGTATATAGCCAATATGATTTTAAAAGCAATACTTAATAGGAGCATCCATTAACCTGTGCATAGATCTATTTTTTTCTTCAAATCAGTAAGCCCTCTGCTGTTCTTTGATGCTGATATATCCTCAGAACACTAGAGTGGAATGATGTATTACAGTTCTGCATTAAAGTCAAAGCTTCAAATCCTATGCCTATTGAAATTGGTGGGAGTTTTGCCATTGGCTGCAATGAAAGAAAGTTCAGGTCCCAAATGCTGTGGTATGGTTTGGTGTGTTGTGGCTCCCCAGAGACTAGCCACCTGAAAGTAGCTAAAGGATAAAAAGACCAGGATTATTTAGGATGGAAAGGAGAGGAGTAATAGGGATATAATGTAATGGACGATCAGGGATTCCTCTGTCCCAGTATAACAAAAGGGGGCCTGTGATTAAATTAAAAGGAAACTAATTTTAAACAGGTTAAAAAGAAATATTTTGTAAGGCAGAATAAAATCACCCTGAACCTCACTTAACACCTCTAGTGTTGTACTGAAGTATGGAAACAGTTTAGTAAGGATTTTAGTAATTTTTATGAACAGGAGTAATTTGCAGTTATGCTGGCTAAATTAAGTATCACACGGAGTTTGTTGAAGAAGTACTTGTCAAAGGAAAGAATGCATTGGAGAGGTACAGAACTCAGTGCTTTTTCTTCATAGTGCTTGTGTTAACTTTTTCTGCAGCTTGGACCTGTGCGGATTCAGGCTGTCTAGGTTTTAGTTTCAAATTATGCTGTCAGTTCCACATTGCATACCCTAATTGTGTTAAATATTTATGTAGGTACTGAAGCTACATGGTGAAGTAATGTACAGAAAAACTCTGATTACCAATGATGGTACCCCTACTGGAGCTGGAGTGCCAATTGGTTTGGCTGTTGATCCAGCTCGAGGGTGAGTTTCCAAAATAGCTTCTTTCTTTACTTATGCTTTATTTTCTAAGTTATATCAGGTTGATATAGTAAATACTTTCTCAATTATTTTATTTCTCTCCTAATTTTTAGGGTTTGTATGATGGGTGGTGGTGAAAATTTGTTGCAGGCATAAAATTGGCATACATAGTTTGCTTTTGAAAATTATATTTGGGTTCAATCACTTAATCTTTTAAACTATAGTTAGAGCCTAATATACAATACGATCAATTACGTGAATGCATACATTGCTGCATAGTTGCAGATTATTTTTTAATTGTCACATAACTTGAATTCAGCAGCACAGCTTTCATTTAAAAAATTAAATCTCAAGATATTTTGACTGCAAAGAAAACCTTCAGAATGTCAACCCAGTGTAAAGTGATACAAGGATGACTTTCTGGGGCCTTGTCTATAATGGGAAAAGGCACCATGTTAGAAAACATGTTATCTCACACATTTTAACTACCATAATGTTAACATGATTTTACCTCCTCCATCCAAAATAGCAACTCTCCATATTAGTCCATATTATAAATATTAAGATAAAGTCTTTGGGTAAAAGTTTATTCTTTTTTTTTTTAACTGATCAAGCCTAGCAAAATACAAAAAAGCCTCATAAACACTGAAAAATAAATTAGATTCCGGAGCTGGCTGGAAAATTTTTGACAAACATTTTTTCATCAGAATTTGCTGATTTGTCTAAATGGAAATGTTCTGTGGGACTGAGTTGATTTCACAAAAAATTTGTTGGAATTCAGGCAGGTTTCAGAGCTCTCAGGCTTGTGGTTCCTTAGCAGCCAGGACTCCTGGTAGGACTGGGTAGAGAATAGTAATTCTGTATTGTGAAGAACTGAGGCTCTGTCTACATTGTGCAGCTTTTAGCGACATGGCTCTGTTACTATAGCCGTGCTACTAAAAGTCACACTGTGTAGTCACTGTTTGTTGGTTTTCCTACTGATAAAAAACTTTTACCCTCAACGAGCAGGCGACTGCTCCTGTCGACAGTGAGCTGTTCACACTGGTACTTGTCGCGGCAAAACTTTTGTCTTTCGGAGGTGAGGGGGTGGGGTTTAACACCTCTGAAAGACAAAAGTTTTGTCGTTCAATTGCCAGTGTAGAAATAGCCTTAGACATTTTAGGTTTTCATTCCTAATCAGAACTAAACCCAATTTTGAAATCTCAGAATACTCTGCAAAATTAGCTCTGTTAGATTCTTAAAATTCATTGAGTTCTAGTGATTTAAGATGTTGTCAGTGGTTCAGGAAAGGAAATATTTTTTTCTGAAACTATCTTCAACATGACGATGTTCTGATAAAGTGAAACATGTTGTTGGACCTGATTCAGCAGTCCATCCCTACTCAGAACATATTGAAGTATTTTGACTTAAGCATATTCTTAAATGCTTTGGTGAACTGAGGCCTTAGATTCCTCCCTGCTTCTGTAATTGCTGTTGTAACATATGTTGCAGGAAACTGTATTGGACAGACCAAGGAACTGATAGTGGGGTCCCAGCAAAGATTGCCAGTGCAAACATGGATGGCTCAGATACAAAAATCCTCTTCACTGGTAACCTCGACCATGTAGAGTTTATTACCATTGACATTAAAGAACAGAAGTTGTACTGGGCTGTCACAAGCACGGGAGTGGTATGAATTTTTTTATATTGTTGCTGTATCTGTGTGCCCATTTCTGCAGCCCTAACTTGCATGAGTAGTTCACTTGTTTAACTGAGACTAATCTAAACTAATCTAAACATGACTGATTCAGACAGTATACAGTAGCTGCTGGACTGGAATGAATCTTGCTTTTTTGAATTTCAATGAGAGTTGAATGCCTAACTGCCTTTTGTCCCACTCCCTCTCTGGATACTGAAAGTATGGGAAAGATACAGTAATCTTGTTTACCAAATAAAGTATTTATCCAGTGTCCCTATGTTAGAGTGTGCACTCACATGTACCATAACATTAAAAAAGCCATAGTGTTTCCTGCAGTGATTTTTGAACTTCGGGACAATTGACCCCTCGAGGGTTCCTATATCCGCTTATATATGCTTCTGTGGGTCAGGCAGAGTCCAGAGGAATCGCTCAGTGTGATCAGGATCTTAACTGTCATGAGTGTACCTGGGAGGTCCAGGAGGGCATTAGTTAGAACAGGCTTTCAATGAATGACATCAACATTTGCGAGAGAAAAAGTTTGAACTATTCACTCCATTCTGCCAGTTTTATTGAACAGAGAATATCCTTCTAGCCTAGGGGTTCTCAAAATGGGGTCACAGGGTTATTATATGGAGGGTCATGAGCTGTCAGTCTCCACCCCAAACCCTGCTTTGCCTCCAGCATTTATAATGGTGTTAAATATGTACAAAAGTGTTTTTAATTTCTAAGAAGGGGCACACACAGAGGTTTGCTATGTGAAAGGGGTCACCAGTACCACTGCAGGTAGTGGTGCCCACTTAAAAAAAAGAAAAAGAATAAAGTAGATGAAAATTTTTGTGTGTGTTAGTGAGACGTGGGTGAATAGTATTTTTACTAACATTAACTTTGCTCTTATATAATTATACTGTGTTCTTTTCTCCAGAGTGGCTTTTATTTTAGATTGTCGTTAGCTGTTTTGAAAAATGACAAGTTTGTTAAATTTTAATGGAAAGAAAAGAATAGTTCTCAAAAAAAAAAAACAACCCCAACAACTCTCGCCCCAAACTCGAGGAAAATGCATAGATTTCTGTTCACAGAAAGTGTTTCTCAGCATGTATAAAATTCTAATGAAATTCTAACTGATCTTTTAGATTGAAAAAGGCAATGTGGATGGTACAAATCGTGTGACCCTGGTTCTTCATCTCTCTCACCCCTGGGGAATCGCTGTCTATGATTCCTTTCTGTACTACACTGATCGAGATTACGAGGTCATTGAGCGGGTTGACAAGTCCACTGGAGCGAACAAAGTGGTGATGAGAGACAATATTCCAAGACTGAAGTGCCTGCGTGTGTATTATAGAGACAGTGAGTATTTGCTACAATTTAAAGAGGCAGTGTCAAGAAGCCTAAATTTTGAATAATCTCCCATCCTCAAAACAAGAATCTGGAACATTAAATTGCCAACAAGACGGTATAGCAAACCACATATTAGTCGGGTGATGGTTTGCGTTTCTTAGAGCATCCTTACACATCATGCAGTTGCATAGAAGTGTATAGCTGCATTCCTCAGCTCTACTGTATTTGTCTGCTCATTTCTTTCCAGTCAGATTATTGACGTATACAAGAGTCATGCTCTACAAGAGCATTCCTTTGAAACCAAACTAAGTGGAAAGGGCTAATTTTAGACTTGCCAGCTTTGATGGTATGTTGATAAATCATGAACTTACATATGGGATGTGCCGTAGGATTTATATATGTCTTTAACACAACCTTTTAGTGCTATTTTGTATTTGTAGTTCTGAGACAAATTAATGTTGTTGCATTTTCAAATATTTCTATAGTTCTTGTGTAGGTATGTCTGTTTTAAGAGTTTCAAGATATTTAATGGAGCCCGGAGAAGATAATCATAGTGGTCCTTTCTGGCCTTAAAATGTATGAATGTAGCTTAGGGTTGTTTTTGTTTGTTCTTATTTCAGTATGATTTCTAGTAGTGTGGTATGGAGATAATTCAGGTACATTAACTTTCACTGCGCTGTACTAACACAGCCTGTGTTAATTTTTTCTGGGAGAGAAGAGAATTCTGACTGTAGAGATCATCTCACGCATAGTTGAGATCTGAACTTCCACAATGTCCAATGGAGTAATGCTCTCGTTTTGACATTGGGCTCATTGTTAGCCATTTTAAGCATTTCTGTGTTCAAATGTCCTCCAAGTAATGTGTAGAACTAGTTGATTAATTCACAGTGAATAATATTTTGTTGGGAACTTTAGCATCCTTTTCTACTTTCAAATTGTCCCTGAGCAGTTTTCAGTTTTCTCCAGTATGTTCCTTTTTCAAAATTATTCACCTAATAATTTCTGTGAATAAATCTCAGCATTTTATTAAATTATATGGTGTTGAAATATGAAATGCAATCCATGTGATTCATTTTCATAAGAAACCTTGGTCAGATGATGATATAATTGTTTTCTGACACAAGTTTCTGTGGAAATGTATTTCTAAGTTCAAAATTCAGTTGCTCTGAATGTTCTAATATTCATGTAAAATTCTCTGTTTTCATGAAATTTCCTGGATATAATTTCATTTGCTTTTGAATAGTCTCAAGAATAGAACACAAAGGGGTATGAATACTTGCAAAGGAAATTTAGTTTTCTTATTTGAGGACAATCATCTGAGGCATTTCCCAGTTCTAATAATTAGTTATGCTTTTATCCAGTTAGGATTTTGCTGTCACATCTGTTTTTACAGTCAGTTTACAGCTGTAACTTTAAGTGAATAATTCATTCTGAAATCTCATTAGCTAGTTTACTTCAAATGTAGATTAGAGTCTTAGTTGATCCTGAAAAAATATGCTCTATTGAAGACCTCTTCATCTTAGGTGAGAGAAGTCCAGACAGTTATTTTATTATTAATATTTATTTTCCACAGTTCAAAATGATTAAGATTCTTACTGTTGCTGGTTATTGTTATTAGTCACTTTCCTGATAAGTTTGTGGCATGTATACATTTTATTCTAGAGCAATGAGTTTATAAAGAACAGCTGCACTGTTGAGGTTTTAAATGTATCTGTTTCTTTCTGAGACAGATTCTGCTGGTTCCTCAAATGGCTGCAGTAACAATATTGGAGTTTGTCAGCAGCTTTGTCTGCCTGTGCCTGGTGGACTATTTTCCTGTGCCTGTGCCACTGGCTTCCAGCTAAATCCTGATAACAGGACCTGTTCCCCATATAGTTCCTTTGTAATTGTTTCCATGCTGTCGGCAATTAAAGGATTTAGCTTAGAGACATCTGATCACTCTGAAGCCATGGTGCCTTTGGCAGGAAGAGGTATGTGAAGACTGTAGTACATGAGAAAAATCTCTTTATGCCTAATGTTGTCATTTTCTGTTAAAGATTTGTAATGTTCTAGAGATTGCTTATCTGACATATGGTATATTTAACAAGACTAATATACTAATATACTGAGTTATAATATTGCATCATGCCATGGAGGTAAGGAATGTATACAATTTAGTGGCCTGTACTGATCTCTACATAAAGACCTAAATTTTCTGAAGACCACCTCTTTTTGCAGATGTAGTTTGTGAGTTTAACTTTAGCACACTGTAATAATCAGACTTTATTAGTTTAATATTCTCATGCAGTATTTTAAATATTGAACAATGGAGCCATAATGTGTATGATGCTCTGCACATTAACAGAGAAGCCAGTTATATGATCTTGTCTGAATGTTTACATATAAAGAATACCATGGCAATGTAAATTGATTGTAGATTTTATGCCATGAGATTATAATCGTCAAGTCACTTATCATTTACAAATAATATAAGCCACAAGTTTTAAATAAAATACTTTATACAGTGGAGCCCTGGTATAATGTGAATTCGGATATAGTGTGATTTTCCGTGGCTCCCAAGGCTGCAGGCGCTTGTCTCTGTCCCCGTAGGTAGGGGCCACAGCTTCTCTCTCCTGCTGGGCAGTGCGGAGAGAAGCCATGACCCCGCACCTGCGCGGGACAGAGAACTCCGGGACTGCAGGCGCCAGTGTCCCCTGCCCCCGGCAGGCATGGGGGCAGTGGCTTCCAAGAAGCCACGGCCCCACGCCTGCCGGGGCAGGAGATTCCGGGGCTGCAGGCGCCAGTGTTCCCTGCCCTTGGCAGGCGCGGGGCCACAGCTTCCACAGAGAATATCGGGGCTGCAGACTGCAGCTCCGGAGTTCTCTGTCCCCGGCAGGCGCAGGGCCGCAGCTTCTCTCCCCTGCTGGGCAGTGGGGAGAAAAGCTGCGGCCCCACGCCTGCCGGGGACAGAGAACCCGCTATAGCGTGACCCCACATTTACTGCAATGGGATTTCTTGGATCCCATTTGTCGCGTTATAGCAGGGCTCCGCTGTATTGAAAATAATTGATTTCTTTTTAAAAATATTTCAGGACGAAATGCGCTTCATGTGGATGTTCACATGCCTTCTGGTTTCATTTACTGGTGTGACTTCAGCAGCACTGTTTCTTCTCAGAATGCAATACGTAAAATTAAGCCGGATGGCTCTTATTTTAGAAATGTTATTACAAATGGAATAGGACGAAATGGAATCCGTGGCATTGCTGTTGATTGGGTATCAGGTAAGCAGAACTGCTGCATAGCTGAATTTATAATAAAAGCTTCTCTGTATACGTTGTAGGAATCGTTAGACTAATAATTAGTTTTATAGGAAAAAACCTCATGGAAACATTTCAAAGGGAAACCATGTATGCTTTTATCTAGTGCTGTATATGCAGAGTGGTTTTAAGATGGAAAAAAAATGTATGAAGGGCAGCAGTCCCATTGATTTCAGTAGGAGTTAGATGAACAAAGTGGAGGACAGAATTTGGCTCTAAGCTGTAAACTTAAAACCATACTTTCCAATTAATATTAGAAGTTAAATCAAACAGCAAGTTATAATTAATGCAAATACCAACTTTTAGAAAGCATTTATTCATTTAACATTAAACAGGAGATCATTGCCAAGTGCATACATTTGTTTTTGTTTCTTTGGTGTAATTCCTTCAGTGAGTATCTACACTGCACACATCTTTTGGTGGTGCGTAGTGTACATACACATAGATATAGGTAGCAGTATAGATGATGAGGTATGGCTTAACTTAGTAGACTACAGACATCCTGAGGAGTGTGGGTATGTACCTCACTATGTACCCTACATGGCTCAGTAGATGCCCAAACTCTGCATCCCCATTTAAACTGCTGTTTTTAGCAGTGTAGTGTCATGCTGCTGGAGCCTTTCCCTGCTCCAGGAAAAGACTCGAGTTGTGTGGAAAGATTCTGCCAGCTCCCTCCCCACTGCAGAAACTCTTCTCCACTACTGGGAAAGTTTCCAGAGCTCCCATCCCTGGTGCAGAGAAAGTGTCCGGCTGCTCCCATCCGTGCTGGCAATGGGTAAAGGCTCTGGCAGGGGTGAAGCAGTGGGGAAAGCCTTCTCCACAGAAGGGAATGGCTTCAGCAGTGGACTGTGGCTCTTGCAGGGGAAGGCTGCAGGGAGAGACTCAGCCTTTCTTCGCCTCAGTGAAAGGCTCCATCAGCAGGGATCTGCTGAAGCATTTCCCCCTCTGCCTTTTCTCTCCCAGAGCCTGTCACTGGCATGTATAGCTACACATCTCAGGGTGGAGGCTGTGTATTTTTCACTGTGGCATGTGTTACACATATGCTCCTTGCTGCCACCAGTGGTGTGTATATATAGACATATTGTTTTTAGTTTCACATAAAAGACTAAGGAAAATGTTAATGTTGATTTGAAGCAAAGTAATAAAACAAGACCTTTAAACTAAATAGATATTGTTATATGTAACCATGATGATGATATATATGAATGGGCCAAATTCTGTCCCTGTAATGCCTGTACAGCCCACTGAAGTTAGTAAGGATGAATGAAGGAATCATTATTCAAATTCTGCCCTTGTTATTTTGTGGTACTCTTTGTCTAATTCTTCACAGTTGAGCATCTATTTTTAAAGTTCTTTCCGAGGAAGCAAATGTCCTACCAGCTAAATACTTGGCTCTTTGCTTATCATAATTTTCTGACTCATTTTTTGATCACCATTTGAAGCTATCAGTTTGTGTTTCTCTGGTTTTGAATTAAATTGTATGTTAACGTTTTTTTTTAAATACAGGAAACCTTTATTTTACGAACGCTTTCCTGACAGAGACTTTTGTAGAAGTTTTGCGTTTAAACACTTCTTATCGACGTGTTCTCCTGAAAACGACAGTGGATATGCCAAGGCATATAGTAGTAGACCCAAAAAACAGATACCTCTTCTGGGCAGATTATGGACAGAATCCAAAGATTGAACGTGCGTTTCTTGACTGCACTAACAGAACAATGCTTGTGTCTGAAGGCATTGTCACACCACGTGGCTTGGCAGTAGATCACAGCAATGGCTATGTTTACTGGGTTGATGACTCTTTAGATATGATTGCAAGAATTCACCCTGATGGGGGTGAGGCAGAAATTGTTCGTTATGGTAGTCGCTACCCAACACCATATGGCATCACCATCTTTGAAGATTCTATGATCTGGGTGGACAGGAACCTAAAAAAAGTCTTCCAAGCCAGCAAAGAGCCAGGCAACACTGAGCAGCCAACAGTTATACGAGACAATATTAATTGGCTAAGAGATGTTACCATTTACGACAGCCATTTTCAACCACGGTCTCCCCTCAGTATCAACAACAATCCTTGTTTGGAGAACAATGGAGGTTGTTCCCATTTGTGTTTTGCCTTGCCTAATCTGCAGACACCTAAATGTGGGTGTGCCTTTGGCACACTAGGAAGTGAAGGAAAGAGATGTTCCATTTCCACGGATAATTACTTGATTTTTGCCCTTGAGAATGCACTTAGAAGCATACAGCTTGATCCTGAGAATCACAGCCCCCCATTTCGCACAGTGAATGTGTTAAGAACTGCTGTGGCTCTAGATTTTGACAGCATGAACAATAGAATATATTTTACACAAAGTTCTTCAGCTGGGACAGGAAAAATCAGTTACATTAATATTTACTCAGGAACTGGCACTCCAACTATAGTTGCATCAGGTAAATGCCATTAAACTTGATCTAAACTAACTGGATATTAACAAGATAGGATTATAGCACCTGATCATTAGTTAAATTGTTACAGTATGTTTTTTCGAATGATCAAGACAGACTGTTGAGTTAAGAGATTCTCTTGAGAGCTTCTGTTGACATTTCTGCTTAGTTTTTTTCTCTTTTCAGGTTCTTACTCCATCTTTATCAGTACTCACACAAACTATGAAAGTATAAGACTAGTTAGTACAATTATTGTTTGTTTCCAGCAGTTCCCACAATGTAATGAGCACTAAACCAACATATGCGAAGGCATAGTCCCTGCCCCAAAGAACATACACTGTAAGAGGACAGAACAGACAGATGAAAGGTTAGCTGGATGTAACGTACAAGCAGAGTGGTCAAGGTGGTGTTTGACCTTGTCTTAGTTATACAGTGTTGTGTACCACAATGTTCTGGGTTTTTATTTTTTACTTTTGAATTACTAGAGAATATCTGCAGTTTCCTGTCAGCCTTGGCATTACCAATCATCTGGGTTCCTGTAGGTGTCACAGGGGAAGTGGATCTTCAACAGAGATTTCATTGTAGGAGGAGGATAGGGATCTTGCAGATCAGCTCAGAGAAGCTCATAGAGAATGAGGTGGAAGAAGACACAAAGAAGGGAAAGAGCTTGAAAAGAGCTACAGGGTGTTTTGAGAAAGCAGAGCTACTCATCATAATTACTGAGTTACACTGTTTGTTCATACTGGGCCAAGTCCTCAGGTCCTTAGTGGGGGTTCAGCTCTGCCTTTTCAGCACAGCCCAGTGGTGGGGGTGAAGATGGGGCTGCATCTCCCCTGGGAGAACTCAAGGAGGGAGTCTGTCTTGGAATCCTGCCTGTTGCTGTACCCTTTCCAGGGGCACAACTTACTGCCCTGAATGCCTTGGTCCCACTCCAGGGTGGCTGCAGAGAGAAGGTAAGGCAATTTCTCTGCCTTTCCCCGCACCATTCTCTGCCTCCTTTGGAGCACTGTGCACTCCCAGAGTACTAGTGTGGGAGGAGTCTCTGCACTTCCTGGAGGATAGAGACTTGCCCTTGCGTCTTGCCCTTGCGTCTTGCCCTTAAGTAGGCCATACAAGTGTCTGAGAGGGAAGGCTCTTTGTCCACTGACAAAACCGACCCCCCAGTGTGTGCCCTTATAAGGGCCTGTTTCTTAGATTTGTACTTAGGCAAACACCCATTGATGTCAGTGGAATCTTAACTGGATAAGTACCTCAGGATTTGGCCCATTATGATGGTGATGATTTGGTGAAGTGTATGGCAATGTTTCAGAAAGTTGTAATGGAGAGATGTTTTCCTTTCTTAAGGTTTGGGAGCTCCAGATGGCATTGCCTTTGACTGGATCAGTAACAGAGTTTATTACAGTGACTATTTGAACCAGACTATCAGCTCAATGGCTGTGGATGGATCTAACCGCACAGTGGTTGCCCGTGTTCCACGCCCTAGAGCTATTGTACTAGATCCTTGCAGAGGGTATGTCTTGTTCTTTTTCTTCTAAAGTTTTCATTAAAATTGTGTTTTTATATTAGATGGGGCAGATCATTAAGGATGCCTTTCCATTGTTAGACCCATTTGACTGAGAGATCATCCTGCTCTCAGCAATGTGGGGTTTTTTTTTGCTGTTCTGGTGAGAAACTGTCCACATTTGGTCTTTGAAAAATCTGAGTTTGCTCATGTTCAGTAGAGACTTTTTAAGAGTTTGGCAGCCAAATTTCCTGAAGACTTTGTTGGTACTGGACATACATCCAAGGCGGCAAGGCTGAGAAGGACTTTCCTTGCAAATGCTGTGTCTGGCTGCTGTGATGCTGGACACCAGAACTGAGAGCTCGTATGCACCCAGGCTCGTCCTGCTGGTGTCTGTGCAAGTCTGGAGAAGGAAGTGGAGGGATCAGAATTAAGGTTGCATTGAGATCCTTAATTCTGGCATTTCGTAACTTTTGAGTGTTTGATTTTGCAACGTTGATATTCTTTATTTGTTTTTTTGGATGTAGTATACATTACATTTAGATATAGACCTTCTTTGATAGTTTCAAAGCAGACAAAAGCAATGGCAATGGCACTCTAAGGTAAATCGTGGGGGTACAGTGGGAGCAATACAGTTTTTAGAAAAGAAATAGAGGAGAAGCAAAAATGATGTAAGTTTGGAAATGTGCGTGCAGGAAGATAACAGCTTGAGGGTACTATGTGAACTCCACATAGTTCTGTGTTCTGTTCCTGGCCAGTGCAATAGAGTGAGCACGTATATTCAGATATATACAGGCAATATGAAATAGTGCTTTGCAGGTGAAATCAGGGGACCCACAGGAGACTCCTTCATCTGATAGTGATTCCAACCCATCTGGATAGGTGCCAGGAAGACCTCTATACCAACAGGAAGGAGAGGCATCCAGCACCAAATATTGTTCAAACTAGACAGAGAAGGTAATAGGAAAGCATCTGTCCACCACTCATCTGAGCCAAGTAGAGGACCAAGAGGTGGATGTTCAAAATAAGGCTTCTCTGAGAGTAGCATGCCCCTAGGATTAGTTGACACCAATGTTCCCTCTAATGTTTGACAGACTGTGTGCGCAAAAAATTTCTTCTGTGCAAATTTTTGTGCTGCTTTGCAAATTTTTGTGCGCACGGTGTTTTGCCATGTACATGGGGTTTAGGATCTGTGTGTGCACACACGCGTACAGCTTAGCAGGAACAGTGGTTGACATACCAAGGAAATCTACCTGTTTAGATTCCTATATGATCCCAATACCCCGTACTATCCATGCGCCTCACAAGAATTCATGAATTTATCCTCAGAGCAGCCCTTTTGAAGTAGGAAATAATGTTATTAGCACTATTTTGCAAATGGACAAACCAAAAGAGAGAAATTCAGTGACTTTGCCAAGGTCATACAAAAAGTGATGGGGCTTCACATGGGTGCAGAAGTCCTTGCTATTGCAGAATCAGGGTCCTAACTGAGGGAGATAGTTCTTCCCTCACATATATATTCCCAGCTGACTCTTGACTTCAGTAGAAGATACCAGGATGGATGTCTCTTACGACAGAATTGAGTCCTGTGGGTTTTGTTTGCCAAAGAGATAACTTTGCAATTGTTTGATTGATAGATACATGTACTGGACTGACTGGAGTACCAATGCTAAAATAGAACGAGCTACACTTGGAGGAAACTTTAGAATACCTATTGTAAGCACCAATTTGGTATGGCCAAACGGACTTACCCTGGACTACGAGGAACAGCAGCTTTACTGGGCTGATGCACATCTGTATGTATCTATCTTGTCTGTGGTAGGATTTTTAAAAGACATTTGTTATTACACTTTACTTTGAGAGCTCAGATTTTTTTCTCCCTTTTTCATCGTTTCAAACGCATTTGGTACCATTAATGGCCCATTAATAATCATATAGTAGTTTTTAAATTCCATTGTGAAAAAGTAATGAGTTATATAGTTACTGTAATTGATTAATCACGTCATCATTTCTGTCTTATACCAGGTAAACAAAATTGTAGGGACCAAATTCTGCTACCATTACTCAATCAAAACTTCCATGACTTCCTTGGCAGTTTAGATTGATTAACAAATCTTAGAATTGACTGTGATTTTGAGAACAATGTATGTTAATAATTTGCAGGCACATAGAATTACTGTGTTTCCTGAAATTCACATGAAGCTAAATTTACTCGAATATTGTGCTAGTTCATTTGTCTTATTCTTAATGCAGTATTTTAGCGTCTTCTCTGATCTATACATTGCTTCTGCCCAGCGTCTCTCTTCATTCGTCACTAATTGGCAAAGCCTCTCACTGCGGCATTTGGAGATGGTCCAGTGTTGTTGCTAGAGGCTCCAGGACTAAACCCCACCCTCAAGCTCAGACCACCGGAATTTCTGCCTTCAGCAGCAGAACAAGTTGGCGGTTCAGTCTCTCTAAGCCACTTTGTTTTCTAAGTTAAAATTTTTTTTAATGCTGCATAGTGACTGCATTTCAGCTTCTGTGTGTCTCTGGCTCTCCTGAGGTGAGGAGTCACCGGAGCATTGAGGTTCTAACCTTTGGGGTTCCCCAGTACATCATCTCTTCCACAGCTGCCTCTGCCCCCTTTCCCTCTCACAGCAACAGAGAAGCCTTGCAGACATTGAATCAAGTCCGAGAGATGCTGTACACAGCTTTTCAGGAGCCTTGGAGGACAAGCTGTGCTCTACTGCTGCTAGGTGCTGACCCTTGCTCTGCCAGGCCATGAGGCTGGAGAAGGCGAGCTGTGCCCTGCAGCTGTAAGCTACTGATCCTTGTACTGCTAGGGGATGGGTCTTTGCATTGGACAGCTGTGTAGGGTATCAGTCCTTGCCTGAAGCTGTGACTCCACTGTGGAGGGCTCATCCAAGGGCATGAGAAGTCTGACAGAGAGGGAAACCCATCACAGCCTGCCCCAGAGTAAGACTCTGGCCTCAGAAAGGCAAAAGCAAGCACCCCGTTCATAAGGCAGTGATTAATGTAGTTAGTGGGCAAGTGGTATAAAACCCAGAGTTTAAACTCTTTCTCCTTTGCCTTTTCTCCATGAAGGAGCATTTCCTGGGCTTTTCTCCTCACAGGTGCTCTGTATCAGGAGGCAGGGGCTGTGAATTTTTGTTTACTGCCAGTGATCTGTCCATGACTTTTACTGAAAATATCCATGACTAAGATGTAGCCTTATTTATACCCCTTCCAAAACCAGGGAATAACCAGAGGTCAGAGTTTCTCTGTGACAATGGAAATAATGTCATGGGCAGAGAAAAGTCTGCTTCCTTTCAAGACGGTTCACATAAAGGATGTGGAAAAGAGGAAAAAGGAGAGTTGAAGTCCTAATCCTTCATGGGTCAGAAGGCTCTTTATATTTGATAGACAACTGAGGACTCTCTATTACATCTGTGAAAGACTCCTCCTTCATCTGCACCTGGACAACCTACAGTTAGTAAACCTACAGTAAACCTAACTGTAAACCTACAGTAAAATCCTTCACCAGTTGACATCCTAGGCATCTGGAAACTATTTATGGAGTAGGAATCAGGATGCCCTGTTGGCATTGGGGGGAAAAGTGTCTGAGCCTCGTCTGAAGAAGATTTACAAAATAGATTTTCATTGCTCTGCAGAGGGAGCCTTTTGGTAGGAAGGTGCTACTGGGTTAGTTTCCACATAATTCCTTAAATTACAAAGCTTTTGCTTTCTATGGGGTAACTTGTATGTTTGCCTATTATTCGTCTTGTAATAATAATTAAAATTCTGCTTTATCTTCCCTTTCTCCATTTCTGTGATTCACTGCTTGTTACTTCCCATTAGTGAGAAAGGAAGAGAGAAGCCATACAGCAGAAGGAGAAATTTCTTGCATGATAATTTTCTTTCTGTCAGCAGCTTCTCTCCTCATTCAGCCCACCTCCATAGTCTGGTGAATGATCGGAATGAAATTTGTAACAATTGAAATGTTTTTTACCAAGTACTTTCTCCTCCTCGAAGTCCCTCCTCAAAATGCATTTCTTCTAGAAATCCTTCCTATTTTGTCATCCTTGCTGCCAACAATCTTTCCACATCCTCCTTTTTCTGTACTCTCGTGTTTTGTTCTTGTGTGTCTTGTCTGCTTGGACTGTAATCTCTGTGAGGCAGAGAACTTGTTTAGCTCTGTGCCTTAAGTGCTGCAAACAGTTGTGGCCCAGTAAAATGAATTTACATAATAATGCACCAGCAATTGTCATATCAATTGATTCTTCCTGAAGCAGCACTATTTGAACCCCACTGGAAGCAGATGCAGGTGGGGAAATAGTGCTGCTAGGGATAGGATGGGTAGACAGTATGGAGCAGGGACACTGCTTGCCACAGGATCTGTAGGGTTGGATCCTGTATCTCCTGTGGACCCCAGAGATTCTGCTTCCGTTAGTTAGTTGTTGCAGAGGGGAGCCTGAACTCCATGGTCGACAGAGAAGAATCTGTGGTTATTTTATAGCAATTCTTCTTCTTTCATATATTTAGTCACGTGAAACTTAGCACATAGGTTTATATTTATTTTGTATGTGATCTGCTATGTATTTTCCGGTAGCTTGAATTTGGGTCTTTAGTAGTGGCAACTAACAAGACAGTAAATTTCCCTTTCATGGTGCCATTGTAATCCTAGTGCAAGGCTACATGAATTTTGAGTCCTTTCAAAGGAAAGAATTCTGTCATGAAATTTGTGCTCATTTTGGTTATGTGTAGTGTACCTGTTTAAATGTTTTCTTCTAAAATCTGATTGATTTCAGTACTTTATTTAATTAGTTCTTCAAAGTTATTACTTTGCATCATTATTGAGCCAGTAGTTTGAAACGCCCCAGAGACCTCAAACTGTATTTAATAACACATCTTAGTTAAATATGCTACAGTATTTAATTGGTGGGAACTGGTCACAGAGTGTAATTAAGTATGTACTGGTATCTGTAAAAGTTCAAAGGCTTTAGCATTTTCTTATTTATTTTAGACAGAAGATTGAGCGATGCTCCCTTTCTGGTTCCAATCGTGAAGTAATCATTAGCACTGCTCTATATCCATTTGCCATGACCTTGTTTGATCAGCACATTTACTGGACAGATTGGAATACCAGAAGTATTTACCGAGCTAACAAATATGATGGCTCAGATCAGATTGTAATGATCATGAATCTACCACAAAGACCAATGGATATTCATGTTTGGTCAAAAAGTAAGCAACAACAGTGCGTCAATCCTTGCAACCAATTTAATGGCGGTTGCAGTCACATCTGTGCACCAGGTAAAATATTTTGTTTGATAATAATGTTGACTATAGCAGAACTCATAGTTTGGTGGAGTGCTAGGTTTAAAAATTACTTGGGAATGGCTGAAATATGTATTCACCTAAGCCAGGGATGGACAACTTTAAGGTAGCAGAGCACCACAAAATCCCCTAAAAGCCTGGGCAGGCCACACAGAACTTGTTTTGGAAGATTGAGCCAGGTCACTGAGGGACTCCGTCTTTTAGTAAAGGTGCTGCTGCCTCATACCACTCTGCTTGGCTCTGCTTCCCCATCAACCTTTCTGCACCGTGCCACCAAGCTCCAGTTACTGTTTCCCCCTCGGATCATTGTTTGGGAGCTGGGAGCCAATCGGATATTGGCCTGGCACAGTAGTAAGTGGAAGCTGGGTACACCTCTGCAAGCAGGGGGGAAACTAACCAGAACAGGGTATGTTGGGCCAGAGCTGGAGTCTGGAGCTGATGGGGAGCCTGGCACATAGGTTCCCCATGTCGGGGAGCCTATGCTTACAGGGGAACAGAGTGAAGGCAGAGACCATGCAGTGAATCGCAACACCACTCAGATTTGGCCCAGCCACCCATCTGTCGTGTCAGCAGGGAAGGGGCTCTGGTTACTGCCTCCCTGGTTGCAGAAGTATGCCCTGACTCTCCCATGACTAGGAGGGGTCAGGGCTGATGACAGATAGATTGGCTGTGGAAGATGGGAGCCAATAGGAAGGCTGGGTGACATGTGCACTATTCTTCCTAAGTGACTGAGTGGTCGTTGGGCCAGTGAGTGGTGTTGTGACTCAGTGCCTGGGCTCCTGCTCTTAGTCCAGTGCTCTGCTCCACTCTGTATTCCCTGTAACTCCTCTCACTTTAGGTGGTTGTGCCTTGTGCTCAGATTTGGGTGGGTCTGGGTGCTACTTGGTTGGGTCACGGCCCACCCAGGGCTACGCCCCTGCTCAGTCCCCCCACAAATAATATTTTTACCAGCTGCCTATGAAGAGGTCAAATGAAATGATTTGGTGGGCAGGCTGTTTCCCCTCTGCCTGCAGTAGGCCATTCGTGGTCTAAACTAAAATAGATCTCACTGTGATCCAGACTGTACAAACTGAATTTTATGTGCTAATTTGACAGCTGCCATTTTGGCTGACATATCAGGGATTGAATTACATGAGCTGCTGCAGTTAGAGCTAAAGCACTCTAGCTAGGTCTGTATCAGATGCCTGACCTCTGTGGATTTGGCGCAGAGGGGGCCTGTAGTACATACTCACCAGCAGATTACACTGGGACCTCAGAATGGTACCACATCACTAAATCATGCTGCAAATCTAAAATTTCATCATAATCTGGATTTCTTTATCACATGGTATTACAAAATCTTTCCATTACCATTATGTCCCAGACTCTTTCAGAACCCCTTCCATACAATTTCCATTTGTTTTGTTGTGTTATTTTAAAAGCTTTGGCAATTGAAATCCCAGTTTCCAATAGAAAATGAGTGGATTTAATAAGTTTAATAATGTTGTACAAGTTTGGCACAAGCTGAAACTGTAAAATAAATTTGGGGAAGGATTTTTAAAAGCACCAATGGCAAGATTTTTAAAGGCTCCTAAACATGCGGATAGGTGCCTACTGGGATTTCCAAAAGCATGTAGGCACTTATCTCCCATTCAGTGTTGGCCTGGAGGCAAAGGGAAAACTCCCATTGACTTCAGTATGAACAAAGGTAGTTTAATGTTTTCCGGTTTGAAGGGTCAGATCTTCAACTGATGTGGCCTCAGTTTTTGACAACAGGCTTCTTTCTCACTTGGACCCCAGAAGTGCACCTGTTATCATACTGAGAACAGCCCAGAGATTTCCTGTTATTTATGGCAAACAAATATTATAAATCAGTGCACCAGATTTTGAGCTCAGTTACTCCAGCGTAACTCTTAACTAGTGCCGTTGAGTTAAGTAAATTGACACAGGTGAACTGAGATCAGAATCTGGGCCCAATAACCTTTCTTATTTAAGAGGCTGACACATACAACAAAGCTAGCTGCTGTAGTTCAGCAAAGAAAAACGAATGTTGTATCTGTGAATAATTTTATGGAAGGCTTACGTTAATGTGTTGATACTCTTGTCCTTTTTTGTTTGTTTGTGTTTGTCTCAAATGTATGCAGGTCCGACTGGTGCTGAGTGTCAGTGTCCTTCTGAAGGTCGCTGGTATTTAGCCAATAATAACAAGCACTGTATTGTGGACAATGGTACCAGGTGTGATGGAGGGCTCTTTACATGCCTTAATGGGCGATGCATCTCAGAGCGATGGAAATGTGATAATGATAACGATTGTGGGGATGGCAGTGATGAGCTGGAAAGTGTGTGTGGTAAGCGTTTTAATAACTAACTATGATCAAAAGTTACACAGGGCTAAGTCCTGCTCCCACTGACATCAGTGGTGGTTTTCCCATTGGCTTGATGGCAACAGGATTGAGTCACGTGGTGGTGATTTGAAGCAGGCTCCTGCCTGCTTTCCGATTTTGTGTCTGCATCTTCCTATGTATTATGACAACAAATTTGCACTACAAACAAGAAAGGATTTGTAGGTATGCCTTTAGATCATGTTTATCTGACTTTACCTTTTGACTTTGTCTAATTCAAAACGTGTATTTTACTTTTCATGCAGTCCGTTTTGCAGCGATGTTTGCCATGGCAGGTAAAAGTGAAGCGTGTTTTCCTTTGCTACATTTGTCAAAGATTTGAGTTTACATTGTATCTGTGACTTTTCCTCCCTGTTTTTATTCCCTTTTAGCTTTCCATACCTGTCAGCCAACAGCTTTTACCTGTGGCAATGGGAGGTGCGTACCTTATCACTACCGCTGTGACCACTACAATGACTGTGGAGACAACAGTGATGAGGTGGGCTGCTTGTTCCGAACTTGTGACTCCCACACAGAATTTACTTGCAATAATGGAAGGTGTATATCTCTTGAATACGTCTGCAATGGTGTAAACAACTGTTATGATAATGGCACTTCAGATGAGAGAAATTGCCGTAAGTTCATCATAACTACCTATTGTATATTTGGATCTGACTCTTTAGACCAAAGAAGAGGCAAATATTTTTGCTTGTGAAGAATAATCAAGCTATCAGCAAAAGAGGGCAAGTGACTTCTCGTGACACGATTGGTTTATTTTAACAATATTCTGCTTTATACTGTTTTGAAACAAAACACAGCAGTTATGTATGAGCAATATGAGACCATAGATATTTCATTTTATTTTATTATTAAAAATAGTCTGTCCTCTGTATGTCCCCAACCCTCGAAAGATTTATGCATGTGCTTCACTTTATGTGCTGTGAACAATCCCATTCAGTTCAAGAGGGCTATTCATGGTGCATTATGTCCTTATGTAAGTCTTCACAAGGTTGGGACCTAAATATGTGCAGTGGGTTAATGCTATAAAGTTTTATATCATTCATACTGTGTTAATTGGAATAGCTTTAATCACCAGCAGTAAATATTATGCTTGTTACTGCAGAGTTACTTTTACTCTGCAATATGTATTCTTTATATTGCTAAAAAAGTGGAAATGCTTCATTAATTAAGTGTTCATTTAAAAATCGACAGAATTGTTTTAGGAAATGAGTATTATTTTCACTAAAATACAAAATGCAGTTAAATCAATATTGACCAATAACATGCTAATCAGCCCTTCTGGTCAGTAGGAAGTTCTCCTGTGGAACATTCATAAGGAGTTGAGCAAATAATTCCTTTTTCTGCTTGCACCATATTTGTTGACATATTGTGATTTCCTGGAATGTACTTGTAACTTGATTTTTTAAAAATTTTTTGAAATGTTTGCTCTATGGATTTATAACAAGTATTCAAAAGTTCAGCTATGTTGAAGTTCAGCTATGTGGTTGGCCAGATAATTCACATGGTATTATTCTGCCCCAGTTGATTGAACCTACAAGCACTTCCAATGTGAATATGTGTGTATGTGAATTAACAATATGGTTTCTGTGAATACCAGCACATGCTACTTTGAAAATGCATTCTGCCAACGCTTTTGCCAGTAAAATTTAGTTGCCTGAATGTTCACAGAGATTAGCAGGGCAGAGTCATCAGCATGACCCCAAGTAATCCATATCTACATTTGAACAAAAATGAGTGGAAAATATTTTGAGTTATTTGCCCATCTCTCTTTGTAGCTTCTCAAGACAGCCATGTTTTACCATTAATCAAGAGAAAATATCCCAGAAAAATATGTAAAAAATCTATTTTGTATTAATTTCCTATGGATTTAACTGTGAGGAAAACAAACACTTAAAGTTTTGCAGCTGTTGTAGCTCCCTCTAGTGTTTTTTAGAGCCACTTTGTGTTTCTTTTGAGTGAACAGTGATTATAGTGGCAGTCTGTTAGCTAAAACTCTTATAAGACACTGAAAATGTTCTCCAAATTACATTTTATTTTAACAGCATTGTGTTTCTTTCAAAATGATACAATTTAGTGGGATAAAAAATGTTCTAAACATTTGCTTTCTCTTTCCCTCTTAAAGCTGAACGCACTTGCCAATCTGGTTTTACAAAATGTCGAAGCACAAACATTTGCATTCCTCGAACATATCTGTGTGATGGAGATAATGATTGTGGAGACATGAGCGATGAGAGCCCCACTCATTGTGGTAAGTAAATAGTGCCCTAAACATCTTTCTTCACTTCAGTAATTCTTTCCTCGGGTGCTTTTGGTACAAGCTCAAATGTTCTTGAAACATCTGTTCTTTATACTCCCTGAGGATTATGAGGAATATGTATCATAATGTGCTCACCATTTATGTAGTCTCAGCTTTTCCCAATGAAATCAGGCATAATTTCTCTATCTTAGTGTTTCAAGAATCCCTTATCCATTCTGATTATTCTTTTCTGTACCTTCTACATCAGTGGTTTTCAACCTGTCATCTGTGGACCTTTGCCAACTGTCTTGGATTTCCAAATCAGTCTGCACCTCCATTTGAAATTTTTTAGAGGCCCGCAAATGAAAAAAAGTTAAACGATTGAGCTACATCATATTTTTCAAGGTTATCAGTACTGAGCACGCTATTCTGCCAGTCCCTTAGTGCTAGAATAACTTCCTCTCTCTTTTGCTCAATACTTTGGTTTATACAATCTAGGCTATAGTTTGTTTTACTTCTCTGAAGTGTTTTTATATTCTAGAAAACAGTCTTTTATTATTGCTTCTAACTACTGTGTAAAAGTATCTTGTTTTTTTCAGTCATAACTACCAGATCTTTTTTATTTGCTAGTATAGAAGTTGCTTGTATTTGTTTCCTTCCATGTTTAAGGTATCCAAGATCAATTTATAAGTGTACAAGGTATGTTTACTACCACTGCTCTGTACTTTATAGTGATTGAGTGGGTTGTCATTACATCATTGTTATCTACATTGATTTGAATGGTCTTTCACCCAATCTTTCTAAAATACAAGCCCAGCTTTTACCCACAGAATATGGCCAGCTAATGAGTGGAGCATGTGTGACAGGAAGAAATTTTGGCATCCTTGCTGACCAGTAGGAATTGTAAATCTTGTGCTGCTAATGAAGAATGTGATTCCGTCCCTTTGTATCATAAATCTCGGAAGTGCTGCTATATTACTGATGGGTGTTCTGCACAGAAAAGGGGTGAGAGAATGCAGAAGTGTAGTGCACTGTGGAAGAAAAAGAGAGAAAAGAAAAGTGAGAGGAAGAGAGGGACAAAAGGGAAACTGAAGCAAGCTCAAGGGAGTTAATGAGCAATACATTCAGTTCAAAGTGGGAGGAAGAGAGGGACAAAAGGGAAACTGAAACAAGCTCAAGGTAACAAAGAATACTGTGGCACCTTAAAGAGTAACTAAAGTATTAGAGCATAAGCTTTCATGGGCTAATACCCACTTCGTCGGATGCATGCAGTGGAAGTATCCGACGAAGTGGGTATTAGCCCATGAAAGTTTATGCTCTAATACTTCAGTTCATCTTTAAGATGCCACAGGACTCTTTGTTACTTCTGCAGTTCCAAACTAACACGACTACCCCTCTGAAGCTCAAGGTGTTAATGAGCAATACATTCAATGCAGAAGTATAGTGCACTGTGGAAGAAAAAGAGAGAAAGGGAAAGTGGGAGGAAGAGAGGGACAAAAGGGAAACTGAAACAAGTTCAGGGGTGTTAATGAGCAATACATTCAATGCATCTGAATTCCATAGTTGTTGGGAAACAGTGAACGTAACAAGTTCAGTGCCAAACAGCAGATTTTTGGCTTGTAGAGTTCCATTTTCCTATTATTCTTAAAGTGAAAATCATCTTAGTCTCATTTCAACTATAAATGTACAATGTGCTTTGCTCTCTAGTTGCTCTGTGGAATCTTATACTAGGAGAAAATTCTTCCTTCTCGTAAGTGGATGCAACAGTAGAAGCTGCAAGTACTTGTCTAAGGAGAGAATTTGGCCCAATAGAATAGAAAGAGTAGCTAGATTGTACGAAAAGCTCTTTGCAGATAGAATATGAAACGGCATCCTTGCTAGCATAATTTTTTCTTTTTTGGGGTCTGTAATGTTTTTGTGTATCATGGACTCAAAGCAACTTAAAATAAGTTGAAGGGTAATAAAAAGAAAAAAGTCATACATAGGTTTTTTCTTCCAGCCTCACTGACTTGCACAAACAGTGAGTTTCGCTGTACATCTGGACGTTGTATTCCTGCTCATTGGTACTGTGATCAAGGAGCAGACTGTGCTGATGGCTCTGATGAACCTGCCTCTTGCGGTGAGTGTGCAGTTAAAAGAGAACTATTCTGGGGAATGGGATGGCTCAGGAAATTGGTTATGGGAAATAAATTATTTCTCTTCTAGATTAGCAGTACAGATCCAGACCAGGCTAGTAGGAACTGGAAAAATCTTTTAAGGCTGGTTCAGTGTCTTGTCTGTTATGAGCCTGTACTTTCAATTTATTTCGTAGTATCTGCATCACAAAAGCTCTGTGTGGAATGTGAATTGTCTTAGCTAATCATGATTGATTACTGGTAAATGAAAACCCTACATCAGCCAATTCACCAATGTTGGTGAATTGGCTGATGTAGGGTAGCCTGTATTTTGGAATTGTCTTGGATATGAAGAGTGCATATACACTCCGACATCTGGCAAAAAGGTGTGCAGAGAGTGCTACACTTCTAATAGTGGGAGACTAGGGCATTCTAGGATTCTGAGTGTCCCGTAATTCCTTGGAGTAGTCAGGTCGTGTATGCAGGATGGAAACTGATTAGCATAAAAAGGGAAATAAGAAAGGGAGAGAGAAGAAAGTGGGGAAGAAGCAAGGTATTTTCTCCATAGGACAGAAGAGGTGGAAGACCAAAATCACTGGGAAATGGGTAGAGTACAATGTGACAGATATCAGTGGAAAAAACTGGTACTGTAACAGGAGAATAGGATTCTCCTGTGATTGAAAATGGGCTGATGTCTCATTCTCCACATTTCATGAGGAATGAGAAATTCAAGTGATAGCTGGTAATGCAGTGTTGGTTTATTACTAGCAATGTATTTATTAAAATAAAAACTACACCTTTTGATTTCAAACTTAGAAATGATTGTGACTTTTGCCTGCATTTCTAGGGCTCTGAGACACATGTCTGCAATTGGGGGATTCAAACTGATACACCTTCAATCTTATTAAGACCTGTCTAATAGGTCCATGGATTGCTCCAAAAACCTCAGCCCCTGATTACAAACAAACAATTATAAATGTACATAGTAAAATTAGTACTGTCACTGTCAGGACTGTAGAATTCATGTTAGATTTGATGCCTGCTTCAAGTTTACCAAGTTTCCTAATTTCAGATTTCCTTAACAGTCTACTTTTGATATACAGCAAGACTGACATGCTGATAATCAAAGCAGTAATGTATTTTTAGGGGTTGTTAGTGTAATTGACCAGTAAAGAGAAAATGGGGATATGGAGAAGTGGTGTTGACCTTATCTCAGCAAGTGTGATTTGACCTAGGTTCTAATATTTGAGCTGTCCTCTTACATTTCACTGAAGTAATCCTGTCCTAAAGAATGCTTCCATTAGTAGGTTATTACAACAGTGCAAGCTACTTTAACAAGCAGAGTAATTCTCTTAATTTTTTAAGCGTCCCATGTGCGGACTTGTTCAAGTAACCAGTTCAGGTGTGATGATGGCAGATGTATCCCAGCAAGCTGGATCTGTGACGGTGATAATGACTGTGGGGATATGAGTGATGAAGATCAAAGACATAACTGTGGTAGGTGTCTAATACAAATAAAGTATTGTGCTAGGGGCAGCCCACAGGCTTTCAGACCAGGATAGATTTACTGAAACGTCTGCATGACATAATTTTTTTCTGTTAGACTATTTTGTATAGTTCCTTATTTTATTGTACGTTTTTGGAGTTAAAATTCTAAATTCTAATTAAAAAAAAATCCCTTCTTGTTTTGTCCCATTCCATTCAATAGCCTCAAATTATAAACTGCTTTGAGATGAAATTAGCATGGTGTGTTTGCTTAACACAGACTGTAGTAACAACTTCAACATATATAGTGCCTGATCATGACCGTACATCTTTTCTTATGAATCGGAATTCAGGTATTAATGTCAGCAAGGTTCCAGTATGAATCCTATTAGCTGGAGAGCAGAGGATCTGGTAGTGGCTGGCTGTTTAGAGGATGCACAAAGAGGAGAGGTGCAGGAAGCCTGGCCCCCTTCCTTATGCCCTTTAACAGTTATTTGCCCTCTGGGGAACAAGCATCTCAAAGGAGTGAGTAGGGAGAAGGAGGGTCTTAGCTCTGCTTCCTGATGCACTGGCCTGGCACCAAGGGAAAGAATGCCACATCCCCAGAAGAGAAGTAATAGCAGGGGTGGGTCCCCTGCATGCCGGGGAACTCTGGGGGGAATGCTGCTTCTTCCTGGCGCATTGCGACATCACACTCCACTTCACACACAGCTGCAGTCTGGAGATACACCAGGGGTGAAGTTCACTTTTGCAATGGATAAGATTTATTTGAATGAATTTCTGCATGACATTTCTGGTACACATGCCTAGATGTGAATGGGGAATGCACATTTTACACATGTAAAATGAAAATAGCTCTACTTCAGTTACTTAGCAAATGTGCTTTATTTTAGCAAACCGCAGCTGCACAGCCACTGAGTTTACATGTGTGAACAATAGGCCCCCCCTGAGGAGGTGTATCCCTCGGGTGTGGGTCTGTGATGGGGATGCTGACTGCAGTGATGCTTACGATGAACATCAAAATTGCACGCGACGGTCTTGCACTGAAAATGAATTCACATGTAACAATGGATTGTGCATCCGAAACTCTTACAGGTCTGTATGTTCTTCAGCAACAATACAAAAACCTTGCAAATAGTTTCAAATGAAGGATACATTTATTTCAATTTTTACAGTTTGTCATTAAATAGGATTGCATTTAAGTGTGAAAAAATTTATGTGCAGTGCATTCACATGTAAGTTTTAATTTTAAAAGCTCTGGGATGCTTGAGTAGTTTAATATTACTGGAGCCTACCAATGGCATTAAACCCATCCTCCTGGGTAACTTTTAATGGGCTCTTTAACAGCTGTACTTGCATGAGTAAATTTTGATTTCATTATAACTATTCATGTGAGTAGCAGGGTACTGTTGGGAGTAAGGATTTGCATGACCAGGTGTATGTGTACTCCTCTGTCCATCCAACAGTCACTACCTTTACGTGTTTAACAACAGCACCTTTCATTCCAGGTGTGACAGGCGGAATGACTGTGGTGATAGCAGCGATGAGAGAGGGTGCACCTATCAGCCCTGCCAACAGCACCAGTTCACATGTCAAAATGGGCGCTGCATTTCAAAGGCGTACATCTGTGACAGGGATAATGATTGCGGGGATGAATCCGATGAGCTGGAACACCTCTGCAGTACACCAGAAGCAACTTGCTCTCCCCTTCATTTTAAATGTGACAATGGAAACTGCATCGAAATGGTTAAAATCTGCAATCGGCTGGATGATTGCTCTGATAACAGTGATGAAAAAGGATGTGGTAGGTGTGGAGTGTTGGGGACAGGGGATTAGGGTTTCTGATATTTTATTTTAAACATTGAAGACCATTTAAAAAAATGAATGTTTGATGAAGTCAGCAGGTTAATTAAAATGATACATGTTCCATCTGGACTTGCCAATAGGATGTATGAAGAATGAATACATATATAACGCACTTCTTAATTATTAAATCATAAAATAGTATGCTAGCTTTTAAATAGAACACATCAATTCATATACTTAAGCCATGAAAACCAGCCAGTACTTGGTAAATAGAATGAATATATCACCACAGATTTTAGATATGAAAACATGCTAGATAAATATATATAGTTATAACTATTCCTTCTGAGAAATAATATTATTCTGCAGTGACAGAATTTGGGGGTAGATCTGCCACCAGTGTAAATTATCAGAGCCCCACTGACTTCTGTGGAGCATGATAATTTACACTAGATGAGGATGTGCCCTGCAACTCAATTGTAGCCACCCAAGATTCAGAATATCTTGGTATTTTTGGAACAAAAGTTGTTGCCTACTTGTCATGATGTTGTTTTCTGGGTAACTCAGTTGCTTGAATAATAATGGTTTTGTTTTTGTACCACAGGTATTAATGAATGTAATGACCCTTCAATCAGTGGATGTGATCATAATTGCACAGATACCCAGACTAGTTTCTATTGTTCTTGTCGTACTGGACACAAACTCATGTCTGATAAACGGACATGTGATGATATTGATGAATGCAATGAAACACCATCAGTATGTAGTCAGATTTGTGAGAACACTGCTGGCTCCTACATCTGTAAGTGCGCCCCAGGCTACATCCGTGAGCCTGATGGAAAAACTTGCCGGCAAAATAGTAATATCTCCCCCTACCTTATTTTTAGCAACCGTTACTATCTGAGAAATCTCACAGCAGATGGCCAGTCTTACTCTCTCATTTTGCAAGGACTAAGAAATGTGGTGGCACTGGACTTTGACAGGGTGGAAAAGAGGTTGTACTGGATTGATGTGGGGAGGAAGGTCATTGAAAGAATGTTTCTAAATGGGACAAACAAGGAGACAGTAATAAGTGATGATGTGCCAAATGGGGAAGGTATTGCTGTGGACTGGGTTGGCAGGTAAGAAAATTTTTCAGCTTTTCTGAGCTATTAAGGAAGTTATGTTTTTTAATGTGAAAAATATGAGTTCAGATACTTGTTTGGGACTGGTTTTCAACCCACATACTATACACCCAGTATAACAGTATCCTAATAATGTCAATAATAATTATTCATAATACTACTTAGCTCTTATAGTGTGCTTTATATTTTCAAAACACTGTACAAACATTCACTAACTAATCCTCACAACAGCCCTGTGAGATGGGTACATTGTGTTATTTCTGTTTTGGTGATGGGGAAGCTGGACTGAGAAAGGTTTAGCAAACACACACAGCAAGCTAGTTGCAGAGCATGATTAGAAAGTTTCTGGCTCCTAGTCCTATGCTCAATCCTGCTAGCAACAAAACCTGTTCTAGCCTGGTGTTCTTATAGTCAGAATATGCATGCAATAAGGGCACCACAGTAATGCAAAGACTTTTGAACATTTATGTTAATGGGCCAAGTGTAATAATAGTTATAAGAATTAGAATAATTAATAGAAGATCCGCCTCTCTGATGTGATAGGAAACGTCTTAACTGGAGGGATATATTAACCAAGCAAGCAAAGTCAATTGATAAATCCTGAATTTTTATATTTAAAAATACTCTTATTAACCAGGGAAACCTCACTGACAGTGCCATGTGAGAAGCAGATTTTTCTGGGTGTGCTGTGATGAATGATTCTTACAGCAGAGGTCTTGCCCAGTCTGTTGTTCTTGTCTCTATAAGTGACAGTACTTTATAACCATGCATTTTTTTTTTCACTTCTTTGGTTTGGTGAGAGCAGGGATCAGACTGCCAGGGAGGGAGGGAAAGATGGTGATTCTTATGGCAGCCCCACCCACAAGCCCAATCATGGCCCATGGCATTGCATGTCTTCCTTCCTGGCTCCTCTCCGTGCCATCTCCTTGTTGCCAATTCTTGGTAAAAGAAGAGGGGAGGAAAAGGAGAGGCAGTGACACCTTGTGCTGGCCACGTGCTGCAGGCAGCTGCCTGAAATGGAGGGTTTATTCCCAGCTGATGAGCTACAGTTTTGAATTTAGCACCAATAGTGGTAACTGGCTAGTGGTACCAATGTCAGAGGAGGGGATATATGGCAAGATGACACATTTCTCATAAAAGGTGGGAGTACAGCATATAGGTTTCTGTCCACCCAGTTTGAGCCCTGAGCAACAGTTGGCAACATTTGTCTTTTGTCACATTGGCCATAGCTGCAATGAAGGACTAAGCAGTATGTGATCCTGATTAATTCTTCTTTCATTACAGTGGATTCATTGTTACTCTAGAGAGAAAAAAGCTGTGAAATGAAAGTGAGGTGCTTTATTTTGTAGAAAGCAGTGTGTAAAATATTCATTATGAAAATTTTCAGAAAATTGTACTGGGTGGATGCATACAAAGACTGTCTCTATGTCGCTGAGCTTGATGGCAGATTCCGGAAAAAATTGGTGGATCGATGTGTGGACTCCAACAACACCTTCTGCTTTCAGTATCCCAGAGCTATTGTTGTTCATCCAAAATACGGGTATGACATTTCCAGAGTGTTTCTCTTTTACCTCATAGTTTGACAGTCTCATGCTGTTTGTGTGAAAGTCCATGTTAAGTTATCATTTTGCGTCTGTGAGTAAGAATAATTACAGAATATTTGGATCATATCCTCCTGTTCAGCAAAAAGGCGCCAAATGTGGGGGATGGATTTTGTTTTAGTGCATGAGGTGTTATATTGCAAATATAGCTTCTAAAATTTGTCCCAGGATCTTTTCCTACAAAACTAATTATGGATGTTGTTTAAATAGACAGGTTTACTGGACTGACTGGGCAGACCGAGCCTATGTTGGAAGAGTGGGCATGGATGGGAAGAACAAGACGGTGATTATCTCTACCAAGTTAGAGTGGCCCAATGGACTCACCATAGATTACGCCAACGACAAGCTCTACTGGGCAGATGCCCATCTAAACTACATTGAGTACGTACATAGAGAAGAATAAAGCAACTGGGTAACTGTTCATACCAAATTTCAGTGGCAGCACTTTAGTTTAAGAATTTTTAACCCCTTCACTGCTGACAGTTTGTGCATGGATCAAGGCAACAGGGTGTTTTTTAAATGGAACATACAGGGATATTTTATGTCCTGTCACAGTCCAGTTAGATACAGGACATATCCAATTAATCCATCAGCATTGAAAGGGTTAACTAATTCTAAATTAAAATGAAATCAGAAGTTGGGCATAAAGGGGATGAAGAGGAAAGACTCTCTCCTTATTTGGATAAAATTAACTTTTGTGATTTTTCCCACTTGTTCTTTAGCTGCAGTTGGCAGTTTTGTTCTGAAGTTTTATAGCATATATTTGCTAGCTCCAATGATTATAATAAGGGACAGATTTTCAGTGGGTCTTCAGAACTTTGCAGCAGGGGGTTAGATTGTAAACTTTTTACTCACACTAGCATTTCTGTCAAAATTTTAGACTTGGAAGATTCTCCATTGGACTCACTTTTGCCCAGTTTGTTAAATGATTTGTTCATTAATCATAATGTTGCTGTTCAAAGTTTCTAACTTAGCCTTCTTTGTTATTAACACAATCAGAAAAAATTGTGAGAGTTGCACAAGATTTTTCTGTTAAAAATGTTGTTAAAAGTAAAAAAAATAAAAAAAAAGAAAAGAAAAAACAGTCCTAGAATATTTAAAATTTAGGAATATGTATGCAGATGTGGTCTCCCCATCTCAAAAAAGATATATTGGAATTGGAAAAGGTTCAGAAAAGGGCAACAAAAATGATTAAGGGTATAGAACAGCTTCCATATGAAGAGAGATGAATAAGATTAGGGCTTTTCAGCTTGGAAAAGAGATGTCTAAGGAGAGATATGATCAAGGTCTATAAAATCATGACTGGTGTAGAGAAAATAGATAAGGAAGTGTTGTTTACTACTTCTCATAACACAAGAACTAGGGATTACCAAATGAAATTAGTAGATAGCAGGTTTAAAACAAATAAAAGGAAGTATTTCTCCACACAATGTACAGTCAGCCTGTAGAACTCCTCGCCAGAGAATGTTGTGAAGGCCAAGACCACAACAGGGTTCAAAAAAGAACTAGAGAAATTCATGGAGGATAGATCCATCAGTGGCTATTAGCCAGGATGGGCAGAAATGGTGTCCTTAGGCCTTTGTTTGCCAGAAGCTGGGGATGAGTGGCAGGGGATGGATCACCTGATGATTACCTGTTCTGTTCATTCCCTCTGGGGCACCTGGCACTGGCCACTGTCAGAAGACAAGATACTGGGCTAAATGGACCTTTGGTCTGACCCAGTAGGACCATTCTTAGTTCTTAATAAAGGTGTTTATTTTGCCAAGTGTCACTTGAATAGCTGTCTGAATTATACAGCCACTTGCCTGCATGACAAGTAACCTATTATCTATGTGCAAAACTTCATTGGACAGCCAGATAAATTTCTTAGGAAATTTGTATTTCCTCTTGCGTGTGTTTGATCTGTTTTTATAACTAAAGTAAAATCTATTTAAACCTTATGCATCTCAAAATGAACTAAATATTTTGAATCCACTAATCACCACTAATGAAGTGCTTGCTGCAAGAAGATACATTAAAAGCGTGAAGCTCCTGCAGCTTTGATCTCAATGTTATGCGTGTTTTTTGTTCATGTAGGTACTCTGACCTAGAGGGACGACATCGTCACACAGTATATGATGGGACTTTACCTCATCCGTTCGCAATTACAGTTTTTGAAGACACAATTTATTGGACTGATTGGAACACAAGAACTGTTGAGAAGGGAAATAAATATAACGGATCAGGCAGGACTGTTCTGGTGAACACCACACATAGGCCATTTGATATCCATGTCTACCATCCATACAGACAGCCAATTGGTGAGGAAACAGATTTAAAATTTAATGTGGATGTTTGGTCCTTATTAGGCCTAACCCTGGTTCATGCCAGGTGCACATCTCCCAATGGTATTACAAGGAGTTGAAGGCACTTGGTACCTCACAGGAGGCAAATAGTTTCTTGAAGAATCAGGGCTTTCGTTAAACTACACAGGTGATCTTCGATTTGGCTATCTGATAAAGTAAGATAAATAGTGAGAGAAGATAAATAGTGAGAGCAGAATCAGACCTGAAGTATGGATTTAAAGCCAGTTTCTAAGGTTTCAGGGTTGATTGTTCATACATCTTCAGTAAACTTTAGTTGAGACTTTGGATTTTTCTGTCTGAGTGCCTAATTTTTGTTTGTTTGTTTTTGATTTGCAAGAGATAATATCAGTGCCTTCTGTGCAAAAGGAGATGATTGCGAGGACTTTCTGTTTATGGGGGTGTGAAGTATGATGATTATTCTTCCATTTTACTAGTGAATAATCCTTGTGGTACGAACAATGGTGGCTGTTCCCATCTGTGTCTAATAAAAGTTGGCGGTCAGGGCTATTCTTGTGAATGTCCAGATAACTTCATAGTGGTACAACTTGGCAACACTGCACACTGCCTTCCAATGTGCTCCAGCACCCAGTTCCTCTGTGCAGACAGTGAAAGGTAAGTTCTTTGATCAGTATCTTCTTTTAATATCTCTTTAAGGATAAAATTTATATCTAAGGCTAATTTACCTGGAAGGCTCAAAAGTATGTAGTAATTCTCCATATTGTGGGTTCTGCAGTCTGGTGGTAAAGACAAGGCCAAGGCTAAATTTCAGATCACTTCTGGAAATGTGTCTTGTTCTCTGTCTCTCTCAGCCTTTCCAGCTAACATTTGGCTTGCCCAGGTGTCGGTCTGAATGATGAATCTCAAGAAAACCCAGAGTAACAGTTTGCACAAAAATCCTGCAAACTTGAGTCCCCATGAATTTGTCATGAGCCTCTTACAGAGGTTTCTCCATGATCATTTGTTACTGCCAACCCTGTGTTCTGGTATATTTTGTTATCACATGACAAACGGCCTCATGTCATATAGAACTGAGGCTCAAGAAATACACTGGTCTACAATTTTTTAGAAGTCGTCTGCTTCAGAGATAAAATGTGATATTTATTATGTATTTTGATGTGCTGAATTCAAATATGACAATTAAAACAACTGATTGGCTACTGTTTCTAAGATATTTAAGTTTTTACATTTTATGTCTATGTACATTGTGTAGATAGTAGAGTTTTAATCATAAATTGTAAACCTAGGTCTTTTCATGTGTTTATGGTTGCTTTACATGATAATATTTCACCTGTCCTGTTTATGTAACACTTTAAAAATCAGCAAAAGGGTTATATAAATAAAATATATTATGAAACAAAAGGCAAAAAACTATTATGTACATAGTTTAGTCCTATTCAGTGTCTACTCGGCGCTTCTTGGCTTGTCTCTTGTATTCATTAAATGGAGCATCTCTTGTCACTGTCCAGCAATAGTCTGCAAGCATTGACGGACTCCATTTGCCCTGATAGCATTTCTCCATTGTTGCAATGTCCTGGTGAAATCGCTCGCTGTGCTCGTCGCTCACTGCTCCACAGTTCAGTGGAAAAAAATCTAGATGAGAGTGCAAAAAATGTATCTTTAGTGACGTGTTGCAACCAAGGCTTTTGTATGCCTTGAGGAGGTTTTCCACCAACAACCTGTAGTTGTCTGCCTTGTTGTTTCCGAGAAAATGTACTGCCACTGACTGGAAGGCTTTCCATGCCGTCTTTTCCTTGCCACGCAGTGCACGGTCAAATGCATCATCTCGAAGAAGTTCACGAATCTGAGGACCAACAAAGACACCTTCCTTTATCTTAGCTTCACTTAACCTTGGAAATTTTCCACGGAGGTACTTGAAAGCTGCTTGTGTTTTGTCAATGGCCTTGACAAAGTTCTTCATCAGACCCAGCTTGATGTGTAAGAGTGGTAACAAAATCTTCCTTGATTCAAGAAGTGGTGGATGCTGAACACTTTTCCTCCCAGGCTCCAATGACTGTTGGGGTGGCCAATCTTTCTTGATGTAGTGGGAATCTCCCATTCGCAGAGAAAACAGCAGTACTTTGTGTATCCAGTCTGCAGACCAAGCAAGAGAGCGCCAGAAAGCTGCCACTGATGTTGGTCATAGTTTATGCACCTCAAAGGTTGTTTCATGTTGCCGTAGGTTTCCTTCATATGGACTGCAGGACCAACTGGAATTGATGGCAAAACATTGCCATTATGCAGCAAAACAGCTTTAAGACTCGTCTTTGATGAATCAATGAAGAGTCTCCACTCATCTGGATCGTGAACGATGTTGAGGGCTGCCATCACACCATCGATGTTGTTGCAGGCTACAAGATCACCTTCCATGAAGAAGAATGGGACAAGATCCTTTTGATGGTCACGGAACATGGAAACCCTAACATCATCTGCCAGGAGATTCCACTGCTGTAGTCTGGAGCCCAACAGCTCTGCCTTACTCTTGGGTAGTTCCAAATCCCAGACAAGGTCATTCAATTCAGCTTGTGTTATGAGGTGTAGTTCAGAGGAGGAGGATGGGAGAAAATGTGGGTCCTGTGACATTGATGGTTCAGGACCAGAAGTTTCATCCTCTTCCTCTTCCTCGTCTGACTCAAGTGAGAATGATTCTGGTGCATCAGGAACCGGCAGTCCTTCTCCGTGGGGTATGGGGCATATAGCTGATGGAATGTTTGGATAATGCACTGTCCACTTTTTCTTCTTTGACACACCTTTCCCAACTGAGAAGTAACAATTGCTGGTATGATCTGTTGGCTCTCTCCAAATCATTGGCACTGCAAAAGGCATAGATTTCCTTTTCCTGTTCAACCACTGGCGAAGATTTGTTGCACAAGTGTTGCAGCATATGTGTGGGACCCACCTCTTGTCCTGATCTCCAATTTTGCAGCTTAAATAAAGGTGATAGGCTTTCTTAACCATAGTGGTTATACTGCACTTTTGTGATGCAAAAGTCACTTCACCGCAAACATAGCAGAAGTTATCTGCACTGTTCACACAAGTACGAGGCATCTGTGCTTACTTTGGCTAAACAGAAATGTGTCCCTTTGCAAAATCAAACACTGACAAATGAGAGCACGACACTGTATGATTTCTAGAGCTGATATAGGGCAATTTGTTCAGCAGAGTGATGTAAGCTTCGTTATGATTGCATCATCCATGACTTCTAGGAACAACATGATGCAATTCATATCATGTATGATGCAATACCAGCTTCAGATTGCATCATTCATTGTTTTGCCTAAAAAGCAAGTACTGTCCAAACCCAGTCATAGATTTATTCATAGATCCAGTCAAAGATGTATTTTAGTCATTTCTGGTTTAAATTGAGATCCCTTCCCTTTATAACTCACTTATCCTCTGCCATTCCCATGTCAAGGGTCGTATATACTGACCCAATAGCATATCTTGAAAACTAAAGCCAATCAACAATTTTAAGCATCATTTTCGTTCTCAGAGACCCAGAATTAGTAAAGTTTGACTACATTTATTTCAGAAGCATTTTGGCTGTAGAGCAGTGATATCTGAAAGCAAATGTTGCAAGATGATATGTCATTGGCAAAAGCTTGTATAACAGTTGGTCCTTAAAGGGATGGTGGACACCTGTAAAGTCATTTCTTCATCAAAGGAAATATTATTTTCTCTTTATAGGTGCATACCAATCTGGTGGAAATGTGATGGACAGAGAGATTGCAGGGATGGCTCTGATGAACCGCTGTCCTGCCCGCACCGATATTGTCGTGTTGGGCAGTTCCAATGTAGTGATGGAAACTGCACTAGTCCCCATTTCTTGTGTAATGCTCTGCCAGATTGTCCTGACATATCAGATGAAGATCACGTACTTTGTGGTAAATGTCAGATAATTATTCTTGGCACATGTGTAGCACTTCACATGTTCAAAACATATAAATACTAACCATTTAGTCCTCACAAGCTGCCCTAAGAGATGGGTAGGAATCATGATCCGTATTTTACAGATGTTAGACCTGATTTTCTGCTGCCTTGCACCATATGTAGTCATTTACCACAGTCCAAAGTGACGGTAAAAAGGATGTAAAATGCTACCAAATCAGAGTGGCAATCTTTTACACTGACTTTGCTTCACTTGCACTGGTGTAAGATACAAGGCAGTGGAAAATAAATCTCATTCTGTTTTGCTCAAAGAAGCACCATGAAGTTGAGCTTGTCTGCATGGTCCCACAGCGCAGACTTCAAGAGTGTGAGTTGCATCCTGAACTAACATGCTGTGCAAACTAAAAGGTACTTAGTTTGTGTTAACATTGTCTCATTTCGAACAGGACTAGGTTAATGCAAACTAAGTACCTTTTAGTTTTTGCTAGCAGGAGCTATGTGGGGCAGTTACAGCGCAACATCTTAAACAACTCTATGTAGACAAACCCTGGGTGTCAGAGGCAAGCTCAGAACTGAAGATTTCATAACTCTCAGCTCAGTCCATCAGACCATTCTGCTTCTTACCATAATCTGCATTTTAAACAATGAAAACATTATTTCACATGAAAATTGCTCAAAATGCAATACACCCAGGTGGATGGGTTTGGAGAACTGAATGTGATGGAATTTTTAAAAAAATTGTAGGCATCTAATTATAATTATTAGACAGTGTATTAACATTTTTAAAAATCCATCTTGTTTCATGTGCTTGTGTCTAATTAGAAAGCTAATTTTTCTTCTCTTGTAAGTAATATTACACTGGGAGTTGCAGTCTGATCAGTGAGAATGAAAAAAGGAAGCTGTGTAGTCATATAATTGATATTTTCACTGACTTCCATTAGCATATAACAGTATTTTCTGTAATGTCATCATAATGAAATGATGAAATGAAACCTCAATTTTACATGAATTTCAAACAAGCTCTTAAGTAAGGCACAGGAAAATATTAAGTAAGAAATTGACAGCTGCATAATAATGAGTTCACGTCTTTATTTTATTGGGTAGAATACAGATGATTGGGGGATATATCATACAGTAACGTAAGGAGGAAAGCTTGCTCTAGGAAAGCTATGTGTTGATGTTTGCAGAAATCATGCTATATTTTTCTCTTCCTGGAGAAAGGGACTAGTGTGTCTGTAAAAGGCGTGGTGGGAGAAATATCCAAACCGTGAAGGCTAGAGATCTATGGAAAGCCAAAGTGAACACCCCAGCTCACAGTCTAGCACTTAATGTGACTCCCATTCTGCAAATATCACAAGCCTCGCCAGACACCCACCACTGCTAACATTGTTTTCTTTGTGTGACTGTGCATGAGTTCCCCTTTGAGGAAGTTAGAAACTGTGGATCTAAAGTTAATGGTGCTCTGAGCAGCATTAACTTGTACCAGGTATCCTTGCATGCAGCATGCTGGTTTAGCAGGACAGTATGCGGGGTAGAACTAGAGTGGTTCTTCTCTGGCCCAAAACACTGTCAGAATTTGCATGGTGGCTCAAAGCCATGTTGTCACTCAGGTGCCCCGAATCATGATTCTCCTCTGCCCTAGCTCAGTGCGACAGCTGGGCTTGTGCTTCGCCCCGGGCAATGACAACTCTGGATGTCTTTCTTCTCCCCAAAGGCACTCTGTTGTATTGTTCAGCATTTGAAAGCTGGATGAAAGCAGCTTGTGGGCCATAGCCATGCAAGATTAGAAATCGGTATCTGAACTGGACAAATACATTCTAAACTCAGATTGAGTTACCAGCATTTACATTGTATTTACATTGCAATAATGACATAATTCAGATTCAGTTCCCATAACAGTGAAGGACTAGACCTTTCCTGTAAGCTTCAACAGCCTAATAAAAATGTGTATTTTTTCAGCTAATCACCAATGTGAGACACATCAGTGGCAGTGTGCGAACAAACGGTGTATTCCAGAAGCCTGGCAGTGTGATAAAGAAGACGACTGTGGGGATAACTCAGATGAGGATAGTTCTCACTGTGCCAGTAGGACCTGTTCTCCAGGCCAGTTTAAATGTGACAATGGTCGCTGCATCCCTCAGTCCTGGAAATGTGATGTGGATGATGATTGTGGTGATCACTCTGACGAGCCATTCCACGAATGCAGTAAGCACTAAATCAATGGCAGCTGTCTACATTATAGCACAATAGGCAGAGTGAACAGCTTCATTTGCAAGAGGTTTGCCTTTGAGGAGATATGAATCCTATAAACTGACTGCTAAACTGCAGTAGGTAATGGGCACTGCAGCACAGCACTTTGTGACTTGGTAAGAGAGTCTCATGAGATACCAAGCAGCAAATACTGAAGGGGAAAAAAGTCACTAAATATCTACAAGGTTTTTGAACCAATCATGGGTTTGTAAAGAACTCAGAACCCAGGAAACATGTGTTTATAAAGAACAGATCTAGCCAGGCAAATTTAATTATGTCTTTTGTCAGACTGGTAAAATTAGCAGATGAAGGGGAAGCGACAGACATTGGATTTTCATGAAACTTTTAATACAGTTGATCATAAATCTCTTACTTTCAAATTTAAATCTAATTGACTTGGATATGAACACAGTCACATGGGTAAAAAAAAGTCCGACAGTTTGCGAATAAAGGGTTATGATAAACCACGAAGTGTCAAGCTGCAGGGGAGCTATCGAATGGGATGCTACAGAGATCTGTGGTAGGCCTGGTTTTCATTTACATTCATTTAAAGATCTGCAAGAGTGAGTAAACAACATATTAATGAAGTTTACAAAAGCTACTAAATAAGGAGGAGTTGTGGGCATCTGGAATGACAGAGAAATAATAAAAAAGCACCTAGAAAGATTAGACAGACATAGAGAACAACAAAATGAAACTTAGCTTGGAGAAATGCAAGCTAATACAACTGGAATAAAATAATCTGAACAGCAACAGTCTGAAAGCTGGAAAGCAGTAATGTGACCTACGAGTGATAATAGTCAGCAGATCGACAGGGAGTTTGCATGCAGTGTGACTGCTGAAAAGGCCAGTGCAGTTTTGAGCTGTATAGTTAAGTACATCAACACTTATGGCAGCGTGTAGAGCACAGACACTGCGCACCCAGCTAGCATGGATATAAATAGCGATGTAGATGGTGAGGTGTAGCCTTAGACAAACAGAGCATAGACATACCAGAACCATGTGCTACATGCCATGTGCTACACGGCTCTCTACATGCCCAGTGTCTCTGTCTACACTGTTATTTTTAGCCGTGTGGTGTCCCACTGCTGGAGCCCCCAACATTGGAGAGCTTCAGCAGTGGGGAAAGGTTCTGACAGTGGAGAGCTACCAGAGCCCTTCCACACTACCATCCTCCTAGAGCTTTTCCATGCTACAGAAAAGGGCTCCAGTAGCAGTTCCCCACTGCTGTGTTCCCTCCCTCCCTTCCTCCAAGTTCCCTCTTGCTATGTGTCCTGGGTTGGCACAGCTCCTTGCCATCCTTTACTAATGGCTCAATCTAGCCCCAGAGGAGGACATGATAAAAGTTAAATATCTGAAGAATAGTCAACCAGAAAGGAGAGGAATACCTGCTCCTTGCCATTTAGGATGGCAAGGAGCAGGTATAACTCTGATATGAGGTGAAATTGAGAAAGGGGAAAGTTAGTCTGATTATCAAGAAAAGCTTCCTGACTAATTGGAATAGTTGCCCAAGAAAAGTGGTGGATACCCAGTCACTTAGGATAAAACTAGAGTGGACAAAATGCTGGTAACTGTATAATAGGACTCTGTTGTCCACCAGCAGGGAGGTGAGCTATATTACCTGGAAGATTCTTTTTTCAATCGTTGACTCCTTTTAATGGAAGTAGTACACCATAAAACAGAAATCAGATGTTTAAGTCATGAGCATACAGAAGTAATACAATGTTCTTTGATAACTCTCTCTTGTGTTTTAGTGGGTCCTGCCTATCGATGTGATAACCACACAGAATTCAGCTGTAGAACCAATTACCGCTGTATTCCACTGTGGGCAGTGTGCAATGGGTATGATGACTGCAGAGACAACAGTGATGAACAGGGCTGTGGTACGTGTAGGGAAGCTTTTTCTGAAATGACGTTATGTTGCGAATATTCCTCCAACCTATAAAACTCTCCGGGAAATCTTCTCAGTGATAATTCATATGCTTGTACTTCTTTCATTTTCTATCAATCCATTTCGCTGATATCCATTTGCATGGAGGAAAATTCTGTGGACAATAATTCACTGAAGGTCATTGTGTAGCTTACAGGCTATAACCCCTGAAAGCTAGATTATGATGATTATTCTACTCTTCGTTATTGAACAGTGATTCTCTGCTTATCACTGAATAAAACAGTGGAAAATATATTTTCCTGCTTCCAAATCTTACATATAGGAACACACATGAAAGCTGTGTTGTTGTAGCTGTGTTGTTCTCAAGATGTTAGTGAGACAAGGTGAGTGAGGTAATAACTTATATTGGACCAACATCTGTTTGGTGAAAAAGACAAGCTTTAGAGCTTACACTAAACTCTTCTTCATAGGAAAGCTGTCATTCAGTTTTCTTTTTGCATATCTTCAAAACTACTTCCAACTGTCAGCTGGGGATATTTGTACCAAAATCATCCGTGTTGAGGATTTATGATGCTGCAAGAGTTCTTTTGTCTTTTAAAATGCTACAAACTAGGTTTGCAGGCCATGAGTTCACAACATCTACATCAGAATAACCCAGGAAAAACGGGGTGTGGCAGTGGCCAACAGTGTGCCATATGGCTTTCAGCTCTGGGTGTTTGTCAGTGGAAGTGTGTGCCACTCTGGGAGTCATTAGATACATAGCCATATACACAGAGCCTACCATTTTTCTTCCACCATATCATTTATTCTCCAGCTAATATTTGTTTGATACTTTCCTCTTCTGAGGGATAGTAGAGTTGTTGTTTCTGCACAAGTAGGATATACGGTGGTGGTTTTAGGACTCCCTGACTCTGCAATCCTTGTGTTGGGAGTAGCATTCTCCCTTTTTAGAAAATGGATATGTCCAGAAAATTACTGTGAAAGTGCAAAGTCTCTTCCTGAGCATTCCCCTCCCAGTCCTATATCATTACTTGATGGGATGTTTCCTAACTGCCCTTCGCCTAAACTACGTGACCCAGTTTATGGAATGGAAAATTCAATCTACTACAACCCTCTGAGTACTCTGCCCTATCCAAAGCGTCCTATCCTACTCTAAGCATCTCTCTACCCTGTCCAAAGCATATTCAAGAGTATGCTAATGTATGCTGGTTTATTGTCTTGGTGACAAATGGTGTGCTTTGCAGAGGAGATGACTTGCAATCCTTTGGGAGATTTCCGCTGTGATAATCACCGGTGCATCCCGCTGCGCTGGAAGTGTGATGGAGATAATGACTGTGGAGATGGGTCTGACGAGAACAACTGCAGTGAGTTGTCACTCCACTCCCATGATGTTTTAGTATTCCTTGCTTTTCACGCATAGCCTCCCATTTCTTTTGAAAATGGGGCGTGTTGTTCTTAATTGCAAGAGTTCAGTTATTCCACTATGTAGTCTGTATTATTGCACCTGAGCCATTTGGAATTCTGTTTTAAGCATAACCTGTATATTGTACAGAGATAAATGTTAGTAAATCCAGTTATCAAGAAGAATGTTATAATGTATGTGAAAGTATATGGCAGGGGTGGGCAAACTACAGCCTGCGGGCCACATCTGGCCCGCAGGACCGTCCTGCCCAGCCCCTGAGCTCCTGGCTGGGGAGGCTGCCCCCAGCACCTCCCCCCATCTTTACTCTATGCCACAGAGCCTCAGCGTGCCGCGCAGGCAGTGCTCTGGGGGGCGGGACTGCATGCTCCTGTGGGGCCGCGTGTCTGGCTCCAGCCGTGCCACTAGACATACTGCTCTGAGCAGCATGGTAAGGGGGCCGGGGCCGGGGAGTTGGATAAGGGTCAGGGAGTCCGTCAGGGGGCGGGGGTGTAGATAGGGGTTGGGACAGTCAGGGGACAGGGAGAAGGGGGCGGTTGAATGGGAGGGAGGTTCTGGGGGGGCAATCAGGTGAAGGGGAGGGTGGGATAGGGCGTGGGAGTTCGGGGGGGCAGTCAGTGGGCGGGGGACAGGAAGCAGAGTTGGGTAGGGGTGGGGTTTTGGGTGGGCAGTTAGGTGACAAGGAGCGGTGGGGGTTGGATGGGTCGATGGTTCTGAGGAGGTCAGTCGGGGTGAGAAGTGGGAGGGGGATACATAAGGGTAGGGCCAAACTGTTTGGAGAGCCACAGCCTTCCCTACTTGGCCCTCCATACAGTTGTGCAACCTTTGGGCCAAAACGTTTGCCCACCCCTGGTTTAAGGGCTCAATCCTGGAGAGAGTGAGAAGGAGAGAGAGAGAGGATGGGGATGAGTGAGAGAGAGAACATGTCCCTGAGTAAAGAGTGCAGGATCAAGCCCAAACTGAATTTATGATTTTTGGGTTAGGAGATGTAATTTCCTCAAGATCAAAATCACTCTTGGATAATGTTGTAACAAAACAAAGCGTGAGATGAGTTAACCCACAGCACTCTGGAGAGACATGAAGTGTTTAATGAGTTAACCCACAGTATTCTAGAGCTGAATGAATTAACCCACAGCACTGTAGAGAGACATGAAGTAATTCTGCATAATCTGTATGCAGAAATATCAACTTGCCATTTTAATGATTGTCTCATATCTCACCTGTCAATCATTTTGCCTATTTTAATGAGACAGGCTTGGATGTTTAGAGTTACAGCTGAGTGACTTCACATATTGTTTACACTTGTCTTTTAAATTGAAGGACCTCGCGAATGCACGGAAAGTGAATTCCGTTGTGATAATTTGCGCTGCATTCCTTCTCGGTGGGTTTGTGACCACGATGATGACTGTGAAGACAATTCAGATGAACGTGACTGTGGTGCGTATTGACTTTAGGGTGTCATTTCATCATATTAGAAACTAAGGTTTGTGCAGGGTTGAAATCATTCTGCAAAACCATATTTTACATCAAGCAGCATTAGTGAAGCAACCTTTGATTCACTAATCATTTTGGTATCTTTTTAGAGCTGAGGACATGTCATCCTGGATATTTCCAATGTAGCAGTGGGCATTGTGTTGCAGAACGTTTCAGATGTGATGGAAGTGCAGATTGTCTTGATTTCTCTGATGAAGCAACTTGTCGTGAGTGTAAAGCGTATTGTGGGAACTTACGGGGGAAGAATAGCACATAAGACACACTTCAGTTTTACAGAAACATACTCTTTATTGTCTGTTTAATACAATAGACAAAATCCTGAGTGGTATTGAACACCTGCAACTCAAACGACTTCAGCAATGTTATTCAGGAAAAATGTAATATATTGAGCTACTTTTTAATATACTAATGGGTTCTCAGGTATTCCACTGGCAAATTATAAATAGATTAAAAGAATAAACCTGTGGGTGCGAGTGATGCCCAAGAAGCCCTGCTCTTTGCAAGGATGGTCTAGCACAGCGTGAGGATTTTGTTCTCCCAGCTGCACTGCAAGACAGAATGGCTTTTTAAACATTTCAATGCCTACTATACTGTAATAGGCTAATGTGGCTGATTTTATAATGTGTGCAGGGCTGTAGATGATCTCATTCCTTTTCCCTTTCCCCTCTCTCAATGAAAACAGGAAAACAATTTGTTTCCCTTGTTGTCACCTCAGTCTGGATCGTGGCCCTATCTCTACACTGGCTACATTTTAAGACCATTTGGGAGTTGCAGCTCATGCAGAATGTGATTGCTTCCTCGTTAAGCAATGTTTTTGGAGGGGCATTTCATACCTGTGCATTGATAGAGCAATACTGGCTGTTAGATGATTCACAGATGAAGTTTAAGGGGCTGGTTTTCATCTGTAGAGCCCAAATGGTTTGGGCCCTTGGTACATGGGATGATGCCTTTCTTCTCATGTTGCTGTCATAGCAGTTGTGATCATCCTTCCACACAGTTGAGCTAGAAACCCTGTATTAAGTGGAAAGGGGAAGACTCAGAACATTTTCAATGATGGGTCCTGTATCCTGGAGCTTATTTCCCAGCATATTGGTCAAACAGAGGCTGGATTAGACAATCTTTGTGGCATGCTGAAAATTACATATTTTCCCCTCTTTTAGTTCAGAGAAAGGGAAAGAAGATTGCTTAGAAAGCAACTGATGGGCTGTAGCAGTTGATGAAAGGGAAATGGTTTGGAGGGTGGTTGTATGAGGTGAGGGGGAGTTCCATGGTCTCTTGATCTTGTGAGTTGTGTTATTTTCAAATTTTGTATAGGATCCACATAATCGGATGGATATGTTATAAATGTGAATACATTGATGATTAATTATCTGGTTAATTTCCTGACCATTCACTGGGAGTCCTGGTATGAAATTTGTGTAGATTATATTAATGGATTGCCAGTGAAAATACGAGCAGTGTCAGTAAAACTCACATGATCCTATTGTGGTTCTGAGGCCTCTGGCAGTAACGTTAGTGTATTATTTAACTTCATAAAATCTTAATTCAAATTAATCAATTTATTTAGCCAGTGGTTCTCAGTCCTTGCAGTTTGCTACCCTGCAAACGTTTTAGCCCTCTTCTCCTGTAGAGAAGAGAGTGAAGAAGAAATAATGACCTAGGAAATGCCGTAATAGTATTTCAGACCAAGCTTACATATTAATACTAAAAATTCCATTTCTTTTCGCTAGCAACACGCTATCCTAATGGTACATATTGTCCACCTATGTTGTTTGAGTGTAAAAACCACATTTGTATCCAGCCATATTGGAGATGTGATGGTGACAATGACTGTGGAGATGACTCTGATGAAGAACTTCACCTTTGCTGTAAGAGAGAAAAATGAAAAAAAATGAACAATGTTCACTCCATTAATAAAACTATATAGTTACAATCATTAGTGGTACAGAAATAAGAGCTAAATGATAAATACATTGTTTTGACTGGAGAGTCTCATGGGTTTTGATAAAGAGAGCCACTGAGAAAGTGTTGTTTCACATAAAGCATCTTTAAATTCACATTATACTGTCTCTCGTGATTTTGTAGCTCATTCATTGCTTTGCAGGCATCTAACTGCAGCTGTAAAAGAGGGGAGAAGTCAAATGACGAGAGACAATCCCTGTAGCAATTAGAAATGTGAATAAATGTCAGCATTTTCAAAATTGGGTGCCTAAAATTAGGACCTTTAACTGAAATTTAGTGATACAAGAGTCTGATTTTCAATGGTGCTGAGCACCCTCAACTCCCATTAGAGTTAGGGCATGTCCTTAAACATGGATTATGGGTCCTAACTTTAGACACTCAGGTTTGGAAATGTTGACCAATACCTATGAAAAACATACATTATATGCAGTTGAGGCAGCCACAACATCTGCATTTATAAATTGGATGGCTTTTCTATAAATGATTTCTGGTGTTGTCTAGAACGATACAGAGCACAAACTAGCATGGTAACTGCTGCATTGCACTCTCTGCAGCAGTGGCAAATGTTTGCTCTCTGGGATACAGACTACCTTTTTCAAAAAAGTGGATTATCACTATTTCAAAAACACAGATTTTAGGTTATCTTTCAACAAACCTAATTCAATGCTATGACTGAAGAATATGTTTACTTTTGGTCTGGAAGACTAGTGCTTTTTGAAATAGAGGCACACAATAGCCAAAAAAAGTGACGTATTCATTTGATGGATTGTATGCAATAAGTGTTCCTATCATACTTGCTTATTTGATCTATTCCATTTCAGTGGATATTCCCTGTGAACCACCATTCCGTTTCCGGTGTGAAAATAATCGCTGTATCTACAGCCACGAGCTGTGTAACCAGGAGGATGACTGTAGAGATGGAAGTGATGAGAAAGAGGAGCACTGTACGTTTATACATGCTCAGCCAATTTTATTCAGTAATCAGTAGATGCATTTTCTAGAGTCAGACTTCTATCAATGTAAAGTATTTGTAATATTTAATAATAATAAAAAACGCCCACATTGAATGACAGCATGAAACAAATATTTGAAAACTAATGTTCAGCAGGAAATTATTTGAACTGTAGTTGTTATAGCACAGAATATTTGCAGCATAGAGATGCAAGTATAGGTTTAATGTAAACCCCCCTGCACCCAACAATAGTATGATCACAGTATGTCATAAGCATGATGATAAATTTGTATAGTCTGAAAAAATTATCAAATTATATTGTTATGGTATAGACTATTTAAAATAACGAAGAAGAAAGAATTGGCAATTCAGTAATGGTCAGGATGACAAATGTTCCTGAAGTTGTTTTGATCATGGGTGTCTCTGAATTCTTACCATTGCTGTGCATGTCTCAACAATACTGGGCCCTGAATAATCCTTTTGGGGATATTATGTTTTCAGGCCCTGATGCTGCAACTAGTTCTGCATGGGTAGATTCCAGCACTCACATGGAGCCATACTGATTTCACTGAGTCTGCCCATGAAGAATATTATAGCATTCAGGAATTAGCACTTGCAGTAATAGATGCATTCTGTTATCTCTCTTTATTATACAGTGCAAAGTTGTGCTCCCAGATATATTCATAGTACCCATTGACTCAATGGGAGTTGCATGTGCACGTTTAATAGCAGAATTTGTCCCCAAGCTTAAGAATGTTTATTATGTACTGACTCTTTAAATTACCCAACATCATGTAATTGTAATAGCATGTCATATATGCTAGAATTGTCTCAACTAAACTGAAGTATCAAGACTGGATTTAAAGATTAAATATAGAGATAAAAGATATTAAATAGCCCTGCCAAAGCAAGAAGTTGAATCCACTGTTGAGCAGAAAATATATAACAAAAAGCCTTTATGAAATAGCCCTTGTTTCTCAGTAGGAGGAGGAAGTCTGGGTTTTTGAGTTGAGGCACAGGACTGGGAATTGGCAGACCTGGATTCTATTTCCAGCTATGCCACAGACTTCCTGACTCACGTTATTAAACCGCTCTGAGCCTCACTTCTCTCCTCTGTGACAGGAATAATGCCTAACTTGTGGATATTAGGAGGCTACATAGGTGACAGTAGTATGTCTCTCTTGAATGTAGGTAGAGAACCTACCCCAAGACCTTGTATGGCTGAAGAATTCAAATGTGGCAATGGAAACTGCATTCCTCTACATTATGTATGCGACAATTATGATGACTGTGGAGACCATTTTGATGAAATAGGATGCAGTAAGTAACAGTGTCGTCATTACATTGTGTAGTAGTGATCAGTAGAATTGAAATAGAAACAGTATTTGAAACAGAAATAATAAACGTGTAGTATTGACTAGAGCTAAAATTGAATAACTTGGAACTGCTCTCTGCTCCTGTTATCTTCCCATCCTCCGCATATCATTTGCAAACTAAGCAGCTCAGTTTCCTGAACGGTGCAGGTTTAGGCTAAGAGTCTTGTGCTTCCCAAGAAGCAGTTTGGTCTTGCTCTAAAATGGGATATGCTGTAGAGGCTAGAGCAGACCCTGAACTGGTGTAAATTGTCATAGCTTCTCGGAAGTCAATAGAGTTAGGATGATTGACACCAGCTCAGTACCTGTCTCTGGAGAAGGTGAACAATTCATCTCACACCAGCACCTTATTGGCCAGTGCTCAGAATGCAGTCCCCTCCAGTCATCATTGTTGTTAATAGTTTTTCACAAGATGACAGAGACCCAATCGGGAGAGTCACTTCAATGTGGAAACTTTGAGCAAAATATGTGTGTGTGTAAAAGGGAGTACAGAGAGAGCCTAGAGGATCCTGAATAAAGCATTTTAACTGCAATAGACAGACAGCTTAGATTCATAACTTGAGTATGCACCTGTGATTTCAGTTTCTCAGGTGTTTATAGCTTCAGGTGAAAATGTGCTAAATGATGCAGTGGGGATTTAAACCTAGTATGTTTGCATATCACAGATAACTTACAGATTGTTAGCTTAGTCTTTTCTGAGGTGGCTTGCATCTCTATTTCACATCCATCCCAGTGGACTTGAGTAGTGGAAAATAATGATGAGACCTGATGAAAATCTAAATGTAATGTGAAATGGTGCAAATCAGACATTTTGCTGGCATTCAGCCCTGTACTGTTCATGTGCAGACATGAACTCAAACCAAACTGATGACATTTGGATCCTTTCCAGCTTCAAACATCAGCATTAAGCAGAGAGAGAATAAATAACACTAAATTGTGCTATAAACCTAATCAGGATGACAAATATCTTTTGTTTTGTGATGGGAATAAAAGGTGTCTAACTTTAATTGCAGGTATAAATATTAAATTTGAATGCAAAGACACTGTGTGTAGGTATGTTTGTGTGTGTGTATCTATAATGTGTATGCATATAAAGATATGTGTGTATAATTATTGTAATTAGCATTGATAGTTGTAGGATATAAACACTTAACTGAGTTAGTGAAATAACATTTTGGACATAAATCTGCATCCTTCCTCATCTTGTGTCAATACACATTTGTTATTTAATTGTCTCTACTTATATGTTATAGATCTACTTGCTGTATTTTTTAAGTGTCAGAGTAATTTCTGTAAATGTGTTGTACTACACCAGTTTAGCTATATAGATTTTCATTGCAATGGCAAAAGTATCAGTTCTAGCAGCTGCTGCACTATATCACGTGTTACACTTCTTGGCGATACCCAGGGTTGTAAGGTGCCTTGCTGTCACCTGCTCTTAGTGTGAAGAAACCTTGTCTGTGCCTGTTGTGGGTCAGCTACCTGACTCCACCAGCCACACACATACTTTCCTCTCAGCCTGCGCAGGCTCTGCTCTCCCACTGTAGGTGGTCATAGGCACAATCGAACCCCTGAGCTCTGCCCCTCCAGTGTCTCCTTGTAGCATCCAGCCCTGTTCTGGCCACTCACAGTTGTCTCAGATTTGCTTGTCCCAAAGAAGCAATGCACCCCAGGTTACCACTATTGCCGTAGGTCACTGCGTCATTTACACACAGCACATTAGATATGTTTCTAGTGAAAACAAGTGTAAGTTTCGTTAACAAAGACTAGAGATAAGAGAAGTACCACGTAAAAGTACTGGAAACAAATAGTTACATCTAAATTAAAATCAGAACATATATTATAGAGCCTAGACTTAAATAACAAGATACTCTCCTATTTAATGAAGTTTAGCTCACCCAAAGTCTTTGTGGTGTTTTCCAGTCAGGTTGACTGTGACCCTCCTTTCATAAGATCATGCTGACAGTTTGTCGTCTTGGTGAAGGGTCTGGCTGCACCTCAGAACTCCCAGTTATGCCCCCCAAATCCATTGTCTTCACTTGTGAACAGGACACCCCTACGCTGTTTTTGTATTTTCCTGCAGCTTTCCTCTCTTGTGATTTCATAATCTCTTGATTAGCATCAGGCTCAGTAATGCAAACAGGTCTTCACTGTGATACATACAATGTACAATACACTCATGACGCAACAGAGATACGTGTCTGCTAGCCCTTACCTGAAAGGAACCTGTCCAAGGTATGTCACCTCCTGATGACCTGCCTTTAATTTCAAGGCTTTAGGAGTGTAATTATATAGCTTTTAATTATTATATGAGCATACATTTTGCAATGATTGTGACAAACAGTGGATAGTTGGTTCTCAACAGAGACTTCATTGCCACCCTTTGGTAAATTATTATGCAGATACCTGTAAAATTCCATGCATCTTCTTTGTGACCTCTGTCAATCGGCACCAGAGGTCCCTAGGTCAGAGGTCCCTTGCTTCTCCTCATGTGAGGCCTGATCCAAAGGTTACTATAGTAAATAGAGTTCACTGACTTCAAAAAAGGTTGGATCAGCCTTACATGAATTAGGTGTCTACCCTAATTCCAAGGTATAGCTGACATAGGTCTCTATCATGTAAAAGGAATTTAGCAAGCTTTCTGTTTTGGTGGTGAGATGGAAGGGAGGTGATGGTTGTAGTGGGGCTGTCAACCTATCCAAATCCCTGGAATAATTGCAGCTGCTTTGAACTGGTGTCTGATGTTTTATGTCATTCTCCTTAGTGCTGGGCGAGGCTGTGTGGGCAATGAGGTAATTCAGTATAGCAAAGAAATGATCCTGACCTCCCTGAATTAGTAAGTAGTGCCGTGGCCAGGGAAATCCTTGAAAGCCCTTCACGTCTGCGGAAAGTTTTTTCCGAGGAGGAAAGAAGGAGAAGGCCAACTTAATATTTGAAAATCATTTGCAAATAAGACAAAATAATGGAAATTGTAGCTCTCAGTATAGTTTATGCTTTTCCAGTTATAATGATTTACATTCTTTTCAGACTCAGGAACCGGACGAACTTGTGCTGAAAATATCTGTGAACATAACTGTACCAACTTAAGTGAAGGAGGCTTTATCTGTTCCTGTAGGCCAGGATACAATGCCAGTGAGCTGAACCGGAACTCCTGTGACGGTATTTTCAATATTCTATTAATCTTCTCCATGAAAGGTGTTCTGTATGGTTTTGTTACAATAATTTAAATGTAACTATTCATTATTTCAAGTAAAGAGGATTTTTGCACTTCACTGGACCTTTTCTGACACGGATTTAGCTGCTGAAATATATTTTCTCTCCCAGAATTTAGGCCCCAGTACAGTAAAGAACTTAAACCTGTGCTTAATTTTAAGCATGTGAGTAGCTCCCTTGGCTTTAATGGGAATATTCAGAAGTTTAAAAGTAAGCACATTCTTATTTGCTGAATTAGAGCTTTATGGCTTGATCCAGCGGCACTGAAATAAAGAAGAGCCTTTCCACTGACTTAAGGCTAGAACATATCTGAGTTACCACTGTCTATATTTGGATTACAGTCAAAGCTTCTGCTCTGAGAAATTCACGAACTTGCTTATAGTGCAGTTCTACACTGTTGCTCAACAGCTCTGTTTCCTGTGCAATTAGTGTAACATATGCTTGCTTTAGAGATCAAAATAAATGTGTATTGCTTCGTACTCTAGCTAGTGCCATAGAACGAAGAGAGAGTGAACTGGATTCTAGTCTGTCATCTCAGTCTAGAGAATTGTTTACTAAATTCTAAGAAGTGGGGTTTGCACAGATGTGCACTGAAATGCTGCTGAGAGCAGGGTTTGGCCCACAGAACCTTTAATGCTCGTGATGATGTGCTCTGTGGAAAGAACCTAGCTGGACTCTCTGATCCAGTCTGATAGTTAGAACAAACATTAGTAAAGCAAACTCACTGGATCTGGAAATGGCTGAGACAAAATAAACATGTCATTTTTAGAATCCCATTACAGAGCAGAACACTTCACACCCTCGGTATCTGGGCACATGCAAGGCCAGGTTAGAGCAATCTAAGGTCCGAGGCACACCCTGACATGAGGCTCTATGTGGCCTCATCCCCATATGGCCTTGCCCCTGCTCTAAAGTCCTTCCCCGCTCTTTGGAGTGGGAATGATGGTGTCCTTTCCCAGAGAGGCAGAGACGGAGGCATGGGGACCCACTAGAGCAGCAGCAAAGGCCCTCCTCACCAGGAGCAGCAGAGGTTCCCCCAGTATTTATGCCAAGATTTGGGTGTATCTGTTTGAGTGGGTGGGTTGGGGCCACTCCACATGTTTCACAACTTCCTCTTTTGGGGTGGTGTTGTCAGTGAGTCCTGGTTGTTCACGCTCTTCCGTCCACTCTGCCCAGTGGGGAATGCTGCCTAGCGCAGTGCAGCAGTGCCGCGTAGTGGGACAGAGTCACCCCCACCCCCCACCCAGGTAACGTGCTGGGATGGGGTATCAGTACAGTGGGATAGAGCCTCCCTCTGCCAGGTAGTGGGGGATGGGGAGAGCATGGGGGCTCCAGACTAGAGGTGTGGTGGGGAGGAGTCATGTGGGGATATCATGTGGTGAGACGCTGCGCCCCCCTTTGGTTGGTGCCCCCTTTGCGTTCCTCCTCACTAGTCACCCCCAGATCAGAATGTCAAAATTATAAATATGACTAGATCAGCTAAGGAAACAATTAAATCTGAGATATTTTCTCTTTTCATTTGTATTTAGATATCAATGAGTGTGAGATCTTTGGAACCTGCCCCCAGGATTGTAAGAACTCCAAAGGAAGTTATGAATGTTTCTGTGCTGATGGCTTTACGTCTGTGGGTGACCAACAGGGAAAACAGTGTGCTGCCAGTGGTATGTTTAACTGACAGCCTGAGTGATTGCCACTTGTGAAAAGCAAACTAACTGCAGCAACTTTAATGAAAAACAGTGCTGCTTTTTGTGCAGCATTAGATTCTGTCTGGTTTACATACATCCTTGTAATCTTGTACATCTTTGTGCAGGAATGTAAATACTCTCTCTCTGCTTCCATTTGTAAGAATTAAAATAATACCCACTTTTTGCAGGTATCTGACTTGATAAATACTCTAAAATATGTTGGGCGCCTGCCCTCCTCTCCCCTTCGTTAAGATTTCCTGAAAACAAAAGACTGTCTATGCTGTGGGTTATCAGCCAAAGGCAGCTGCCCGTTAGCTCCCACTCACGAAGGCTTTAGATTTTGTAACCTAAGTAATGCGTCAGAAGACAGTTGTATTAAAGTTGTGCAAATCAAAGACAGTTTGCTGACAGATCACTGTATATTGTTCATGGACTGATGAACACAAACAGGAGGATTTATAACAGCTCATTTATAATTCCAGTCACTAGTTCTGTCTCTTAGGCTAATGTCAGTGGCTGTAGTGTGTGATAGTCATTGAATAGGTAGATTTTGCTTTGGTTCTGAAACTGAAAAACAAAGAGCTGGAGAAAACAGAAAGGAGGGCTGACAATGGAACAGAGTAATATATGGCGATTGAAGCGGGGTTATGCGGTATATAAAAAAATACTTAGAGCTTTTAAAGGCTAAGTGATAAATGACAAATTGTGGGTATTGAGTTAAATAACATAGCCTTACAAAGAGGAAGCAAGGCACCCGGCCTGTTTGCAATAAGAATTTTTACAAGCTGAAAAGCCAAGGTGTTTAAGAAAACTTACTTAAAAAAGCAGTTTTCAGGGTTTCCAATTCAAGGGCCTGAACCTGCAAACACTTACTACTAGGCTTAGTGCTAATTATGGTGAGCGAGAGCACTGACGTCAACAGGACTAGTGATGGTAGCTAACACCAAGCCTAGAAGTAAGCAACTGTAGATCTGACACCAGTTTTGCAGACCCCACAAGGTTGGGTAGTTCAGATGATGTCCAAGGAAGTATGTTTTCAGTCAGGTTCTTATCCAAACATAACCTCTAAAAGTTTAATTTAGGTTTGACCATCGGTAATTTTCACCCGCTTCCCTTGTGAGAGTACAACTGAATTCAGAAAAGTAAAATATATTCTTGCTTTCCAGGTAACTCCCCATTGTTACTCCTGCCAGACAACGTGCGAATTCGGAGATACAATATCTCATCACAGCAGTACTCTGACTATATTGATAACCAGGAGCACATCCAAGCTATAGACTATGACTGGGATCCTGAGGGGATAGGCCTGAGTGAGTATATTTGAAGCTTTCATACTTAACTATGCATTATTTGTTTCAGAACTAGTTTTCGTTTTAAAGGTTTATTTTCTTTTTTAATTTACAATCAGACTAGATTAGTTAACAGTCCTGGTGGAGTGGATGTGTTCTTCAGCTGTACATATTTATCCTCTCACACCCTGTTGGTTCTTTTACTACATCTAGTCAGTGAGTTTTTGTTTTGTTGTCTCTTTCTTTCCCTTTCATTTCTTACCCAAGGACATTGTGACTTTTCTGACAGGGATGTGGCTGGCCCTTACTGTGTGTGCAAGCATAGAAGGGTGCAAGAAGCCCCTCACCCTGGCATCCCAAACTTCAGGGCTGGCCACAGCTAGTTCATGCACTCTTCTAACCTCAACAGGCCTTCAGGACTGCAGTAGTCTGCACTCATGTGTTTCTCCTCCACCATTCACCCTTGTGGGGGAAAGGCTGATGGATCTTTATGTTCTGTCATATGTCACCCTATCACTGAACTCATCCTCTGTCATGTTTTGCCCTTGTATGGGCTCCCAAGATCATCCTCCCTGTCCTGGGCAATGAAATAGGCATCAGAGGTAAGGCACTGACTCTTGCAAAATGTGGCATGGGATCTTTAATGACTTCAGCGGTACATCTTATCCAAAGGGTATATTTTAGACTGATGATTTTAGAATTTGTGCAAATTTTCCCATATTTTGCATTTTCATTGAGAGCTAACATGAGATTCTCACACGAATAGAAATATGTCAAATTGGTATCTCATATACCACAGTTATCTCAATATGGGCAGGATATTCCAAAAATGAGAAAACATTTCAAATGACTTCACAATGAAAATGAACTTTGAATTTTTTGTAGGTATCGTATACTACAGCATTTTGGGACATGGCTCTGAGTTTGGCTCCATCAAACGTGCTTATCTCCCCACATTTGATGGCAGTGGAAACAATCCCGTGAAGGAAGTTGACTTGAATCTGAGATACATAGTTAATCCTGATGGTCTGGCTGTGGACTGGGTTGGGAGGTGAGTAAACAGAAAAGTTGGGAATGGTACACGCATGAATATGATGAGAGTCTGAGATATTGATCACTAATTGGACATGTAAAATCCAGTCCTTTGTCTTAGACAGGCATGCATGAGGGGTGAGAAATATGATGCTAGTTTTGCATCCCTCACAAGCAGTCCTCGAGCTGGAGATGGGATGTCTCAAGGTGGCCCAGATGAGTGCACTTTTGTATGCAGTTTGCTTCTTTGGTCAGAAGCAGCATGTGCCTCTGTCTAACACCCGTTGCTGATTGCATCATGCATTCTAGCTAGCTGCCTGGGCACTGTGCATACTCCCCACCTGGCAGATCAGTCATGCCTCGTTTGGATTATGGTGCACAGGCCACTGTGTTTGCTGGGCATTCTCCCTAGCATTAAATTAGGAACTTGTGAAAGAACTTGCCTTCTGGCTTCTGCAGAGGGAGGAGGCTCCCAACCCTCTTTCTGTCTGTCTGTCTGTCTTCTATCTGTCTAGGTTCTTACCTGGTTCCTATCCCCAGAGTGTCTGAGTGCCACCCAAAACTGAACAAATGTAAGAGTTATCTGAGGGTACCAGAATGTTAAGTGTGTGTGAAAGTGTTTCCTTTTCTTCTTTCAGTTATTGGGCTAGAGAATTTAGTTTTTCACTTAACCCTGGAGGTGATGAGGTCTGTGCTCATTGTTGCTTCTTTGGAAGAGAATTCCTTGGCCTTGCGCCAGCAGTGGAGGAAGCTTGGCCCCTATGCTCTTATGAGATTAACTGCTGAAGCTCACCCTTTTGTTGTTGCTCTGGGATGGAACTATTGAAGGAGGCTATGGTCCCTGAGTAGGAGGTGTTGTTTTAGGTAGTTTGCTAACGCCTTGGAATGCCTTATGGGTGTAGGCAGAAATCTTAAAATGTCCCCAGTGGGAAGCCAATATTGTGAGTGGAGCATGATGTGTTCTCAGGAGCAAGATTCATTTTTGAGATGGGCTGCTGCATATTGGACCAGCTGAAGAGTTTCGAGGATGGTGCAATTATTCCAAGTACAAGAGTTGTCACAGTGACCAGGTCAGTAAAGGACACAGCCTCTTGCTATCTACAATGGGAATAAAGCATTTTTGGCAGCAGTAGCTATTTCAGCATGCAGAAACAGTGAGGAGTTTGAGAGCAATTCTCAGCCCATGAAACAGCTTGACTGTTAATGGTGAGAGATAGCACAGTGGTGATTATCTCTGTGAAATGTTTCCCTCTACCCTCTGGCATCACCTCCGTCTACCTTAGTTTTAGCACCAGTGAGCTGCCTTTCATCTACTGGCTGATCTCAAAAGAGCTCCGATAGTTGAGTATCAGTCCTGGAAGTGAGTGAAATTATTGTGCTGAGCTATTCATCTGAGTAGTGTGGACATTTAAGACTGTTAAGTTTCATAGTTTTTCCTAGATGGTCAGTCAAGATGTGGTGATAGAAGCACAACATAGTGAGCAGTCTGGTAAAGTGAGAAAGAATTACTCATTACAGCTCTGAGTTCGTGGCCTGAGACGAAGGAACTCAACCATCTCACGGCTTTCCCATTATGGGCAGTGGAAGGGCATCCATCAGTATGACTAATGTTGTTTCTAATTGCATGTGCTAGCCTGGAACCTGACTGGGAGGAGACCTGGATATTGATAGTGGATGGGCATAGCTGGAGATAGCCCTTTTTAGCTTGTTGGGTCTATTGAATCAGACTTCCTGTAGTTCTTCAGAGCCTCTTGTGTGAATGACTGGGGAAAGGAGAGAGATGTTTCCAGTCGTGGGCTTGATGGGTATCTCCTGTTGCTTGCCTCCTAGATTGGGTAATATGCTCTGTGAAATGGGTTGGCATCTCCTCATTGCATGTTGTGCTGGTTACCAGGGCAGGGGCGAAGACAATCTGGTGGGATTATGTGATTTACTACACTGAAAAGTTCTGCTGGTTTTGACTCAGTGGCTGAGGGAAAAAATTATCTCTTTTCTTCCACCACAGCTGGATGATAACACTAGAGAAAACCTGTTTTGAAAGACTTAGATTTACACTGTCAGCCTTCATGTTCTCTTACTGTCTGCGTTACCCGTGGCAGATCAGCCCAAGAACCAAGGTTATCTCTGAGGGCAGTGGGGGCTGGATGCATTTATGTGTCAATATCTCCACAGTTGTAAGCAGGTGCAGATAACATAGTGGTAAACACACCAGCAGCCTGTCTATTCCAGCACTTCTGTGCTACTAGCAATGGATTTGTATTAGTGCTAGAGCAATGGTGAGAGATTTAAATAAAAAAACACTCAGTGTATACTTAGGATATTTCTACATGTAACTGGAGGTGTGGTTGCAGTTTAGGCACATGTACCTGAGCTAGCTTTGATCTAGCTCGCCTGGCTAAAAATAGCATTGAAGATGTGGCACAGGGATTGTGGTGTGGGCTGCACAAGTCTACCTGGAACCCTAGTTTTCTTTTTTTTGGTGGTTTGGGTCTATAATTTTTCCATCAGTGTTGCTCTTTTAAGACTTCTGAAAGCATGCTCCACACCTCGTCCCTCTCAGATATTGGAAGGCACTTCAGATTCTTAAACCTTGGGTCCAGCGCTGTAGCTATCTTTAGAAATCTCACATTGGTATCTTCTTTGTGAACAACATGTGCTGGGTCATCATATGAGACTGCTATAACATGAAATATATGGCAGAATGTGAGTTAAACACAGATAAGGAGACATAAAGTGAATTGAAAAATACTATTTATTTTACCATTTTTACAGTGCAAATATGTGTAATAAAATAATAATATAAAGTGAGCACTGTACTCTTTGTATTCTGTGTTGTAATTGAAATCAGCATATGTGAAAATGTAGAAAAATATCGAAAATATTTAATATATTTCAATTGGAATCTATTGTTTAACAGTGCAATTAATTGCAATTGATTTTTTTAATAGCAATTAATTTTTTTGAGTTAATTTCATGAGTTAACTGCAGTTGACAGCCCTAGGAAAAACAATACTTCCTTATGCTCACGAGGTGATGATGAGGCTACATTGATTCAGAGAGAAGGCACGGTACAAGTGCTAGATATTTTTTTGGTTAATATATGATCTTCTTTGAGACAGCTAAGAAGATTAACAAAGGTATTGTAATAAAGATTAGCTAAATCCAAAGAAAAGCAAACAGTGCTCTGAACATAGGATCAGAAAACTTTTACATCAGGTATGATACTTAAAAATTCATAACAGCCCTTGTTTCTGAAAATGTTTTTGTTAAAAGATAAAAATACAGAATGGAGCTGTAGCCACAGAAACCCAAACAGATGCGCTCACAAGAGTTACCAGATTAATTCAAATATAAATTAATTTTCAGTTTTAATGAATCAGCTTTCTGTTCCCAGAAGACTATGGCATTTGTGAAGATTCTCATTAGTTACCTGCAGTGCCTAAAAGTAACAATAAAACCTCACAGTTGAACTTTTATCAAGGTTATTTGACAGGAAACGAGGCCTGTCCCCACATATAACATCTTTATCTTTTACAGCATTTTAATTGTGTTTAATATAATTCAGGCATCTTTACTGGACTGATGCTGGGACAAATCGAATAGAGGTTGCAAAGCTAGATGGACGGTACAGGAAGTGGCTTATTTCCTCTCTACTGGATCAACCAGCAGCTATTGTTGTGAATCCCAAGCTTGGGTAAGCATTTCAGGACCTCAAGGAGTAGGGTGACCAGACAGCAAATGGGAAAATCGGGACAGGGAATAGGGGGTAATAGGAGCCCATATAAGAAAAACACCCAAAAATCGGGACTGTCCCTATAAAATTGGGACATCTGGTCACCCTATTAAGGAGTTTTGTGAAATAGCATTCAGCAAGCAAGAGAGAACACAACAATAAGATACAGGAAAGCTTCTACCTCAGTAGCTGAAAAGACTAAGGGTATGTCTTGCTGTTGATGTCCCTACAAATTTCTGTCCATATACTGACTGCAGTGTATTTTTAAGTAAGGGAATGTATTTCAGGGCCAGATTTCAGGAGGGGTTTGATGTTATAACAGGGGCTCAGAGGTTAAACTGTTGTGTCTCAAACTGTAGAGATGCAACATGCAACACTGGCTCCTTAACATACCTATTAAAGATGTCTTTCCTACAGCTTTTCCTGCCTATCATATTATCATTACTCAAGAAACAGGAAAAGCTGTGGGGATATCTTTCCATTTATTCAGACTACAAGAACCAGAGAAACATCATCATTTTCCTTTTTTCTATTTATTTTGGCCTAACGAGTCCCCATTTTGTATTGAACATCACACAAGACACACAAATAATGGCCGACCCAGCAAAACACAATTTCTCCCCAGCTCTTCTCTTCCTCTGTGAGAGAGGAAGTGAAGTTACTTCTTCCCTTTTTGGGTGCAGCTTACTACTTTTGTGCTTGACCAGCTCTGCTGGTGGACTGGATGGTGGAGCCCTATCTCCATCCACTCCTCATTCCTTTCCATCCCCTCCGTAACCCCCACTCACAAGGGATAGCATCAGGCACTCGGCCCCTTCAGTGCCTAGAAGTGTAATCTGGGCAACCCTAACTTGGATGCACAGGGGTGATGAGGAGTTATTCTCCTCTGCTCAGCTGCACTAAGGGAAAGTTGTGTCTAGCCCATATGTGGTCCCCTTAAAGTCAATGTATGAGTAAGGACTGCAGCATGCTTGCTTGACATTCTACGCCAGGGATTGGCAACCTTTCAGAAGTGGTGTGCTGAGTCTTCATTTATTCACTCTAATTTAAGGTTTCGTGTGCCGGTGATACATTTTAACATTTCTAAAAGGTCTCTTTCTATAAGTTTATAATATATAAATAAACTATTGTTGTATGTAAAGTAAATAAGGTTTTTAAAATGTTTAAGAAGCTTCATTTAAAATTAAATTAAAATGCAGAACCCCCGGACCGGTGGCCAGGACCCAGGCAGTGTGAGTGCCACTGAAAATCAGCTAGTGTGCCGCCTTCGGCACGTGTGCCGTAGGTTGCCTACCCCTGCTCTACACTGTTTTCCTTTGCTGCAATTTGCACTATGTATTAAGCGAGAAACAGTGTAAATACTTTGTCATATTTAACATCTGTGGGTGATGCGTATCATAGGTCAAATACTCTGCTGGAGAAAATTGGGGTAGGTCTATTGAAGCCAAAGGAGCTATTCTGAGTTACATGAGCTGGGGATAGCACCCAAAGGAAGCTGCTGAAAACCCTTTTCCCAGAATGACACTATTAGAATTGCCTCAGCAACTGCCCCTTCTCCACCTGAAACTCTCCTTTAACGTTTATTTTCCATTTTGTTCGTTTATAAAAATTTGCTGATCTGTTGAGCTCTGTGGGTGTTTCTCCTGATCCTAGTCTGCAGATCAGGAGTTACGCAAAAGCCTCTTTGATGGGTCCTACGACTTAGTCATTGGATGATACCGAAGAAACAATCCCAACCACTAAATTCTAGTTATACTCTTGTAGGCTTATGTATTGGACTGACTGGGGGAGGCAGCCAAAGATTGAATGTGCCTGGATGGATGGACAGCAAAGGCAAACCCTGGTTTCTGAAGACCTTGGCTGGCCCACAGGCCTTTCTATTGATTATCTCAACAATAACAGGCTATACTGGAGTGATTCTAAAGAAAATATTATTGAATCTATGAGACCTGATGGAACAGACAGAACCACTGTATTACACGGAGGTAGGAAATTAACATGAATACTGTATATATTTATGGTCTAAAAAATTAATGTGAACGTAGGGCAAGATTTTCAAATACTCAGATCTCACAGCCAGGGCCAGATTTTCAAAAAAGCTCAGCTGCCAATTAGGCAACTTATTAAGAACAAAACTTGGTAGTGTTTTGCATTCATTTTGCATGTGTGTAAATGACTACACAAGATGGTTGAGAATTAGGTCCACTGCAGTTAACTTGCATTAGCAAAACAAACAGAATATGGCACAAACTGAATGGATAATTGTTGTTTTAGGTGTATTATTATCAATTTGCAGGAACAGTGGCCTGCTCTTTTCGTGATGACATTTCCATCAATATAAATGCGAATGGTTAATGAATAAAATACTTGATTCAAGAAGAATAATAGTTGGCTCACCAGTACTGCTAGGGATTCTTTGCTAACTCATGATTATTTTGTTCCTTTGAGAAGTCAGCAATCCATACAGCCTTGATGTCTTTGAAGGCCATTTGTATTGGATTTCTAAGGAAAGAGGCGAAGTCTGGAAGGTAGATAAATTTGGAAGTGGAGAAAAGGTGAAAATGCTGACTGTAAATCCTTGGCTCACTCAAGTGCGCATCTATCATCAGCACAGATACAACCAGTCAGGTAATCACCAGTCTCTGAGGTCCTGTTCCCTGTTTTCTGGAAACTTCTATCCCAAATCCATAACAGTGCCTTCAGAAAGCTTAGTAATAGCCTGGGAAAGGGCAGCTCTCTGAGCACATGAAGTATGTATTTTTGAAAGCATAAAGATGGACCTGGGATTGACAAGTGTATTAAGTATAGAGAAATTGAGGGAAGCATATGAAATAAAGCAGGATTTGAACACAGAAGAACAGGACATTTCTCTTTTGCAGTCATTTAGCACAAAATTATGGCTGAGTCCATTTCCCCCCTCCTCCAGCTTCTTCACAAGAGGCAGCAATAATTTATATTTTCACCCCAAAAGCCCAAAGTGCAGGCCACTCATTACTGCCTGCAGCATAAACCACCTCTGTCTAAACTCTCCTGCAATGGCAAGTGATGGCAGGGCTGTCGAGGAGCAGTTCAGACTGTCTAGCATGCTCTTTCTAGAAGGCTTCATCTGCACTATGGTGGTGTGTAGTGTACATGTAGCTACATGCCTCAGTGAAAAGCAAGGTGCATCCACATTTCAGTGTGTAGCTACATGGGAAAGACTCCGGCAGCAGGGAGAGTGGCAAGGAAAGGCTCTGGCAAGGGGAAGGCAGCAGGGAAAGACTCCTGCAATGGAGAGCTGACAGAGTGTTTTCCCACTGCCTCTCTTGTGCCAGAGTCTTTCCCTGCAGCAGGGGAGGGCTCCAGCAGCAGGTTGCTGGTGGAAAGAAGCAGGCAGGGTAGATGTACCTATAGTAGACATGCTTCATGGTGCTCAGACAATGGAGAAGTTCTGTTCCTTCACCTCTTTGTGCACTTGGCTCGAAAGCTATAATTTAGCCCCTATAATGAATGTAAAAGAAGATAGAAGGTTTTAATATAAAATACAATATTTATAAGCCATCTTGGTTATTTTACATGTAGAAAAAGCTACTTGGTTTAGAATTTATTACTGTAACAATCATGAGCTACTTTGCTGACAGGTGGAGCTTCCCCCTCTCCCTCTGCTTATGTCTCAGAAATGCTGCTAGAATGCTTCTCCAGTTAACCTTTGTTATATCTGCATTTCAGTGCCTAATGCTTGTAAAGATGTCTGCAGCCATCTCTGCTTGCTGAGACCAGGGGGATACACTTGCTCTTGTCCACAAGGGGCTCGTTTTATAGAAGGCAGCACCACAGTGTGTGATGCAGGTAGAGTGAATTGTCCAACTGCAAATGGAACCACTGACTGAGCAGTATTTTCCTTTAATCTGTCATTCTGATTTGAAGGAGGAATGTATGTAGCTTTTCCATGACTGATAAAGCATTCATGAACTAGAACTGGGAGGTGCATGCTTCAGTGATTAAAGAAGGATTCCTGAAGCCAGAATGTGTGAATTATATTGTCATTATACCACTAACTTGCTGTTACCTTGGACAGGTCATTAATATCTTTGAACCTCAATTTCTTCATTTGTAAAATGGATATGATAGCATCAACTCTATACAATTTGCCAGATTTCAGGTCCAGCTGTGAAACAGGCCCTGTTTCCTAAAAACATTCACTAAGTGTACAGCTGTCTCCAAAGACCCCAGGCGATTTGTTTTTAATGAGTTGATCCAGAACTGCAGACCCATATACCCTTGAACTTTGGGGAAGTTAGGTTCCAAATGTGGATTCAAACTTCGTAGCTTAGGTTAGGTCCTGTGTACATTACAGCGATAGTCAGGGGACCAAGTTACAACATGGATACACTTGGACTGTAACCTAACCCACTAGAGCTGGTAGGAAATTTTCCAGTGGAACATTCTTTGTAGAAAAATGCCAATTTGTTGAAAGCAAAATGCTTCACAGAAATGTTTCAATTTTGGCAAAAAAAAATTTTATGAGGGAAAAAAACAGAACAGAGCCTTCTGATAAGGTCTAAACATTGTCTTTTGGCCTTTCCAGAATAGAACATTTTGATTTTCTGTTTCAAAATGGCTTTTTGTTTGTTGTTTTTTAAAAAAATATTTGTATAATCTTTTTAAACATCAAAATGGGAACAAAACATTTCAATCAACCCAAAAAAAATCTTTAAAAAATTTCATTCTGTTTGATGTAGGAATTTTTTGTTTCATTCTGTTTTGGAATGAAACAAATTTGAAATCATGGAATTTTGCATGAAACAGAAAATAGAGTTCTCACCCAGCTCTACAAACACACTATAACTGGGCTAAAAACCTTGGTTGATCCAGGATTTTGACATGGCTAATGGATATGATTGGCATTAGCTATGCTACAAGTTTAAGCCATGAGCAGCAAGATTCTTTTATTCTGTTATAAACCATTTGTGGATATACATTAGTGCATATACATTAGTGTAAATGGAACCTTAGAAACATAGGAAAATGAATCAGTATTTGACAAAATTTAGGTTATGTTTACAGTTCTGTACATTTTTCTTTTGGGTGATTAGTAAACATTTTTGTACAGTACAGGTGAAAGAAGACAGAAAGCTCAAAATACATCCAGAGATCATTTACAAGAAATTGACTTTTTATACAAACCTTTTAAATATAAGCATTAAGGGCTAAATTGTAGAATGGCACCAGACCACACAGTGCTATCAGAAGTTGCTGTGCCTTTCTTGAGTAGCCACCCAAAGCAGTAGAGAGAGATATGGGGCCCATGAGCATGATCATACCTCTTTCTACCCTCAGTAGATAAGATGGAAGCAGTACCCAGGAAAAGTCCTTGCACTTTGTGAATGGGAGGGCTGCCATTTTACTTAGCCGTGAACTGAGGTTTCAGGTGTTCTCTTCTTTGTGCACCCAGGGAATCTGGGTTCTGGCTTAGTTTGGTTAATAGCAACTCATCACAACAAGAAGTACAAAAGATGAGCCAGACATATCCCAATCTTATTTGCACCTTCATAGGTAAGAACTGTAACAAAGTGGTCCTTGTAACACTACATCTAGGCTACTTCTCTACAGTTAATCCATCTGCAGGATTAAGAATGAACACTGGTAAGACTGAGGCTCTGATAGCAGAGAGAGGAGAACCCACCATGAAGGATATTACAGGCAGAGAGCTTAGAAGAGTGAAAGAATTTAAATACCTAGGTCAATGATTGCTGGCAATGGTACTCTCCTGAGTCATGCCCAGCATTGTACCAAAGCTGCTTCCTGCAGTGGTGGGAACTGACACCAGTTATCTGTAGGAAAAAAAGATGCTAATAAGGTTAAAAGGTAGAGTGCATTGTAATTTGATCCATCCCAATGTATGGAACAGAGACTTGGCCAGCCACAAGAAAAGAAATCAGTATGCTCTGCTCTATGGAAACAAAGATGTTAAAATGGTCAAATGACTGGATGCTCTGTGATAGGTAGCTAAATGAGATTTAGAAGGTCCTAATAAGAGTTGCCCCAACTGAAGACAAGTTGAGGAAGCTAGTCTGTGTTGATATGGACATGCCCAGCAGATACCCAAGAGTTACAGTGGTAAATGCTTGCAGTGGTTGTGGACAGAAGAAGATGAAAGGAGAGGTAAAAGACCCAGTTCATGGACTGGATATCAGTGTAGCTTAGAGAGACCAATTTGCCTGATAGCCAGGTGTACAGTCATGAGTTTTGGAAGAAGGTTATACAAGCTGCCAACCTCAAATAGGGAAGTGGCAAGACAGAAGAAGAGTTAATCTGTCTGCTATGAATTGCATTAGTCTTTTTGCAGCGATAAACTATTTCACTAGCTATTTCACAAAGATAGTGCCACCTCTGATTTACATTTACTCAGTACTCTATGGTACTTTGATCTTTTATTGTCACAAGATACTATTTAAACATTAAGTATTGGATCATCTCCAGGCAGGCCAAGGAAATATTTCAGTTTACCACTGCTTTTCATTAGTATTTAGCATAAGTTCATTTTGAACTTTAGAGCAACAACCTTGCAGATTGCTTTAGCTACATTTTATGACAGTGATTTGTTGTTTATTGCTCATATTGCTTGCATTTGTTGCCTTTAACTAAGCTGCTTTAGATAATCTGGCCAGAGACGAAGAAAAACAGGTCGAGATTTTGTTTTGGAAAAAAATAATTGTACAACAAAAGGTATTTTACAATACTGGGCCCAGTGACTCAGTTTTTTGTTCCTGTTTGGAACTTTGCTTTAATCTTTTATATAATACCTACCTACACAGTGGGGTCTAACCATTTAATTGTCATATCTCTCAGATATAGTTTTATTTGTTTTCTATAATTTACCCAAATTAAGGCCTCTAGTTGGAAGCACAGATCTTAGCCCCAAATCAGGGATCCCTATATATAGCTAAATTACCATTGACACAAATAGGAGTTTTGCTTGAGGAAACGTTTCAGGAATGGACTACTTCTGACTGAAAAGTGGGTAAAACTTCTATGGCCCATCCAGTATATCTAGGTTGTAAGTGTAAGGAAGAGAGCCAGAATGCATCTTTCATTTATAGACTAAAAGAATAGAGGATTCAGACCTTTTGCATAATATTTGTACCATGCTTTTTAGTGTTTCTCAAAATTCAAATTAAGGCCAGTAAAATTATACTTTAAAGAACCGTACTCTCTTTTTGAAGATCTTCATTAGGTTCAATAGCAAAACATCAGAAGAATCTCTGTGGGTTTCTCCTAAAAAACATACCAATCCAATGTTAAATAGATGTGTCTTTGGTCAAAGTCAGGTAATGTTGCAGCCTCAGGAGGTACTTGAAAAGTGATTGAAGCAGTAGCATGTTTAATGGGCTCCGATGCTAAAAAATGTGGAGCCTGAGCTACTTTGTGCTAACGGAGCATGATGTAGACTCCTTAGATTTGGAATTTTCCCCCCTTTATCGTTGTCCTAATTGGGGCACATCAGAGGTTCCCTCCTCCTGTTTAAAAGCAAGTTTCCAACCACTGTTGCCCTTATTCTCTCAAAAAATAAATGCATCATTTCTGGACAAATCACTTAATGTTCATCCCTATGGGACTAAATCTTTCAGCTGTCTTGAAGAGGAGTTTGGGACAGATGAGATAGGATAATGTTGCATTCTGAATTTTGAGCCCTGCAGGCAGGGAACAGGAGATTTGCTTGATCTGACCTTGCTGTGTCTATAGCTTTCCACTTTCCAGTGTTAGAAGCGTACACTGCAGTGTCCAGCAATTTTCATTTACATTTCTTCATTGTATATGCAAGAGAAAATGTTAAAACCTGCACCTTTCTTGATGCTGCTGAACCATTTTTACTGGATAACCCCTTATTATGCAAGAACAGAAGTTTTACCTGTATTAAAAAATGTATTTTGGCAGGACAGTAAATATAGCAACAACCTGTGTCCCTGGCATTAAGAGCAATATTTTCAAAAAAATGCATATGAGTTTGAATTTGGAAATCTTAGCACACACTCAGTTTGGATGATTGCATGCACAAAGTAAGAAGCCTGGTTGAAATTTGGCCCTAAAAATAAATTTTAAAAAATTGCATGGTAGCATATGCTTTACTGAGTATGGCTTATTAACACATGCATGGCTTTCCATTTCTCCAGCCATTGAATCCCCTCCAACAATGCCACCAGCATGTAGGTGTATGTATGGAGGAACATGCTATATTGATGAAAATGATCTTCCCAAATGCAAGTAAGTCAATGTTGTAGTGATCGTAGGTCAGAGTTTGCTGAGTTAGCATTACACGAGGGGTCAGTTCTTCAAAATGTAGTTACAACGATGCATTAACAGAAGATCTAACACATTGCTAATAGCATATCTGTAGCAATGGTAGGAAAATGCACCTGACCATAAAACATTAGCAAATAAGTAGTTTGAAACTAAAAGTTTTGGAAAGGAAACCAAAGCAAACCATAAAGATTTCCCTAGTATAAACTCCAAAATAAAAGCAAAATTGGTTCAGAGGGAAAGAACTGTAAATGTAGAGATATATCATCCAGTAGGTGCCACTGATGCTTCATGGAAACCAAATCTCCAAACTTTAATTACTCTAGTTTTTGACTCAGCATTACTCTATGTCTATTTCTAAGCAGATAGCAGGCATATTATTTTTACAGTCAGTGAAACATGTAATTACTAAGAAGGGAGTTGAACTCTACTGCCTATCAGTAAACATTACAAAATATAATAATAGAGCTTACCCACTGGACTTAATAAAAGACGGACGGTCAAACTATCTCCCTTATATTCACAGGTGTTCTTATGGCTACACAGGAAATTATTGTGAAATAGGATTGTCAAAGGGAGTGCCTCCTGGAACAAGTAAGCTTCAAGTATATATTAAACTTGATACCTGAGCTAAGTCATGTGTCAGTTTAGGGTCAACCGTATACTTCTGACAGGGCTCTTTTTAACTTTTGAGGTATGCTTGTTTTAATATTTACTTACTCTTCTATCTCTGGTAGCAGCAGTAGCAGTGTTGCTGACAATCATTCTAATAATAATAATTGGAGCATTGGCAGTTGGAGGGTTCTTTAACTACAGACGGACAGGCTCCCTCTTACCAGCACTTCCCAAACTACCGAGGTACGTTTCACAAGACAGGTTGTTGATTAGCATCTGTATACCAGATGTTTACATATGTGACTGAACGTTTCTTAAGGATATGATATGTCTATACTAGTTCTACAGACACACAGGAAGTGCAGCGTTAAAGCAATTCCTAAAGATTTCTGCTGCCAGTTAACAACAAAGCTGGTCATACTTGACAACAAAGATTACCATATTGTCACACTGCTCTGGGCCCCAATTAGTTTTCACACAAATAAATACAACATGCTTTTTAACTGGGTATTAGACTGGGTATTCAGTTCAGAGGAGTGGCTAAATATGTTTATTTTCATTACTTTATCAAAGGTTGTAAGACTACAACTCATGCAAGTTAGATACAGGAACTATTTAACCATTAGAAGGCTGAGCCCTTCTGTAATGTACTCACCTGCAAGGAATGCTGTGCCAAATACCCACGTTTCATGTTTATGTGAAGCAGGAGACCTCTAGGTCAAATCACTGGCCACGTGAGAAGCACAGCAATCCAGTGAAACTCAGCTTCATGAGTTATCATTTTTTAAAAAAGTTTGGTACTTTAAAGCAAAAGAAGGGAGATGAAGAAAATACTTTTAAAAAGAAGGGGCTCAGAGCACAAGCAGGTTTTTAAACATTTCTTTGAAAGTATCTATTTTATTTAAAACATTTACTCTCTTTTCCTTTCAAACTTAAAATTGATTCTTGAAGTACATGGGTGAGAAATGACACTTTCAGCTGCAGATCAAATGTGTGTGTGAAAATTTGTGGGTGGGTGACTGGGTGTTAGTCTACACACACAGTGTATGAACCACTGTAACTATAGTGAGTTCCAAATCATCATCAGTTAAGTCAGTGCAACTTGTAATGCGGACCCGGACCTAGTTATACTCATAAAAAAGTGTTTCTCTTGGTATGCCAAAACAAGCAGCCCTCATATACACACTTCTATATCTATTATAACTGCATCTACACTAGTGATCACAGTAACTTAATGATATTGGTGTCTGAGCTGATACAGCTAAATGGGAACATAAACTGTGGTAGACCAGCCCTAAGAGAAAGTGTGTTATAGAGTTCTAACTGTTGGTTGATCACAGTAATATTCTGTTTCTGCCCTGTTTCATGGAAATGGTCATTGCATCACCAGAAATTGAGTAAGTGAAAGTTTTAAAACACTTACCTGTCTTTTACTAGTGTCAATTTCCATGAAAATGGGGTCCACTGAAATAGAGTTTTAAATCTTATTCCTCTTACTGCTGGTTCTCATTTTAAAATCTTTTTCAATGAGTATGACTTAGCACTAAAGTCTGTCATTGTTTAACTCCTCCTAATAGGCTTTCCCTACCTAATGCATTGGCTCAGCACTTGTGGTCATGTCTTCTGTTGGCAGTTCCAGCAACTATAAAAGCCTGCTACAGACATCTAAAGGAATTATCTTTTAGCTCAATACATAGGGCTTGTCTTCAATGTGAAATGTACCTGAATTATAACTTGAGTGTTGCTCCTAACTTGAATCCAATCCACACAAAAAAAATGCTTATTTGGATTATGGTGATGCTTTTAACTAGCCCATCAGAGGTTATAGTCTAAAGCTCAAGGTACAAATTAACACAATCACTCTGCAATATGGACCTCGGCTGGCTCCACTCCAGTGCTGTTAATCCTCCAATACCTTCCCTCAGTCCCCTTGAAAGGACAGACAAGCTATCCCACAGTTCATTGGGAAAGAATTCATAGAGCAGCTCAACTTACTTACATGCAAAGACCCATGTGATATGCCCCCAGAAGTCTTATTGCCACATAAGAGTGATGTCAGCGCCAGTGTGGACTGGACAACTTTAATGTTATTTAGCAGTGAGGGTACTTTCATTCAAGCCAAGTTAACCTGAGAGAAGTAATTTGAGTGTTTGATAACCTGAGATGACTCCACAGTGAAGGCCTCTGTTTTAGTTGCTGAAGGTCCTGGTTTTGACCCTGCTAATATCTTCATGTGTAAAGCCACAGTTCATATTACTTAGAACTGATACTCTTCCTCTCACCCAATTTGCTCATTCAATTCAAGCATAAATTACACCTGAAATTATCCCAACTGCATGTGCAAATTAGGCATTTACATGAAAATACCCATGAGGAACCTAAATGGTTATTTGTATGCATAGTGTGGTAAACCCCGAGCAGGCAGCTACCAGTGGGGGTGGTGGTAAGGAAGGTAGCCACAGGTCAATTGGGCTCAGCTGGGTAGAGGCTACCAGAGACTCAGGCAAGCTCAGCTGATACCAATTAAGCCCTGACAGAGACCTTTTTAAATCCTCCTCCCCAGCTAGGAAGGGGAGGAGAGAGATTGAGGCTGCCAGCAGGTGGGGGGCAGCAGGACTGGGAGCCTCGCAGAAGGGAGGCAACTTTTGCCCTGGACACAGGGGAAAAGCCCAGCCAGAGCGGAGCGATAAGGGGAAGGGAAAGCCTGCCCTTGGGCTTTCTAGGCAGCTTGCCTAGACAGCCCTTGGCTCGCCAGAGCAGAAAAGACTTGAGCCGGTGAGCCAGAGAAGGCACCTTGCCACAATAGGCAACTAATATATACGCACAATTCCTGAAATTTTATCTCCAGTTAGATATACAATTGTAATGACATTTTTGTGTATGCTTTGGACTTTTGCACTGTGGAAATCTGGCCCTAAGGTTTTAATAAGAATCTGTGACGGAGTCAGACCAGAAGGATATAGGAGAGTGCTGGAAGGCAGGTATATCAGCCTCAGGATGTGCAGGTCCTTGTTCCCTGGATAGCCAAACAAAGGCTACTCCAGACCAATCAAGACACCTGGGGCCAATTAAGAACCTTCTAGAAAGGAGTAGAAACAGCTAGCCTAATTGGGACACCTGAAGCCAATCAGGGACTGGCTGAAACCAGATAAAAACCTCCCAGTTAGTCAGGTGGGTGTGGGTGTCAGGAGCTGTGAGAGGAAGTTATGCTGTTGGTGAGACTGAGTGTAGGACAACATATCATCCAGAAGGAAGGAGGCCCTGAGGTAAGGGTGAAGTGGAATTTGAAGAAGTGGGGACTGCTGTGGGGAAGTAGCCCAGGGAATTGTATTGTGTTTTGTGCCTAAAGGTCAGCCATCTTAGCTGATACTATCAGGGTCCCTGGGCTGGAGTCCGGAGTAGAGGGCGGGCCCGGGCTCCCCCCTTTTCCATCTTCCATACTGGCCTGTGATGAAGGTAACTCACTAGGTGGTGACTCTTGCCAATTATACTGAGAAAGGGAGGTCACTCTGGGGCCTAGATGAGTTTCTGAGGCCCCTAAATCTGCCAGGAAGCGCAGGACCCACAAGTACAGACTTGGAGCTTTGTCACAAATCATACTATTGAATAGGAAAATGTTTTTAAAAAGACAATGGATTTATGAATTTTTAGGGAAAACAAAATTGAAAATAAGACTAACCAAATTATAGTCAGCACAACTGTTTTTTTAAAATGACTCAGTATATCTTATATATAACCAAACCCTGAGATTTTAGTTCTTATTTGGCCAGAACTGCCATTGCACTCAATGAGAGGTTAGTTGAAGTGAAGAGTAAGTAAGGTTTCTGGAATTGGCCTATAAACAGAATGTTTCAAGTTTCCTAGCAACAGTCACACAGAACATTTGATTGAAAAGGTTACTGTCCAAATAATTGATTTTTTATTTTTGAAGCTTAAGTAGTCTTGTAAAGTCCACTGAAAATGGCAATGGGGTGACCTTCCGATCTGGAGCGGATGTGAGTATGGACATCGGTGTGTCTGGCTTCGGAGCTGATTCTACCATAGACAGAGCAATGCAGATGGTATGGCTCAATTCCAAAATCATCTTTAACATTTTCCCTTGTTTTGTAACTGTTTTGTGTGTCAAATGGAAGAATTTTATACAGAGAGACAATGAGATGATAAATGCACTATAAACAAAGAAGTGAATATTAAATAGATTACTCTAAAGAAGTGAAAGCAAAGACTATTCTCTGAGATAATATCCTTTTCTCAAGACTTATGTGGTAGAAATTAAATTAATCACTCTGGAAATACTTCAGCATATCATCAGGGAATGAATGGGCTCTTTAGTCCTGTAATTCTAGAGAGATTATTAGATCTCCCTGCAAAGGTCTTTGTGTACTTGGGAGCAAGTCAAAATGTGCAAGTTACAAAAGTTCCCACTTCCCGCCTCCAGTAATATTATAAATAACTGAGGCTTCAGACATAATATTCAGAACCACTCATTGGAAATACAACTTCCTGCATCAGACTGTAAACTTGTGAAATTCACTGCTGCTGGAAGTCTGTGCAAAACTTGGGTGTTTCTATCAGTTTTTGAGACATGTCAGAATTTATCCAGGCTGACGTATTGCCGTATCTGAGAAATAGCACTGTTTTTTGAGAATTACATGATAAAACTATGAATTGTTCCCTGCGGGCCCCTCCACCAGCATGCAGAATCTTGGGTGGACTCACTTCCTGGTGCTGCTTCCCAGCTCCCTTGGGCTCCCTGTTGCAGATGTACCTTTCTTCAGGGGAGCTCTGTCTTCTAGTTGTTCCACTCCGCTCCCTAACTCCAACCAGGCTTCTCTCATTGAGTGAGATCCAAAAATTTGCTCTCCATCCTGGTCAGGCCCTAACTGAGCTAGGTTCAGTTCCTTTAACTTCTCCCTCCAGGTTTGACACTTATTGCAGATGTCGTGGATATGAGGCTGATTGCGCCCACAGGCTCTCATTTATCTGCAGGCCCAGTGTGGGGTTGGTACATTCCAACACAGAGTACAGCTAGCTGCTGTTAACTGCTGACGTAGTCACTCTGTCGCGTGGATGCACTCAAGTATTGCGCTAATCCTCCAGTGCCTTCCCACAATCCCCCCTGTGACCAGAAAGGACAGGCAAGCTCTCTCACAATTCACTGGGAAAGAACTCATGAAGTAGTTCAGCTTACTGTTGCAGAAAAAACCACACACAAGTGAGCTCAGTGCCAGTGTGGACACAGCAGTTCTACTGTTATTTCAGTGTGGCCACTCTCCCTGGAGCCAGCTAATACGAGTGCTAATATGTGAGCGCAAGTTAAATTGGCAGTGGAGACATACCCAGATAGTGTTGTTGCAAGCTAAATCTGCAACAGAAAGTCACGTATCAAGGTGCTGCAAGACTTTGAAACCATTCAGACTGGATCATCTGTATCACTATGGTCACTTGAGAATTTTCCAGTGCAGGAGGAATCCTCAGGTTCTTGAATGTTGCTATAGTGATTGCTGTCCCACCTTTGTCCTTCTGGCTGCTGGCAAAGAATTGTGACCGGGGGAGCAGGGGAAGGGGCATGTCAGAGCAAACCTGTTCCCCAGCAATACTTGTCAAATCAGAGCAATTTCTTGGGGTCATCAGTAGCCAGTGTTGTTTAGAGAGGCCTTTGTGTTGCTCTAATCTGCCCCAGTGGACTAGCCCAGCGCTCAGTCTGCCAAACATTAAACGCTGTTTCTGGCAGCATTTTTATACATCTACCGTGAGCACTGCAGCTACTGCTTAGGTCTGGCACAGTATGTGTGAAGTAGCTGTCATTTATGTTATGCTCTACAGGAATGGTGTATTTCTAACATAATTCATAGGTTTTTAAATGAGCAGATAAACTTACGTTTCTTCTTCAGAAAAATATAGCAATCTCCCTAATGGGGTAGTGTGAATTGATCCCGCTCTTTAGTATTTCAGATACCAGTGGTTAATTTGTATGTCACATTGAAGCCTCTACAGTGAAACACCTGTTTTGGGATTATGCTTCCTTTGACATTTCCTTGCTCCTGAAGGCTTGATTTGTGGAAGCCATCCTCCCGCTCTGTAACACATTTTGAGTAAATTATTGAAATGTTTCTTTTCTGCTTAGCTATGAAATGAACTGTGAGCCATTGCTGTGTGTTCAGGCTTTGAAAGTGATGTAGTAGTGATCTGATAGACAATTAACAAGTCATTGAATGGAATAATGCATGGTGAAGTTACACATTGAGTTTCATAAATAACTTTACAAGAATACATAATAACTTTACAAAAATAAAAATGTATTTCCCCCTAAGCTAAAGGATTAGATTACAAAGTGCTGGCTGTGTTATCTGTATATTATACTGTGGGTTTTTTCCACAGAATGAAAACTTTGCTGTGGAGTCAGGAAAACAACCAATCACGTTTGAAAATCCAATGTATGCAACTAGAGAAGGTGGAGCCAGTGTAGTGAATGTTGCTCAACCTACATGTGTAAGAAAGAAATTGAGTGTTGCTTTTCTTCTTTCCTTCTTCTTACATCCTTGTTCCTCTTCTATGCACTGGATCTTTCTTTCTCCAATTTCTTTTATCATTATTATCAGTCCTTGTCTGTGGCTCTTAACTTTTTCTCATCCTTACTAGGATCTGTATTACCCTTTTAAATTATTTTTTACAAACAGGTAACAGCATCGAATAGTGAGGAAAATGAGAATTTTGAAAATCCTGTCTACTCTGCTACAATATCTGCTAGTGCACAGCAACCTCCTGCAAGCATAGAAACAACACAGGTAACACAGTGGTGCTTAAAAAAGATTTAGAACAGCGATAATTCCTTGCTGTATTGTTCTTTGTCTTTGAAAACCCTTCAGTGCTGCAAACCCAGCACTCTTTTATTTGTGATCAGTGTTAGGATATCTGAACTCTCACACCTAATGCAGGAAAGATGTGCAATATAATTTTCACTTTGAGTAAAATAATGACCTGGAGTGAAATTGGCACATCTCCCTGCATGTAAAGTCCATCTAATCAGGATTTATATGACAGTAACAAGGCTGCAGTTCATCCTCTCTGCTGTTGCTATTCTAGCATGCAAGCTCTTCTTCAACCTCCTGTACAAGGATTTTGTCAAAGCATCTCTGCAAGAGTTCTCTTCCCTTGCCCACCTCAAATATCCACTTCATGTTAGTCTATTTACAATCTTTGCAGAGATTGCCTCCTCATGAAGTGCAGAGATCATGCTATGCACCAGCTTCGCTCAGGTACAGTTCCAACACAGCACTGCCGTAGGGATTACATGTTGACTTAGGGTATGTCTACACTGCAATTATAAACCTGCAGCTGGCTCATGCCAGCTGACTCAGGCTTATGGGGATTAATGGGCTGCTTAATTGTGGTGTAGCTGTTCGGGCTCAGGCTGCAGCCTGAGCTCTGGGACCCTCCGCTCTCTCAAGGTCCTAGAGCCCAGGCTCCAGCCTAATCCTGAATGTCTACACCCCAATTAAATAGCCCCTTAGCCAGAGCTCCTTAGCCCAAGTTAGCTAGCATGGGCCAGCTGTGTGTGTTTAGTTGCAGTGTAGACATACCCTTAGGCACCTGATCTGCCCACAAAGTTGCACCAGTTTAACTAAAGACATTATGGGGCACTGATTTAGTTTAACTAATATGACTCTGTGTGTGGACATGCTTCCATCCCTTTAAATCTGGTTTACAGCCATTTAGACAAGCCCTTAAAGAGGAGTTGAGGGCATTTGGTACCTATACCTCAAAGGATATGGCCCAGATCCTTTTTGCTATTCTTCCCTGTCTCTGCAGCACAGATGTCAGTACTTCTGAATACTGAGTGTGTTTGACAATTGTAGGAACCAGCTGCTAAAATTTGTCAAGTTTTATTTCCTGCTAAGACTGTTTCAGCCCCAGATGACTTCACAGGGTTCTCTCTGTTTCTCTCCAGCACGGGCTATGCTTGTGACATTGACAGTGCATTTGAATGGCAGCATTTGTATCTCCGCAGTGAAGAGTCTTCCAGTGTTTCCATTATAACCCTCTCTTTTCGGGGCCTTCTCGCAGCATGAAAGTGAGAAGGGAGCTCCTCAGCTGGTGTAAATTGCCACTGTTGACAATAGTGGAACTATGACAGCTTACACCAGCTGAGGATCTGCTCCCTCCCATTCCCAAGATACATGAATGGATGAATGTTTGTTAAAAACTATCAACAATCAACAAACAAATCCCTATTGAAATACATCTGCATAAAAAGTGTTCAGATTTTCATAGACTACACTTAGATCTAAAATAACTGAAATCTGATTTGTTGTAATGAAAATGGAAGAGGTTTATCATGTTTGTAGTTTAATCATGTTTTTATATTCTCCTTATAACCATAACAACATTAAACATTGCAATTTCATGCATCAGCTGCATACAGAACGTTTGTTTCGAGTATTGAGTATTTTCAGTGTTGGAGATCAAAGAACCTTCTCGCCTAGCTTAATCATGTGATTCCTGGAACTCACATTATTATTTCTGAGAATACATATAAGTAAAGGCTATCATACTCTTCAGCTCATCTCTCACATAAATTACCAGTTGAGGCTCACTATGAATTTCAGTGGGCATGTGTCAGAGAATATTTTGCTGGCTGCATGCCGATTGCTAAGGAAATTTGTTATTGAAGTTTTCTTGACTGGCAGAGGAAGTCAGTTAAAGCAACCAGGATAGGGCTTTACTTGTGGTGGAAGCAAAGTCCCAGGCTTATCTGGTGGGTGGACTGAAAAGCTGAGTGCTTAGGTTAGGAGCTAAGTTATCCTTCCCATTGAGTCAACAGCATGCATGTGTAAATGCTGATGCTGCAGAATGATAGAACATCGCTGGCACTTCTCTGGAAACTGACGCTAAGAGAAATCTATTGAATTACTTTCGTTAGCGATGTGGCTCTTGTTTACAGGTCAGCATTCTTTTAGGGCCTGATTCTACAATTTGCTCCTTGTGGATGGACCCCAGTTTCCAGGCAGAGCTCACAGGGATTTGTATCCCTGTATATACTTGAGTATATACAGGGATACAATTGTTACAGTAATTTCTCATTCTATAATTTCACACCTGGTTTTTCTTTTCCATTTGATTTGCCTAGAGTTTATTTGTAATGTTACTCTCTACAAATAAATGTTGTCATTTTATCTGCTGTTGTCTTACTTTGTGGATATTGCTTTAGTTAAAATAACAACAATAATTGGCCTATTAGATCAGAAACTGGACAGGAATTCAAGAGAACTGAGTTCTATTTTAAGATCTGCAGCTGACTTGCCTGACCTCTGTTTCTCCGTCTTCCCTTTTTCTCTCTTTTTCTCCGTCTTCCCTTTTTCTCTCTTTTTCTCCGTCTTCCCTTTTTCTCTCTTTTTCTCCGTCTTCCCTTTTTCTCTCTTTTTTTCTACTTTGAATATGAGCTCTTTGAGGCAGGGACTCTCTCTTACCATGTGTGTGTAAAGTGCCTAGAACAGACAGGCCTTGATTCCAGTGGGGCCTCTAGCTGCTACTGTATTACAGATAAGCAAATAATGCTAACAACAAAAAGGGGGTGAAGGGAAAACAGTCTAAGTTGAGTTCATTTGAATGACATTATTGAGTATTAAAAGGTAGATTTAGGGAGATGATAGCCCATATGGTGACTTAAAATAAGAATTAATTGGGTGGTAGTGAAAACCTACTTTAATTTCCCAGTACTGAAAAGATCCACTGAATCGCCCCCTGTAGCTGGTTGACTGGTGAAGGATTAGAGGCTGTGTCAGGAATAATAGTATAACTGGCCATTTCAGGTACAATTTGTGGGTTCCATCTGGTACGGTTTTTTTCTGATGTGCTGTCAGAAAACCCCAAACAAACAATGCCTATACTCTCTTGAGGAGAAATTACATTTTTAGACACTTGAACTGTGTTGTTACATTTTCCATTTCTTCCTTTGCTGATGGGTTATCATTTTAACAATTGTCAAACCACTTAGAATCTGTGATAGGCTTCAAACAAATTACATCAAAAGAGCTTTATTAAAAAAATAAAATGGTGATGGGTTGAATGTTTCCTGAATAAAATCACATACGGATATCGCCCATAGGAAATGCTATTGAAAACCCTCCCTCAATGGCATTAGTTTGCAAATGAAAGGGGAGAATACTAATAAACTCTTTAGCAGAACAGTTAAGTTCTATTATCTTTATCTTTCAGGAAACAAAGTGGAGTTTCTTCAAAAGAAAACTGAAACTCAGTACTAATTTTGAAAATCCAATCTATGCAGAGGTAACTCTTAACTGTATCACTCTCATTCTCAGCCAGCACTTTTCACCTGCCTCATGAGTGGGGCTGGTTCTCGTGATGTGGGAAGCATGAATTAACGTTTGTTTTCATAGTATAAAGAGTATGGATAAGAGTCTGTGCTGCACCAGTAAAAGGCACAGCACAGAGCATGCAGCATGCAAAAAGGGACTGGGGTGGATTTAAAGCCACAGATATGCCCTCTCAACCTTAAGGTGCTCCTGGGGCTGAAGAGGCTGCTGACATAAGTCTCCGGGTCTATCTAAGGCTCTGTCTACACTACACACCTTTTAGTGACACAGCTGTGCCATGCGGCTAAAAGGTGTACAGTGTAGTTGCTCTTTGTTGGCAGGAGAGAGCTCTCCCACCCACAAAATAAATCCACCCCCAACGAGAGGTAGTTGCTTTCTGCTGCCAACATAGCGCTGTCCACACCGGCGCTTTTCATCAGGGCGTGTGGTGTTTGTTTTTTTTTTCACACCCTTGAGTGACAAAAGTTTTACTGACAAAAGTGCAGTGTAGACAAAGACTAAGTTACAGTAGCCCCCTGGCACTGCCCTGTGAGCCACCTCACTGCCCAGAATCTCTGAAGTGCTGCAAGCTGTGGCCCTGATCTGAGCTCTTCCCCTCTATCCTCAAACCTACCCTTGGCGTGTGTGTGAGAGGGTTCTCATAAGGCAGCCTTACAGCGGTGGTCTGCAGGGCCTGCATTGGGGGAATTATCCCTTGGCTGCACATGGGCGCTTAGGGCCCTTTTGCCCAGCATAAAGGAGCCAGATCAAGAGTCTCACACTGGATAACATTTTCAAATGCTCTGGAGTGACTTAGTGGCCGAAGTCCTATTTTCATAAGTGAATTAGGTGTGTCGGAGCTGAAGTATCATTGAAAGTAACTTCTCTTCAGGCACATTGGAAAATGTGACTTAGGCTCCAACACATGTAGGTGCTTTTGAAAATTTTACCCCATTTGTCCCATACTGTATGAGATGTGAGTGGGAATTTGTAAGGCGAAGGACCCAGCCTGACAAACACTACGGAGATAATGCTTACTTTATAATTAGTGCCAGTTACCTCAATAATTATCTACAGTAGTGAGTGTGTATAGACATAGAAAATTATTCATTATTAAACACTGCGGGTGGTAGTAATTGTTGGCAAGATCAGCCCTGACTAGTTTAGTGATTCATTGTTTTCTCATCTTTGCCTGCTGAGGTGAAACCCAGGTTTAAATAATGATCTATAGGCTGGTAATCACAGGGGCTAAGTAGCCCTGTGCTTCATTGACGTCAACAAGAGCTTTGAATGCTTAGCAATTCTGAAATCAACCCTATAGTGAATGGTTAATGTTAAACCATGGTTTTTATGGTGATTGTTTCAGATGGAGAAGGAACAACAAGGGGACACTGAAAATGCCTCTCTCCCCTCTCCTTCACAGCCTCCTAAGATTACTCTCAAGAGAGACCCACCTTTAGCTTATACAGCAACAGAGGATACATTTAAAGACACCGCCAATCTTGTTAAAGAGGACTCTGTTGTATAACTAGTGAATCATTTAGAGGATAATTAGACATACCCATTTGCACATATATTTTTTATAAACAGAAGGAAAAAGGTTCACATTCAAATGCTTTATAAAAAATATATACACCTTTTAGCCAATAGCTGAAAATATCTTTTTGAAGCTATGCCTTGTGTTTTTTTGACAAATGCCAACTGCTATTTTTTTGAACAATTATCATGATGTACTATATGTATATCTTTGCACTGAAGCTGTCTGAAAGTAATGTTATAAATATATTGTACATTTGTAAATTTTTAAAAGATTATCTTGTTTGTTGATGTAGCTAAATAAATCTGTTCTGAATTGGTTGTTGCATCTTTAGGGATAAATCCATTATATAAATGATTTAACTAAAAAAATTAAGGTAAATATAGAGGTTTACTGATTTATAGAAACTTTTAGATCATATATTTATAACAGCACCTTCTTAAATTTGTACCATTGTGCATCTCTACTACCCATTTAATATACTACTGTATATACAAATGGGTCTCTCTGCCCCCCACCCCCGTATATCTCATATTAAACAACAGACGGAAAATTCAGTACAGCGTATTTTGGCTGAATAGCTACCTGCACAGAATATTGTTCTTGCAATATTTTGTCTGGCTGAAATCAAATAATTCCTCTCCAGATCCATAATACATGTATTTTCCCTCTAGCTTCCAATTAAAAAATCCCATTAACAGCATTTATAGGAAGATTTGATATATTTAAATTTTAGTACGATGCAGTAATTTCATACTTAATTAAAAGAGATTTTCTCCTGATCATCAATGAAATAACTCTGCTCTTAGCTGGAGTCTCTGGAAGTCATTTGTACTGTTAAATGAAGTAGCTAGCAAAGTACAAAAGATGCTGGTTAATTTAAAAATGAACCAGCTTTTTTCATGTGAAAAATTTAATTTTTATTGACTATTTATTTCCTGAGGTGGACATTAATAGAAAGGGAAACTGTTTGTACTGATGCAGTCTTTGTAGGTCATCTGGTTATTTCCATACCAGTCTATCAGCATATACTGTACATGTTGCTAGCTTTTCCATTAATTAGCCAGTTTAGTTTCCATAACATGAACCATTTAAGGAAAGTCTAAGCACCACTGCAGGAATGTATATGCTAATATGTTATTTATCATTCCTGGCTAGTTACTCATATAACTGCAGGTTCCTAAATTTATAATCAGTGAGACTTCTGCTGTTTGATTGTTTTATGCCTGAGTTCTCAAAATATATGCTAGCCCTATTTAGAAGGCTTGTTGTAATGACTTTGAAATGTATTTTGATTAGAAAAGATAACTGGAAAATGATGCTGCTGAATAAATCTAATAAATGTGTTATTTTATCATATTCTTAATCTATAAATTATTGAGTCTAATGCACCATACATATCTGTCATAATCTGGATTTTTCAATACAGTCTGAAAAAAAGCAGTACTTTAGAGAACACTAATAAAATCCAAACATTTGAGCCTAGTTACACATTGAGGGATAAATCAGAACTCTACTGAAGTCAGTTATACCTGGTAAAGCGTGAGATGAAAATGATTCCCATTTAACATATCAATACTCACAACATCCCTGGAAAGTAGGAAACTACTATTCACAGTTACAGATTGTGAAACGGGGCAAAGAGACTGACTGGTTGGAAACCATAGAAGGAGTCAGTGTCAATGGGGTTAGAGGTGGAAAGTTTCCGGTTTCCAGGCCTGTGCTCTGGCTGCACAGCTCCCCAGTCCCAGTACAATCACAGAAGGCCAAACTTTGGCTTGTATGCTCCAACGTGCGTATTATACTAGTAATTGTAGACCTCCGTGGACAACATCCATGCAAGTTAATGCCTACACTATCATGCTACTAACACTATTGTTAATATCCTTCATGAGTTCCTATCCATTAATAATCTCTGTTCTGATAAGGATGAATGCCTGTCACTGTGTTGGTCAACGTAGGTGTATTAGAGTAATAGGATACTTAAAATCCACATGCACAAAACTGGGATCTTAGACCAACACATCTGTCTGTTATGGCTGTGCTAAATTTCACCTAGTAAATATATTGGAAGCCTCCAGTTCAAGCAAATGTCTGTGAGAGTCAAATTTTGTCTCCCTGCATCATTATGGTGTGTCTAACTTCCTGAGCCAAGAGTTTTCCCAATATTCCTGTTCTTGTGGGAGCGATAGCCAAATACCTGCCCAAGAACCACGATATGACAGCTGACCTTTTACCTGGATGACATGGCTCTTTCTGGTGTCTGTGTGCCAAGGGAAAATAGGGCTTGCTGCACCTGCTTTATTCCTCCTCCAGCTGGACTAGTAGTATTGGCGTAGCTGGCACAGCTTTTGCGTTGGTTTTGAAGGGCACCTTACTCAAAGGTTTTGCTTTGAAGAAACGCATCCACTTTTGTTCAAGCCAAACCCTCTATTTTAATCTGTACTCATTGATTCATGAAACTCAAGCAGGTGTGATCATGAACTGATGATGGTGCAGTTTTGCACATAAGCATGATTCAGAAGATGAACTCCATTCACACATTAGTTGCTTGCAGTTTTAACTTAGTGCATGAGCACATCTCACCTCAAAAGTTGGCTTGGAATGTTGTAAATCATCATTTTTACAACTTTTCTATGATACATTTTATTCACAGTTTAAAGAATAATGCAATATCCTACAATACATAAGAATTGTTCACATCCTGGAAAAGTTATGAACAGTGTCTTTTGCACAAACATTGAATAATAAATTGCATTTTACAAATGAACCTCTGTAAGCATGTACAGTATATCTCATATCGTGTAAAATCAGGGACCAGATTGGCAGCTGGTATCTATTGGCGTAATTCCATTGACTTCAACTAAGCTACACCAGTTAATACTAGCTGAGGATCTGGCTTCAGATTTGTAAACCTATTCAAGTACATAGTTCTGTTATAATCTTTCTGATCAGTATTTTGGAACTACTTCAAAGAGGATCTTTCCAAGCCATTACACTGAGCTTAGTATGTGGGGGAATAGGACATATAGAGAGTAGTTAGTGCTTTATGGATATTCAGGCAGTACAGCCCTGAGCAAAACAAATAATGAATGGGTTAATAACTCCATTTTACCCCAGGGCTTTACTTTAAGATAGTCCTATTAATCTGGGGAACAGTTTACAAAGGAAGATGTTTTTTAAACAAAGTTCTTATACTTGAATTTTTAGAGAGAGCAAATATTAAAGCCTACGTTTCCCAAATCTGGCCTCCCTTTGCTACCATAAAAAGTACAGGTGTCAATTTTGCAAATTATACCTGCAACCATAAAGCTTCAGCCATGCTGAAAATCTATTGCTAAAACTCACATTCACTTTAAATATATAACTGTTTTCCCCACAAGATTTGTAAGTTGTCAGACACAATAAAATGTCATCTCTGCAGGACTGTACTGTTTATGTATATGTTTTTGCATGCTTAAAAAAACTCCTTTCTTTCTCTGGCAAAAGGACCCCCAGGCACCAGTTTGGGCTTCCTCTCCTCAGTAAAATGTATAATAAAGGCTTCCCCTCCCTTCCACGAGTCAATGAATGGAAAATAGCTATGGTACTCAGTCCAGCAGAGGCTTTAAGGCTTTTGTTCACACTTTATTCTCTGATTTCTTTCGCTTTATGATCCCCATCCCTTGTTGCCTTTCTGAACACTAGACTGATGTTTTAAAGATGGCCTGTTTTCTATGAGCTTTCAATCTCTCTTTGTAATCTGCCACTGTTAGCCTGATAAATGACATTAGTGTCTCTCAGATGTAGGATCTTTCAGGCCATCAGAGCAGACAGGGAAAAATATGTATAAATGTGTTTATCATCAAATGAGGTAAAATTAATTTACTTTCTCTGAAGACATTTGGTAGAGAGTAGAATCTGACTGTAGTACTTTAATTTCACACACACACACACACACACACACACACTGAACCCTCTTTTTTCAATCTAAGTTCTGACTTGCTGTGATATTTTTGTAAACTTGGATATCAATCATTAATCAGCAGCTCAAATCTCTAGTAAACAAAGCCTTTCCCCTAGCAGTTTTCAAACCACTGTGCATACCATCATGTCAGCTCCTGGCCAGTGGCTTATCAGGGAAAAAAAACCTATATTGCATTTAGCATTGTAATCTCACGAGGCATTATAACCTCGAGTGATATTTTACCATGCTTAGTGCATTGCATATATTAATATTAATCGATGACAGCATAAAAAAATGATCTGCTTCACATAAGAAATTAGCATGGGATGAAATGTAAAACCCCTGGGATCCCTAAGGATAAAAGGCATCATGTATGTATGTATTATTTTTCAGATAAAACTACACTACAGTTTGGAATCAGGGTAATGTATAAATATTGCGGTAATGGATAACAATTGTCTCTGCTTCTCACTTACCTTACATATTGTTGGAGTTCACAGCTTGGTGAAGTTCTGTGGCTAGAGTGCATGATTCAGTGAAATACCATATTGAACATGAATATATGTATCAATTCTTGAGTAAATGTTTTCTTACAGAACATGTATATTCTACCCACTAGAATATATGGATTAACAGTGGTGCACTTTGCTTACCAACATCATATAATTCATAGGCTGACATCTGATCCAGCTTTAAGAGCAGAATATATTTGCCTATAGCAGGACTGTTTCAGGAAATAAAAGGCCCAAAGTCACCAAACTTTTTATCTGACAAATACTGTTTGACCAGCTCTGCAGGTGAATGTTTTACTGCAAATGTCTCTGATAAATATAAGAGAGAAAATTTTTCTCCAGACTGAAATTCAATAAAAATCAAAGTGCTTTCTGAAGAGAATTAAAGCAGTCAGGTAGTTATGTAGGAAAGAGAACCGCTGATTTTGAAAAGAACAGTCACCACTTTAGCATTGGCCCCAGTGTACTAAGTATTAAACATCGAGTGGAACTCTGGATACTGATTTCCTACTGGCTGCTGGAGTTGGAAGCAGAATACGCAACATCATATCAGCTAGAAGGGTTGGTGCATAGGAGAGGGGCTGCGAAAAGAACTTTGCATCCCATCCAGATCCATAGCGTGTCCTGGGGTATTTTGCTATCAAGGCATGCTCCATGCATTTTGTGACTTAAGAAATATCAGGATCGCACAATCTTTTCATTGAAAATCTTTGAGCTCTTACATCTGCAGGGAAGAAAATAAATCCCTGAATGCTTATGAAACATTCTCTGATAAAAGAATTTTAAATTGTTGACAGCTTAAACTCTGTAAAAGAAAAAGAAGAGCCATAGAAGCTCTCCACACCCAAATGTTACTGTTAACTGCATTGTAAAGCTTTAGAAATCATTCTGTTTTTTCTGTTAGTATTAGTTGCTTGTTTGCTGCTCATGAAACAAATATTCAGTAGCCCATAATTAATCTATTAAACTACAGGCATTGTATACTGTACATATGTTTCCAAGTTTTGCTGTTTGTCTCCCTGCCTTTTGTAGTCTGAATTAACTGTATTTAAAAAGTAAACTCCACTTTCTTTCTTCTTGAAACTTCCTCGAGCCCTCTAATTTTCTGCAAATGTTCTTGTACCCTGTAAGAGTAACTCAAAACTAATCTGCAGCAGAAGAGGAAATACTCTTTAGTGAAACAGCAGACTAGGAAACCCTATGTAGAAAGAAAAGTTATTCTGTAAAGCATTAGGAAGTATATTGACTCTTCGACATTGTGATGACTTGCCTGGATGAGTGAGGAGTGTCCTGCAAAGCAAAGATGTGATAACCCCATAGAATCAAGGAGATCTCCTGCCACTGGCTCTCTAGCTGTGAGTAGTTGAGGACAAAGGACAATAATATGTTTTACCAGGCCATCAAGAGAGCACTCTGTCAACTGAACAGTATTCTTTCCCAGAGTTATCTGAACCAGAACATGTTCAACCAATGTAATAGGTGCACCAAGAGACTAGGCCCTTCACTCCAACAGGAGAGTTGTACTCCAAAGGAGATAATGATCAGTCCATGACTAAGGTTAGCCAAGTCCATTCCAGTCCAGTGATGTTAAGAATTTGTACTTACACTCAACAAAGTATTTATCTCCATAGGGTTCTGAAACCTCAGGAGTTAGATGGTTTCAAAGTCTTAGGAGGTCTCTCTCAATGACCTCTGAACTAGTTATTCCAGTCTTAAAGCATCCCGGCTCAATTATGCTCAACCTTCACGCCAAAATGCTGCATGTCTCTCCTGGAATGGAAATAAAACACAATAGCAAATGTTTTCATCCTGGCAGACCCAACAATTACATGCTCTTTAAATATTTAATTCTGTAATAACCAAAGTGAAAGCGTGTACCTTAAGGTCAAAGGTCAAATGTTGATTTATTTCTGGTTATGTAAAAAATGTCAAAAAGGTGCAAATTAGCTTTATTATATGGCATGTTGTCTTTTTGTTGTAACTTATTACAGGAAAAAACCCACAGTACAGAGAACTGTACAATCTAGCTGCAAACAGCAGTTGAATGCAGCAGCAGGTATACTAACGTCTATTCTGCGTGGTTTGCTTAGGAACAGTGAGGATCAAGGTAACTCCCAAATCCATTTAAGCCAGCCATCTCATTGAAAAGCTGTACATTTCTATTCAAAGACATACCATACAGAGAAATATTTCCAGTTCCTGCTGCTCAGTTATAATCTACTTCCGCTGGTAGGCCATTAACAACCTGAAAGAATTGGAAAGCAAAACACAGCTGGGCAGAATCATTTGACTGGATTAGGAGTCTTGTTGGCCAAATGCTCCTGTGCTGAAGGTGAATTCATTTACTGTTAATTAATAAGAAAGGGAGCAGATGTTTACAGTTTATATTTTGCATTGCAGTTCAGCTCCTTCTCCATGAAAATTGTCTCTCTCCCGCTACGGGCAGCTTCAGAGACCTTTCGGGACCTGACTCATTCATGTGCTGTTCCAAACAATGCAATGGAATTGTGAACACTCTGCACATCAGCCACTAAATTTGTTTCTTAGCGCATATTCTGGTTTATCTGAATGTTCACAACTGCTCCGTCAATTTTACCAGTTCCACCTGCCTGTTGAGAGGAGCTTCTGGCTCAGTTCTTCAGCCTCCGTAAATCAGCACAGCACCATTGACTGCAGAGGGTCAGATCCTCATTGAGTACAATAGTCCAAAGTCTGGTATAAGTACCTTTGACATATGAGGGCCTAAATGCCACCCAGCATCTCTGCTGGTGGCTGGAGCCGCCCCTGTTTATAGGACTTTGTACAGGAAGGCTTATGCTGTTGAAAATCGGATAAAATGAGAGAAAGCTCCAAACTAACCCCCCTGCCGAAGGGAACAACCCAAACTCTGCTGAGGATCAGAATTTCACATCTGGTCGCTAACCTTTTATAAACTTAATCATAGTCTCAGACACAAACAGCTACAAACTGTATAGCAGCTGAAATCCAGAACTAGCATCACAAATCCATCTCTGACTCACCGTAAGCTGTCTGAGAGAGCTTCCACGCCCCACTTTGACAAACAGTAGTCAGCACCTAAAAACGCCAAGTGACCCATAACATTGGCAACGTTGACTACGCTTCCTTTAGCCTTTTTCAAAAGCGGGAGAAGCTTCAGGGTGATTTCAATCAACCCGGTCAGGTTAACATCCAGAATTGTGTGGAAATCATCTATCTGCATCCATTCGGTGGGTGCCTTTCACGTTGCTCTTCCAGCATTATTTACCAAACCAAAGAGGCTTAAGAGTATTCCAGAAATATAACATTCAGTACATGCCAATATCACAGCAGTGAGTGGCGTTGGAGACAGGACACATGGCAATAGAACATGAGAGCTCACATTTTGCACACCGTTTAACAAGATGAATGAAGCTGACTGGGTTTCCTCATTACTATCTGAATTTATACTGTACAGCTGGCAAACTTTCTTTCACCTTCCTACTGCTTTAGTCACTGGTCTAAATTAGAACTAGGTAAAATATTAATGGAGAAATTATTTCAGTTGGAGCTATAGCTTCCCAGGCCTTCTCAGTACTAGCCCCAAAGGGTGCGTCTACCCTGCAGGTGGGCATGTCTTCCAGCATGGGGAGACAGACTAGTGGGACTTGCTAAAAATAGCTGTGTGACATTGCGGCATTTGGCGAGCTAGCCCATGCCACCACGGTGTTGCCACATGCACACAGCTGCTTTTGTATGCTAGAGTGAGCCTCACTATCATGAGTTTGCCTTCCTGGGCTTAGAGCCTTGCTCCCAACTGGAGTGTAGACATATAAGTGGGCTTGGAGCTCTCTGTGCCTCTGTTACCCCATCTGTAAAACAGATAATAATGCTCCTCCACCTTTGTAACATAGTCTGGACTCTCTGGATAAATAGTGCTGTATAAGTGCCATGTTATTATTAATGTGCCTACAGCACCCTGCTCAGGGTGGCCTATTTCTAGAGAGAGAGGATAATGTAGACTCCCTGCTGAGTCAGTGCTTGGCCTCTTTGATTCTATGGCTACAGAGAGGATTCCAGGGAGTGTTAGCTGTAGTTGCCTGTCCCATGTAGACTAGATTGACAACACAATGCTTGTCATAAATGGTCAGTGGAGAGGAGTTCATCAAAGTCCCTGGTGAGATGAGTTTTCCTAGTCCCACCACTGGAGTTAAGACAATGCACTTCAGAACAACACTAAGATTGAATTGATTTTGGACTTCAGAACAACTGAACTGAAGTTATTACCTGATTATTCAAATGAAAAAAAAAAGCCTTATGGTAAATATGTTTTGCTTTTCTGTTGGACCTCAGTGATCAGCTTTGCCAGCTTCAAGGTACCAGTTACAACTGTATACTTTCTTCAGCTCAATAAAGTTATTATGTTCCCCTTTGGCCTTACTCACAATAACTAGTCTGCACTGAGTGTCTTATTTCTAATGCTAATGTGAAGATAAGAAAGGAATGGATGCCTTGCCGTAGCAGAAAAATGCATTGGGTTAGGAACCAACACAGACTTTTAAACATTTTCTGCCAAAAGCAGAAGCCAAGTAATGATCTAAACTCTCTGTTCACAGGTAGTCAGAGACACATGTTCTTTCCTCTTTCACATCATTAAACTCACTGGTGCGCACAGCAGTAGCACTTTCTGGTACAAAGAAACACCACTGTAGTAATGAGCCAAAGGGAATGATGGATTTAGACAATGCCCCTGTTTGATTTCTACAGCCAGTGTCATTATGTGCACATTACAAAAATCAGACTTATTGACATAGAAAAAACTTGTTGCTTTCCCAAAGGAGGAGAGTGTGAACTCGACTAGGCATTTTTAATTGGCCAGGCTGATTGATTGCTGAGGTAGGTCAATGAAATTCTGATTGGTTCTGATTAGCACTCCCATAAGCTGAGTACGTTATCTGCAGCTGAATGAGACAAAAATGTGTACAAGTATATTTTCTGACTGTTAAAATATCAAGGAGTCTGATACTTAGAAGTCCCCTGATTGATAAAACGGAGGGGAAACAGAATGGCAACAGTTGAAACTGGATTTTGGAACATAAAACACTCTTGGAACTATGGTGTTTGGTGCTAATAAATACCTGACTAGATAGAATTGTAGCACTGAAGAAAGTACAGCTTTAATCAGCACAAGATATGCTCCTGTGTGGTTATTATGGAAGGTTACTACAAGAACTCTTCTGTTTTATACTGGAGTATGTTTAGTAATTTGTATGGGCTGCAGCTATACCACTTACCCTCCCCATCTGTCGCTTGTTTCGCAAACTCCACTGCGTTGTAAATGCTGCTGGAGTCAGTTTAGTATCACAGTCTTCAATGAGAGGGATGTGCAGTCTAGTAGTTCTGTTAGACACGCAGCAATGACATGGAATCCTCTTTGGTCAAGCTGTGTAGGCAGCAAGTTTCCAAACCTGCTGTCACATCAAGTTATGAAGACATGCTTTCCTTTCAGGTCTTTCACATTAAGACTGCCTCGGATGAGCCAGCAAATAATGAGAAGTAGGGAAGCCAAAATTCGTATCTGTGCTGAGGTTGAAAGCAAGGCCTATAAGCAAATAATGTTAGAGATCTGGAAACTTAATGGAGCAAATCTACTAAATCTATCTCCAATTTCAACACAGCTCCTATAAAAGGCCGTGTGTCTAGTTCCAGCTTTGTCTGTCTGATTGTGAGTAAAATGGGGCAAAAGCTTATGTGTTTTGCCACAGTTGCAATGGTGTCCATGAATAATATATGTGTTGGTAGAATCTTTCTCTAAACTTCCTTGTCAGTAGATTTCCACTGTTTTCAAGATGCTGCTTCACTTGCCTTTCTCCCTAGTCTGCAAGGTGGTTGGAAAATGTTTTAGGATGAAAGGAAGCATGTCCCTCCTCAGCAGCACTGCCTCCTGTTGTGAACACTGCGGTAAGATGAGGCGTTGAAACATGAACCCTGATATTAGAGGCCCAAGATAAGGCCTGAGCTAAAGTAATGGTCAAGACTTTGCTAACACAAAGCAAAGTTAAGCTGTGAGCCAGAGGCAGGCCTGCTCACAGCAGCTGGCAAGGAAAGGGCTGATGCTGCGAATATACACAAACCTATGAGGTACCAGAACACTTACACATTCCATACAGATAACAAAGAACAGGCTGACTCATCCGAAAGACAGGGACAAAAGGGTAATATGATGGATGGAGTTGTTTTGTTCGAACCAACATGTACTAGGTGAGAGGCGGCACCTTATTACATAGAGGGGATACACCTCAATACGTCAGGAGTGATGTGTACCTTGTTTGTACCTGTGTATAAGACTACAGCCTTGGGGTGGTGTCTTTGTCCAGTGACAGGGGGCAGTGGGAAGGCCACCACTGATTGAGCTGGTCCACCATCAGGAGGTACAAATTCATAGTATGTCTCGTAGAGACTCTTCACAGGTCTATGAGACACTATCACTGTGCTTCGTTTGACAATAAACCTGGCAAAGGTGCCTTCGTACCTTACTAGAGTCTGTGGTCTTGGGGTCTGCTGGGTCAGCTATCTGTGCAGAGCTGGGGCAGCACACAGAGGGAGTACGCATGCAGCTGACTGATATCTTTATCGAACAAGATCAGAGCACCACACCGGTAGCAACTGACAGCATTGGTGACCCTGACGTGATCTGGTGAGTAAGCGAGCTGTCCGCTGTAGGAATTGCGATCTAACATGACAGAAAGCCACGAACTAGGTAATCCCCTTGTCCCTTCCCTTCAAATCCCCATGGAGTTTGGTAACTCTTGGACCCGCTGGATTGCCAGTAAAGAGGGTCCATATGAATTTAAAAAAGAAAGTGGGGAAACATGGAGTGGCATACGTAGAGAAATAGAAGCTCTAAAGAATAGTACAGTAACAAAGAAAGAGCTAAAAGAATCAAAAGAAGCTATACAGCCCTGGCATGCTTCCATCCCCCTTGCAGGGTGGCAAGCAGCCCAGAGACAACCAGCACAGAAACAGAATAAAACATTGGAAACAGTGGCAAGGAACCTACAAAAAATATGTGTGCCATCCCCTGTTATAACTACTGGTGGTAAACAGCAGGCGTCGGGTAGCTACCCTGTGCCTGAAGAATGGGGACAGAAATGGAAAAACGTGGCCCTAGCAAAATTAAAAGATGAAACCGGGTCCACCACAGTGCAACCACTATCTTATGATAAAAGCCAGGTTCTGGTAAAGCCTAAACTGGAACCTAGACTGGTGCCTGTCAGAATGGGAAAAGTAAGTACACAGATGGGAAAATCAGCACACACTACTTTCACTAAATTGGTAAATCAAAAGATGGAAAAAATGGAACAGTTCACAGAGCACATTAGGAGACAGGCACTGTGACTTGATCGCAGGAGAGTGGATAAAAAGGAATTTCAAAGTCAAAAACTAAAACTGAGCAGGTTAACACCTAAAGTTGATGCATTAACATATGGAGTTGCCCAAAACCAGTTAACAGATGCAAAAAAGGGCACTCCTGACATCCATTCCACACGCAGACAAAAACAACAGACCCTGGGGGAACAAATTCAAGTTTTACAAGAGCAGATAATTAGCCCCACTCTCATCTCAGAGCCAGGATAAAAACCCGGAGTGCAGTTTCCAACTGCTTTGACCCACAGAACCACACTTCGCGCTCATATTTGAAAATACAGTCTTCTTTCTCAAATACCGGTTAAGATGTTTCCTTTATATGCCTTCTAAATTTGCTAAACTTGCTGCTGCTGCCTGTACTTTCAAAGACCCAGATAGAGTTAATCTCTCTTGGCTCAGGTCTTGCTACCTTCTTGGTTGCTCTTTACCACCTCATTCCCCCGCCCTTCCTCACTTTGGCTTTCTCTCTTTGTTTTAAAAGTTAAAAGTTATAGTTTTTACAGAAACCTCCAAAAGACAATTGAAAACAGGAAAAACAAGTGCCCAAGAAACAAAAAGAAAACAAGGTAAAAACTTTACTTTAAATAAATCCAGTAAATTAATTATTTTAACCCTTTAGGAATGCAACAGCGGGAATTATTCCTAACTTTCTTGAAGATATGGTTGCCAAGCAACAGAAATGCCACTCTGCTTCTAATCCTAACCACGCACTAATATTTGAAACATGGGCTTTTCTAATTCCATATAGCAGAGTTTTAAAATAATGTTAAATATAAATTATTGCAAAATTCCTTATCAAATTAATACAATGAATTTGGTAAATAATATATTTGTTTCAATTTATATTAAAAGTTTTAAATAAGGTAATAACTTGTTTATTCAAATGTTAAACCGTTTTTATTTTTGTTTGCCTTCTTTTGTATAGTTATGAACAGAATTCTGGAACCATTTGTTTTTAATTGTAAGTTTGTCCTGTATGTCCTGTGTGTTGTCCTGTGCTGTATGTTGTGTGTGTCACGTGACTATTTTTTATTATTTTTATTTTGTTGCAGCAAAAGTCGATTTTACACCCTTTGCACGGAAGTTTGGTGCTGATGGTGCTGTGGTTGTACCCCAGTCATAGTCTTGGAGTGGTGTGGTGCCACATATGAGTATTTTTTTTTAAAAGGGTGTAGGGATGACTTTTGCTGCACTGCACTGTTTTGGGATCGTGGTTGGCACGTGATCATGGTGTTGTTGGCGCCAAATTTTTGTGCAAAGTTCAAAAAGGTTTCAGTTACAAATATATGTACATATATTTCTGCATCAACAAATAATGCAATTGCAAACAAAAAGAATTCTCCTTTTAAAACCAGTTTTGTTTTTTAAGTTTTATTATTATTATTTTTATTATTATTTTGTTATTCAAAGAAAAGAAAAGGTGAGGGGAAACCTCAACATTAAGGTAAAGATAATATTAACAAAATGTCAATTTCTTGTTTGGGCTTTTTATAAACTTATAAATATAATTATAAGAATGTGATAGCAAAAATGTTTTAAAATAATCATTTATGCATAAAGCTAACCAAACAATTTCAACAGGTTTCCACATTTCCTACAGGTTTCCACCTTTGGCTCCCAAACACAACAAAGTATCATGAAAGTTTGATACCCTCAAACTATTTGCATGAACCTGTATTTAAAATTTATTTTGGGTTTAATTTTAGAGTTGGTTTAATTTCATATGCTTTTCCCTTGCTATGTTATGTTAACGGGAAGCAGTGGTTGTTAAAGTTTGTGCTTCTAAACAGTTAACAAGAATAAAATTGGTATGTCAAACAAATTAACTCTGAAGAACCTGGTAAAAATTATGTTATTGACTCTTTTGCTAAGATAGAATGTTAAAAAAAATATTTTAGAATTTAAATATTACATTTAGTATACAATATTCGTAATTCACCTCAAATGAAAATGAATGTCTATACAACAATTGGAAAAGTATAGTTTGTATTGTATTATAAAAGACTTGGTCCCTATTACATTGTCAACAAACTAAGTTAAACTTTGTATTAAGTTTGGGTTACTGAAAACAAAAACAAAAAAGGCAAACAAACAAAAACTTTAGTATGTTAACTAACAATAGTTGTTTAAGTTGCATCCCACAGACTAAAGATGCTAGAAAATATCACACCCTGAAGACATCAGAAAATATCAGTATACGGTGAAGAAACTCCCAAGCATCAAGAAAAGAAAAATGAAGAGCTTTATATATGAGACTGGTCAAATACACCTCTATCTATCATATATGGACAATTAAATTAACAACCAGCTAAAAATCATTAGCTGAACCAGGATAAACTGTCATTTAATTTCTATTTGGTTACTGTGTAAAAATAACTGTATTATTGCTGTGCTACTGTATTATCAATGTACTGTTGTGTTATTGCTGTTTTGTATTATTGCTGTACAACATTTACAATGTGCATAACCTTACTAAACTGTTTATCCAACACACAGGTAACAAATGAATGGCAGCAAACAACATGAAGGTAAGAAAAGGAAAAAACAAAGTGGTAAACAAACAACAAACGATATACAGTAACTACAAATTGGGTAAGCAAATTCCCCCTTAGTACCAGTCATAATTTGGGTTACTGACACTGCAGCCTAACTGAGGCACACGTTATTCAAAACAATCTTATACAGTGTCTGGATTCCAGTATTACATCCTGACACAGCAATATTTGATAAATTGATTACTGTCCATTCAGTAGGTTACCTGGAAGACAGTATCCATGAGAAACAACTGGATCTATGTCAACTACTGGTGTATCACAGAGAAGTTACCCACTTCTGTTTCCAGTGAAGCTTATCAGAGGGTGACAACCAGCAATAAGGGTAACCAATAATATGGATGGACAGTGGTGTATAGTAACTAATTACAATATATTTACATATAAAGGCCTCAGTGGTAGTATCACTATTCCAAATTTCTGTTTTACTTCTCACATATATAGCACTGTGGGACACACAATCACAATCCCTAACCCAGTATTTCAAAACACTCAACCTACTACTAATAATAATACAAATGGTAACTAATAAAAGTGGGTTGCTATCTGCAGTACCACAAGAAACAAACTACACCACCAGTTTGGAAAAGAATTGGTATGCTTGCATATAAAGTGCTGTTATTTTTACACATACAGACTATAGATATATGCCCATATTCACTACAAATATATACACAATATCCATATTACTTATAAATATTAATGATTTGGGAGTGCCTCTAAGACTCGGTTATAAAACTACATTCCTCGGTCAAGGTCCTGGGCCTAACATTCCCAGGCCCACCATAAGGGACTAAAAATAATGGGATAATAAAATCTAACAGTCGTACAAGGAAATGTGCAGACTGAATGACAGATAGGGCACGAGTGTATGGATGGTAAAGGAAGGTAACCACATAACAATGTTTAGCCCACTGGGTTATCTTTAGTCCATGCATTATGCTTTTCCGGGATGATGGGTAAACATCCTCCCCTTAAAAAGACAAAAAGTGGAGGAATGTAGTAAGATGAGGCCCTGAAACATGAACCCTGGTATTAGAGGCCCAGCATAAGGCCAGAGTTAAAGTAATGATCAAGTCTTTGCTAACATAAAGCAAAGTTAAGCTGTGAGCCAGAGGCAGGCCCGCTCACAGAAGCTGGCAAGGAAAGGGCTGATGCTCCAAACGTACACAAACCTATGAGGTACCAGAACACTTGTACATTCCATACAGATAACAAGGAACAGGCTGACTCATCCGAAAGACAGGGACAAAAGGGTAATATGATGGATGGAGTTGTTTTGTTCGAACCAACATGTACTAGGTGAGAGGCGGCACCTTATTACATAGAGGGGATGCACCTCAATACGTCAGGAGTGATGTGTAGCTTATTTGTACCTGTGTATAAGACTACAAGCTTGGGGTGGTGTCTTTGTCCAGTGAAAGAGGGCATGGGAAGGCCACCACTGATTGAGCTGGTCCACCATCAGGGGGCACAGATTCGTAGTATGTCTCGTAGAGACTCTTCACAGGTCTATGAGAAACTATCACTGTGCTTCGTTTGAAAATAAACCTGGCAAAGGTGCCTTCGTACCTTACTAGAAGACTGTGGTCTTGGGGGGTTCTCTTGGGGTCTGCTGGTTCAACTATTTGTGCAGAGCTGGGGCAGCACAGAGAGAGAACACGCACGCAGCCGACTGATATCATCATCGAACAAGAGCAGAGCACCACATCAGTAGCTACGGATAACACTGGTCTACAGTTTTTTAGAAGTTGTCTGCTTCAGAGATAAAATGTGATATTTATTATGTATTTTGATGTGCTGAATTCAAATATGACAATTAAAACAACTGATTGGCTACCATTTCTAAGATATTTAAGTTTTTACATTTTATGTCTATGTATATTGTGTAGATAGTAGAGTTTTAATCATAAATTGTAAACCTAGGTCTTTTCATGTGTTTATGGTTGCTTTACATGATAATATTTCACCTGTCCTGTTTATGTAACACTTTAAAAATCAGCAAAAGGGTTATATAAATAAAATGTATTATGAAACAAAAGGCAAAAAACTATTATGTACATAGTTTAGTCCTATTCAGTGTCTACTCGGCGCTTCTTGGCTTGTCTCTTGTATTCATTAAATGGAGCATCTCTTGTCACTGTCCAGCAATAGTCTGCAAGCATTGACGGGCTCCATTTGCCCTGATAGCGTTTCTCCATTGTTGCAATGTCCTGGTGAAACCGGTCGCCGTGCTCGTCGCTCACTGCTCTGCAGTTCGGTGGAAAAAAATCTAGATGAGAGTGCAAAAAATGTATCTTTAGTGACGTGTTGCAACCAAGGCTTTTGTATGCCTTGAGGAGGTTTTCCACCAACAACCTGTAGTTGTCTGCCTTGTTGTTTCCAAGAAAATGTATTGCCACTGACTGGAAGGCTTTCCATGCCGTCTTTTCCTTGCCACGCAGTGCATGGTCAAATGCATCATCTCGAAGAAGTTCACGAATCTGAGGACCAACAAAGACACCTTCCTTTATCTTAGCTTCACTTAACCTTGGAAATTTTCCACGGAGGTACTTGAAAGCTGCTTGTGTTTTGTCAATGGCTTTGACAAAGTTCTTCATCAGACCCAGCTTGATGTGTAAGAGTGGTAACAAAATCTTCCTTGATTCAAGAAGTGGTGGATGCTGAACACTTTTCCTCCCAGGCTCCAATGACTGTTGGGGTGGCCAGTCCTTCTTGATGTAGTGGGAATCTGTTGCACGACTATCCCATTCGCAGAGAAAACAGCAGTACTTTGTGTATCCAGTCTGCAGACCAAGCAAGAGAGCAACAACCTTCAAATCGCCACAAAGCTGCCACTGATGTTGGTCATAGTTTATGCACCTCAAAAGTTGTTTCATGTTGTCATAGGTTTCCTTCATATGGACTGCAGGACCAACTGGAATTGATGGCAAAACATTGCCATTATGCAGCAAAACAGCTTTAAGACTCGTCTTCGATGAATCAATGAAGAGTACCCACTCATCTGCATTGTGAACGATGTTGAGGGCTGCCACCACACCATCGATGTTGTTGCAGGCTACAAGATCACCTTCCATGAAGAAGAATGGGACAAGATCCTTTTGACGGCCACGGAACATGGAAACCCTAACATCACGTGCCAGGAGATTCCACTGCTGTAGTCTGGAGCCCAACAGCTCTGTCTTACTCTTGGGTAGTTCCAAATCCCAGACAAGGTCATTCAGTTCAGCTTGTGTTATGAGGTGTGGTTCAGAGGAGGAGGATGGGAGAAAATGTGGGTCCTGTGACATTGATGGTTCAGGACCAGAAGTTTCATCCTTTTCCTCTTCCTCGTCTGACTCAAGTGAGAATGATTCTGGTGCATCAGGAACCGGCAGTCCTTCTCCGTAGGGTATGGGGCGTATAAGCTGATGGAATGTTTGGATAATGCACTGTCCACTTTTTCTTCTTTGACACACCTTTCCCAACTGGAGGCACCATGCAGAAATAACAATTGCTGGTATGATCCGTTGACTCTCTCCAAATCATTGGCACTGCAAAAGGCATAGATTTCCTTTTCCTGTTCAACCACTGGTGAAGATTTGTTGCACAAGTGTTGCAGTATATGTGTGGGGCCCACCTCTTGTCCTGATCTCCAATTTTGCAGCTTAAATAAAGGTGATAGGCTTTCTTAACCATAGTGGTTATACTGCGCTTTTGTGATGCAAAAGTCACTTCACCGCAAACATAGCAGAAGTTATCTGCACTGTTCACACAAGTACGAGGCATCTCTGCTCACTTTGGCTAAACAGAAATGTGTCCTTTTGCAAAATCAAACACTGACAAATAAGAGAACACGACACTGTATGATTTCTAGAGCTGATATAGGGCAATTTGTTCAGCAGAGTGATGTAAGCTTCGTTATGATTGCATCATCCATGACTTCTAGGAACAACATGATGCAATTCATATCATGTATGACGCAATACCAGCTTCAGATTGCATCATTCATTGTTTTGCCTAAAAAGCAAGTACTGTCCAAACCCAGTCATAGATTTATTCATAGATCCAGTCAAAGATGTATTTTAGTCATTTCTGGTTTAAATTGAGATCCCTTCCCTTTATAACTCACTTATCCTCTGCCATTCCCATGTCAAGGGTCATATATATTGACCCAATAGCATATCTTGAAAACTAGAGCCAATCAACAATTTTAAGCATCATTTTCGTTCTCAGTGACCCAGAATTAGTAAAGTTTCACTACTTTTATTTCAGAAGCATTTTGGCTGTAGAGCAGTGTAACAAACATTTCTGATTATTGAGGGCACTGCTAGAGGGAGAAAAATTCTGCTGTTCTGAGAGGTGAGAGAAGTTGTAGGAACGTAGGGTATATCTACATAGCAATAAAACATCCAGGTCTGGCCCATGAGACCTGACTTGGGCTCATGGGGCTTGAGCTGCTATAACATTTTAGTGTAGATGTCTGGGGTCAGGCTGGACCTCTTGGGTCCCAGAGCCCTGGCTCCAACAGATTGTAGGATATATATATATACCCTACATCCTACAACTTCTCTCACCTCTCAGGAGCCCAGACATCTACCCTGCAATTTTATAGCCTCATAGCCCAAGCCCCACATGCCTGAGTCAGCTGATACAGGTCTGACACAGGCATTCTATTGCAGTGTAGGCATACCCATACTATGCTGTGCAGCTCTTTTTGGGCTGTAAATCTTTGAAGGGCATCTGTATAGAATAACATTTCTTAATTAGGTCCACAACAAAGAAAATTCATTTCTTTGTGTCTGATGCAAATGTTCTGCAGCTGTAAATCACAGCCACTAGGAGAGGCACTTTCTATTTAAGTTTACAGGGAGGCTTATTTTAAACAAGAAATGGCACACATTGTATGTTCTTAGTGTTTCAGATTCTTGGTGAGTTGCCTACATGGGAGGAGTCTGACTCAGGCTGAGTTGTAAATAGACTGAAGGTGAGGAAAAGGAATGATTAAAATATGCGGGGGGGGGGGGGGGCAAAGATGCAAGAAAACACAAAAGGCTAGACTGTGACACCCTCACTCATGTCAACCAGTGCTTAGTCTTTGCACAGTCAGTGGGACTATTTAAAGAGTAATGAGTCCTGCTGGTGTGCACTAAAGATTCCCTGGCGTGCTTTAACATGCTGCCGTTTGAAACAGCATTATGTTAAAGTGCACTAGGAAACCTTTACTGTACATCACTGGGGTTTACATGGACCAATTAAAGCACACCATATTAGCGTGCTTTGGAGGTCACACCCCCATAGAATGCATTACCTCCCTGAGTAGACAAGTCGCCAGTCACTACTCAGTGGGAGTAATGATGTCACAGTCTGACAATAAGCAGCTTACTTTATCTTGTGTTTTGTTGGTTCCATGTTTCTGAATTAGAATAATAGAATCATAGAATATCAGGGTTGGAAGGGACCACAGGAGGTCATCTAGTCCAACCCCCTGCTCAAAGCAGGACCAATCCCAAACTAAAGCACCTCAGCCAGGGCTTCGTGAAGCCTGACCGTAAAAACCTCTAAAGAAGGACATTCCACCACCTCCCTAAGTAACCCATTCCAGTGCTTCACCACCCTCCTAGTGAAAAAGTTTTTTTCTAATATCCAACCTAAACCTTCCCCCCTGCAACTTGAGACCATTACTCCTTGTTCTGTCATCTGGTACCACTGAGAACAGTCTAGATCCATCCTCTTTGGAGCCCCCTTTCAGGTAGTGGAAAGCAGCTATCAAATCTCCCCTCAGTCTTCTCTTCTGTAGACTAAACAATCCCAGTTCTCTCAACCTCTCCTCATAAGTCATGTGCTCCAGGCCCTTAATCATTTTTGTTGCCCTTCTCTGGACTCTTTCCAATTTTTTCCACATCCTTCTTATAGGGTGGGCCCCCAAACTGGACACAGTACTCCAGATGAGGCCTTACCAATGTCGAATAGAGAGGAACGATCACATCCCTCGATCTGCTGGCAATGCCCCTACTTATACAGCCCAAAATGCTGTTAGCCTTCTTGGCAACAAGGGCTCACTGTTGACTCATGTCCAGCTTCTTGTCTCTTTCATCTATTTTCCTTTTTGGAAGAAGTGTGTTTGAAGGAGGATGGGATGTGGTTGGAAGGACAGTGCCTGTGCCAGCACTCTTCACAGAGGCACGAGGAAATAGGAGGAAACTTTCTGAGCCCTTTCTCTAGATCCTTTTATCATAGAGTTGGCCACAAGCTAACCTTAAGAATGATGGGTTTTTTTCTCTTCAATTAAATATTCAAATGGAGTAACCCAACTGTTAGAATGGAGGACTCCAGTTTAAAAGTTATTGCCACAACATGATGCACTCTCTATGCAATATTATATATGTACAGTTTAACTAGCTGAGTACCGTAAGTATTTTAATACTATGAAGAATTAAGAATCAGTGGGGAATGTTAACATCCTTAACATGGGCTCTAGTGTGCAAAATGCTTTTAGTAGGGTTCAAATACCCCAGCGCTTTAAGCTAATGTGCAACTAGGTAAACAGATAATTTAATGTTTTAGGTATTGCATAATGTAGTGGCCCAGAGGTCAGCCCTAGCAAGAACTACTTAGCTGCACTCAAATTATTCATGCTCATCTCAGAAATAAATTTTACAATGAGGAAGGGCCACTGACTAATTTTACATAATAACCAAACAAATCAATTCATTAGATTTAGTAAGCATTGTATTAAAGGAAGGAGGTAGCAGAAGAGGGTATTGAGACAAAAAATTGATTAAAGTGCAGTTTTAAATGGAGTACTCTCGGAATCATTTACTACTACAAGTGGCTGCTAGATATAGGTCCAGAATATGGGCCGTAGATGACTCTTTCCAGTTGGTTTTCTCTCTGTATAAAGCTGAAGAACAGACTATTAAAAATGGTTCTGGCAATTCGATTAGAATAGAGTTGGAGCCTAGTTTTGCATAAAGCTACATGAGATCAAATGTCTGGAAAAAAGTAATAGGAAAAGTCATAATGTCACTGGGAAAAGTTCTGCTATTACATACAGGCAATTCCATTAACATGGCAGTGAATAAAGGTGCTTAATCAGATGCAGAAACCATGTTTTACTTCCATAAAAATAGAATAATTTCAGCTTTTTTACTAATTCCTTTTGCCACAGCAGAGAAAGGAAGTGTGGCTCGCTCATTTCTGGTAGGTCACTGGCCAAATACTGTCCTCATTGACACTGGAGTAAATGAGTTTGATTACAAAGGTGTTGCCGCCAGCAGAATCTGGCCTTTATACAATGTAGTATAATATATCTGGGGAACAGCTGGCTGTTCAAATAGCTACATTACATAAAGTACATTTGGGGTCATCTTACCCACTCCCAAAACTCTGTTTAGTCCTTACTTTCACTGTCAGATTTCATAGATCTGTGATATATCAGCAGATGACAGTATGAATGAGCTTCTGAAGGAACTGATGCAAACTCAGGTGTAGTTGGCTATATAGATAATGAAGATCTGAGCAGGATGGTAAGTGGCATTGATGTATTCAGAATTATTTCTAATGGTTAGATGCAACTCATTTTCTTTACTTCCCTAATCACTCCAACAGCCTGGGTCTAGTCCACCCTTGAAGTGCTACACTGGCACAGCTGTGCCACTGTACTACGTCTGGTGAAGACGCTCTGTGCTGACGGGAGAGATCTTTTCTGTTGGAGTAATCATGCCACCTCTGTGAGAGGCGGAAGCTATGTTGGTGGGAGAGCATCTCCTGTCAACATAATGCCAGGGTGTGCGGAGCTTTGGTCATGGTAACTTGCATCTGTCACGGGGGTGGGGTGGTGGCTTTTTCACATCCTTGAGTGATATAAGTTATATCGATTTAAGTGATAGTGTAAACGTGCCCTCAGTGAATCAAATTCTTTCCTCTAATGTCTGGAAATGGAAGTCAAGTCTCCTAAGTGATATGAATCTAAAGATCTCAGTTCAGTTTTGAGGACAAGTGGCACATAAGCACAGTTTGATGCTCTCAGTTCTGCAGAGACCAAAACTTGGCTAACATAAGGACTGACTGACCTCTAGCTTCAAAAACCAGCAGCTCTTCCAGGCCTAGGCTAAGGTTATTGGCGTGGCAACAGGTGGATGCTCACACTGCAGCTATCTGGCCTATGGTTTAAATAAAAAGAGTTTGCTTTCCCACACTCTGTCCCTTTGCCTTCATGAGTACCAATACTTTTAAAAGAAATCTACAACAGCAGGCCCACTAATACTCACTGCAGTAAGAATAGCTAATCCATTGACATATGTACAGCACACCTCAAATTTGTTCTATTAGGAAATATCCCCCATACAATTCTGTTCATGCAAACTATAAATTAACTCAACACACCGATGACTAAATACAAGCTGCAGTCAGAAAGCAGAGTGAGACCTTGCGAGGCCCAGGGAAGTTAAATTGAAAACCAGCAATGTTTAGACAGGCACTGGGTGGCTTAATGTTTAGCCAAGTCATATCACAACAAACTCACCAGACCAAAGAAAGTGTTTGGCTTTGCCATTGGCCAGTTTTCTGCCCAGTGAGAAACCAATTCCTGGGCAAGCCACAACACAGTTATGATCTGAGGTGAATTTTGTGCCATCCTGGAGCACTTTGGTCATGCCTAATTCTAAAGGGGCCCAATTCTGTAAAATACTGAGCTCCTCCTGTCATGTACTATGTTCCCTCACTGCCCATGTACTTTAACACAAGCTAAAGGTTATTGTCTCTTTGCCTGGAAATAATTTAATCTAAAGACTGAGGGCTACATTTGTCAAAAGTTACTAAGTGCCCAACTTGAGTGTGGGTGCTCAATGCTGACTGAAAATCTGGCATCTTTAAGGTGTCACAAGTTGAGCCCCCCCGAGATCACTGGTCATTTTGACCTTTCTAGATCATATTTTCCAGAATAAAGAAAAATCCTACACAAAATATTGTAAGGTTTGTAGATGGTGATTTTGGGCCCAACTCATAACACTTTATGCACTTAAAGCTAGATGACACATAAAGGATCGGTCACTTCTTTGCAACATTTCCATTTTTTATTGATTCTTTGAGAAATGCGGCCTGGCTTATACATAAGATTTAAAATATGGCTATAATATGTACCACAGATTTGAGAAACAGGCACCCAAAAAGGCTTTAGAAATATATAAAAAAAAATGGTGTCAGGCTCAGTTTGGATCAGCAGGCTCAGGGCTAAAATAAAGGGCTGGTTCTTGTTGACTCAAACATCTGGTCCATCCCCACTTGAATGGGAAAGTGTAAATAAAGGAGGAGAATTCACCCTGCAGTTGGGTCAGCAAGCTCTGCTTTGTTTCTCAGGAGTATAAAGTCCTGTATTGCTGCAGGCATGCTTGAAAGGGGGATCCAAAGAAGCTTAGCATCCCAGCCGGCATAGTAACGTGAGTGAGGATTAATGCTTGTTAGTGCATGCTCCATACATTGCACAACCAGGGAGAGGTTTGTGTTCTGAAGCATCTGAACCAGTTTTTCTTTCCTTGCTGCATCTGCAAAAATCAAGGAGGGCTTCATTTTAGTGGCAGGACCGAAGGGAAAGCTAATTCTATCCCATTTCCTCAGCGTGCATTTGTGATGGTTACTTTGATTTTCAATTCTGGCACAGCTGAGCCAAATGGCACTTGCTGTTCTCCCCAAGACAAGGAGGAAAAGTGATCCCATTAAGGGCCAAATCTGGCCATTCTTACTCAAGCCGAGTAGTCATTTGCTCCCTGAATATTCCTATTGGTTTCATTCCTATTAAGTAGGGCACTACTTAACCTGAGCAAGGGTGGCAGAATCTGGCTCATGATGCCCGAGAAAAGTGAATTAGTCATTTGCTCAGAAGAAGGAAGAGGCAGAAGTAGAATTAAACGGGACATAGACATTGCTGATGCCAGGTGCAGTGCGGGTGTAAATGAGTGCAGCTTCATTGACTTCAGGGGAGTCACACCTGCTGATGCTAGCAGAGAATCTCTCTCACTGGAGTGGGAGAAGATACAAAAGGCAGTGGTAGAGAAAGGAACTAGGGGACGAGGGTGTAAGGCGTTTCCAAGGATTATCAGATAAGCAGATCCATTTCAAGTGGGATTTAGCAATAATCTATCTGTCAGAGGAGCTGATCCTGCAGTGAGCTTTCTGCAGGTGCAGGGATCTGTCTGTCTGTCTATGCAGAACCTATTGCCAGAATGAGGCCTTTGGTTTTTTCCCATGGATTCCATTACCATAATATCTAATAGGAGCAAAAAAAGTTTGCCTTGGACTATTTGAATTACCAATAACTGGTGGTAGTGGGGAAGACATACACATCCCTCCCATCCCCTCTCATTGGTTTCTACTTGCATCTTCGGGTCAAAGGTATGTGCATATGCATGTTTGTTTGTTTAAGGGTCACATGCCAAGCTGAACATTCAAAACTCAGATGAAATTGTAAGGAACTATCACGGGCAGAAGGAACAAAAAAATAATTCTAGCATTTTAAGCTTACATTTTTACATCAAATTTCAGAAGAGGTTCACTGTAAATTAGAAAAGTCTAAGGATCCTGAAGCTGCAAATGCCATGGTCCCTTCAATGCAAAATAATCAAGTAATGTCTCACCTTTCTGTACATACTCCTCTCCATATTGTTTTCTAATGGCAGGAGGAAGTTGATTCCAAATGGCCTCCCTTTCTTCGATGATCTTTTTTCGATTGGATAGTCCAGTTTTGAACAGTCCAGGTTCAATGCAAGAAACCTTAACTCCAAAAGCTTTCATGTCCCGTCTGCAGAAACAGCCAGTTAAGCATGTCATTGCTATTTTAGTGACCAAGAGTCCTGTGGCATCTTAAAAACTAACAAAAGTATTGGAGCATAAGCTTTAGTGGAAGCATGCATCCGACGAAGTGGGTATTAGCCCACGAAAGCTTATGTTTCAATACTTTTGTTAGTCTTTAAGGTACCGCAGGACTCTTTGTCGCTTCTACAGATCCAGACTAACCCGGCTACCTCTCTGATTCTTGATTACTATTTTAGACAGCATTGCTAATAGCTGATGTATTTATATCTGCACTAATGTTCTCTTCCTATCTCTGTAGCTCAACGTGCATAATGGGAAGGCCAAGATCAAACTGTGTTATCTAGTGGTGGGCCAGTGTGTAGAGGGCTCAGAGGAACAGCCACTGTTTTTATTTATTTGATGTCCTTTGCAGTGATGCACAAAGGGGGCTATATATACAAGGCTATATATACACACACATTTTAGACTTCAAAAGTTGCCTTTTGTTTTAGTTTTAGGCAAAAATATGAGTCATTGCTTTTTTTATCTGAGTTGATTCATCCATCCATAAGACTGCCTGTCTAATACATGAAGTTCTGCTCTTATGCTCCAGGCAGTCTGGAATATCTTACTGTGCCCTGTTTAAAAAACAATCACAACTCCCTCCTCCTCCCCCCACCCAAAAAAACACCCTACTTTCAAAAAAATCAGAGTTAAATGACTGAGAAAAGCACATGTACTTAGCTGAAGAGGCTTGAGGAAAAAGCAATAGCTGCAGTCCGACTTTGTTAGGATAACTTTAACCATAACCCACAACTACCTGGAAGGTGTTTCCTCAGGATAGCGCTTCTGGGACGGCCTACACTTTATAAATGACCTTGCATTTTAAATTATGCCAATTGCGATGCATACTGCAATCATCTAGATTTAGTGTTAATCAGACCCAATAAGGCCTCTGAATTCTTAGACTCCCCAACTAACATTAAATGACAGTTACCCCTCTGCTGGTACTAACTCGCTATCAAGACTCTCAGTGTTATTGAAAACGTTTTATTTCCTCAAAATTAACATTACTGTACCTTAAACTGTCATTAAATCCTTCCACCCCAAACTTGGATGGAACATAGCCACCCCCCCAGACTGCCAGGCGACCTCCAGTGCTGGATATATTCACTAGTCTCCCTCTGGCCTTTTTTATCAAGGGAAGCAAATGTAACGTAACATTTATGAGGCCAATTAAATTAACTTCGATTGGTTCTCTGAAGTGCTCAATATTCAACCAGTCTGTTGGAGCTGATGGTCCCATAATCCCTGCATTGTTGACCAGCCCCCACAGACCTGCACAGAAACAAACAAAAAATTAAAGTAGTGATTTAAGCGGCAAATATTCACCTCTATATAATATAAAGAGGAGCCAAGCCGACTGAGAACTCAAGAACTGTCTAAGAGCCAGATGGATTACAAAATGGGCAGGGACTCATAAATAAGCTACCCCTATATCTCCTGCAGCCTTCACCATTTTACCTGATGCTTGTGTTTCATCACCACTCTTTCCAGGCCACTTCACAACCTGTGTTAACATTTTCCTTTAGTGACCTTTGAAGGTGTGGGGGTGGGTGGAATGTCTGAGGGCTTGAAAGTCAGTGGGGCAGTGAGGTGTTAGAAACCAAGGAGTATAATATTTTTGACACAGCTAAAAGTAAAATATCCAGAATATCAGGGTGGGGTAAGTTGGTCTGGATAATATAAGAGACCTCAACTTGCAACCAAAATTGAAGTCAATCTTTTTGAAAACAGCTAAGAGCACAATAAATGGGAAACATCAATATCATGTTTCTCCCCCACCTTCCCACTCATGATTTGAGGAAGGCTTGCATGTCCTAGTTACAATAATCCCAGACACTCTGTAGACTCTCTTCTCAGGGCTTCTCTTGTATCTATTTCTGTATTAATAGAGCAGTTAAAGTTGAATTGCAGGACTGTTTTGGGCATCTTTTTTTGTATGGGCGCTCTGTCCAGTAAATATTTATTCCCCAAAGAAACTCTCATATCCTAGCTTCTCTTTAGTCACAGCTATGTAGTCTGATGAAGCACCACCTAACAAAGGTGATGGTATTAAAATTGGCATAACAGATTTGTAGTTCTACTAGTTATAGGCACATCTGGCCTATTTGCCGTCAGAAGCTAAGTACTTCCTTAACTCAGCTGCCCTTACACTGAGTTTCCGAGAGCTGAGCTTGAGTTTCTCAGCTCTCTTATCTTTGGAAACGTGTCCCAAACTTTCTTCTATTACACATGTGTGAAACTGCCAGCTTTAAAGATTCATAACTTTAAAAATCCTGAACTGATATTTTCAAACTTGGATTATTTTTTACATTTCAGTGAAGACTTTCAAACAAGGTAAGTCTTTAAAAAGCAAAAGAATGGCCATATTGGTTCAGACCAATGCTATATCTAGTTCTGAATCCTGTTTTCCGACAGTTGCCAGTGTCAAATGCTTCAGAGGAAACAGAACAGAGCAATTATCGAGTGATCCATTCCCTGTCATTCATGCCCAGTTTCTTGCAGTTAGAAGATTAGGGATACCCAGAGCTTGGGGCAGGGGGTTACATCCCTGACCATTTTGATTAATAGCCACGTTGATGGAACTAATCTCCATTAAATGGTCTATTTTTGAACCCAGTTATACTTTTGACCTTCACAATATCCCCTGGCAATGAGATCCACTGTGTTGTGTGAAGAAGTACTTCCTTTTTTTTGTTTTAAACCAGCTGCCTATGAATTTCATTGGGAGACTCCTGGTTCTTGTGTCATGTGAAGGGGTTAACAACACTTTCCTATTCACTTTCTCTGCACCATTCATGATTTTATAGACTTTACTCATACCACCCCCCCTTTAGCATAGGTCCTGATTCCATGGGTGCTCCGGGGCTGGAGCACCCACAGTGAGAAATTAGCAGGTACTCTGCACCCACTGGCAGCCAAGCTCCCCTCACTGCCCACTCCACCGCCTCATCCTTCCCCTGCAAGCACGTCACATCCCCGCTCCTCTGCCTACCTCCCAGTGCTTCCCTCCCCCGCCCCCGGACACCGCCAAACAGCTGTTTGGTGGTGTGCTATAGGTAGGGGGAGGAGCAGGAATGTGGTGTGCTCAGGGGAGGAGGTGGGGAAGAGGCAGGGCTGGGGTAGGGATTTAGGGAAGCAGTTGAAAAATAGGGGCAGGGAGGGGGCAGAGTTGGGGTGGGGACTCTGGGGAAGGGGTTGGAATGTGAGCGGGGCAGGGGTGGGGCTGCACTGAAGGGTGGAATGTGGGTGGGGTCGGGGGAGGAGGAGGTTGTGCACCCAGGGAAAAGCAGGGAAGTTGGTGACTATGCCCTTTAGTCATCTCTTTTCTAAACTGCTTTACTCTCTTACAGGGGACTTAGATCTGCAAAGTGCTGAGCACTCTGGCACTGATCCAGCAATGCACTTAAAGATGTGCTTAGCTTGAAACACATCAAAGTCAATGAAATTCAGTTTCCATTGTGAATATCTGTCTACTTTCCAACAATGTTCTCCAATAGTCACCTAAAATTAGCTGTATCCACAAAAATTCCTTCCAGTGAAGTCATCCACTAGAATATTTGTGGAAAGTGACACAAAAGAGCCAACACAGCCAAATACAAATTTCAAACAAATATCCAGAAGGATCTATTTTGCAGCTTTTATCCAGGCCTCTTCAACAGTTGCAATTCACATAAGTGTAACCTCTCCTTGGCGTTTGCTCAGCTCCTGAAACTCTCAACTGAGCCTCCCAGGGTTCCTACCCTGTGGACTATAAAGGCTACCAAAGTCCTCTGACACCATTTCCAAGCATGCTTTGCATCAGGGGTGGGGATAGAATGATTTAGAAACTCTTGCTGAGGCCAATAGAGAGGTTTCTAGATGATAAGGTGATATGGATAAGCAGCTTACTGAGCCAGGGCTGCTCAACTCCTCAATCAGGCTTTATCCCTGACTCAGAGACAAAGGGACCAGTTTTTGTTTCAGTTTTGAGTCTGGGAGCAGAACAATTCAGGGGATCTTTCATTAACTTCCCCTCCCCACAAGGGAGACTCTTTGATTTGCTGTGGAATCTAGTGCATGGGTCAGGCAGATCCAGCTCTGCAGAGACCAGTGTCCAGAGTGGTAGAGGTCCAACCCAACAAGACTTCCATAGGACTCCCGACCAGGGAGCCATGACAGGACTTTCCCACCTAGTGGTAAAGACACTGTAAGATGACCATTTTTTTTGTTTTAGCTGCCCAACAGTGCTACAGTGCTCATCACCAAACTCACCCCCAGCACAACACCTACCTGGGATGTGCCCCCTGGAGGCTGGGATGTGTTGTGTGTGTCAAGAGGTGGGGAATTTGGTTGATTTATTCATGTTTTAGTACTTATTAGTCAACCCTAACCCTTTCCTTCCCCAGACCCTATTTTCCTGTGCCCCAAAAAAGTTAACTGCTATTATATTTTTGGTTTTGGATGTGTCATTTCTTCACTAGTGTTTGTTTTGCATGTGCTGGGTCTTATACTTCTTGGTAGCAATGGTAGTATTAATGTTCTCCAGAGGCAGAACCCTGTGTCACAGGCACAGCGAGGAGTCATCTCGGGTGGAGACACCAGCATCACTAAAAAGAACTCAGGCCCCACCCCATGTGAGGAGAGGGGAGAAGCCAGTTGTTACAAAAGCAAGCATCAAGGAAGAGGTATGAGCTACACCTCAGGGAGGTGCTACATAGTAAAGAATTCAGATCTTCTGCCACTCACCTGCTGACCCCACTTCAGCCTTAATCCACTCAGCCACCTTTCTAACATTATCTGGATCTGTCACATCCAGCAGCACTGTTTGGAGCTGCTCTGAGCTTGCTGCTTTTAGCTCCGCTGCTCCGGCTTCAGTCAGACAACTGGCGAGAACTCGAAATCCTTTCTTATCAAAAGTCCTTGCTGCCAGATTTCCAAATCCCGAGTCACATCCAGTGATGAATATATATTTGTCTGTGAGATCGCTAATCTTCCCATCTTGTGCCCTCCATTTCCACCACAAATAGAAGATGGCCAGAAAGATGAGGATGTAGAAAGACATTTTCACTAAAGACTTCTGGTCCCCTTTCTCCTGTAACAGAAAGAACCAATGAAGGAAAGTTTTCCCTCACTTTTGTTCTGAGTTTATTTAAATAGGAGAGGACACAGCTCCGCGGAGTGGCTTCCCCAGCATTCCGCACCTATAGATTTGCAATATTACTTGTATTAAAATGAGGACAAAAGCTAACATGGCAAAAATTTTATGATGGGTTTCTACAGAATGAAAGGGCCCTTGGACACGGCATCACCTTTTCATAGCCTCAGCTTCAAAGGAGACATAGTTGAAATGTAAAGAGTTTACAGCAGAAATGCAGGCTGTATAGGAGGAGACTGACAAGACTGGTCTACTCATCCCTTGATTTGTACTAGCACAATAAAGCCACTGGCAGTGCAAGGTCTATGAGGAGCCGGGGTCCAGCTGCCCAAGCCACCCTCAACCTGCGTCTTTGCAGCATCCCAAAGAGGTGGGCAGGGCCATTGTGGAAGGGAGCAGACCAGCCCAGCACATCGCACAATGAGGTCCTGATCCAGGCCTAGAGCTCCTAGATGCTACGGCAAGACAAGTAAAAATCGATCATTTTAATCACAAATATGCTGATTGCTGGGATTATGCATTCCGGGAGACGCTCCACTAGCTGTGCTCCTTCCAGATGGAATCATCCCAGAGGAGGATGGTGGCAGTTCTGCCACTTGTCTCCCTCAGAGAGTAAATTTCCCCTCCAGTACATTTGTCCCATGAGTTCAGGAGGGTGCAAGTTGCATCCCTGCTCCTTTAGCAGTGAATCTAACTAACACGGTGTTGTCTTTTGTGTTTGGTAAGAGTCTACCACATTTTGGGATCGACTGCAATAACAATAATTAGTAAATCATTAACAATGGACATACTAGCGTTCACTACAATCATAACTTGAGTGAAAAACAATTGGTTGTGCCTCTTCATCTAGGGCCCTGACACAGAAAACAGAAGACACAATGAAATAATCTGGGAAACCTGCTAAACAGTTAGAAGGTGACGTAATATTTTTATACACTGCATATGGGCACTGCTATCACACTGCTGAAGGAAGTCATTGCTGCTGCATTCACTCTGGCCAAATTCTCCATATGGAAGAAGACCAAAAAAATAACAACCCAAACAGTGCAAAAGCAAAGTGCATGCATTTACCCTGTTGTTCTCTGTTGTGGGAGGGAGGGATGTTCCTTTCTTATCTCCACATGTAATCACTTTATGTTCTGAAATATCAGGACCCATAGACCACAAACCTTTTGCCTGGTTTCCTAGCTAATCTGCCTGCTTGTCAGAGGCTGCTCAACACAATGTGCTGCCCTAGGCAAAATTCAGTGTGCTTGCTCCCTCCTAGGGCAGTAGATTTGGCCCAACTGCTCCTCTGTCAAGACAGAAGGGTAGCCAGGGCAATTTTAAGTGAGTGGTGTTGTGACTGGGCACTCTGGGTTGTAATGCCACTCAGATTTGGCCCAGCTGATTCTCTGTTCTGACGGCAAGTCAGCTGGACCAAATCTGCTATCCTAGAAAGCTGCCCAGAAATCTGCTGCCCTGGGCTGCTTCCTCTTTTGCCTATAGACAGAGTGGCCTCTGTTGCATGTATGCTCGTCTTCTAGCTTTGGTGGAAGTGGGTGTAGCCTCTTGCACTGCAAGGTGTTGCACACAAGTGTTGCAGAACAGGATACATACATATTCTAGTTTGTGTTGCTTAACTTTGTTGTCCTCTGTGACTTCAGTTGTGGGGAAAGGATACTGGACTAGGTGTTTGCTCCCAGTATGGTTAAGTGTATTTCCTTTGTACTGGAGAAAAAGGAGTTCTAGTATGTAAACTTACGTATACACAAAAGAGTGGTGCATTTTCACAGCTTTTGTCTGTGATCTTTATTCTAATCAGCTTCTTTGGAAAAAAACAAATCCGGTTTATCATAGTGCAGATGGGTGAGGCACTGCTTGGGTGTGTAGAGAGTCACAGAGGGTGCATAGTCTAAGCGTGTATCTACACCACAATTAAATAACCATGGCTGACCTGTGACAGCTGACTTTCTAGGGAAGGGGTTGAGAGTCAGCTGTCACAGGGCCACGTTGGGGTTGAAAACTTGAACGGAGGGCCGGGTCAGGAAAGGCTGTGCCTCCTTAAACAGCATCTGGCCCCTGCCCCATCTGACCCCCACCCACTTCCCACCCCCCGACTGCCTCCCCTCAGAACACATGACCCATCCAACCACCCCCGCTCCTTGTCCCCTGTTTGCCCCAACCCCTGACAGGCCGCGACCCCTGACAGGCTCCCATGACTCCCATGTTCTTTCCAACCCCCCACATTCCCCATCCTCTGACCGACCCCCACAGAACCTCCACCCCATACAACAGCCCCCTGTCCCCTGACTGCCCCTCAGACTCCCTGCCCCTTATCCAATCCCCCAGCCCCCTTACCACACTGCTGACAGTCTGGCCAAAGCCAGACATGCTGCACCGCTCTCCTGGAGGAGCACGCAGCCCCACTGTCCAAAGTGCTGACTGCGTGGTGCTCTGAGGTTCCGAGAGAGTGGAGGAAGGGCTGGAAGCAGCCTCCCTCACCGGCAGCTCAGGCAGGCCGGTCAGGACAATCTCATGGGGCGGATGTGGCCCACGGGCCATAGTTTGCCCATCTCTGTTCTAGGGGATCAGGCTGCGGCACTGTTTAATTGTGATATAGATGTTAAGGTTCAGGCTGGATCTGGGCTTTGGGACCTTGTGAGGTCCCGCTGACCAACTGCAGATGTTTAATTGAAATATAGACATGTGCTGAGGCGTGCCTTCACTCACCTAAGTAGTGTCTCACCAGCTACACTGCTATTTATGCCTGTACTGGGAGGAGCTTGCAACATATGTACTCTACTTCCTGCCATGAGGAGTGTACAGTGTAAACAAACCTGTAGACTGAAATTCAGTCTAATCATTTTGCTTTGTTTCAAATCAACATTTTGGAATGAAATTTTTTTCATTTTGAAGCATTCAGTTGAAAGAATAATTTTACGTCACATCATTTAATTTCAATTGAAAATGTCTTGATTTTCTGTTTTGACATTTTTCAATTTGAGACTTTTCAGAATTTTTCATTTTTTGTGGAAAATTCAGACATTTTGACTTTTGGCTCCAGTTTGGAATGGAAGGTAAATTTGAATTGTGAAAATGTCCTGTGAAAGGAAAATTGCATTTTTCAAACAGCTGTAGTCAGTACTATTATGTTTCTCTGTATCGTGCAGTTCTAAGAGTGAGACCACATGAAAGTAAGCTGGCTTTATGTAATGAGCTCCCTACCAAGATCATCAGCTGTAATAGAACTTAGGATGTTTCTGGACCAAAAGCACAGACACACCCCCTGCCCTTGATCTGAAGGAGTAATTCAATTGACTGATGGTGATAGCAGACACATACCTTATACGCAGGTAGATGGGGCACACATATTTAGCCATTATATTATAGTTACTGTACTTAGCAGTTCAGCTTATTCCCCACACCAATATAAAAATTTTTTATTTCATTAAATGAAATGAAAATGGATTCTTATCAGCAAAACAGCTTATCACTTGCAGCAAACAATGCCTTTCAGAGAGGCAACTCCTCTCTTCTAGCTGGCAAAGTCATAAATTACATACTTTTTCTTAATGGTCAATTTGCTTTTTACAGTTCTGCTTGGGGTATTTCATTTTCTTCTCCAAAATCATGCATTGATGAAGGAAAAACTTTGTAAGTATATAGAGGCATCTCACAGAACAGACATGCCACTTCCGCTTTTGAACTGTAAAACCTCAAAAAAAATAGAAGGTAAAACCTGTGTTGCACAAAGTGAATACTAAATATCTCTAGCAAGTTTCCTGTGAACACCAAGAAAAAAGTGAAGAGACATATTGTCATGGTACTATACCTGAACCAGCAGGATCTCTGAAGCAGTTTCTGTGCACAGCCACACTTTAAGAATCTCACATTTGTGGTAATTTTGTGTTAATAGTATTACTTCTACTCCAAACTGAGAATAACGTTTTTCAGAAGCAAGTAGATTAAGTCCCTGCCTCTCAGTGACCTCATATGAGAGGGAGAGAAAAAAGTATTCTGTTATTCCTCAAAATTTCAAAAACCGCTGAAACTATTTCCCTGGCAACTGCAAAAGGCAAAATATCACAGAACTGGAAACATTTACCAATAACTCTAAATGAATCAGATTCAGAAAAGTGATTCCTTTTCTTCCCCTATATATCTAAGGTTACCATGTACAGAAAAGTTTGAGCAGAATAAATAAAATGCTTACATGAAAAATTTTACTCACACCTGATTTAGGGGAGATATGTTCTCTGGGAGGTAAAAATTGCCTTGTTTCTTTGTCTCTGTTGAGAGGAGATATGTTCTCTGTGTGTGCTTACTAAGGAAGTACTGCTGAACCAGGAAAAGACTGGTTACATGAATTTCACAAGTCAGTTGTCATAAACTGCAGCTGTGTCTTGATCGTTAGAAGGTTGGATGAGCTTTAATAATGTTTGGTCTTTATTCGTGGGTCATGTTTGTTATACGATCCATTACTGGGTATTATATACTTCACCTGTGCACTCTGAAATTAACCAAAGCTTCATTGTTATTGTAGGTGAGTTCAATTCCAGTGACCTCAGCAGAGTAACTGACTCAGTACCTGGCAGCTACTTTGGTCTCAGTGGTTCTTTGATTTGATTCTAGCAGGGCCACACAAGAGATTTTGAGGACATGTGGCAAAATCTGAAAATAAGCCCCTCCTATTCTTCCAAAAAATTACCATGGCGCAGTGTGTGTGTGTGTGTGTTGTGTGTGTGTGTGTGTGTGTGTAAGTGTAAGGTTTAGAAGGTGAGCGCACCGTGCAGCAACAGTGCCGCATGAGGCTCTGGACATTGTCACAGGATTTGGCCCAGCTGCCTCTCTGTCATGGTGGAGTAGCCTCCATGGCCAAACTTTTTTGGCCATGTAGTCTTTTTCCAAGGCCACAGATTTAGCATTTTCAAAGTATCAGAAGAAATAAACTGTTGTTCTCAGAAGCGGCAACATGAGAATAAACTCTTTTGACATGCATGGTAATGAGATAAGGGTCATTTATTTTCCTGATCAATATTCTACTGAAGCCACACACACAAAAATAAATGCGTTTAACATTCATCTGATGGCAACTTTTTGATTGATTGTTGGTTCTTTTCATTTAGAAGCTAGTAGTAGCTAATGTTAAAAGTATTATAGTTCTCCTGACTAAAGACAGTGTATAATATGCATGACAAGGTGGGTGAGATAGTATCTTTTATTGGATCAACTTCTGTTGGAGTGAGAGACAAGCTTTTGAGCTTACACAGAAAATAATTGACCTGAAGAAGAACTTTGTGTAAGTTTAAAAGCGTCTCTTTCACCAACAGAAGTTGGTCCAATAAAAGATATTACCTCATCCACCTTGTCCACTATTTATAACTCTGATGTTACAAGAAACACCAATCTATGCAATGTAAGGGAACTGATCAGGACTTTCCTGCTACAATGAACATATGCTAATTTGCACTGTATATTTACTACTGCCAGTGTCAGAGTCCTACCTGTTAGGGTTGGCAGAATTTTATTTATTTTTTATAATTTTGATAGATAATATGAATGTTTGTTTATTTTTACTTTAATTTTAATTGACTTACATTTTCACAGTTGTGGGAAATTATTGGAGGGCAGTGTCACAGAGTGCTCTACTCATCACTTGTCTGGCACCTTCTCCTAGTCACTCTGGGGATTAGCTCTTGAGGTCAAAACCCCTCCGTATGGTTGCATGCTGCATCCCTCTCTCTCAGGTCTAAAGCTCCGCTCTCATCCAGGAACCACGGCATCCTCTTAGTGACTCAGTCCTCCAGCCAGGTCTTCTGGGTACTTCCGGGTACAATCCATCTATTCTCACAGGGTGTGAGGCAGTCTTCCCATTCACTGCCCTGCTTGTGCCACTTCCCCAGTGGTGGGTGGGGGAACTCAGACCCGCCCTCTTCTCTGGGTTCCAGTTCAGTGACTTTCAACCCGGCAGTTCTTGGCTTTCTTCTCCCAGCCCTCGCTGCTCATTCCCTGGACTGCTTCCTACCACTCTGATTCCCTCCTTTCCCTGAGTGTACTACCTCCAAACCTCTTGCCAGAGAATGACTGCCCTTTTCCAGCAGCTGCCTCTGTCTTTTACAAGCTTCCTGACTTTATAGGCCCTGCCTATTTGTACACAGCTGAACTTGCTTGCAGTCACTTCCCTGCTCCTTGGCTCTTCCTTCAGGTGCATCCTGAAAGTCTGAGTTTGTGAGCTAATAGGCCTAGCTGGCCACCTTAACGCCTTCCACTCCTGTCTGGGGTGACACCCCATCATATGGGGTCAACAATAATTATTTATTTATTGACAGTAGATTTTGAGATTCAAAAAGTTAAAGCTTTATAATCTTTCAAACACGAATGATCAAAATTACAGGTCAAAATATCCTTAAATTAAAATCTAAGAGGTTCTCAAGCAGCATTTTTCTTGTTCACCAATCTGTAAATTTTGATAATTACTAATTGAAATTTTTGTTTGGTTTGTATGGGTATGATGAAATTGATTTTTATCAACAATTACTGATAAAAAGCTAATCCTTCCAAGCCTTTTGTACCATAGAACAATCTGTCCCCTTCCCATCTCTTCTATTTTTTCTAAAGTATTTTAACTATTATTCATTATTATTATTCAATTGCATTAAGAACACCAATAAAAGTTCATGACACACACTCCAAGAACAGGTTAAAAATAAAGACATTTTAAAACAAAGATAACTTAAATTTCTCCCTTAAAACAGTTGCCCCATAATTTAAGTTGCAAACAAAAATAATAGGTCCCGTTTCTTGCTTTAATTCTGGGAAACAGTTATACACACTGTTATTCAGCATCACTATTTTTTAAGACTTTGTATTATTTGGACAAAGGGAGTGTGATACCATTGGGTGCTAAACAGAAAAAGTTACTCCTGAAGCCTTGCCGTCCAGAAGTGAAGGCCTGGTGAGCTCAGAGATGTGAGTTCCCTGAAATCAGAAGAAATAGGTTTTTTTTGCAATTAAGCAGAGATAAAGTGCAATTACTCAGCACACTAGTAGAAGCAGGATGCAGAGGTATTACTATGTGGTATTGTGGCTTGCCCTCCCTGGCTCATGATCTGCAGCTTTAACACTGTACATGACAAGGTGAAATAACTGTTTGGAGATGGAGGAACTAAAACTAAACTGCAAAAATAACAAGCTGTGCCTCAGTTCCCATATGTAAATATGGGAAATTAACACTTCCTCTCTCAGAGGGCTGCAGTGCAGGTTAATTTATTAAGATTAGCTTGAGTAGTCTTTGAGAGCTTTATATGCAAGGCGTTAGAACAGCACAAAGTGTTATCATCAGTGTTCAGAAGCGACCACCATGATCTCCCTAGAAGTACCTTACATTGACAGATAAAGGACCCATTTTACTGTCAGGGATACAACTGAGAATCAGGAATAATTCCACTCAAAATTTAATTTGAGTGTGTGAGTGATTGAGAGATTATCAAATGACTGTGGATCTCGACTCTCTGACCAGTGTTAAGTTGGCCCTGGCCCTGACATAGTTTAGAGTAACCTGAGTGCTGCTCTGAACTAAGTCCTCTGCCGGTCAGAGATAGTCCAGAATACTGCACCTGACAGCAGACTTTGGCACAAAGCATGGAGGCAACTTGGTCATCTGGTGTGTCAATCTGGAATTAATGTGTGGTGACATACTGGAAATATATGGTCATCTAAGCACGCTACAGCTATAACCCAGAATAGGGAGTCACAATTTATGGTTTATTCTCTTGTGCTGGAAGCTTTTTATTGGATCACTGCCACTAGGGATTTTTGGGGTTGGGTTTTCTTTTGGACAATATAATAATCTACTGTTGTAAAACCAGTTTCTTTAGTTTACTGTAAACAATTATGTCACTCCTTGGAGCTAGGAAGTGCCGTCGATAGGAGACTTAATAATGTATGCCAAAAGGCATCCAAATTTTATATGCATGAGAGAAATAATGTCTATGAATATTAAAGATATTTCCCCATTTACTCTCATGAAGGATATTGGAAGAAATCTGAAGAATTCATGGTGATTTTGTCACTGCATATAGAGTGACAAATACTTTGGTTAAAAGGAAACATTAAATGCACTGCAATTTGACCACCTTCTGCTCATGCAAAGTAATATTAGAATAAACTGAGATCAACACAATAAATTATATGCGTCCTTATAACTCTGATCCTGGTAAAGAGGAACTCTGACAAAAGTAGCATACATTCCGTGGACTGAATTTTAACGGGATTTTGGGCTCTAACGCCTTCAGGTGCCTTTGAAAATCCCAGCCCTGGCTGTTCATTTTTTAGTGCTATGGTTCTTTCTTAGTACACAGAAATGCTATTTGAACTGAACCCAGTGAAAGCAATAGATTGGTTTTCCCTTTTCCAGTACCTCTAAAGAGTGCCAGAAAGTAGTAATGTTCTAGGAAAAGTGGTAGATTTGGCAGGTGCACTAATAGTAGTTTGGAAAACATGAAGCTGGATGTGACTGGGCACAAAACAGGGCCTGCATGTGCCAGAAAGCACTGAAAAAGTGGGAATATTTGAATCATAGTCATAGTCATAGTCATAGACTTTAAGGCCAGAAGGGGTCACCAGATCATCGTCTGACTTCCTTTATATCTCAAGCCTCCTGCACAACCCAGAACCCCCACATTGCCCCCAACAACCAAATCAAAATATTACAGCCCACAGGAGATGAGACTATTATGTGCCACAGGCAGAGAACAGAAGAGACTGAGGTGCACCAATGCTCAAGGCCACAGAAATGGCAGGAACCGATCCAGAGAGATATACCCCATGGTCTCAGCAAGTGACCCACACTCCAAAGATGAAAAAAACCCTTATCTGTCAATCAGGCCTGGGGGGGAATTCCTTCCCGACCCCCAAATACGGCAATCATCAGTTAGACCATGAGCATGTGACTAAGGACCAGCCAAACAAGCACCTGAGAGAACACTTGGTGCCACCTCTGAGCCCTGGTCCTCCCCATCCTGTGACCCATCTTCAGCTCTGGCCATCTCTGATGCTTTGGAGAAAATAGACCAAAAGTCAAAACCAACCACCAACCCAACCAAATTACCCCTCCCTTCCCAGAATGCACTGGGGAGAAAACTCCTTCCTGACCTCCGCAAGTGATCACTGAAGGCCTGAGCCTGAGATTTTAGAAACATAAACCAGAAGGGACTCCTGCTCCACCTGCTAAGCCCCTCCATTAAAAGCAACCCCGTTCATGACCAATTTCTATTCATTTGTTCTTGTGCAAACATTGTCCATTAGCTAAATAGCTCTTCTCTTTCCCTGGTGTTTACCCCAATGGTGTATTTCTTTGCTCATAAGCAGCACCCATCCAACCCAAAATTTCCTGTTTGTCTCCCCCCAGGTAGTCATGCTTTTATCCACCCACTCAATGGCTTCATTTTCAAAGATAGCAAATAATTTATCTGAAGGCTGGGTTCATTTTTCTTTTTGTTTTAAACCTTTACAAATAGATTTAGCCTGTTGTGTATTCAAACATATCCAATTGCATGTTCCAGAGAAAGGCTGCTGTTAACATCTAACTGCAGAACAAATCCCTGGCTCTCCTCAATCATTGTCTAAATGAGTAGAAAAAATAAAGGTTGTAAATCAAAATGTGGCTTAGCGACTGTTTCACAATGAGGACCGGTGAGGAGGTGTTTGAAAGCTGAGGGGGTTAGGGGGGTCACCAAGAGGACAGAGACCTGTGGAGCCTTTCTAAGCAAGGTCACAGTAGGAGGGGGTGGGTTGTAGTGAGGATAACTGACTGGCTAGTTACTTAGGTGGGTTTTACTGAGGCTAAATAATGCCTGTCTTGCTGCAAAGATCTAGTGGAGATGAGCCACCACAGTTTTACCATGAGGTGAACAAGGCAAGATCAACGACCGAAGGGGGTTACAGCACTGACCTCGCCTCACCGACCTCGCTTCGCTGCCTCGTGATAAGAACTACAGGGCGCTTGGCTCCACTATGATTTTACTGCCATATGTTAGTGAGCTAGTGATGACAAAGTGTTCCAGTCCATGTCAGAGAGGAGGGAACAGAGATCAGGCTGGGGTCTGGGCAGAAAAGCCAGCTTTTGAGTAAGGACCAAATGTTTATTCTCTCTGAACTTAACCTCTGAACCAGTTTGTCTATTACTCAGCAATTTTTTTTACAGAATCAATTATTAAGGCTGAGTATGGTGTTTACAATGGGGATACTAACCTACTCTGACCCACAGCATTGCTTGCCAGGTAATGCTATAATAATGTCTTCCTATAATTTCAAGAGGTGTATGTTTTAACCGCTACAGAGCTGACTGCTGCCCAAGTGCCCCCACTTTGCATGGTGATTACTTTAGTCAAGTTTAAACTCACCATTTGATGTCAATGAACTGTAGCATGGTGACTGCAAGGTTACTGACCCAAGTGCAAATAGTCAATGCCCACTTAAAAAGCTTCAGATTCCATTACTGAGTTAGAATGATGCAAACTGTGGCTGGAAATGAGTGTACACATCTTTGGCTAACTGCACTGAACTGGATCCTTGTAGTTTTTTTTCTATGCTTCTTTCTTACGTCTATGGTGAGCAACAACTCTATCATATTTTAATACTTGAAAGTAATAATCTACAATTTACTGATTTTAAAAGTGACTTGTATTTTTGCCCCAAAATAATCTGATGAATAGAATCCAATGAATAGTAGCTGAGTCCATTGGACTACTCAAGAAGTTGAGTTACTATTTGGCACGCACACTACTATTTATCTTTCAGAGCGTTCTAGGCTCACATATTCAAAGAGGAAAGAACAATATTTATGGAACTTTTTTCAATGCTTGTTTTCAGTGCTTATTTCTAATTTCTAGACAAAGGGCCTGATCCACAACTACTGAAGTCAATAGAAAGATTTCAGTGGGGTGTGGATCAGGCCCTAAGGTTCCTTCATATAGAACATATTTTCCTTTGTAATTTTTATGTGATAATCTGTTTTTAATGAACCTGGATTTAACTTCCCTTTTATTTCCCTAGAGATTTTAGCTTATCAGAAGTTTAATATTTATAGATTGTTTGGCTATTTGTCATTTCACTTTAATGCCATATCTGATACATCCTGTGCCATTAGCTGTTTCTGCTCATGGTGGGGAGCGACATGATGATCAGACATCTTCTGTTATCTAATTCTGTCCTAATCCATATATCCGCTTCTGTAGTGCTACAAATGTTCTGTAGCTAGACATCCGAAAGGGTAGTCTGTTTTAGCGCTTGCCCAGCCTATTAGTCTGGTGTATTAATTTGTTTTTGGTAATCAGCAGAATGATGCTCGCTGAGGATTATGTATTTTGTGGAGGTTCAGAAAGGTAAAAATGCTTATTTAAAACAATTGGTTCCTTCTTAATTATGATCATTCACAATGTAACAGGAAAAGTCAGATCATTTCACAAAGTCTGATTCTAACAAAAACTGCAAATGAGATTCTTTGTTCCAGGCAAGAGAGAAAAATGACATTTCATCTTTACCTGTTGATTTTTTTTTATCATTTAAAGCAACCTTCTGTAGGCTTTATGCATGAGAATTTTGGGTTTGGAAGGTTTCAGCTGTGTAGGATAATCTGTAGTTGGATTTGTATCATTGGCTGAATCTAATCTAGATCCATGGGCTCAAGATCCTGAGATCACTGACACTACAGAACACTTGCTTATACCCCGGGGTGAAACGCACCTCTCTGATTGCCATCTAGAGAGGAGGGGCAACCCATGATATCAGCAGGTGTTTGTCAGAGGACATGAGGGAGCATGTCCTGAATCTGACTGGCATCAAGCCACCTACGGAAAATTTTAAAGAACAAAGCCCTGCCTAATAAAAGTACTTTCAGTACATTTTGCTCTCAGTGTAGTGACCTGGGATGGCATGTGAGCATCAGAGCATGCAAGCTCTTTGTTTTAGAAAGGTACGAGATCTGTTACACAAAACAATGTCATGACTGTGGTCTCATGTATTTCAACACAATGATCTTTAGCTGGCCGCATACATTTGACATAAGAAATGCAATCCAAAGAAACATTTTGGCAAGCACTTCAACGGAACTTGTCACACAACAGTAAGCAGCATACTTAGTAGCATGTTTCAGAGCATCAGGGTCCATCTTAAACAGGGTGACCAGATGTCCCAATTTTATAGGGACAGTCCTGATTTTTGAGTCTTTTTCTCATATAGGCTCCTATTGCCCCCAGCCTCCTTCCCAATTTTTCACATTTGCTGTTTGGTCACCCTAATCTCAAATGATTTTACAGAGTTAAATAATATAGTTGCAGAAGAGAAAGAGACAGAGAGGGAGTTTTTGCCTAACTCAGAATGGACCCCCCCATCCCTGCAGACTATGACATTTTATTTCTGAGGTGGAAATGCTTCATCATATAGATTTTCAAGCATACGGCCAGATTCATTCATTTGCTTTGGCTGCTTTTCATCGATCCAGTTAAATCAGGCTCCTGGCTGCTGTGCATTCACAAAGAAGCCGTTGAAAGAAGATGGAATGTACCAGTGAATTTAGCCCTTATCTATATATTTTAAAAAGTCTCATATTTGTGACACAATACAGTTTCCAGGTGAGTTTTCAAATATTTAAAAATTGCGGGTATGAGCATTTCAGCAGAATTTGCTCATATAGTGCAGAAAATAAACTTGGGAATGAAGTCATCATTACATAGCGGAACATATATTTTCACAATCCAGGTTTGCAGTTCCATTTATAATTATACTCGTGACTGTAAAGGTTAAAGACACATTATAGAATTTGCTTTTGGAAATACTGGATAGTCAACAAACTTTTTTGTACATTCAGTTACAGCTCTGTAAACACGGTGACAATACAAAGCAATCAGAACTGAGGCCTAGGAACTAGTCCATTTTAATGTGTTTAACTTAATAAACAAGAGATTTATTTTGCTTATATCCATCTGCACCTTTACAAATAGTAATCATAATGAATAAACATGCCTGTTCTTTGTAGTTTAAATCCCTAACCCTAACAAGGCTGATTGGTCAGCATGTCTGAACAAAGTCTGTATGCCACACCGTAAACTAAAGAAGTAGTTGTTGGTAGTAAGCTTACTCCCTGTGAAACCTACATGAAAATACAGATAGTTTCTAAAACCCAAAGGTCAGGGCATTAATGATGCTGTCTAGACTTACAGCCAGAGAAGTAGATGTTTTATGTGCAAACAATGGCATGCTCTCCAGCGGGCATAATTCCTAGTAAAATTGTCAGAAGCGATCACCATCTTTTCAGAGAATTGCAAGTTGCCTCTTACAGATGTTATTACTACGGCAATCCATGTTTTGGCTAATTTAACCCAGTGAATTAATAACTTTGATAAAATTATACTAATTAACAAAACTTTACACTTATACACTTCTCCCACTTTTGTGTGTGTTTGCATGTGTGTATCTGACATGCATGGGAGAGTTGGAAAATTGGGCAAACCTTAGGTTGTTTGCTGCTTTGTATTGACTTTTCCCCATGTCTGTAGGACAAGTTTATCGGGACTTTGCATAAACGGAGGAGGGTCTGTACTCTCTGCGTCACCTTGCTCCTACCCCAGAAGCTAATCAACACTTTTCATATATGTTTGATACAGATTAATTTAAAACAGATACTTTTGTTACAAAGCATATCTGTAGACCTGTGATCAAAACACAGCTGCCCTGAGGAGTTTAGACCACATAAGAATGGCCAAACTGGGTCAGACCAAAGGTCCATCTAGCCATGTATCCTGTCTTCTGACAGTGGCTTCAGGTGCTTCAAAGGGAATGAACAGAACAGGTAATCATCATCAAGTGATCCATCCCCTGTCGCCCATTCCCAGCTTCTCACTTTTTCTCAACGTTTTTTTCTTTGGGCTTTGGGGCTGTTTGAAAAATTGCTTTCTGCTGGCTTCTTGTTTTAGAGTTTTCAACTAGTTAGCTAGCCACCACAACTGCTAGCTGAGGAACTGGTGTGTATTTTCACTGTGAGAGTGGGTGAGTTGTGTTCTGCAAAATGATTTTAAACTGCTAGGAATTTGTGCTTAGTTGTTTTCTTTTTTAAGGGGGAGGAAGGATTGCATGTACGTGTTTATGGATTTAAAACTAAATTAGACATTCTCATGTGAATACTGTGCTTTTGCAAAATTTTCTTTCCATGCGCCAGATCTGAAATTAATGGAAAGACTCCCAGTGGCTTCAATAAGCTTTGAATCAGGCCCCAAGTAAGGGAGGGTGAATTTGTATACAGCAAATTCCCAACCCCTGTGACATTTCCTTTAGTTGGATAAATCCTGGCTTTACATGTTTTCTCAAAAGCTTCCAAGAATACTGTCTTGTGCAGCTTGTGCCCGTTTTTAACTAGGATCACTTTTCCTTTTCCAACAGGGCTGTCATTTTTCCCCCCTTGCCCAGTGGTCTTCAAACTGGGATGCGCGAGACCACCCCCGGGGATGAGCGAGACCCTGCCAATCCTTCCTGGGAGACTGCAGAAGTCACAGTCTATTTTTGGCCTGCCGAAATGCCGCCGAAAGAAAGCAGAAGCTTTCTATTCGGCGGTATTTTGGCGGACATATTCCGGGGTGGGAGGCTGCGAGCAGAGGGGGGTGGGCGAAAGGGGGACGCGACGCTGAAAGTTTGAAGAGCGCTGTCCTGTTACAGACAGCGATTTTTCTTCTTGTGATTTTAATATCAAATCAGGTGCAACAAAGCTTAAGTGCTGCTTTGACACCACAAACCTTGGCTGCCATCTGAAAAGGGGGGATTCTAAATTATATTTGCCTTTTAGAAATTATTCTTTATATGTGATTTTCTACTCATATGATCACAAAGGTGTTTCATACACAGCCTACAAAAGGAGGATAGACTTGGGACATTACAAGCATTTTTTGTTTTCACTGGTGGCTTTGAAATCAGGCATAGTGTCTGGCTTCTGCAGCCTTGTTTAACCCAGCTACCATGTCTGCTGAGGGACTAAAAATTATAGTTGTGAAGTGTGTGCAAAAGAAGAGTTTTCTTCATAACACACCTTATTATCAGGGGTTATTTTTAACACTTAGGTTAAATTCTTCGGGGGTGTAAATAGATGCAGCTCCTATAACTTCATTGGAATTTTACATATTTACCCCAGGTGAGAATCTAGGCCCTAGAGTGTTTGAAATCTTCCCTTTAACCATTCTAGAGGAAGAAAACATATACGCCTTTTGTGATGTTTCAGTTAATTTTTGATTCTAGCAGATCTGTTTTTACCCACAAATGTTAATTTTATCCTTTAAACATATTTTAAACAATTATGCACCAAATTCTGTCTCTCCTCCCCCACCATTTTAGTTTTTCTCGTGATAGTTGGATGCAAAACTTCGTATCTAGAAGTATCACTGTTTATTAGCTAGTGGATTAACAGTTCCAGTCCACACATCAAAATCCCACCGGCTATTCTTGTACTTAAGAAAAGTGGATACACATACCAAAAAGGGGATGTGGGCAAGGTTCAGAGGAGGAAAGGCCAAAAGGAAAGCCCAGTGGCAGGAAGGTGAAAAGTCAGTGTGGAAGTGAATGGTTCTGAAAGGTGAGGTAAAAGGAAAGGAATAGACAGGAAGTGGCAGGATTTATACAGGAAGTGACTGCAACATAATTATCTATTGATCAATCTCCTATTTATCCCTCACTCTTGATATGACGGGGAGGGGTGTCATTATATTTCTTGCATCCTGCTGTAATTTAAGCATCACCGCTCCTCCTGTTTTTGTGTAACTGCCTCTCCATAGATTTCATACCATGCAATAGGTGGGTAAACAGCCAGAGTGGAAAAAGGAAGTGAGAAGTACTTTCAATACTGAGACATGTGAAGACATAAGCAAGTGGCAAGAGGGCAACCTATATACACAGAACAACAGAGAAGGACGCCAGATCCATCAGCATGACACTCAAAAGCCTGAACAGACCAGCCTAAGACCGAAATAAATGTCAGAAATATGTAGATGTCCTATGCACAAGAGAGCATGGGAGGATTCAACAAAAGAGAGAGAACAGACAAGTGCAGGACCAGCCAATGGTGCTGCAGAGCTTGGGAGAGATGTGCTGCCATTTTTGAAGGGGTGAGGTGAGGCCTAAGAGAACGCAGCAGCAGTGGAGAACTCCAGGGACAGGCTGGAAAGACTCCATGTGGTTTCAAGGCCAAGTAAGATGTCCTGGATGCTACCTTTCCTGCTCTATCCAGCCACTAGTTTACTAATCCCAAATGAGGTGATAAGGCAGGCTGAGGACCCTTCAAAATCCACTCGTGGTTTAATCATGTCAAAATCTCATACAATAAACTATCTGTGGGGTGTAACTTAGCATACTAGCATGACTGTTAAAGAGAAATCCCTGCTTGTATTGTATAGGCAAACTGTACTACAACCATGTTAGCTATCATCAAGTTGGGGAAACCCTTGCCAAGTAGGGTCTGAGCCATGCTCAGCATTTATTGTAATATTTCACTCCTTTTGAAAGACCAATACGTTAGTCTCTGATAGTTAAATGTGCTTTTGTTTCAGTCACTTCACTACCTGTAGTGTCACTAGATTTGTAGGACTGCATTCTGCTCTCAGTTACGCTGGAATAACAAGGATGTAACTGAGATCAGAATATGGCCCATACAATGTTGGCTTATCATTTTAAAAGACATTACTATGGTGATATTTTTTGCCTTTTCAGGGTTTCTGAGTAAAGGAGCAAATCATCATGTCCAATCCTGTTGTTCTGCGGAGCATTAGGAGATTTGAAGAGGATAACTACATTTATGACTCAGATGGATCACGTAAGACATTTACTCTTTAATGAGCTTCTACTTTAATTTTAATAGCCTATTGAAAACACATGCCATACTAGATATTGCAGTTCACATAATTATGGGCATATATGATTCAAAACAACTTTTGTTTACAAGCCTAAAGCAACAATCCATGTAAGCAGATAATCTCTTCTTATCAGCCTAGCTATCTACAGTATCTATATATCCCCCATCTGTCTACCAAATGTAACTAATCTATCTAGATTTTTATATCATGCTCATCACCATGGTCTCTGAATAACTCCATTGACTTCAATGGCATTTCAGCAGAGATGACTCTGTCATTCCTCTTTAAATTTTAGAACTCACAATAAAAGCTGAAAACACCTGTGTCCTGCAGGTTTCTAGGGGTGATTTATTATATTTAGAATTTCTTTTAAATGTGTGAACATCTCTTGCTTTCCTCACCCCTCTCCAAAGCCTCCTTTCTCTCCTCCTTCCACTCTTCAGTTCTCCTCTTCGAGCTGTTTTTTTTTAAAAGGTGCTTGTAAAACACCAAGCATCTCAGTTCAAGTTAATGTTAGGAGGCTTGGGAGTGTTAGGTGAAGAGGAAGAAGAGAAAAATGAAGAGTAGCTGCTGAACATCTTGACCCTGTCTTATTTGTTTTGGTATAAGCAGGTGGAAAATTAAAGGGACACTAGATGTTTTTATTTAATTGAAATTGCAAATGGAAGCAAGTTAACATGGTAAAATAGTAACTACATATGCAACAGGCAAAAGTGAGAGCACATTGTAAGGAAATATATGTCCATACATGCTGAATTGTAGAGAAAGTAGGAGGATAGGGATTTTCTATTTAAAGCAAGAACTGGTTGAAAAGTAAAACATGATTCCAGTCCTTGTTAGGACCTAAAAATGAGCAGTGGGTTGCCAGTGCACTGGAAAACTCTAGAAATATGCACTGACTCTTCAGGAACATTCACAATGACTATGCAAGACAACACTGTGCTCCCAGTGGTGTGGCTGCCCAGAGCTAACACTTCATGCTGTGTCACACAAAGTAACTTGTGATAAATATTTTGAGCGCTGATCCTTATGGTAAGACCTCCCCAATGGAACCACTGTTGAGACAAGGTACACTTTAGGACCAACAGCGCCTCTTGTTGCGAAGGGTCAGATCATGGCTGTTAGGCCGTGGCCTGAGTTGCTGTGGAGGCTGAGGTGCTGTACTGAGGCTGGAGGCTGAGGTGCTGTACTGAGGCCAGAGTCCCCAGGTGGAGTTCTGCCTCTCTAAGTCACAATGCCTCCAGGGGCTTCCTAGGGGCTTCCCAAGAGTGGACACCTGTGTGACAGCTCAACTTTCCTCTCAAGGAATGGAGCAGGTACTCATTTCTATGTACTGTCAGTGCTGGTGGCAAAGCTATAGCCCCCTCCTCTCTACAGCCCCTTTCAAGTTACTGGCACACTGTTGTGACCGTGCCACTCATCAGGACTGTGACTGACAAAACTGGCTGGATAATAGCGAACATTATTTACCGTCAAATTATTTGCCACTTGATGGGAATATGCCCCAAATAATGTATTGAGTGAACAATAGTCAGTCATGTGTTTGTGGTTAATTATTCAAGGGGAGAGTGACAATATTAGCAATTAATTCATTATGCACAATCAGGGGTGCTGGAACTATTTATATAGTGGGGTGCTGAGAGCCATTGAACCAAACTGTAAACCCTGTATATTTGATGGAAACCATTTTAAGCCAGGGGTTGCTGCCGCACCCTGACCTCCAGCACCTGCATGAGCAATGAATTATTTCATCAACATTAGTGCCTGGTGCCTGAGGTGGTGTAGGAGTGAGAGGAGTCTCCTTGAATCCAAGGAGGACCGGGTACCTGGGGTCCTAAGGTTTATTTCAAGAGCATGTCTGGTGGAGACTATACACTTTATCAATAACTATTAACTGTGGTTTGCATTTATTTCCCCCTACAGATAACAACCATAAGAAGCCAGAGTAAGTCCTATAGTTACTCATTGATCACACAATCATCTGTTTCCAGAACTGTCAAGTGAAATAAATGTTATTAACACATGACATTAATGCATGTACGGTATTTATGGAATCTGAGATGCAGACATGCACTTTGCTTTCTGAAACTGCACCATTTGATTCAGCTGGTGGCCCCACCACTCCTGCATGTCTATAGTTGGTTGGAATCTCTCTCTCTATCCCATTCACTGGTAGCATCAGAGGCTCAGGCCTCTGAAGAATGTGCGGCGTAAATATGGCTGTAATTTATTTGTTACATATTTTAAAAAATTTAAATGTCATGTAAACTCAAAACCAAATCCATAGCTATCACCACATAAAAATGTTTGGTATAACATAGATCCCATTCCTCTTGACTTGATAGGACCTTTAGGCTTCATAAATTACTGCTGTGTGTAGTAGGCTAATGTGGGCATTGCTGGAGGGTTAAATAATACTCTCCAGCAGAAAACCTGTGCAATGGGCTAGGGAGAGACACTCCAACCCACTATAGGCATGCAGGTATGGTGTGGTCCCATGCAGTCAGCAGTGCTAGCAGCCTGGTGGATGTGGGAGCAGGAGAGGACACACACACTGGAGATTCACAGGAAACACAGGCCTACATCCTGTGTATCTCTGGCCTTCCTGCAAATCAGTTATTCTTCCCTGTGACTTCAAGGAACTCACAATCCATGTTATAAACAGTGCTGTGAAGTGGGATTAGTGGTGGCCTCAGCAGCATAAGCCTTCATGTCTCTTTAACCACAGAGTTTTGTTCCTAATCTGAGTGCTTCATATTGGCATATTGTCATATTGGCATCTGCTTTGGTTCATTCCCTCTCATGCACAGTGCACCATTTTCCTGGTAATCCTGTGGGGAGGGGATTCTGCAGGATCAGAGGCATGAGGGAGTTTGTGATAGAGTCACTGCTCCCCTTTTTGAATATCATCCACTGCAGGCCAACAGTCCCCTCCATCAGTGGAGCTATAAAGCTGCACTCAGGCCCAAGAAGCTGTTTAAAGTAGGTTTAGAACTAGAGTCATTCTACAGTGGTGATATGTCTGCAGCTTTCAGAAAAACCGACATCAGATCACTGCCCTAGAACAAGCCTGAGAGAGAACCATATCATACAGAGCTTTTGAAGAAAAGTTGTGTGGCTAAAGTGTCCTGCCAAAATAAAATAAAATAAAATAAAAAAAACTGTGGTGCCATAGAGAGAATCAAGTGAAAGAAAAGGCTCGTGTTAAAAGTGCTTATAGGTATTTCTATACAAATGAGGAACCTTCTCCTGAGAATAAGAAAAAAGGGGACAAGGGAGTTAAATTCAGCTCTATACGCAATCATTAGGCAACTGAAAATATATGATATACCTGGAAATTACAGTTTTATAATTCTACATGTTGTTTTCTTGAAGGGCATCAAACAAGAAAGAAAATGATGCTCGGCTTGGCTTCTTTCAGCTGGTAATGAAAGTGTTTTATTTTTGAATGCAGTTATTAGGGTGAAATCTTGACCCTACTGAAGTCAATAAGAGTTTTGTCCCTGGCAACAGTAGAGCCAGAATTTCACCCTTTGTCATTACGCCACATGTATATTGCCTATGGTCATGACTGTCTGCTAGGCACATTGTCATTAGAACAGGTCAAAAATATTTTTCTGATACTTTGTTTATTTTACAAAATATTTTGAAAAATATGACAATTTCAGTGGGAAGCTATTTTGAAATTTTGCTTCAGAATTTTTAAATTTCATTTTGAATTTAATTTTAGGGTTTTTTTTTTACTCTTTTATGCTTTTTTACTATTTCATGACATGCCAGCAGTAATAGTGCTTAATATAACATAACTTAAAAGTTGAAATATACTACTGTTTTTATTTTATTTTAAAAAATCATGAAGGACAGCTGCCCCTTATCATGAAACACACAGTGTCTACTAAGGACCGTTGTTCCAGACAAAGTGACCATGATTGCTGGTATTGCACCAGGCATCATGTAGTGAAGTTCCCAGATCTGGTTCAGTCCTGTGAATCCTCAAGTCTATGGGGCGGCCTTGCAGTTTGCATCAAGTAGAGTCAGGGTGTGGATGGACAGTCTGAGAGCCTGATGTGCTGGAGTGTTTTCATTTTCTCTGTCAACATAGCTGGAGAGCACACTTTGGAATAGAATGAGCAATTGAAGGAAAGCCGAACCTTTGCAACATTATGACATTTTGCACAAAGTTCAACCACTTTATGCTCAGGATTCGGCCCTGACAGCGAATATGGAATATGTCCGCTACCATTTAGATCTAACTGAAACATTTTAAAAATAAAATAAAATAATTATTAACAATTGAAAATAAATACTGACATGTCATGAAATAATATAAATAATATAAAAATAATAGGGCTGTTGATTAATCGCAGTTAACTCTCACAATTAACTAAAAATTAATTAATCACACTATTAAACAATAGAATACCAGTTGAAATTTATAAATATTTTGGATGTTTTTCTACATTTTCAAATATATTGATTTGTATTACAACACAAAATACAAAGTGTACAGTACTCATTTTATTTATTATTTTTATTACAAATATTTGCACTGTAAAAATGATAAAGGAATAATATTTTTCAATTCACCTCATACAAGTACTGTAGTGCAATCTCTTTATCATGAACATGTAATTTACAAATGTAGACTTTTTGTTGTTGCATAACTGCATTCAAAACCAAAACAATGTAAAACTTAGCCTACAAGTCCACTCAGTCCTAGTTCTTGTTCAGCCAATTGCTAAGACAAGCAAGTTTGTTTACATTTACAGGAGGTATGCCCGACTGCTTCTTATTTACAGTGTTGCCTGAAAGTGAGAACAGCTATTTGCATGGCACCTTTATAGCTGGTGTTGCAAGGTATTAACGTGTCAGACATACTAAACATTCATATGCCCATTCATGCTTTGGCTGAGCGATTGGCTGAAGTAGGACTGAGTGGACTTGTAGGTTTTAAAGTTTTACATTGTTTTATTTTTGAACGCAGTTGTTATTTGCACATAATTCTACTTGTGTAAGTTCATCTTTTATTATGAAGAGATTGCATTACAGTACTTGTATTAGGTGAACTGAAATATACTATTTCTTTTCTTTTTTACAGCCCTGTCTGCAGGCACTGTCCACAGGCTCCGCCCTTGCAGCTCCCATTGGCTGCAGTTCCCAGCCAATGGGAGCTCCGGGTACAGTGCTTGCGGCTGGGGCAGCGTGCAAAGTGCAGCCCCTTGGCTGCTTCTGTGCACAGGAGCCAGAGCGGGGACATGCCGCTGCATCCGGGAGCTGCATGAAGTGACCCCCCAACTCTGCTCCCTGGCTGGAGTGCTGGAGTGGGGCAAGTCCCAGAGCCCACTCCCCAGCAGGAGCTCGAGGGCTGGATTAAAATGGCTGGTGGGTTGGATCTGGCCTGCGGGCCATGGTTTGCCCACCCCTGCTATAGACATTATCTACGCCGATGGGAGGGATTTTCCAGCTGGTGTAGGTAATCCTAATTTTTTTCAAAAAAACATGCAAAGTTGACTATACAAGTAAATGTCAATTTCAAAGCCATATTCACAGTTAACCTTTGAATCAAAGTGTGGAATACTGATATCTTGCAGTGATGCTTTATGATTTGCGTTTCATTTTTTGTTACCCTCTGCAAGTCTGATTATGTGTTCACTCAGAGGGTCAAACTCTGCTTCCATGTTCATGAATACCTCCCACTATAATCAAGGGGGATTACACGTCCATGCAATGAGAGTAGGATTGGTTCTACATCTGTAGTAAAAACAATTCTGAATCAAATATTCACTAGTAAACGTTGCTGAAATTGCTCTCTTGAAATGTCAGTCAGGGGCATATGATTAAGGAATAATTAATGCATAGCTAATACCAAAATCACTCGGACAGTCTTTTTTCCCCTCTCTTAGTTTCGATTCTCTTCATCATCTGAGATTTTATTGATAGTTTTTGGTAGTTTCTGTGCCATTCTTCATGGAGCAGCCCAGCCATGCATGTTGCTTGTCTTTGGTCTGATGACAGACACGTTTATTCAATATGACATTGAGAAGCAAGAGCTTAGCAACCCAGACAAGGCATGTGTGAATAGCACCATAGTGTGGATCAACAACAATTCCCTTCACCAAAATGAAACAAATACATCAATAAGTTGTGGGTAAGTGGTCCATGGCGTTTGTTTCTTTTTCTTTCTTGTTAAACACTATAAGTGAATTTCTTGCTAGAGAAAGGGGCCCAGTTCAATCTAAAAGGCTAAATGTTCTATCTGTAGGAAATTTGCCCATGTTCTTTCTGTTCTACTACTATGCCTCAGGTCTCACCTGGAGGGACCACATTTAGGGATGGGAGGGTATCTCATGTCTATTCAGCCCTTGGTCTCTCAACTAGAACTGTCAGCAAGGAAGCTGTTTAGTGGTGGTTGTTTCTTGATAGGAATGGACCCCTGTAGCCAGGAATAAATTTGAGACCCCTCATGTATTTCACACAAGTAATTAAACTTCAATTAGAAAGGGAAGACTTTTGGTTGTTTTCTGCCTACCTGAACCAGATTTGAACTAGTCACTTCAAAAGAAAAGGCTTTGTAGCCAGGTATCAATTCCCTGGGTCGTTTAAGCTCCTGGCAACTTTTGTTGAATTGAAAATTGTTCATCTGACTGCCTCTGATGTTTTATGTTTCCAATGCTCAGTTTCTGCAAGAGGCCAAGCTACATGATCATAATGGTCCATTCTGGCCTTAAAAATCTGTGGCTCTTCTAATTCTGAGTATAATGAGCTTTTAAGAAAATAGACTGGCTCCTACTCTCATCACTACACATAGAAATCTAGAGAAATAGCCAGGAAGCTCCACTGAATTATTCTGAAATAACATAAAAGTAACAACAGCAAATTGGTGTTCACCGTGGAGATTAGGGATAATTTAGTATTTCCACATGACTGGGAGGCAATGATTATTTCAGACTGGGTACCTTTTACATAACATGATGTAATGTTTGAGTGTACAACAACCACCTCTCACACTTGTCTATAGAACATTGTTTTATTTTTGCTACCATGTTAGCATCTATATTAGTAAAAAGTAACTAAGGGCTTGTCTGCATGAATGTTTAGTTCACTGCAAACTGGGGATTTGACTCTAACCCACACTAGCCTGCTGCGAACTAACTGGCCACGTGGACTGTTCCTTACTGTGCTTTTGTCTAGTCCTGTTTCAAAGAGGGATAGATCAACGTATGCTGTGTACTCCTGAGGGAATTCTGTGCCAAAAGATTTAAAATTCTGTGCACAATATTTTAAAATTCAACATATTTTATTTGGGAAAATAACACAGTATAATTACACTCTTTTCAATTATTTGCTGACAAGCACTTTGAAATAAATTACCAAAATAATTGAAAGGAGTGTGATTATATTCTTATTATGTTAGTGTGTCATTCTGAAAATATAATATGCAAAATTTTGAATTTTTTTCATCTTCGTTCTCCTCCTCCTTCCCCTGCCCAACTGGAACTAACATCCCTCGGCAGCGAGGGCATCCCCAGACCTTCCCTTCTACCCCACAACCCACCACGGTGACTTACCTCTCCCCCTGGCTGCTGCAGGTACCTGAACAGACACACCCATGCTGCTGGTGAGGAGTGAGTGAGCGCTGGTTCGGGAAAACAAAGAGAATTGGGGGTGAAGGGGGGCATGTTTCTGGATGCATGCAGTGTCACTGAATTCCCTC